>CP125847.1:8750000-10000000 GCA_030408175.1 Trifolium repens
AAAATTGCACAAAAGGATCGATATTCAGACAAACCATCTGCACTACGAAAGAACCTATTAAAATAGTCTCCCTTTCCATGAACAGATCAATAGATCATCACTTTCTGCATAAAACTAGCAACAAATCATTGCGGATTATGATGTCTATTTTCACTTTATTACCTGCATATTGCAAAAATTATCACAACTATTTTTTGTGCAATAAAGAACTCTCTTATTTATATACGTATATAACACTTAAACGTGGATGAGGGATTTGTTTCTGCTTGATAATTGAATGCTTCAAAATGCATCTACAAATTCTAAGTTAATTAGCAAAAATGTCGAAATTGTTTGGTTTATTACCATGACGGAATTCAAATTTAATTCAATCTCTCTACTTTGTATGTATGAGTTTTCAATAACTTAACATTTCGTCTATTTACAAAAAAAAAATGTTTTTCATGTAAAGCTTGAAACACCGCAAATTTTAAGTTTCGATTGAAAAATGATTGGAGATAAGGTCCAAAAATAAATTTCATAGGTTTTCTCGTATTTCTATTTGTCAAAATGGATATAGGTTAAAGGGACATAAAATCATAAATAGGTGATTGTGGTGTTGAAATTTAAAATGGAGGTGAAATTTGTCGGCAGCATTTTCTAAATATTTTCTTTTCTAAATGAATTGGTGTGAATTGCTTCAAATGATAGGTGTTAATCTTGACGTGCCAACTTAGTTTAGATGTTAAGTCTGTCATCTGATGTCTTTGCACTCTAATATTTTATTAAAAAACATTCTTAAAGTAATTTAAAATATTTGAATTTTTTAAGATATATAAGAATTAAATAATTTTGTGGATGGTGGATTGAATTAGATTTTATTCTTGAAATTTTAATCAACAAATTGACATCATTGTTTTCTGAAAATTTCTCTCCCACCCTTACATTTAATCTTTCACCCCTACAAATAATTCAATATTTCTATTTTTCCCTTTTATTATTTGACTTCACCCTTACATTAAATCAAAGTTAAAAACCGGAAAATTGAAAAATGAGTTCCGAAGATTTAACCACAGTTATTTTTCGGTACACCTGGAATAAGTTTTCCAATAACATTTGCAAACAGGAACAAGGTGAAAAAGTTTTTGGGTAAAGTATTTAGTCATGGTTAATCTGGCTCATGCTCCTTCAAAGTAATCTTTTGGTTAAAAATAGTATACATCATTACGGAATTAGTTTGATTTAGATCATCGCTTTAGATCAATTTTTCATACATAATGATGCATATGTGAATGTTCAATTTATTTTTTTTAAACAAAAGTGAATGTGAATGGTAAATTTTAACATTTTATTTTTTGAATGAACTAGTTTTCTTGACTGTGCCGTTTGATATGATCCTCAATTGTATGCGTAAGATTTTAAATATTGTTTCTCCTGAATGATTATGGGTTATTTTGATTTATGATGCATTAGTTTTTAATATGTTTTTTGTCATGTGTTAGAATTTTTATGGTTAGAGTAGCGGAGTTAGTTTGGATGTAATGCCATTGATAGTGATCAATTCATTGATTAATTGAAGGTTACTAAACCAGAAAATCAATTCTCTTCTTTTTCTTTAGCCACAGTATTCTGTTTTTAACCACGGTTTTTATATTTTTAGCCACGGTACAACGTGGCTAAATACTTTTCGGGAATTTTTTTTCCATTGTTCCAATTTGCAAATATTACTGGAAAACTTATTTCAAGTGATTTGAAAAATATCCTATTTAGCCACGGTTAAACAATGACTAAATCTTTAGAACTCTTTTTTTCTTAATTTTAAAATTTTCCGGTATGTAACTTTGACTAGATATAGAGGTGAAGTCAAATAATAAAAAGGGTAAAATAGGAATATTGAATTTTTTGTAGGGTGAAAGATTAAATGTAAGGGTGGGAGAGGAATTTTTCTTGTTTTTTTTCTCTACCTAAATAAGAAAAGGATATGCAATTAAAAAGGTGGGCTTGTCCAAACAAGAGATCATTCAAGAGCCCTTTCGGTTTATTTGTTGGACCTGTGAAGCCCATCAAATAAAATCTAAACCTAATTACACCAACAACTCTTCATGTGAGCTCTTTATAAATATACGTCCTTAGGTTTACTATGTCATCATGAGAGGCGCCGTTTGCATTCGTGCTCTTTGTGTCTCTCTCACTTTTCTCATAATATTTTTCATTCGGAATTAATACTTATATCTTACTACCACTCATCTATTTATAAGATAAGATTTCATAAATATCTACTTGTATGGGTGAAATGAGTTTGATATGTAATCCTTTGTGATTTCATTTTAGTTGAATCGGTTGTGTGTGTGTTCAATCTTAAGATATTTATCTTATTTCGTCAAATATTGATCTATATCTTTGTTGTTGGATTGTCTTCTTTTCTCCTATTCAATCTTTTTTTTGTACTAGATCTATACAGCGGTAGTAAAACCATGACCTAGGATTATCATTTCAAGCTTAATTGAATGCAAATCAATGGTGTTGTCTTATATTTTTACACATTATCTATTAAGATTTGCTATATTGTTCAATTTTTTTATAATTTTGAATATAATATATAATCTCCTTGATCTAGTATAGATTATTTGAATTAATTTACTTTATTTTGATGAGTTGTATTTTATATAATTTATCCATTTGATTTTTTTTTACGTTTTTCATGTATTTCGTGAGTATTTTAGAAAGGATAAATTTTTAAAGAGGAACTATGGAACTGATTTATTAGTATTGTCTATATTATTTGTTAAACTTGTATCTGTTCATGGTGATCGACTATTGAAGCTTTGGAACCGTATCTGGTGAAGCATAAGCTTCGGAACCGTATCTGGTGAAGCATAAGCTTTGGAACCGTATTTGGTGAAGCATCAATATGTTGGTTATCCATGGAACTGAATCACGTTGTACGATCAAATACTCACATAAACCCTATGTAATAACAGTGTATGTGATATACTGATTTTGATCTTGAAATAATTAAGTCAGATGATATTTGTTCGTATTAGATAATTGATGTTTGAAACTTCGGAACCGTATCTGGTGAAGCGTAAGCTTCGGAACCGTCTCTGGTGAAGTTTTGATCATAAAATAATGTAGTGGATCCAAATAAGATAAGATTGTGTATTTTTCCATTTTGTGTTTTAGATCTATTTTTAACCTGAAATTCAAAATGTTATGTTAAAATCGGACATATGCCTACTCTAATATTTGGTTATCTTGACTGCAAATAATTTGCCTTTGGTTTTTCCATAGGTCAAAAAATTATAAACATTTTCTATTTCTTTGATTTTATTTGAAATGAGAGTTGTCTCCGGTTACGCTGTTGTGGATCTAGACCATTCAATTAATATAATACTATTAAGTATTAATAATTCATGTTTTGAACACTAGGTTGAAAAAATACATTTGCTGAAGGGTTTTTATATCGGTGTAGCGAATACTCAACGTGATAGATAACATGATTACAATTTTAAAATTTTGAGAAAGGGTACTATTTGATTGGTTAATTTAGTTATTCAATTTCAGCACAAATCTTTTTTTTTTTTTTTTGTGAAGGGTGCTTCTTCAAAAGCAAGAGGTTGTTGCCAAGGATATGTCACTTAATTGATCAACCAAGCAAGAGGGTTTCTAAGCTATGTTGCAATTTCAGGTTAGTTCCTTTATATGTTGAATTGGTTGAGCTGCAAATTGTTCTTAATATCCTTATTTAAATTTTCTCTTCTCTATTTATATTTCTTTTTATTCATATTATCTAGAAAAATTCAAAATCATATTCAAGTATGTTACATTTAAATTTTTTAATTTTGTTTTATCTTTGCCCTTTTGATTAGTACTCATGTTGATACATAAACTTGCTAGAATTATTGTATTAATTAATTGTTTTGTTTATGTAATATAATTTGTTACATTTATTTAAATATTTTGATATGATAATATGAATGTATCATTTTTCTATTTATAAACTTTATGACAAAATTAAAACTTTATTAAGAAATAATGAAAAAATTATCGGTCATTGATTAGACGGAAGAAGAATAGGGAAACTTTTTGTATATTTCTACAATTGAAAAATTAATTAGATGTTTGAGGAAGAAGACTTATTGTTGTTGATTTGAATAGTCTTCTAGCTGACATAGTTTTTCCACGTCCAAGTCATAATAAATCAGATACAAGATATTGTAATAAGGAAAACCAGTCAGAAATAGCTCTTGTATTTTTTTATTTATTAGACTAGTTATTTTTCTTTTCTACTTTTTCAAAGAATTAAAAATTTAATTTTAATATACTGTCAATTTTACACAAATAATATCCATCAAACAAATTCTTTTTCTTTGGATATTATTAATGAAAATTTACAGTGAATTGAAATTAAATTTTTAATTATATGAAAAGTAAAAAAAAAAGAAAAAGAAAAGTAACAATAATAAATAAATAAAAGTGTTATTTCTCAATTGTTTTTCTTGCTACAATTGCATCTGCTTTAACATATGACTTGGTGGTGGAAACACAATGTCAGCAAGAAGACCATTCAGATCAAGAACAAGAATTTCTTCTTTCTGGAACATCCAAATGATTTTTTCAATTGAAGAAATGTACTAATTGTTTACCTCTTCTTCCGTCTCATCAATGTCCAATGAGTTTGTCATTTTTTCTTAATCAAAAGTTTGTAAAAAAAAACATTATACATGTTGAGTTTTGTCACGAAATATTTGATGATCATGATTTCCTTTTGAAGAATGTGAGGTATAATCCCGAACTTAAGTGGAATTTAATTTTCATAAGCATGTTTGATGATTTAGAGTATTGCACTAGAATTTAACGTGGTATAATGAGAATTTCTCATAGTGGTTTAGTAATTGTTAAAGGGTCTAAAATAAATGGTTTATATATTTTAGAAGTTTCACAATTATATCTAATGCATTAGAAGTTAGTGTAGAAACTGCCAACATAACTAAATTATGACATTTGAGGTTATGTCATGTTAGTGAAACGGGTTTAGTTCAACTAGCTAAACAAGGCTTGCTAGGACTAGAAAAATTGAATAAACTAGAATTATGTGATAACTGCACATTAGACAACAACACAAGGTGAAGTTTGGGGTGGGGGTGCATACTTATAGTAGGACATTTAAGTATGTTCACTCAAACCTTTGGGGTCCAGCTTCTATTTCCACTCATGGGAGAGATTCATATTTTCTTATCATTTTATTGATGTGCCATGGTAATTCCGCAATCGTTTCAAAGATGAACTTGGACATAGAGTTTGGTTAGTCATTCACACCAATTCATATTTGTACATGGGTATGAAACACCCGATTGAACGCTTCAACCTGTTACCGGGTTTAATCCTCCGTTTGAAATATGTTAGAGACATTTTTTTACATGTTCATTCGTAACATGGATATGATGAAGATACATTATACATAATCGATGGATACATATGTATCACTTGACGCTCTGTCACAAGGTTTCCTACCAACATTGCCTTTAATCCATAGGTTAGCATCAAATTCCTAGATTCCAATACTCAGAATTTGAATCCTGTCAATGGTCCCCAGCACATTCAGAGTCTAAGTATTTAGGAAGCTAGGAATTTGATGCTAAGCTATGGGTTGAAGGCAATGTTGGTAGGGAGCCTTGTCACACAACGTCAAGTGATACATGTCTATCCATCGATTATGTATAATGTTCTTGATCTTTTATAGTTTATTTGAATTAATTTATTTTATTTTGATGAGTACTTTTATTTAATAATTATTTTGATGAGTACTATTTGTTATAATTTATCTATTTTTTATAATTTATCTATTTTATTTATTTATAGTTTATTTGGATTAACATCAGGAGTCGGAGTAATCATCATAATCACTTATGATGGTGTTGTTCTGACCTTGATCACTTACATGGTAGATTTGAGGCTCAAAGTTTTAGTTGATACCATGAGTAGGAATCATGTTGCCAACAGGCACAACATCATTCATAGTGGTATTATTCTTCAGCAGAATACCTGAATAATATATATCCATCAAATCAATATCCCCTTCTTCTCCTCCTCCTTCATAAGAAGTGGAATTTGATTTGATGGATATATATAATTCCGGTATTCTGCTAAAGAATAATACCATTATGAATGATGTTGTGCCTGTTGGCAACATGATTCCTACTCATGGTATCAACCAAAACTTTGAGCCTCAAATCTACCTGTAAGTGATTAAGGTCAAAATAATACCGTACCATCATGAGTGACATGATGTGTAACGACCCAATTTTTCTTGATCATTTTATGGTTTATTTGTGATTTAGTTAATAATTAATATATAGTTGTTGTCCAAAAATAGAAAGAATAGTGAATGTGAAGTAAAGAGTAACATTTGTGATCAATAGAGTAAAATGAGCATAGAATATGTTAGAGTTTGTATTGGGTTTGGTTATTGGGCTTGGATCATTGGTTAACCTAGGTATATAAGGTTGAATAGAGAGAGAAAATCATTTGTAACAAAAATTGGTGGAGGTAGAAAGAGAAAGAGTAGAGAATAGAAGAGGAAGAGTAGAGAAGATAAGAAGAAAGCTAAAGGAAGAAGAAGGACTAGAGAATTCAACAAGTAAAGGTATGAGAGTAGTTACATTAATCTAGGGTGAGCCTAGAGAGGGGAGATTTCCTAAATCCCTATTCCCAAACTCTCTACACTCTTTTGGGTTTAGGGTTTTTGAGGATTATTTTGGGAATGTGCTTATCTATATGAAATTGTTGTTGATTGAATGTTTCTATGTGTCTATAAATGAAATACATAGATAAAAGACTTTTGAAGTTGGAGGAAACAATTTTCAATTAGGAGGAAGCGCTGGCTGGTAAATAGAAGTTTTTTTTTTTATAAAAGAAAAGAAGAAAAAATTATTTTTCGAAATCAAGTGTTTGTAGCACGAGCTAATTGAAAATCCTTCTATAGTATTCAACTTCTAGATCCATTTATCGTTTCCTTCTTTTGTCGGGTACTTACCATCTAAAGCAGCCTTTAATTCATCAGCCAGCGCTTCCTCCTAATTGAAAATTGTTTCCTCCAACGCCAGTTCCATATCCAACGATCACTAACCAACCTTCCCGATTCTGCCACAAAAGAGTCTTTATCCACGCCAACCGAAAACAATATAGAATATAGACCATCTTTAACGGCATCGACTCGATCCAACTGTCATGCCAAAATGAAGTATTATGACCAATTCCTAATTTCTTTGTTACATACAACATCATGAAACCACCCAATCAAAGCACCACTCCCAACACCAATTTTTACCAAATCTCTCCACCAATCTGAGCTTGTTCTATTAGTCGCTATATAATCTCCACAAAAAAATTTAAGCAATTCACCATATTTAAAAGAGAGCAAATTGTACCATATGGCATCCTTATGAAACCACCAAAATGAAGTATTATGATCAATTCCTAATTTCTTTGTTACATACAACATCATGAAACCACCCAATCAAAGCACCACTCCCAACACCAATTTTTACCAAATCTCTCCACCAAACTGAGCTTGTTCTATTAGTCGATATATAATCTTCACATAAAAATTTAAGCAATTCACCATATTTAAAAGAGAGCAAATTGTACCATATGGCATCCTTATCATAAATACATCTCTAAATCCATTTCGATTTTTGACTCCATATTTTAATTTATACTTTTTATATATTTGATCTATTATTGTCTTTAGATCTACAAATTTAAAACAGAGTAAATGCATTTCACCCTCTTTGCTGTTCATTTAGTTCTTCTATCTTTTGTTTCTTTGCGTACAAGTTATTAAACAATTTACAAAAATAGAAATTTCTGGATCAATGAAATTTTGAATGTAACAACAAAATTTCAAATTTGTTCTATCCGTCATATGTATGACTCAACATCCAAATAAACCGAAAATATAAACGATTGAAATTGAGTTAAAATTAAGTGGTTATAATTTCTAATAGTTTGACGATGTTCGGTTTGAAAACAACCAATGTTAAGTTCTAATAAAAATAACTTATGACATTTTTATAAGATTTATAAATTTTTTTCAACTTATTATATATAAAAAACAAATATATTTAATTTTATCCTTTAATGTAAAAATAAATTGTAAAATTTATACTTAACACTTGTCTTTTTTTGGACTGGATACTTAACACTTGTCATGATAAACACTTTAGGTGTAAGCTAAAATATGTTGTTCGTTCAAAATAGTGTGCGCTCATCTTTTCAAATCAATGTTTACTTAACCGTAGACTCTTCTTTTACCCAAGTTAAAAAGTGATGTGTTTTCTAGTGAGAGAAGCTCTCCCTTCTCTCTACCATTTTCCCTATGTGCCTCCAATTAGGGTTTTCTCCTCCATCTTTTTGGAGCCATTTTCCCTCCCAAGTGGAGGTCTTTCTCCCCATTCTTTGGGGTTTGCTCTTGAAAGCTTCAAGCTCTCTTCCTTGTGTCCAATACTCCATGTTTCCACAAACTTCACACCCATTGAACACCCAAGGGTCCTCTCACCCACAAGAACTTCCATAGCTCCTCCTTTGGCAGAGAGACCACCACCAGAGCCGCCACCTCTGCCTCCCTCCTACACGATGACTCAAGATCTGAAAGTAGTTTCACTGCCAACAAAGCCACCGCATAAGTTTTTGGGTTTGGTGTTTGTCATAACTACTAGTTTAATTTTTGCTTCTATGTTTGTTTCTATTAATGTTGTCTTTTTGTTTTGTGCTTTGCCTTGCATTATGGGGGTTTTGGGGTTAAGAATGTTTTGTTTCAGAAATGCACACATAGTGTTTGTTAGAAAGCCTCAATATTGTTGGGTTGTTTGGAATTGTATTTTGTTTTCAGATTTGATAGTGGTTGCTGCTGCCATTCTCTGTCTCCTTTCCGCCAAGAACATGGATTCCATATGTGGGGTGAAGTTGGTTAATCTCAAGATCACTTATAGTCGATTTGTGCTTGCAGAAGTCAAAAAAATGATCTGTAACTGGATAGAATCAAAGACTGTGAATCTTCTCTTCTCCTTTGTCAATGACCACTTGTGGATGATAATAGTTTGGGTGTTAGGCTTTAGATGTTGGTTTGGTAAACTTCTTTTGAACTCTGATATCTCAAAGTATCATATTATGCAAGACTTAGTTTGTTTGTCTAATTGTAATGATTTTAAAGTGTGGATGGGAAATGTCCCAACACATTATATTGACTCTATTTGTAATGTTCTTTGTTTAATCTATTGAAATGGTTTGTTTACTGTAAAAAAAAAAAAGTCTCTTCTTTTACCCTCGCACGGACAATGAAGAAGAGATCGTGACACAGACACCGTGACACGATATGATACGGACATTCCGACATTGATAATATAGAAAATATAGGACACTGATTTTATTTATCGATTTATTATTAAAAAAATTTAAAAATATTTTAATCAAAAGTAATACTTTCTCCGTTTCTTTTTAATTGTCTTTTTAGAATGATAATATCAAATTAAGGAAGTGTGTTTTTGCACGTTATCTTTCTATTATACCCTTTTAATCCCAAATAAATTCATATTTTTTTGCCCACACTTTCTCTTTTCAATAAATTTAATATATTATATACAAAAAAAACAAAATTTAATATGTTATGTACCAACAAAATTAAAAAAAAAAAAAATTTAGTTTTCCAAACATATAGCATTAATTGGTTTTATGGAAAAAAAATAAGAGCAATTGACAAAGGGTATCATTGACAAATCATACCCATAAAATACAAAAAAGACAATTAAATAGAAACGCTAAATATGATAATAAAAGACAATTAAAAAGAAACAGAGGGAGTATCTTTAAATTCTTCATTGATAACATTGTTTCAATACATGTTTAACTTTTTCAAAGTGTCAAAGAAAAGAAAAAAAATTATTTTTTTGGTGAAATTTATTTGACTATTTCGACAGGTGTCATACGAGTGTCATATAAATGTCGGACACCGACGTGTGTCGGATACCGCGACATGTGACCTCTTAGAGGTGTTCGTGCTTCATAGCTCACGGACTATTCCCGCACAGTCATAAACACAAACACCTTCTCTGCACCACCAAAACGAGCAATGTTGGAGGCAAAATGCTTGAAGAAAGCAGTAATTCCTTCAACTCTGATCAACAATCCGTCTCCTGGAACCATTCAATCCACTCGCTTAGCTCTACATGTTACCCGAAATCGGAATTATTGTTTCGTCTACATTGCTTCTGGTCCTCACATTTATAAACTTCAGGTTTACTCTTAAGTCTTAACCTTCTTTTCATTTTCATTTTTTCTAAGTTCTAACCAATTTTAATTTGTTTAATTTTTAATATATTATAGCATGTTGTTTAATCTTAATTGGATGATTTGTTTTATATTAATTTTGTGTGAAATTAATTGTCATTTTACATTGATTTTAAGAAGTAGTGAAGTTTGGATTGAAATGGTGTGGTTATAGTAAATGTTGGAAACTTCATCCAAATGGGTTTGTGAAGATGGTATAGACTCAAGGTTTTAAATAGCGGTTGCGGTCGCGTTAATGATTTCATAATTTTGGCTGTTATGGATGTTGTGTTACGAATTGTAGTTGTCACGGTGTGAATTAATCATAACATCGAGTGAATCTTTTTATAATTGTTTTTAGTATCATATATTATAATAACTTAATTTAGAGATAGATATGAAGTTTTGAATTGGGGAAAGAGCAAAAAGGAGAAGACGCTATGTAACTTATGTTTATTTAGTACTAAAAATGTGATTTTTATCCATCTCAGTTGAAAAAAAATACCTGGAATTGATTGTCTATTTGCATTTTTTTGCGGCCATAATGGTGTTTCGTCTCGGCTGTAATGAAGTCTTGGCGTGAGTTTGTTTCACTCTATAAAAACGTGCAAAAACAGTAACGGCTGCTGCAGATACCGTTTTGTTGCTGACATTTTCTCAGTAGCAGACCGTTTTTTAAAACCTTTGGAGTAGAGACTTTGGGCAGAAGAATATTGTTCTGGAACAAGTTTTCTAGTTTGTTGATGAGAATATTTGAATAAAATTATAGTTGGAGAGACTGTTATTGAATTGAAAGAGAGCTTTTAGAACACTTACACAGAAAAGATAACTTAAAGCCTGGGCTTTTTAGAGAACTAACTATTCTTTGCCCGGCAAGATGATGGCTAACTAACTATCCTCACACACTCTGCCTCTGCCCCCTAAACTTTCCCTTTGTAATTGACTCATTGCCCTCCAACACTACTCCCACCCTCTCACTGAAGACTGAACATCTATACTGTGGGCAAGTGCTAGTGTAATAATAAAGATGTTGGCCTAATAATAGATCTAAGATAAAGTAGACTCTGATACATAGGTCCCAGATCAAACTAGACTTTGATACCATCTTAGAGTATATGTTCAGAGTTTTACTAAACCTGCTAATTCGACTTATAAGGTGAGGATTTTCCAAGTCATATAAACACTACCTAGGCCATATTGGGAAGTTGTGAACTTCGGATTGAAATGATGGAAATTTCGAGTAGGAAAATTGTTTGAAATGCATCCAAGTGGGTTTGTTGTAGAACTAGTTTTGTCGAAAGATAGCTCCAAGAGCAGTTATAGTAAGTAAGAAGACAATTTAAAGCTTGGGCTCCTTAGTGAACAAGTATTGTTTGCCTACCAAGATGGCTAACAAACTGTAATCATTATCACTACTCTTCTCGCACACTCCAGCTCTGCTCGCTAGACTTCCCCTTTGCCATTGAGTCATTTCCCTCCGAAACTACTCCTACCCACTCTCATCCAGAACTAGACATCTTGAGCATGTACAAGTGTGAGTGGAATAACAAGGGTCTTGGCCAATAATCTAGGATAGACCGGGCAATAATAGATAGGTCCTTGGATTGGAATCGAACACTGATAACATTGTAGCTTTTAGATTTAGGTTTACTGTCTAACTCAACCCATAAAATCAACTTACAAAATGAGGACTGTCCATGTCGTATAAACACTACCTAGGCCATATATCCGTCCATGTGGGAGTCTCAACTCCTCCCTCATGCTCAAAACTGGATATTTGAAGTGTGGATTAATGCGGGAGGAATATCATGGATCTCAACAGTTACTCATTCCTAGAACTTTATTGTTCCTTCCTTCTAAAATAAACTCTTCATATTGTGGGCCACTTGTGCCGCTGACCTAAAATATGAAGGAACAATAAAGAGCCAACTGTTCTATCCTTTGTCATGTGATTACTTATTTTGATTTAAAACACAAAGCTTCACTTTGCTGGTTTATTTTGGTCACTCTTTGTTCTACCAATGAATATTTCTGTTTACTCAACTATAATTTATATTCACTCTCTAGATTGCTCTTCGAGGAACTTCAGTTTCCAAAGGAAAAGAAAGCCTCTTAATACCTTTGCCCACCAAGGTATATAGTCCTGTAAAACAAATCTACTTGATTGGTTCTCTACTTATTATGCTAAATGATAAATCAGAGTTTTAGTGTGTTTGGGTTTTTATTTCTCTATTTCCAGTTATTAATTAATCTAGTAAATTTGCATATCATGGTTACCTGTAGATTATTAACCCTTCGTTAGTCAAACGCTGTCCCCATCGTTCAGAAATTCAGAGTATTGTTCTCGCTGATGCAGAGAGTATGTAATTTTGAATCATGAACTTTTAATTTTTGTTTAGCCACTTTATAGTAAAATGTTTCTGCTATTATAATTTGCATTGATATAGCAATTCTAATAGTTTAACTTGCAATTGTTTTCAGGCCTTGGCTACTTATTGTTGGGAAGTGTAGATTCATATGGCCATCTAATTGTATCCAAACTTGATGCGTCCGGGAAAGGTACTTTTCTCCTTCTTGCCACAATTATTTTGACTTTCACTATGTTTATAGTTAAGTTTTACTTGAACTTTGTTTCGTTGAATATAAATTGTACTGAGGAATACATGCATTCTGTCTCAATTTATGGATACTTTTCTATTTTCCATTAGTGTTTTTTATTAAGTTAGATTCCTGTGCTTCCCATTGAAAAACTTAAGAAAAGTATTTTTTTTTATTAATATTAGATTGTTTACCAGTGGCAACTGGAAATTTTCCGTTTTCCTAAGTATATTTTTTTCCACACTGCTGTTGGTGGATTTGAGCCTCTGCATATGATCATTTGTATTAGCTTTATGTAAGATGCTAGTTTTTTTTTTTAATGGAATTAGTTGATTTAACACTCATTTTACTCTCTTCAAAGTTCAAATTGAGCCCTTCGGCAAACTATCACTTGAACTTATATATTTGGCTTCTAATGGCAAACTATCGCTTGAACTTGTATATTTGGCTTCTAACACTTTGAAATCCCCCAGTACTTGTCAAAAGGGTCTTAAAAACACTTTTGTTACAAGTAATGCTTTCATAACACATTGTCTTCAAACACATATTTATTTGACTGATTATTCCATTTCTATCATGTTGGACAAACATAAATTGCATATATGTATGTTTAGCGAGTTCTTTGAGAAGTAGTGCTATACAATTAAGAAAAAAAATTCTCAATTATCTGCCTGAATGTAACCTGATTCACCAGTGGTCCGTGAAAGGTCAACTCATCTGGTTGTTTTGTCTGTTTTTGTTTTGAAAGAAAGAAGAGTTTCTGATAGGATTCATGTCAGTATCTAAGGAATGGAAATATTGATATTATACTGGTGTAGGGATAAAACACTGTTATATTGAATATCTAATAGAATCAAGGTGTGGTGGAATTACAGTGTTTGGAAAGGAAATTACAATGCAGAAAGTGTAAAATAAGCTAGGTAGTTCGAGACACCTAGAATCTTCCAAGTAGAGTGACTACTAAAATCAATGCATAATTCCCTACTGAACATTCTTTCCTCTTATAACCATCATATCCACTTTCTCTGTCCTCTCATGCCACCTGTCTCTAGTCATGCTTTTCCCACAAGTTAGTTACAACGCTAATGAGAATGCTTCTCTGCTGCACCTCCATGTCCCTCTTTACATACACCTTACCAATTCTATCAGTTTCATTAAAATATATGAAGATTAATACAAAGAGATGATATAGAGGATCAGAGTTCCTCCTTAGAAAAACAGATCTCTCATTGCAATTACAAATACTGTAACCTTACCCCAAGTAGAAACCAAATGCCTTGCCTTATTAAGTAGAAGCTGCATAACCACGGATCTCTCACTGAAGATACAAATTATGATAATTACACTCTAACCTTGTGCACCAAAGTTTAGATCATGCAGTGTTGCTACAAAAGTTTGGCTTTATTACTTCTACCAAAACCAGCAAAACTAGTCATAAAAAAACTGTTCGAAGGGACCTAGGGCTCTCTGCACTTTTGAAAATGCCAAACAATAAATTCCATAAACAAGATGATACAGAAAGCGGAGTTGCTTCTGTTCTTGCACCTAACATGTCCAACATAAAGATGGCAGAAAGCCAATCTAAAAGAGAAGTCTCCTTCACCTCCAAAATTTAACATGAGAGTTGAGAGCCATTATGTAATTTAACATCCCAGCTATTTTGGTCTGAACCGTGTTGGCTCGCTAAACGATATTTTTTAAAATCAATTTTCTAACATTCTAGCCACAGTCCTTATTAGGACAACAGCGCCCCTCCCAGCTCACCAAGTGGTCATTTTTCATATCATATCTGTAGCACCTGACAAGATCTATTTTGTCACATTAATCTTAACTCTAGCTCTTTCCTTCTGGGATTTTAAATCCAGCAAGAAATGTTATCTCACTAAGCTCAGTTGGATGTTTTTCCTCAAATTTGTAGATATTGACAGGCTTACATATTCCGCACTGCCGCCTGATAATGGTATTGGGGAAGGAAGTTGGTCAGGACTCTGCTTTAGTCCAAATCAAATTTCTATGGTGAGCTCTTCCAGTAATGGTGGTTCCCTCTACATATTTACTTTTCTTGTTAAGGAAAGACCAAACTTTACATGTAGTAAAATGTGTAAATTCCTAAATAAATTTCAAGCTTTGCTGTCATTTTAAATCTCATCTTGACTATTCCCTGTTGACACTTTTATACAAGCATAGTGAATCTTATTTATGAGGTTTTGGTCTTATAAGAAAATCAATAAAAATGCAATATAAGCTGTGGCACTGACCACAACTTCAGTTTGATCTGCTTGCCCAGAAAATTAGTATTAATGTTTTTTCAACTTAAAGGACTTTGTTGTCATTTAAAAGAATAAGACAAACAGAGAAACTATTTGTGTCCATCTTAGATCTGACTGATTGCTGACTGCTTCATACCTATATATGTGTTTTGCCTAATTGTCTTGAGCGGTTTCTTTAACCAGGCAGCCGTTGCTCGTAGCTTTTGCAAAACTATTGATATTTTTGACCAGGACATGCACATTCGCAGATTACGACCGTAAGCAATTTTATTTATCAGTTTGAGTTAAATAATAGTGAATTAAAAATTTGCTTCTACCGTTGTTTATTTATTTATCATTCATTATTCTGATTCCTTGCATGTAATTTTTTATGACATGCACCTCTTAATCATCTTCCTGATACATGTACACACAAAATAACAGTTACAAGTATATTTTACATTTACAAGAATGATAAGTAGAACATGAAACATAAATGAATACTTTTATTTGTTGATTTCACATGAGAAAATGTACAAATTATGCATAGAGAATGGAATCAACAATCCCTAAGACCAGAGATGACGGGTTCAAATCCTAAAAACAACCTTTCCACCTTCTGGGGTAAAGCTGCATACATTTAAGCCTCCCAAGATCATACTTGTTGGGAGACTTGTGCACTGAGCCTGCCTTTTTGACAATGTTTTCCTTGACTTGATGGAAATTTGTATACATTGGAAGGTCCAAAAGATTTTCCCTTTTTAGTCCTCTTCATGAAATCTGGTTTGCCTAAGTTTTGCTATGCTTTTTGTGCAGACAATTTACAAAACTTGAATTCTTATTCCTGTTTCTTCCTTTTGACTTTCCTAGGACATAAATTATGGGATACTTTAATTTTCTGTTGAGTTGAACCTATGTTCCAAAAGAAGTATTAATGTCTGACAAGTTCTTTATCTGATTACATCTTAGTTAATTTGTCATCTTGCAGACTTTGGGAGCCTACCTCAATTACATTCATGCAAAATGTTGTTAATGGAGATCAAAATTCTCTGTTAGCTATTACGGAAGGAAGCCAGGTAAATGTCTGACAAGTTCTTTAACTGATTACATTTTTGTGTAAGCATTCCTCTTAGTTATGATGTGTCCAATATGTGTCTGTCAGTGTCTGTGCCTAGTTCAATTTTTCTTTTGGCTTACACGAAAAACATCATAGTCATGAACATTTAAAATTAGATATCACAGATAGGATTTGCTTTAAACTTTTAAAAAAATTCAATAATTTAAAAGAAAATGAAGCAATGGTGTTTTTTCACATGCCAATGTCATTTCTCCAACTTTTTCATTGTATTTCAGCACATATGATATGAAATGTATCAAGAATGCAAGTCTTTTGGCTTATAAATATGATATATCTGTGTATCTTTTTCTGTAAATTTTCAATTGTCTGTTGTGTGGACATGCTGTGTCTCTGTCCTATAACATTCTAGAATCTGGTGGCTCGACTCTGTACTTGCATCATGTCACATATCTGTTTCAACGCATGTTCTTCATAGGTTATAATGAATTCTGCTTTGTGGTTTCTTCATCTGTTTTTATTATTGCAGCTGACTATGTGGGACTTGAGAATGAAAGAAAATGGTGGTTGTGTTCATCGGATTAGTGGTACCCCTGGCGATACCTTATATTCTGTTTGCAGTTCTTCCACTGGTAATATTGCCGTTGGTGGGGTTGATCGTACTGTGACTATTTATGATCCTCGCAGGTTGGCTGCCATCATCATTTCGTGAATAACACATAAAAAAATGGTTCAGCAATCATGACTTGACATTGTTTTTTGGGAATCTGTACACATATTAAGGGTGCGTTTGTTCTGTCCTGTACTGTTCTGTCCAGTACTTACTGTTTTACAAATCAAACGCACCCTTACTCTATGTAAACAGTGTATACCCATTACTAGTGTTCCTGTTAGGAACCAGAATTCAATATAACGAAATAATGCAGAAAACAGAACAATTGGAAATAAGATGAGCTTTATTGATAACAAAACAATGGAGGGAATTACAGAATTTAGGGAAAAAGGGAACCCTAGATCTGCCTGAGAGCTACGCTCACTAGTAAGAAGCTCACAGCTTCTTACACATTCTAGAAGAATATTTTAGAATCCAAGGTACCAATCATTACCACACTCATCCTCCTTATATTTAGCCAAAAACGGTTACAAGCTCATCTATCCTTCACCACGTCACCTCATCAAGCTGTAGTGACTTTTCTACCCCTTCTGCTATAAACTTTCCACACCCTGGGTCCCACCGTCCCATGATTGATCAATGATTCTGCTGGGCCCTCTAAGTCAACATTCTCTGGCCCATTCAAATCAGCATTCCTAACAATACTCCCTCCAGAAATTACAACCTTGTCCTCAAGGTTGAAGGTAGGAAATTGACTCTTCAAGGACACTGCATCCTCCCATGTGGCTTCTTCAGCTTTCTGTCCTTTCCACTGTACCAACAGCTGGTTCACTTCTTCTCCCTGTACCACAATTGTCCTGCTGGCTAATATATCTTCTGGTTCATAGAAAGTACCTCTATCTCCTTCCAAGTGATCTGGTAACTCTGCCTCCTCATTGTACTTTCCTATTGCTTTTTTTAACAGGGAAACATGGAATACAGGGTGAACACGGGACCCGTCAGGGAGCTTTACACGATAGGCAACTGCTCCAACACGATCAACCACTGGATAAGGACCGTAGTACTTGGCAGCTAGTTTAGCATGAATCCGTGACACTACTGACTTTTGTCTATGGGCCCGCAACTTGACAAAAACCCACTCACCAATCTCAAAACTCTTGTCACTCCTCTTTTTGTCTGCAAAGTGCTTCATTCTCTCTTGAGCACGCAAGAGGTGGTCCCGCAGCTGCCTTATTGCTTCATCTCTCTCCATTAATTCCTTCTGTACAGCCTCTACTCTAGTCTCACCTTGTACCCAACGGACTAAAGATGGGGGAGGTCTCCCATAAACGATTGCAAAGGGGGATTGACCAGTAGATGCATTATAAGTAGTGTTGAACCAGTACTCTGCCCACGGGATCCAATGTGCCCAAGTCTTGGGTTGATCTCCTATAAAACACCTGAGATATGTTTCCAAACAGCGGTTTACCACTTCTGTCTGCCCATCTGATTCGGGATGATACGCCGTACTCATCTTCAACTGTGTACCCTGTAATTTGAAAAGGGCTTTCCAAAAATTGCTCATGAAAATTGGATCACGGTCGCTGACAATAGATAAGGGGATTCCGTGCAACCTAACAATCTCTTTCACAAAAACTTCTGCTATGGTCTTGGCCGTGTAACGGTGCTTCAAAGTGATGAAGTGACTGTATTTGGATAACCTATCCACCACCACGAGGATTGCTTCACTACCCTTGGATTTTGGTAAACCCGTGATAAAGTCCATAGATATATCTTCCCAAATCCGCTCCGGAATTGGTAGGGGTTGTAATAAACCTCCGGGAGAGCTTGCCAAATATTTTTTGGCGTTGGCAAATATCACAACTTCTCACAAACTGCTGTATGGTGTTTTTCATTCCTACCCAATAAACGTTTGCAGCTACACGTCTATAGGTCAGGTAAAAACCTGAATGCCCTCCGCTGGGAGAAGAGTGGAATTCTTGTAATAGAGTGGGAATGAGTACTGAAGTGTTTGAGATCACCAACCTTCCATCATACAAAAGTACCCCATGTTTGAACTCAAATCCGGGTTTGGAATTTGGGTCCTGCTGCAAACTACTCACAATCTTCTGCAAATATTCATCTTTGGCAAATTCTTCCTTAAGAATTGCTGCATCTTTCCACTGCAGGCTGCTTGCAGTTACATTCAATTCTCCCCCTTCATGGATTCTAGACAAAGCGTCTGCCCCTTTATTCGATTTTCCGGGTTTGTATACAATTTCAAAGTCGAAACCCAGGAGTTTAGCTGCCCAATTTTGTTGTTCTGCTGTGACAATCCTCTGCTGTAACAACTGTTTTAAGCTCTTCTGGTCGGTGGATACCACAAAACGTCTCCCTATTAGGTACAGTCGCCAGTGTTGTATGGCTAGCACAACCGCCATTAGCTCCTTCTCATATGCTGATTTTGTCATGTTTCTGACCCCCAAAGCCTTGCTAAAGTAAGCTACCGGCCTCTTGTTTTGTATGAGAATTGCTCCAATCCCTACTCCTGATGCATCACACTCAATGGAGAACTCTTGATTGAAATCGGGTAAGGCTAAAACAGGGGCAGTGGTGAGGCTTTCCTTCAACTTCTCAAAAGCTCTCTGTGCTGCTTCATTCCACCCAAATGCATCTTTCTTGGTAAGTTCAGTCAATGGTCTAGCTACCTTACCGTAATCTTTGATGAATTTACGGTAGTAACCGGTTAGACCCAAAAATCCCCTAACCCCTTTTTCATTCTTTGGAGTAGGCCACTTGGTAACACTTTCCACTTTACTAGGATCCACAGCAACACCTTGTCTGGAGATAACATGACCCAAATATTCTATTGAATTTTGAGCAAAATGACACACTTCTTTTTATTAGCAACCAGACCTTGTTCCTCCAACACCCCAAGGACTTCCTTTAAGTGTTTCATATGGGCAATCCAATCCTTACTGTACACAAGGATATCATCAAAAAATACTAACACAAATTTTCTCAACATAGGGCGAAAAATCTCATTCATGAGGCTTTGAAAGGTAGAAGGAGCATTCATTAACCCAAAAGGCATTACTAGGAATTCATAATGTCCTTCGTGGGTACGGAAAGCCGTCCTGTGCACATCTTCTTCTCTTACCCTTACTTGGTGATACCCGGATTTTAAATCAAGCTTTGAGAAAACACTAGCTCCATTAAGCTCATCAAGTAATTCTTCAATGACCGGAATAGGAAACTTATCCGGAATTGTGACTTTGTTTAGAGCGCGATAGTCAATACACATCCTCCAAGATCCATCCTTCTTTTTAACCAAGATAACCGGGCTTGAGAAAGAGCTAATGCTGTGCCGGATCACGCCTGTTGCCAACAACTCCTTCACCTGCTTCTCAATTTCGTTTTTGTGATGGTGGGGGTAACGATAGGGCCTTACATTAACAGCATCACAACCAGCTTTCAAGTTAATAGTATGTTCCTTTGGTCTTTTGGGGGGAAGACCGGTGGGTTCCTTAAAAACCTCAACAAAATTTTCCAACAACTCACGCAGTTCTTTCTCTTGCTCGTGATTATGAATAGCTTCTATTCCTTCCTGTATTGCCCCCTGTTGGGCCCAACTTGCCTCTCTCCTTCTTGTGGACCGTAAGACCTTATTTAAGGTTTCAATGCTCCCATTCAAACCATGGAAGGTAACCCACTTCTTATTGTACCAAAAGCTCATGGACTGACTATTCCAATTCATGATGATATCCCCTAAGGTTCTAAGCCAATCAACTCCCAGAATTAAGTCCATTCCGCCCAAATCAAACAATTGGGCCTCAATGTCTACTTGCACCCCTTCTATGTCTATGCTCAGGTTGCTACATACACCTCCAGATTGCACCCGAGACCCATCACCTAATCTGATCCACATGCTCTTTGAATTGTCCGCAGGCCAGCCCATCTTCTGAACCAATCTTTTGTCAATGAAGTTGTGAGTAGCTCCACTATCCACCAGTATTACTATTGGCACCTCCTGTAAAATTCCCTTGAGCTGAATGGATTGGGGTTTGCTTTGGCCCAACTGAAATAAGCTCAACACATTCATTTCTCCATCCACCCCCTCTTCCTCTTCACTTACCTCCACAGCCAGAATTTTGCCTTCGTCTTCACTTCCCTCATCATCATCCGTTACCAACACCTTTAAATGTTTATCGGGGCATTGATGTGTACGGGAATAGGGCCCTTTGCATTTGAAACACAGATTTTTTTGTTTATGATCCATCAATTCGTTATAAGACAATTGAGTATACCCCCTATCTCTGGGGACACCCCCTCTTCTATCACCATGGGCCTGCCTATCTCCTTGCACCCCCTTTTCATTACTCCTGCCTCCTCCAACAGGTCCATTCTCCCTTCCTCCCTTGACCAACACCCAATCAGATCCGGTACCCCTGTTGGGCCCTAACCCACTGCTCTGGTTTGACCCGTAACCCATTTGAGGGTTTTTGTGTCTACCCGGCCCATTTCTTCCTTCAACCTCTTTCTCCATGGCCCTTGTCACTTGCAACAACTTGGACCGGCCCAAATCTCCCATCACCGCCAAACTCCTCACCTTTCCACGTATTTCCCCCTTTAGACCATGTAGGAAATATCCCTGAAATTGTTTATCAGGTAACCGTGGAATCTGAGCCGTAAGGTACTCGAAATCGGTGATATAATCATCAACGTTTCCGGTTTGACGCAGCTCCGTCAATTGCTCATAAATGTCACTGTCACCGTGACCGCTGTAACGATCTAACAGAGCTTGTTTCAGCTGCTCCCACGTCACATCTCCTTCCTCGTTAATCAACGAGTTGAAAAAGTGTATGGTTGCTCCCTCCATACACAGTTGCGCTAAGTAAATCTTCACCTCCGGCCTGGTTCCCTGTATGCGAAAGTAAATCTCAGCGCGAGATATCCACCCCGCCGGATCTGTACCGTCGAACATGGGAAGCTCGACCTTCTTCACCGCTTGCCGGAACTCCAACAACGTAGCGTCGTTGTGTTCACTCATACCAGATCCCTCCGCCTTCGGCTTCGAACCTTCTCCAGGTCCTTTCACCGGTGTTTCCTCGACGATGACAACACCTTCCTCCTTCCTCTTGCCGATACTCTTCTCAAACATCGCGATGAGCGCTGCTTGTCCTTGCTCCATCGACGACAGAGTGGCTTTGATTCCGGCTATCTCTCCCTCTAACGCAACAACACGAGCATCCATTCTGCGTATTATAGTAATTTGACTCTGCTTGGGTGGCATTCACTGGTCTCCGTTACGAATCCGGCAGGTCGGACCAGTTTGTTAGGAACCAGAATTCAATATAACGAAATAATGCAGAAAACAGAACAATTGGAAATAAGATGAGCTTTATTGATAACAAAACAATGGAGGGAATTACAGAATTTAGGGAAAAAGGGAACCCTAGATCTGCCTGAGAGCTACGCTCACTAGTAAGAAGCTCACAGCTTCTTACACATTCTAGAAGAATATTTTAGAATCCAAGGTACCAATCATTACCACACTCATCCTCCTTATATTTAGCCAAAAACGGTTACAAGCTCATCTATCCTTCACCACGTCACCTCATCAAGCTGTAGTGACTTTTCTACCCCTTCTGCTGTAAACTTTCCACACCCTGGGTCCCACCGTCCCATGATTGATCAATGATTCTGCTGGGCCCTCTAAGTCAACATTCTCTGGCCCATTCAAATCAGTATTCCTAACAATTCCTATATTTTCTTAAGTGTTTTTCACTTTACTTTTAAGTTTTCCTAACTATACTTCATATTCTTCATATAGATGGTCGTCATTGTCTAGATGGGTGCATTGTTCAAAATTTGAGGTAAGTTCTAATAATGCACTCACCCTTGATCTTTCTACACAACTTTTATTACTGTTTATGATGGTTTTTCTTAAAGAATGCAATATTGCAGAAATTGGATTACTATATTTCATTAATAATTATAGGATAATTACACATGAATGAAAGGCAAACGGGCAACAAGCTGCGCGCTAAAATTATTTTGCCATTTTAATTTTATCTTGATTCAAGATTTTCTTATTTAACAAGTTAACATATCCAAAAGCAGTTGCCATGATGTGTGCTTTTTGTGGATGATATAGTCCTAGTTAGGGAGTGAAAAGACAATAAATAATTGAAAGTTATATAACTGCAAAGGTCAGCCACAAGTCAATAAATAATTATTTAAGTACAGTGGAAATGAAGTAAACAAAATAAGTTTGGTAGGTGACATCCAGGCACTAGCTTAGAGGTAAAAATCGGAGAACATTCGATGCCACAAGTCACATGGTTTATATATCCATGATCCACTATACAAAATGATAAGAAAATAAAATATGTCACGATTATAAGACTCATGTTTAAAGAAAAATTTAAAAGCACGATTATAAGACTTGCAGTGTTGTATTTTACATGAGTCAATTTACAAATATATTAACAGAGAATAGAGTCAATGATCTCTAAAGTTAAGGTATTGAAATCGGGAGCTACCTAATCAATCTATAGATAAAACTTACCTACAATTAATAATCCTCACCATGCTTAAGTTGATTTCCTCTGTTCAATTAGAAAAGCATGTTTTTTGCATGTTTATTGTTGCAGTTGCAGCTAGTTATGAATGTAATTGACTATGTGTTCATAAATACTGCAGATAACAGGGCTAGCTTTCTCAACAGTTGATCCTGACTATATCTATATTCAAGGGGTGGATTATGAGGTAATTTAATTATCAAAAAATTTAATTGTGAATGTATAACTATATGTTCAATAAGATAATGAGGCATAACAAAATAATGTGAGGAGTATATGGAAACCACGGGGATTTATGTCATTAACTACATTCATTTAGGATAGGCAAAATGCATTCGTATGTCCTTTAAGTTTTACGTTTGTAACAGATTGGTCCTTTAAGTTTTTTTAGTAACAAATAAGTCCTTTAAGTTTGTTAAGTAACAAATAGGTCCTTTAAGTTTTTAATTTGTAACATCTAGGTCCCTCCAGTTACTTAAAAAACTTAAAAAAACAGGACCTAGATGTTACAAATTACAAACTTAAAGGACCTATTTGTTACTTAAAAAACTTAAAGGACTTATTTGTTATTTAAAAAACTTAAAGGACCAATATGTTATAAACGTAAAACTTAAAGGACTTTTGGATGCATTTTGCCTTTAGGATATAGTATTAAGCTGACATGATCAAGTGGTTTTGAGTTGAATCCTTGTTGTGCTCATTTGTCCAAGAAGTTGAGTTTGAATACAAGATAGGTTGACTTGTGCATTATCCGTTTTTCAAGATCAAAGGACTTTTGCATGAGGTGACATGTTAGAGATAAAATTTAATTACCATTCGTGTTTTCATCTTACTGGTTAAGCTTTTCGCAGTAACTGTTTCATAACGTATTCTACAATTCACGATAGTGATGATTGTTTAAATCAGCAATGCACATGTTAAGAATTTTAAAATACAGACTATTAAATGACAAGTAAGCATTGCATATCTTAAAAATCTAAAACGAATTCGCTGAGTAATAAATGCTAGTTTTATTACTTTACAAAATACTTTAGGTTATATTTTTGGTTCATATTCATTTAGATACCTATAATGCTTCTACAATTTGGTGTAACAAATTCAGGTCTTGTGCGGACAATGGAAAGAATGCAATAAATTATTTTCATTTAGAGGAGACTCGAACTGGCTTGGCTTTAGTAAGGTAATGTCTTTAATTAGATTTCAGATATGTATGCACTTGGGTTTATTACTCTATGAAAAGATTTCGTCTCATATTTTTCTCATGCTACTGATATTTGTTTTAGTTGCATATTTTTTGTCTATGTACCTTGTTCATGACTTGTTCATATTTTTCTCATGCTGTTGATAATCATTTTTTCTATGTACCTTGTTCATAACTTTTTCTTCTTCAGAGCTTTTTGTTATGGGTCTTGCTAACGAGTGCCCCGGGGCACTCTTTAAAAGAAAAGGAAAATGCTTTTCTTATTTTTATCATTTGTTGGCTGAATTGTGAAATTCTATCAATGCCAAAATGCATCCACGGATCCTTTAAATTTCACGTTTATAACAGTTATGTCCTTCAAATTTTTTAAGTAACAAGTAAATCAATATCTTCCGTTACAAAAACTTGTTACACTGTTACCATTCTCGTTAATCTCTTTCAACATATGTGTCTTTCTCATCAAAATACCCACTATGGTTGAAGTCAACGTTAATGGCCATGGTGCAATAAGGTAACGAAGGTTAACCGTAAGGTTACTGGTGCAACAAGCTAGAAACGTAAAATATCTGATTCTTATCTAAAAACTAAAAGATCTATTCTTAAAGAACCCCTAGATGCATTTGATCTTCTATCTAATATCACTGTATGTTATATTGTAGTGCTCCAACAAAGATGTTATAGGTGGATGGTGTGATTCGGGTAGCATATTTGTAGCTAATGTTGTTTGAGTGATATTGATAAATTGGTCTGTCCTGTAATCTTTCCAACTATTTATATTTTTCGTGTAGCTTGTGTTTTAAAGGAAGAAAAAAAAATCAATTAATTTATTGTGTAAAAATTTCCCATGCCAAATGTTGATAATGCATTTCTAGCCACAGAATGTCAGTTCATATTATCAAATGCTTTGTTTTTGTAATATTTCAATGTTGTGATGTTTGAGTAAAAATAAATAAAAATGATATGTTCATTTTAAGTTCCTATTTTGTCATTTCAATTATTTAAGTATCAAGTCTATTCTATGGTTTACAAAGATAGCAGACAATAATTGCAATATAAGATCGAACATGTTCATGTGATCATTCAATGAGAAGATCTACTTTTGCTTCCAAAGATTCTAAGCTTTTCTTGACTTTTTCTTGTATGTGTTTACCTTCTCAAACTGCTTAACTATTTCGTGATTTATGCAACATACTCCATTTCTTATTAATAGATCGAACTATCAATAATTCTTGTCAATTAATCAACCTTCATTTATCAATCATCAACAACACATGAACCTAGCATTTAATCATATTGCAACTTATCAACATCATCAAATCAATTAAATCATCAACTATTATGAAATATTCAACACATCATAAGTGATGGTCTCAATTTAACAAATAACATAATTCAACGACCCCACAATGATAACTATCACATTAAGAAATAGTCGTGTCGTGTGAAAGGTAATCATCATGTGACATTTATATTAACTAAATTAACAACACAGTTTATCTCAGTTTAGACCTTCGTTATTATTAAAAGAAAAAAACGCAACCTATATCATACATTGAAAGTCCAAAACCCGAATTCAAATGAAAGATTGAAAGAACTACCATTCTTGTAACAATTTAAAAAAAAAAAAGTCAAATTAAATTTTAATGATTGAATTTACATCAATTAGTTAGATTACCGCCTTATGCATAAAAATAATAAAGGTTACAAACTTTTCCTTGTTAATTATATTATGGACTATCATTAAAATTTCTAATAATTTTTAAATATCCTAATATAGCATTAGATCAATAATGAAGATATGTTAGCACGTACAAAACTCACTTTTTTGCAAGTAACATTTGTCATCCCTAGAAGAATGAGACCAAGTCATTTTTTTCACATTATAAGTCACAGATCAAGCATTGTACCAAAAACAAAAAAAAAGTCACAAAGATCAAGCAACGCGCCAACGTAGACTGAGTTTTGCATACTCGCAAGTTGCAGCTCGCTTCTCCACTTATTGAATTTGACCCTACTACCACTATCTTTATTGATTCATGACCACAAAAAATGAAGAAGAAGAAGGGAAGTGAAAGTGACATTTAACGAACATAACCCACTTGTGGTTAAATTAAACCTTTTCATATCCATGTGTCAAGCCATGTATCAAAGTACCCCAACTTCCTAACACATACACTATTCATCTCCACATCATTGCCCCCACTACCCTCAACAAACCACTATACTGTCCTCAATTAATTAATATACTATTAAATATATAAAGGTGATCACAAAATATATTGATTTTACATGTTTACCCTTACCATTGATTGTAGTGCTTTGTATTAAACAAAAGAGAATTTAATGCTATTAAAAAAATTATGCAAAGTAAATAAGGGTAAGTTTGGAAAAAGAATCATTATTGTCATTGATAATTGTAAAAGGGTCTTATAAAAAGGGACAAATTTTTTGTCAAACTAGCTCTTATAAAAAGGGACGGAGGGAGTAGACTTTTTCTACCATGAAATTATTGTTCAAATGGTGGATGGTGTAAAAATGGCGCATGGTTCAAATGGCATGGTGTAAAAATCATGAATAATATTATACTCCCTCCGTTTCTTTTTAATTGTCTTTTTAGAATGATAACACCAAATTAAGGAAATATATTTTTGCACGTTATATTCCTATTATACCTTCGTTTTAATCCACCAATAAATTCCTATTTTTTTTCACACACTTTTTCTTTCCAATAAATTTAATATATTATGTACAAAAAAAACAAAATTTAATATGTTATGTACCAACAAAAATTTAAAAAAAAAAAAAGATTTAGTTTTCCAAATATATAGCATTAATTGGTTTTATGGAAAAAGATAAGAGCAATTGACAAAGGGTATAATTGACAAATCATACCCATAAAATACAAAAAGGACAATTAAATAGAAACATTAAATATGATAATAAAAGACAATTAAAAAGAAACGGAGGGAGTAATAAATAGTAGAAAATTTATAAAATTCATCATTAGAATGAAATTTTATCATATAAATTATCTATAATTTTTTTTAAGAAATTGAAAATCATTTAACAGTTTATTAAGATCAATTAAGATTAATGATATTCAATAAAAACAAATAAATCGTTAATGCACGACTTGGCAAAATATAATCATTTTTTATTTTATCAGAAAATAAGATACACGCTGGCAATCTATTCAATAACAACTATGTAATCCTTTAAATTAGCGTAATATTATACTATGCTCATTATAATTATACTACACTTTTTTTTTTGCGTAAAATGGATATCCTATGCACGCAACTCTAAAAACTAATCTCTCGAGTCTTATGCGACCCAAATGGGTGGAAAACACTCCCTAAGAGTTTTAATCCTACTACATATACAAGTAAAAAATATCTAACTCAAAACCTTAATTAAGTTAGCAATGATTCACGCCATTTAATCCAAGTGTTCTTGGGTAATTATACTAGTATACAATTATCATAGAAGAATACTTAATATTTACTCCCTCCGTCCCTTTTTATAAGAGCTAGTTTGACAAAACACGAGTATTAAGAAAGTGGGATTTAATATTAAATTGATTGGCAAATTATATTGATTTTACATATTTACCCTTGTAATTAATTGTAATGCTTTGTATCAAACAAAAGAGAATTTAATGCTATTAAAAAAAACTATGCAAAGTAAATAAGGGTAAGTTTGGAAAATAAATTATTAATGTCATTGATAATTGTAAAAGGGTCTTATAAAAAGGGACAAAATTTTTGTCAAACTAGCTCTTATAAATAGGGACAGATGGAGTATTATATATCAATATTATATTAATTTAACATGAGTCAACAAAAGTTAACATGTGCCTTTAATGACACATATTAAGGTACTCACTCTGGTTTTATATAAAAGAAAAATTTAATTTTTTAGATTCATTGAAAAGTTAATGTATCTAGTCAATAATATAGACTAAATACATTATTTTTTCAATGAATCTAAAAAATCAATTTTTTCTTATACGTAACTTGAGAGTGTACTTAATATAGTAGAATGTTAGCCTCAAAAGTTGTGATTCAACTTTTTTAAAAGTTAAAATTTTGTTTTTCTCAATACATGTTAACAAGACCTTAAATTTTATACTCCCTCTAGTCACTATTATAAAAAAAAATCACCTTTTAAGTTATTGAAAAATTAATGTATTTGGCCTATTTTGCAGACCAGATACATTAATTTTTCAATAAACTTAAAAAGTAACTTTTATTTATAATATTGATCGGAGAGAGTACTAAATACATTAATTTTTATTGATGAATTTTTATTTATATATATTAGGAAGGAGGAATATTCATTAGACGCTTATTTATGTATACAATAAAATAGATAATTCATCTAGAAAGCGAAATCCTCAAGAATTGTGTCCTTTTCTTTTCTTTCTAACCGAGTATCCCTACTCGTTACTATCTTTTCATATTTCCAACAACCTTATTAAACGCGGTCTTATTATTCCCAATATAATCTCATTCCATTTCCAACCTTCTCTCATTCATTTCTCTCTCAATTTCTTTCATTTCTCATTCAATCTTTTCACTTTTCAACTTTCTCTTCAATCCATTCCTCAATTTCACCAATTTCAAGTTTCATTTTTTTGGAAATTGTTGTTCATAATCCATCTGGGTTTTTCAATTTTGAGAGAAAATTTCAATTTTTTCTTTCAATTTTGTAGTTTTTGCCAATTGGGTCATTGAACCATTTTGGAGAGAAAAAAATAAGTTTGATAATATATGTAAAGAATGTTTAGTTCTATTAAAATGCGTTCAACTTCAGAATTTCAGGGTTCTTCAATTCATAATCCACGTGGCACTCAAGTTCAATCTATGGAAAATTCAAGTTTAGAAAAAGAGCTTAATTTGTTTCAAAAACATGTAACTGATAGATTCAATGAACTATCTTCTGTTTCAAATGATGATTTGTTATCACTTTCTTGGGTTAGTAATCTTTTAGATACATTCCTTTGTTGTCAAGAGGAATTCAAGATGATTCTTCATAGCCATCGATCGAGGGTGATTAATTCGCCTTTGGATCGATTGGTTAATGATTTTAATGAAAGGAGTGTGAAGGCATTGGATGTGTGTAATGCTATTAGAGATGGTGTTGAAATGGTTAAACAATGGGAGAAACAATTGGAAATTGTTGTTTGTGCATTGGATCATAAAAGAATCATTAGTGAAGGTCAATTTCGTCGCGCGAAGAAAGCTCTTGTTGATTTAGCAATTGGTATGATTGATGATAATAGTAAAGATTCTAATCATGTTTCTTCATTTTCATATAGAAATAGATCATTTGGTAGAAACAATGTTAATAGAGGTTCATCTCAATTTGGTCATTTTAGATCACTTTCTTGGAGTGTATCAAGGAATTGGTCAGCTACAAAACAACTACAAGCAATAGGGAACAATCTTTGTTTTCCTAAGAGTAATGATCTTGTTGCTACTAATGGTCTTGCATTGACTATTTATACAATGAGTTCAATTTTGTTGTTTACAATGTGGTCACTTGTGGCTGCAATTCCTTGTCAAGATAGGGGATTGAATGTCAACTTTACTATTCCTCGGCAGGTATTGTGGGCGGCTCCGGTTATGTCGCTCCACGAGCGGATTTCGGAGGAGTCAAAGAAGAGGGAAAGGAAGAGTTCTTGTGGACTTTTGAAGGAGATTCAGAAGATTGAGAAATGTGCTAGGGTGATGAATAATTTGGCTGATTCTTTGCACTTTCCTTTGAGTGAGGAGAAAGAAAAGGAGGTTAGGGTTAAAGTGCAAGATGTGGTGAATGTTTGTGAAGATTTGAAAGATGGATTGGATCCTTTGGAAAAACAAGTTAGAGAAGTATTTCATAGAATTGTTCGCGGTAGAATGGAAGGGCTTGATTCTCTTGGTAGATAGTAATTAAAACATCATCAATTGTTTCTGATGAGATTTGAACTTTGTTCTTTCAAAGTTACAAAGTCAAATTCTTGCCACCTGAATCAACTTGATAGTGTGATGTATGTGGTATTAGAAAAGCTAAAATTATGTATACAAATTAACAACCACAAAAAGATGAGTTGGGATTGTAAATGTGAGGATTTTTTGTTTTTTTTGTGTCTACTAAGACTTATACATAAAATCTTTAGAGTTTAGATTTTGTTCATGATTATGTATCATCAGATGCATTTTCCTAAATACTGTATATCTTTGATGTTATGGAAATTTTATTTCACTTCAAAATTTTAGGATTATTATCTATAAAAATTTATCAAGCAAAAAAGGTATTGAAAAGTGTTACACTAAAGTGTAACACTCATGTTGTTTGATCCATCCTTTATATCGTACCATATTACAAATTTTAAATTTACACCAAGGGGTCGGTGTTGTACACTAGTGAAATTTTGGGATTTCTTGAAAAATTAAGTTTTAATCAAATTTCTTTATAAAAAGGATGAGAAAAAATTGTCACTTATGTTTTTTATAAAAAGACTAGAAAAAGTAGTTAATATTAGATGTGATATATCAATCAAATTTTAAATTCAAAAGTTTTGGAACAATTTGTCCTCGAACTTGTTTTTTATTTATTTTTTGGTTTTCACACTACCGATATTCAATTTATTGTACCTCTTAATTTGGTAAAGAGGTTAATTCTAACATCAAGTGGTTTCAATTTTTTCCTGATCGTAATTGCAGAAGATTGAACGGTAATCCTCTCTACAAAATCTAACATTAATTACCATTAGAGCAATTAACGATTGATTAAACCTATAAGTTGTTTATTGGATTAAATTTGACCTTAAAAACAAACTCTGAAAACAAATGTCAAATATAATGAAAATGGTTGACCTTGACTTGGTCTAGCACCGCCTTATCTATCAACAATTTAATTTTCCTGCAATAAGATATGGTCAAATTATGACTTTCTTATCTGAAGTCTATGGATCATTTAATAGCACCAATTTTCGAATTTGGGTTTTTTTGGGTAACATTCAATTGTTTTGGATCATATTGGTAGTGTTAGGGATGACAATAGGTAGGGTATGGGTAGAGTATTATAGTCCCCTTCTCCATACTTGCAGTTTGAGAAAATACCCGTACCAATCCTCATATCCGCGTGGGTGACAATCTTTGTCCCCGTGCCCATACCCTATAAGTACCTAAGTACCCGTACCCATTACTCATATTTTTGCTAAAAATAAATTGATCAATTATAAAATATTATATCATTTTAATATAAATTAAATAATATTCAAAGATTTTAATGTCGACTCATGAAAATTATAAATAAAATTATTAGTAATATCACGTTAAAGCTCATTTCTCCGTTGAGATATTTGCATTATGTTATAAATAAATATTTTTATTAAAAATGTGTAATAATTTCATTATGTTGTATTTTTTAAAATTGATTTACACATATTATTATATAATTATTATATAATAATATAATTAAAATAAATAAATATATACTATGCGGGTATGGCGGGGTGGGTACTAAGGTACCCGTACCCGCATCCATATCCGCTCAATTTTGTGGGTAATTACCCATACCCATGCCCATATCCAAAATACGGAATTTTACCCTACTCATTTTTGGTATTTTTTGCGGGTACCCACTGTATATGAGTCAATTATCGGTAAATTAAATTCAATAATAGTGATCTAGTGGAGGTAAGGATGACAATGACATAAGCTTTTCCTCCTCCGTCTCTATTGTAAGCTTTTTTTAAAGAGGTGTTATTTGTCAACTATTTTATAAAAACAATTGAAAAATATTCTTATTTAATTTACAATTGAAAAATATAAATCTCTTATATGATACTTCCTCCATTACAATATATAAACAAAAATGCATTTTTTAGGTTTATTGTCTAATTAATATATCTGGACATTTAGGTTCATTGTATAATTAATATATCTGAACAATTTTATTGTCCAGATACATTAATTATACAAGGAACCTAGAAAGTAGATTTTTGCTTATATATTGTAACAGAGAGAGTATTAATAATACTATCTCTGCCCCTAATTATAAAACCCTATTGAGAAAATTGCGGAGATTAAGAAAGTGAGTTTTGTATTAAATTTGTTGACAATTGATATTATTTTTACAATTTTCTCCTTTAAGAAAAAGAATGAATTTTTGTTTTTCTAAAGTATTTATTATAAATTGTAGAAAAAAATGCCCTTGAATAAAGGGTATATAGGTAGAAATAATTGATATCCTTAAGAATTTGAAAATGATATTATAGAATGGATACAAAAAAAAATCTAATGAGGATCTTATATATAGAGATGGAGTAGTATTAAGGGTTTTGTGGGTAGAATCCTAGAGTCTTTCTTCAGCTATCTTTCCCTTAATTTTTTAAAAATAAAAAGCAGACTTTATTACACAAAATCCACAATTTTGTATTTTAGGTGACAAAATTTTAAAAAACGGGAGTTTCGGTAACTAGGGGACGAAATTGTGTGGTTTCTGCCCAGATGTGCGCGACAAGGAAGGTCTACTATGTTTTAACACAATTTCGTATCCTATGTGACAAACTCCACTATTTCGTATCCTAGGTGACAAAATTTCAAAAAATGGGCGTTTCGGTAACTTCAGGACGAAATTGTGTGGTTTGTGCCTAGATGTGCGCGATAAGACATACCTACTATGTTTTAACATAATTTCGTATCTTGGTGACGAAATTTGTTTCCTTCGTTTTCTAGGATACGAATGCCTTATTAAGGACATTTTGGTCAAGACGGGGGGGCTTGGGAGTAATATAGGGGGCCTAGATAGCAATTTTCTTTAATATTTGAACAAAGGCCCGATACAAATGGGCCAACTAGCAAAAAAATAATTATTGAAACTTTAATTTAAGACTTTGATGACAATGGATTTTAAAGAATAAGAAAGTGCAAGAAGCACTTAGGCAAGCTTCACTACAGCCGAAGTGAGCTCCCTAAAAGCGTTCAAGGAAAATTTCAGAGGTTTGTGGGCTTGATTATGCATTGAGACCTCCTACACTATATAAGGGCACAAAATGACTTTGAGTGGGGGGTTTTTTCACTTGTAAAAACCCCTTAACTTTACTGTAATTTGCAATCGGCCAAATGCATTTCGAAATTAAGTTTAAGTTTGTAATATATTGATCCCTTATTTTATTTTATTTTATTTTTAAATCGGTCCTTTAAGTTTTTTTTCTTCTTTGTAACAATTTTATTAACTATTTTTCAGTTCAATTTTATTAAAATGAGTTTATGTGATCGTTTAATGCTGATCAGAGTTGGAAGGTTCAAAAAGTGCTTATGACACCAAACATAATTTATTTACATATATTTACTTCTTATTTATAATTTAAACATAATATGACAAATAAAAATATCATCAACAACATCATACATCATGCGTAGGAAAAAACAACATCATATATCAAATAATCGGTTGATTTTGTTTCAAATCATGACTGAATAATACACCTAATGACCTCAATTTTGAGTGCAGTAAATTAATTTGGACCTGTCACTTTAGCATTAAACGGTCACATAACAACATTTTAGCATAGTCGGAGGAAAAAAAGGAAATGGTGCAAGGAAAATTTTGTTACAAAAAAAAAAACTTAAAGGACTAACTTGTTAAAAACACATCAAAATAGACACGATTAAGAGTAATCATAATAACTTTGTAGAACAAACATTGATTAAATAGATTTTAGAGATATCAAATTTTACCTTTTTCTAGCTCTTCTTTGGCGAACAAAGATAGCTATTAGAGTTACAATTAGTGCTGATCCTGCTATAACCAATGGAACAAAAAATTCCTTTGATATTTTTGCATTGTCCTTTTTCCCTCCTCTTGTTCCATCTTCACCTTCTTTTTGTCCCTCAAACACTTGCTCATTGTCTTTTTCTTCATCTTTAATTTCTTCTATTCCATGTTTTGCTTCCTCATCATTGTTTATGCATTGTTGAATTTCTTTGCCTCTTTTACATTTTTTTGACTCATGAACATCTATTTTAGATTCCCTTTCCTTTGCTTTTTCTTCTTCTTCAACTTCTAATTGTTCGGTGCATGATGCGCTAGGAACCTCTAATTGTTGAACAACTTTATCCGCTACAACTTCTAATGTTGGAGTATTGTCCACGGTGTGAAAATGTTTTTTTGTTGGTGAATTCTTTGGTACCGTAGAATTTAGTTGACTACTCGTATCCTATAGTCAAAATTAATTCAAAATTTAAATACATTTTAAAATAATTAAATATAAAAAAAAATGACATGACATTATATGATTGAATGTTGTTTACCTCTTTTTGTTTAACTCTATCTTTTTCTTTAGAAGTGTTGGCTTCTAGTTCTTGAATGTGTCTTTCCACCTCTTCTTTTCTAAATTCTTTTACCTTTGGAATTTCATTGTCCATTTTAGAAGTGACTTCTTCTAATTCTCTTTGATGATTTCTATCTGAAGTTTCATGCACTTTTTCTCCTACCCTTTTGGATCCACTACTAGCTTTGTCAAATTTTGAGGCTTGTGTAATTTTTCCATCTTGTCTTTTGAATGTGCAATCATCTTTAGTTTCTTCACTCTTTGCAACCTTTGCCACTTCTATTTTCTTCATAACTTCTTCTTCTTCTATAGTCTTTTGTGTTTGAAATCCTTTCTTATTATTATTATTATTATTCTCTTGCACATATTGGAGACCTCTATCTTCTTTTCCTTTAGCAATGGTTTCTTCTAATACTTGAATGTTCTTTTGCCCCTCTTTTTCTTCACACTTTTCTTCTTCATTTAAAATTTCATTGACCATGTTTGGTTGACTTGTTAATTCAAGAGGTTTTTTCCTTTCAACTTCTTGTATTGGAGTTTTCTCAACTGTAGTTTGTGCTTCAACTTCGATTTTAGAAGTTACTTCTTCTAATCCTCTTTGATCTTCTCTCTTTTGAGTTTGAAGCACTTTTTCTCCTACACTTTTAGATCCACTAGCTTTCTCAACCATTGATTCTTCCGTTTTCGTCACACCTCTTTCTTCGACGACAATATTGGGTGTATGAATTCCTTTCTTATCATTCTTCTCTTGCACATGAAGTACTTCTTGTTCATCATGGAGATGTGGTGACAAACTATCAATATTTTCTTCTGATTTTCTGTTTATTTCATCTTTGAATTGTTGCTTAATCCTTGAACTTTGTAACTTTGATGTTTTTGCTTCTTCATATGTTGCATTTTTCGGTTCCTTAATCTCTTCTGCTCTAGACTCATGTTGTTCATGTTGTACACTATCATTTTTCAAACTTGCCTCTAAGGATTCTACATCATTAACATTTGTTCCTTCTTCTTTATAAATGGTTTCTTCTACCTCATTTTCTTTTTGTACTTCTTCTACCTTTGAAATTTCACATTCCATGTTTGGCTTTGTTAATTCTTGAGGATCCTTCCTTTCACCTTTTTTAGTTGGATTCTTTTCAGCTGTAGTATATGATTCCACCATTTTAGAAGTTACTTCTTGAATTTCTCTTTGAAGTTCTCTATGTGGAGTGTCATGCACTTTTTCTTCGACCCTTTTGGATCCACTAGCCTTCTCAAATGGTGTAGTTATTCCCTTCATTTTAAGCTCCTTTTCTTCTGTGGTTTGAGTTGTTTTTATGATCTCTCTTTTGAGTGTTGAAGCAAGTCCGTCTTCAATCTTTGCAACTTTTGGTTCTTCCTTTTTTTGCAAAACATTTTCTTGCCCATCAAGGAACTGTGGCTGCAAACTATCAATTTTTGCAGTTTCCACAATACTTAGCTTTGGTGAATCTTTTGTTGATTCATGTTCACTAATAGCTTTTATTTTATCTGTGGATTGTTGATTATTCCTTGGTCTTTGCAACTTTGATGCTTTAGCTTCTTGACATTCTGCATTTTTCGACAATTTCATCTCTTCAATTCCATAATCATGTTGATCTTTTGTCTTTGGAAATTTCCACTGCACAATAGTCTTTTCTAGTTCAAGAGGCCTTTTTGTTTCATGAATGCATTTTTCATTTTCAATACCATCTTTTGTAATTTCACCATGTGTCTTGAAATTCTCATCATTTGCATTTTGATTTTTGTCTTTATTTTTAGGCTCATCAGTTTTCTCTCGCATTGTTTCTCCATTTAGAAATTGGCCTTCTTTCTGTAGTTCTTTTTCTAGAGACATTTCTTGCTTTGAAGTGTCATTTTGTTCAACCACTTCATTTTCCTTCATTTCAATAAAATTTTGGATATCCTTTGTATGATTTTGCCTTGATTCTATGGAACCTTTGTACTTTGCTTTGCTACCATCACTTAATTTATCTTTTTCTTCAACTTCAGATTGTGATATTTGAAACTTTGGTGTTGATAATGACTTAACAACTTCATCATCTATGGTTCTAATCTCTTTTCCGCTTACATTGTTATAACCGCATTGTTCTTCTCCTTCTTTTGTTTTCTTTTGATTTAAAATATCTTCATTGATACTTTCATCTTTTGATTCATGTGTCTCCTTGCTTTGAAATTTTGAAGGTAACATCTTTGTATTTTGTTTCTTATCCTTTGCATTGCCATAATCAAACTCCTTAAATCCCGTGCTTACAACTGATTGAAATGTTCTTTCAGGAGTTCGTATCTCTTTCGCTTTTGAATAATTTTCCTCATGTTCTTCGAAAACCTTACTAGTTGTTTCAATCTCAAACCCTTGAAGTTCTTCTTTTGTTGTAGACTCAACAATTTTTTTTTCATCTATTTCTTTATCCTTTGGCCCTTCTCTAGACCTTTCAAGTGAATCTATTGTTTTCATAGGAAGCTCATTTTCTATTGTGTTTGCTTCATTTGTTCCTTTGCTCTTCGCTTTTTGAAAAGATTGTTGATCTTTAAACTTTACAAGTTTAGTTTCTTCACTTTTGTTTTGTTTTCTCTTTGTTATATCTTTCCTCAAACCTTCATTTTCTTCCACTTGTATCTTTCCATTCTCTTCATTGATACCTTTTGTTTTCTCCATTTTTCTATCCTTTGGTTCTTCTCTTGCATCAATTTTTGAATCTAACATTTTCATTGAAAAATCTTCTTTTCTAGACTTGGTTGCTTGACATCTTCCATCACTCATCTCTTCTTGCAAACAACATTCATCTTTTTCCTTTGTTGTGTTTTTCTTCAAATCTTTATCTTCTTCATTTTGTATCTTCTCATTCACAATCTTTGCAAAATTTCCAATTTTTTCATTCTTTTCCTTGACATCTTCAGTTTGCTTCATTTCTTGAAACTTATCTGCTTTTCTTCCATCAAATATTCCAATATTAGCATTCTCTTTCTCACTTAACTCATTAATAGACTCAAGATTTTGATTTCTAATTTCTTTCTCAAGCTTCTCCCCAACTATGTTTTCCTCAAAAGGATCATTTGGTTCAAAATGTATCTTTGCAGGTTCATTTTCTTTCAACTTATCTATATTGTATTCAATTTTATCTTCATCATCTTGGACTATTGTCTTTGTCATCTGATTGGACTCTTCTCCTTGTACCATTTCCACCAAACTTTCACTTTCTACCAATCCTTCATTCAAAACCTCATACTTTTCTTCCTCTTTTGCAACATCGAATTCTTTAGTTCCATCGATCTCCGCAACTTGCCGTGGCAACACTTCTTTTATAGTATTCTCATTTGCATGTTGTTTACCACTTTCCTTAATTCCATGTTCACTCTTTTCAATTCCATCTTGCATTTTCTCTATTGTATTATTTCCTTTCATTTCTTTCACATGCATGCTTTTGAGTCTATCATCTTCTCCCTTCTCCACAAAATATTCAATCTCTTTGCCTTTTCTTTTGACCACATTTTCTTTGGCATCTTTGATTTCTAGCTCCTTTTGAACATTCACTCCTTCATTTTCTTCATTTTGTATTTTCTCATATTTATCTCTATTTACTTTCTTTAGAGAATATTCAACATTTTCACCCTTTTCATTGACATCTTTAGTTTGTTCAATCTCATGAAACATTTTTGTTTCTCTTCCATCAAATATTCCAATATTAACATTCTCTCCCTCAAAAGGCTCATTTAGATCAACATGCATCTTTGTAGATCCCTCTCCTTTCAACTTCACTATACTATTTTCAATTTTATCTTCCTCATCTTGGACTATTTCCTTTGTTCTCTCCTTGGATTCATCTCCTTCCACTATTAAACTTTCATTTTCAACTAATGATTCTTCCATGACCTCTTTTTGTTCTTCCTTCTTTTCATCATTAATTCCGCTACTTTCGATCTTTTCAACCCGTTGTTTATCATTTTCTTTGTTTTCATTATCACTCTCTTCAAATTCTTTTTTCAATGTCTCATTTGTCTTATTACCTTTCTTTGCATCCACATGCATCATTTTCAATCTTTCACCTTCACCCCTCTCTACAAAATATTCAACCTCTTTGCTCACCATTTCTTCTTTCTCATTTTTGGTTTCTTGCATCTTTTGATTATTCATTCCTTCACTTTCCTCATTGCTATTTTTAGGTAATAAGTTCTTAGGAAATTCTTCATTGATTATCTTTGCATCAAATCCTTCTTTGTTAGGCTTTATGATTTCCTTTTGGATGGTATCCTCAAACATGGGTTTTTGAACATCTTCATAGGCTTCAAAAGGTGGCTTTTCATTTTCCTCTTTCAATTGAGTTTGGTTAATACAATCAATGTTGTTAGGAATATGATCAACTAAGTTTTCATCAAGTTTTGGCACCTTCATTGCTTCAAATGGTTCCTTACTACTTTCCTTCATACTTTCTTCAAATCTAACCTTACTTTCACACTTTGGTTCTTCAAATTCCTTTTGTTTTGACTCTCCACTTTGTTGAATGATAGACTCTTCAAAAACAAATTGGCTTGTATCTTTTACCTTATCATCCTTAATCCTTAACTTAGATTCTTCTTTATCTTTTTCTATTGTGCTTCCAATTAAGTCCCTATTAACATCATCAAGCCTCTTGTCAACACTTCTACTATTCAACTTTTGATCCTCAAACTCTCTATCTTGACTTGTATCTTCAATTTCCTTTGACATAAATATACCAACACTTTGATCTATTTCCATTTTCTTGCTTGCTTCATATTCTTCCTTGCCACCTTTTCCACTCACACTCTCTCCATTTCCATCTTCAATTCTCAACTTATATTCTCCAACTTCTTTTTGCATTCTTTCTTCATTTATTTCCTTTTTGTTATCATCAATCATCTTCTCAATGACATTTTCACTTCCTTCCATATGTTGAAATTCAGATTCTTTTGACTCTTTTTGGCTTGTCTCACCAACACTACTAGAAACATTATCAAAATCATTTGTCCCTTGTTTTGTTCTTCCTTTGTCAAATTCTTGTTCCTTAAATTCCTCAATCTTAAGACCAAAAATCCCTTTCACCAATTTTGGCATGACAATATTTAACATCCATTCCTCTTCATTGTAATTTGCTTTGATCTTATCCAAATTCACACCATAAGGAATTTTGAAAACCTTATTGAAACCTTTAACATCAACCACTTTCCTTTGCATTACCCATCCCATCATCACCATTTCTTGAATTGGCTTCTTTCCTCTAATAGATATTTTATTCCCATCTTTACTAATATTGATGTCAATGTTATTCCTCTTAAAACCTGTGTTTGCAAGATATTTAACAAGGAATATATAAAAGCCAAAAATTATAAAATAGAACTAGGACTGACAATGAACTGAGACGTTCGAAAATCGTTCGAAACTCGACTTGATAATTAATTCATTAAACTTGATTCATAAATGAAATGAGTTAAACTTGAGCTAAAAATTAAATTTATTAACTAAATGAGCTGCACTTGAGTTGCCAGTTTGTTTGGTTCATAACTTCAGTCAATTTTATGTATATGTGTGTGTGAGTTTTGAAATGAAAGAGTTTTTTAGGATATTTTCAATTTTAACTTTATTGTAAAAAATAAAAAATATGAACGTAGTCCCACATTAAAAGTTGAGAGGGGCACTAGTTAAATTAAATATGGTTACAATTTTTAAATTATATGATTCGAGTAGCAGACCAGTTGAACCTAACAAGCCAATTCAAGTTGCTCGTAAACTTTATCAAGTTAAATTCGAGCTAAAAAAATAGTTCGTTTTGAATTTGAATTTTGAGTTGAATGTATTTTATCGAGTCGAGTTCAAACAAATTCGACTAAACTCGGCTCATTTCCAATCCTAAATACAACAAAAAAAAGTTATATATATTTTTACCCTAATACAAATGACAAATTTCAATTTTAGTCATATAAAAAAATGTGAAGTTGTAATTAGAAACTCATTAGAGACTAAGGAGGATTAAAAGTAGGATTAAAAGTACGCTATTTTTATCAAATTGTTGGGTACCACACCCTGTAAATAAAATTTAGGTTTAAATATCATTTTCGTCTTTGTTGTTTGCGAATTTTTGATATTACTCCATGTATTTTTTTTGTTGCAAATACATTCCTGATATAGATTGGAAACTCATTAGAGACTAAGGAGGATTAAAAGTACGCTATTTTTATCAATTTGTTCGGTACCACACCCTGTAAATAAAATTTAGGTTTAAATATCATTTTCGTCTATGTATGTTTGCGAATTTTTGGTATTACTCAATGTATATTCTTTTTGTTGCAAATACATCCCTGATATAGATTAGAATTGAATAATTATTTTGCAGGAATTAAAATAAACATTTCTGATCAGTTTTATTGCATAAAAACATATTTAATTGAAAAAAAAAAAGAGAACAAAAAACTTGAAAGGATTAAAAAAAAAATGAATGAGAGAAGTAACTAACCTTTAAGATGTGCAGTGAGGATGAACATGGTGTTAGTTTCTCTAGATTTAAAGACTGGTCCTGTATCCTTCATAAATTGATACTCAGATATGGAATCAATGTCATCTCTAGTTTTGGTGATTTTGACTCCCAATTCTAGCTCCATTTTTGTTGCTTCAATAATAATTTCTTAACAAAACAAGGATTGAAAAAATGGTGCCAAGGGTAAAAGGTTAGAATTTTAAATGAATAAAACAAAATTGCGTAGATATATATGTTGCTTTATTCTCAAAATAGCTTCAGCAAATGGGAAAGTATATATTCTTTTTTCCCTCATGTAGCTCTTGTGGGAGGTGTTGGTAGCATATTTGAGACTGCTAAATAGTTTGTATTTATTGTTTCTTCGGTTGGAAACTAGAATCTCTTGTGAAGAAATCAAAAAAATTTTCGTAAGACATTTCTTTCTGCCACCACACCAGTTACTCGTACGCCCTACGTCTTTTTCATTTTACCATTTCTCTACTTAAATAACGAACATCATAAAAATGAGAAATTTTTAAAAATGTCGTTCATTACTTAAATAGTAGACGTTTAAAAAACAATACAGGTAGAATATTTTTGGGTATATCCACTACTTAGATTAGCATATTTGAGTATTTTGATAAATTTATCGGATACACGAGTAAATGAGTAGAGTAACAAAATTAATCTGGTATTTGGTACAAAATTAATCTCTATTTTGAACAAAATAACCGATTTAAAAAGTGTACCCAAGGGGCGAGTTCAAAAAAATCAACATTGCAAGGGGCGAGTAAAAAAAAAAATTACATAGGAAAAAATAAAACTCGCCCACATTAAAGAGAGATATCAACCTATTTACTCATAAATAAATAAATAAGTTGCATGTTAAGAAAATAACAATGGTATTTTATTTTTCTGGTCATTATGCAGTTTCTAGTAATATTCATTAATAGTACCTATAGATATTTCTCCCGTTATGCAAAAGGGACAAATATCATCTATAAGTTAATCATGACCCTCAGCAAGAATCATGAAGTACCTATAACAAAATTTATAGTCATCTTGTTAAAAAATATATTTGAATGATAATAAGAGTCGCATCTAGGTAATAAATGGATTCAATTCTAAGATAGATATATATGATTATCACTATAAAAATAAATTATGATACATTTTATAACTTACTATGTAATATTATCATGGTGGATTAATTTAGTATAAATATTATATCTAATAATATTTATACGTATGTATAAACTTGACATCTCATATTTATAGCCCGTGAGATATATTTGTCATCATACATACATAATAGTTTCTATGTTTTTTTATCATCTCAACTCATACAACTCATATTAAAACTTTTCTATGGATACATTAAGATTAATGTTCTATATGCTAATGTAATCTCACGATTAATGCACATTTAAGGTTTCATTATCAGAACTTAATATTCTATCAACTTTATTATTTTGCAATATACATAATAAAAAACGTCTCATATTTATTATTAATAATAAAAGTCATGATACAAGAAGTAAGTTTGTCATAAATCTTATTGCTATCTATGCATTGCACCAGCACTTATTAGAGGTATCGAGATTCGATACCCAAATTCTCCACTTCATCACACTTAAAATGTAAGTTTAGCCATTAGATTTACTTGACAAAAATTATATCGGTAAACCTTCAATCAACAATAGCATTATGGTCATTTAACAAGCTCCTCAACCCCCGAAAAGAATGGGTACCTTGTGCAACGCTTAGACAAAAAAAACCTTGCAATCATCTTTAGGGCAAATTGTAGGAACATACGCGGTCTCATCACAACCATCTGTTCTATCTCTCTTAAAATCAATCAAAGATGTGAATATTGAAATGAACAGAACAAGTTGATTCAAAGCGTATCTCTGGCCCACACATTGGTGGGGCCCAACTCCAAATGCTAAGAAGTTTCTTTTAAATTCTTCGTCCTCTTTTCTTTCCTTTGAGAACCGGTCTGGATCAAACCGATTTGGTTCAGTAAAACCTTGAAACGATGACTCGAACACCGACGGAAAAACAATTGTTCCTTTGGGTATCGAGTATGATTCCGTTAACGGAAACGTTTGTATTGCAATGTGCGGCACAAGAGTTGCAGGAGGTCTATACCTAACAACTTCACGCGCAACCGCTTGCGTGTACTTCATTTCTGTTAGTTGCTCTGAAGTTATCAGTGTGTCAGACTCCGGCGACCAGATTCTAGCGACCTCCTCCCTAACTTTGGAAAGAACCTCCGGATGCGAATCTAACAATGCCACCGCCCATAGCAGTGATGACGTGGATGCATCTTGTGCTGTGAAGTGGAAATCAAAGAGATAACCGCCAATCTCAGCGTCGGTGGAAAACGGCGGCGCCGTAACTCCATTAACCTTCAATTCCTCAGTCTCCCTTATTGTATCCTGCATCCAGAAATCAATGAGACACGATGGCTCTTCGCCTTTCTCCATCTTCTCCTTACTCATCTTTGTGCAAATAGCTAGGGTTTCAGCAAGACGGTTACAAGCAAGTCTCGCATTACGAAACCCAGTTCCAGGAAAGTCAAAAGGAAGCTTCGTTAGACCTACATTGAACATAAAATAATCACGCTCAAATATCTCTCGGGCTTTTTGGTCCAAATAGGGCCCCACAAAAACAGTCTGAGAAGTTTCTAAATTCATGTCACGGGCCAATACACGAATTGGAATAGAGCCACATGTTTGGGCTTTCTCAACCCATGACTTAAGGTGTTTGAGAATAATAATCTGCTGCAAGGAGGTGTAGGTGGAAAGTGCCTTCGGAGTGAAGTTGGGCGCGATTCGACGGCGCAAGTTCTTGTGTTCTTCGCCCAACATGTAATGAAGATTATGCTCACCAAATAGCTTCTTACCAAATGGGTGTCCCAAGGGCTGAAAAGCATTAGGCTTTGCATTGGTGAAAACCTTACGGGAGAGTTCTGTGTCTCTAATGAAGACTATAAAATTGCCTAATATGTAATTAACTGAAAAACCCAAAGGTGTAGATTTGGCTAGAGTGGATTGAAGCTCCCAAAATTTTGTTGGGCCACGGACCAATGGGATTGCATTGCCTATGACAGGAAGAACAAAATATGGACCTGGAATGAACCTTTTTTTGGTGAGGTATGAGATTTGTTCAAGGAATAGAAGGAAAAGGAGAAAGCATATTAAGTATGGCATTAATTGCGTTAGTGACAAAGATGTTGTTATTGATATTATGGATTTAATGAGATTAGTAGTACTCATCATATGTTATATTAGAAAGATATAAGAAAAAGAGTATTCTTAACTTCACACACTATATTTGATTCACAAAATTGATGTTACAACAAGGTTTGGTCCTTCCTTTTATAGGCATCTATCCTTATCAATTACGCAAACTAATATACCAAATAAGATGACAACAAAAATCATACTGTGAAGAGGTGAAGTGAAGAGGTGGGTTGTGCCTCTTCTTCTATATTGAGGTCCAATCAAAACAACCTCATTAGTAATTAAATGTCCGTTTGAATTGATTTATTTTTGAATTTTTGTAAAATTTGTGCAAATAAATAAACTTTTATATATTATTATAAGTTTTTTAAGGTAGTTTAGGAGAAAACAACTTATAAACGTGTAATTTATATTAGTGAAAACTTATAAATTAACATAAAAATTTATTTATTTAAATAAATTATTTTAATAAGCTAAAGAATAAGCCAAATTCAAATAAGCGTAAGTATATCACTTAACACAGTTCTATGGCTTTCTAGTATTCTCTTGATTTAATTTCCAACAAACTGAATATCCTCTTGCTCTTGTGTTTTATTTTTTATTTTTTTGTTGAGGGGAAAGAACGAATAATTTTGCATTAATGAATTTAAAAACCAAGTGTTGCTTGTATTTTTTATTAATTTTTTAAAATTAAAAGATAGGGTTGAAATTAGTTACAAGAAATTATTATTTTTTATTAAATAATCGTGTAAAATTGTTTTCTTTTTGAAACGACCAAAGTCAATAATTTGTTGTTAATGTTAGTTTATTTTTTGTTCACTAGGACTTGATTCCGGATGCTCATGCATCTTAACATTTTTAACTCTTAGTTCAAATAAGTTAAATTATCCATCTACCCCAATCAAGCATAACTCTTTTACACGTGTGCATGCTTATTAAACTCTTCCTTTTAAAAAAAAAGTAGTGAATTTTTTTAGAACAATAGTGAAGTTATTTATAAATATAGAATTAATAATTTGTGTAATATTCTTTATGAATGAACCATGACATATATTATAAAAATTCTTATAAATTTAATAGTTGTCTCAATAGTGGACCGTCTTTTTTTTGTAAAAAAAATAGTGGGTTGTTTTTTTTTGTCTTAGTTGAAGTGGTAATCCACTGGAAATTAAACTCACATAATTGTGAGATCCAGGGTTCGAACCCGGGTCACGACGTCCGGCCTAACAATTTTGACATATTTTACCAGTTGAGTTAGGATTTATGGGACAATAGTGGGTTGTCTTTATTTGTTGGTTGTAATGGTTTTAATTCTCTTCAACATCATTTCTTTACATTTATAGATAGATTTCTTAAAGTTAAATAAAATAAAACAAAAATTACACAGGGTGGGTTCAAACACACAACCTCAACATGTTGCTACCTTCGGGAGAAGGCGCACGCTACTTCACAAACTAGCATTTCATGTTATATTATTTTTAGATAAATAATTGACCAATTATTAGAATTGTGGGATTGAGAAAAAAAATATTGAAGCTCTAAAAATTTTGAAGCCTTAGACTGTGGGTCTACTTGCCTTATCTCAAGGTCGAGCTTATTCAGTGTTAAATGGGACGATTTGATTTTAAATGCTAAATGAGACGATTAATTTTTTTTTGCCAATTGGGTGATATTTGGATTGTACGTAATCTTGGTGCAGATTTTATTTTATTCATTTTATCTGTGCAGATTTTTACATTTATGTAGCGAATGTTTTGTTATTCTTCATATTTTGTGCTTTTATACATTAATTTATTTTTGAGCTTATCCAAATAGTTTATACAATATAAATTATGTTTTATGCTATTTTATAATTAAGTGCACATTAATAAAAATTGTATTTTTATAAGTTATATTTTTATTATAATTTACCTTGACAAACTTATGAAAATACATAAAAATTACATAAACTATTTGCATAAAATAAAAAATAAGATAATCCAAACGGATACTATATCTATATGATTGTATTTTGCAGTTTAGGAATGCTAACCCTTACAAATGTACATGGGTGGTTTATATGTGTTTTCTTGCCAAATGTCGTGGGTGGTTTGGACTAAGGTGTATTGATGGTTTGACCTCACAACGGTATTACCGGATTCCATTGGTGCCTTATTTCGGTGTTTTCTTGTGCCTATTCGTCATAGAAAGAATGCATCAAAAGGGATGTTATTAGTTTGGCACGCGGTTATTTGGGTGCTATGGAAGGCGCGAAATGAAAGGATTTTTAGGGGGATAGTCATCGGACCAGAAGAGATATTTCATCACCATGTTTATTTTATGAAGGGTGTATCGAACCTTTTGATTGTATAGTTCGATAGTTTACGGGTGGGGAATATAGATTTAGTGCGAACATTGGAATGCCTTTGTTCTAATTGATTTTTGGTTTTGGTTGGAGTACTATCTGTATTTCTTCTACTGATATGGGTAGAGTATCTCTTTTACTTTTTTCCTCTTATTAATATAAATATACATTTTGTTGTTAAAGAAAAAAAAAACTAACCCTTACAAATAGCATGTACTGTAAGAATAATGTATTAATTAATTGTACGCGTGCGAGGAAAAAAAAGAGTTTAATTATAAATTGTAATTGAACACATTTTTGAAGTATGATATCTTATGTCGTTAGCTCAATTAGGAAATAATGCAGGTGTGGATTTAATAAAAAAAAGTTGCATCTTAAGGAAATAATAACGGTATTGTATTTTTCCGGTCATGCTATGCATTTTGTTTTTAGTAATATCCATCAATAATACCTATAGATATTTTTCTGTTATACATGAGTGACAAATATCATCTAAGCTAGTCATGGCCCTCAACATGATTTATAAGTACCTACTAACCAACTTTATAGTCATATTGTTACGGACAATGTTTGAATGACAATGACACACTTGAGTCCATATCTAGGAATTAAAGTGGATTCAATTTTAAGAGAATTATACATCGTTATCATATAGTATAAATATTACTCCGAATATTTATACATATGTATAGACTCGATATCTCATATTATGGTCATCATAATACATACATACTAGTCTTTATGCTTCATTATCATCATAATACATACATATGTATAGACTCGATATCTCATATTATGCTTCATTAAGTTTGACATAAATTTTATTGGTCTATAGGAATTACACTAACACTTATTAGAAGGGTCGGGATTCGATACCCGAACTCTCCACTTCGTCACATTTAAAGTGTGAGTTAAGCCACTAGGAAACTTTATAAAGAAAAATTGGCAGACCTTCAATCTACATACAACAAGAGCATTATGGTCATTTCACAGGCTCCTCAACCCCAGGAAAGGAAGGGAACCTTGTGCAACGCTTAGACAAAAAAAACCTTGCAGTCATCTTTAGGGGAAATCGTAGGAACATACACGATCTCATCACATCCATCTGTTCTATCTCTCTTGAAATCAATCAAAGATGTGAACATAGAAATAAACAGAACAAGTTGATTCAAAGCGTACCTCTGGCCCCCACATTGGTGGGGCCCAACTCCAAAGACTAGGAAGTTTCTTTTAAATGTTTGATCCTCTTTTCTTTCTTCTGAGAATCGATCTGGATCGAACCGATCTGGTTCAGTAAATCCTTGAAACAATGACTCAAACACTGACGGAAAAACAATTGTTCCTTTTGGAATCGAGTATGACTCCGTTAACGGAAAGGTCTCTAATGCAATGTGCGGCACGACAGTTGACGGAGGTCTATACCTAAGAACCTCATGTGCAACCGCTTACATGTACTTCATTTATGTTAGTTGCTCTGAAGTTATCAGTGCGTCTGACTTCGGCGACCAGATTTCAGTGACTTCCTCCCTTACTTTGGCAAGAACATCCGGATGCGAATCTAAGAATGCCACCGCCCATAACAGTGATGACGTGGATGCATCTTGTGCCGCAAAGAGGAAATCGAAGAGATAAACGCCAATCTCAGTGTTGGTGGAAAATGGCGGCGCTGTAAATCCGTTAACCTTCGATTCCTCATTCTCCCTTATTGTATCCTACATCCAGAAATCAATGAGACACGAAGGGTCTTCGCCTTTCTCCATTCTTTCCTTACTCATCATTGTGCAATTAGCAAGGGTTTCGACTAGACGGTTACAAGCAAGTCTAGCATTACAAAAGGCGGTCCCTGGATAGTCAAAAGGAAGATTCATTAGACCAACATTGAAGAGAAAGTAATCACGCGCAAATATCTCTCGGGCTTTTAAGCCCAAATAGGGCCAACAAAAATAGTCTGAGAGGTTTCTAAATTCATATTACGGGCCAATAGACGGATTGGAATAGAGTCACCACAGGCTTGAGCTTTTTCAACCCATGACTTAAGGTGTTTGAGAATAATAATCTGTTGCAATGAGGTGTAGGTGGAAAGTGCCTTCGGAGTGAAGTTGGGCGCGATCCGACGGCGCATGTTCTTGTTTTCTTCGCCCAACATGTAATGAAGATTACACTCACCAAAGAGCTTCTTTCCAAATGGGTGGCCCGAGAGCTGAAAAGCATTGGGCTTAACATTGGTGAAAATCTTATGGGAGAGTTCTGTGTCTCTAATGAAGACTATGAATTGCCTAATATGTAGTTAACCGAAAAGCCCAAAGAGCTTGATTTGGCTAGAATGGATTGATGCTCCCAAAATTTTGTTGTGTCACGGACCAATGGGATTGCATTGCCTATGACAGGAAGAACAAAAGATGGACCTGGAATGAAACTTTTTTTGGTAAGGTATGAGATTTGTTCAAGTAATAGAAGGAAAAGGAGAAAGCATATTATGTATGAGATTAATTGCATTAGTGACAAAGATGTTGTTATTGATAATATGGATTTAATGAGATTAGTAGTACTCATCATATGTTTTATTAGTGGGATATAAGAAAAAGAGTATTCTTAACTTCACACACTATATTTGATTCACAAAATTGATGTTACAACAAGGTTTGATCCAGCCTTTTATAGGCATCTATCCTTATCAATTACGCAAACTAATAATACCAATTAATATGACAACAAAAATCTTACTGTGAAGAGGTGGGTGGTGCCTCTGCATCTATATTGACAACATAACAACTCCTTAGTGATTAAGGGTCAATTTGGATTGATTTATTTTTGAGCTTATACAAAATAGTTTATGTAAATAACTAAATTTTTATGTATTACTATAAACTTTTTAAGATAATTTATGAAAATACGTCAAAAAAAAAGTAGTTGATGAAAAAACAACTTATAAACATACAATTTTTGTTTAAAAAAACTTAGAAATTAACATAAACGTTTATCTATTTAAATAAGTTATTTTCATAAGTTTAAAAATAAGTCAGCAGACCCTAAGGCTTTGTTTGCGAGTTTGGAGAGGAGAGGAGGGAATGGTTTTGAAAAAAGGAAGAAACAAGTGGAAGGAATAGAGAAGTTTGGGAGGGAAGAAGTTTGGAGAGTTATTTTTTCTTCATAACACAAAAACCCCCCAATTTGGGGGAACTCAAAAATTGTATTGGATGGGAGGTTTCGAGGGGAGTTTTGAGGGTTTATATGAATTCTTCAAATTTAATTAATATTGTTATAATGTTCTTAAATTCATAATATATTAATCATAAGTATCTATTTGTCATTCTCTATAAAAAATACTTTCTCAAAAAATGTAAAAGATTTTTCTAATTTTCTCTCTATTTCTCTCCCTCCAAAGCCCTCCCCTTCCTTCCCCTCCAAACTCGCAAACAAAGCCTAAGTAAATCACTTAACATGGTTCTATGATTTTCTAGTATTCACTTTATTTAAATTCCAACAATATGAATATCCTGTTGCTCTTGTGTTTTAGTTTTTTTTGTTGAGGGGAAATAAGTCAAAGAACAATAATTTTACAATGAATTTAAAAATCAAGTGTTGCTTGTATTTTTTTTTAAAAAAAAATTAAAAGGTAGGAATGAAATTAGTTGCATGAAATTATTTTTTGTTATTAGATAATGGTATAAAACTTTTTCTTTTGAACGGCCAAAGTTAGTAATTAGTATATTAATGTTAGTATATTTTTTGTTCACCATGACTTAAAATCCTTATCCTTTTATACCTTAACACTTTTAACTCTTAATTCAAATCAGTTAAATATCCATCCACCCCAATCCGGCATGACTCTTTTACACGTGTGCAATTAAACTCATAAATTTATCATTAAATATTAGGGATTTGAATTCTCTAAAGTCATAGTTTCCTACATTTTCTACATACATTTAGGTAAAATTCTAGGGTATTTTTGTCTTTACAACACACATAAATGCATTACATATGCAATAGTTTTTCTTTCATAGTTAATTTTTACTTGAAGGTAGGTGAATTTTGAGAAATCAAATGTAGAGAATCCAATTTTAAATAGTAGATGGGTTGAGATTTCATTCTTGTTCCTGACTCTTAACACATGCAAATTGAATATAAATTTAATATAAATAATACAATGGAAAAACCAACATTTTGTTTTTTGGTTTTAGACCTCTGATTCGCAAGGCAAGAGAGCCCAGTAATCTAAAGTTTTGCTGCGGTATAAATAAAGTCTGGTAAAAATTTGTTTCCATAAAGAATCGAACTCGAGTTCTCCGAACGATTAATGTATCAAAATTGCAAACAGTTCTACAAATGTCTCATTTATTATAGGAACCTTTTGGTCCTTGTATTTGTTTTTAAGTAGTCAATTTCGTGTTCAAATGTATATTTTTATTTGTTAATTTAGTCGATAAATTTACTATCAAATGAAATCTGAAAAATATATTTACAATTTTGATATATTCAAGAACAAAGATGACATCGAGTTACACTTTCCGAGACTAAAAATGTAGTTTGCTCAAAATATAATATGAGAAATAATATAGTTAAACGAGTTTAATCACAGTTGAATCATTACGTTCCGTTGTTAAAGTCTATCACTGTGAGTTTATTTTAATAATGCGTACAAGTTTAAGATTTTTCTTGTTTGGTTACCCTTTTTTCTGGTTTCAGTAATGCCTATTGTTTTCTACTACTTTCCGGTTTGAGACATGCATGGAATTACAATGTTTTTCTGGTATAAAGCTTCTGATATTGGTTAAGGCATGAGCAGCTTGTAGTTGTAGGCAGTGGTAGGTTCACAGACTTAAAATTCTTTTTCCAAACATAGATGGTGGGTGATTCGATAATGGAAATCTAATAGCAGTTAGTTCAACGCATCTTGAACTACACTCTAATATTATCTTATGATTTTGCAATAAAAATAATAAGATGATACAAGATGTGAATTTGTCATAAACTTATTTGCATCTAGGGAATTACACCAACACTTAATTATTAAAGGGGTCGAAATTCGAACCCCAACTTCCATACTTCTGCATATTTAAAGTTGTGAGTTTATCCACTAGGTTATTTAACAAAAAAAAATATTGATAAACCTTCAATCAACAAACAACAAGAGCAATATGGTCATTTCACAGGCTCCTCAACCCTGGAAAAGGAAGGGTACCTTGTGCAACGCTTAGACAGAAAAACCTTGCAGTCATCTTTAGGGCAAATTGTAGGAACATACATGGTCTCATCACAACCATCCGTTCTATCTCTCTTGAAATCAATCAAATATGTGAACATAGCAATGAACAGAACAAGTTGATTCAAAGCGTACCTCTGGCCCACACATTGGTGTGGTCCAACTCCAAACGCTAGGAAGTTTCTTTTAAATATTTGGTCCTCTTTTCTTCCTTCTGAGAATCGGTCTGGATCGAATCGATCTGGTTCAGTAAAACCTTGAAATGATGACTCGAACACCGAAGGAAAAACAATTGTTCCTTTCGGAATTGAGTATGATTCCGTTAATGGAAACTTCTCTGTCGCAATATGTGGCACAAGTGTTGCTGGTGGTCTATACCTAACAACCTCACGCGCAACTGCTTGCGTGTACTTCATTTCTATTAGTTGCTCTGAAGTTATCAGTGTGTCTGTTTCTGGCGACCAGATTCCAGCTACTTCCTCCCTTACTTTGTCAAGAACCTCCGGATGCAAATCTAACAATGCCACTGCCCATAAAAGTGATGACGTGGATGCATCTTGTGCCGCAAAGAGGAAATCAAAGAGATAACCGCCAATCTCAGCGTCAGTGGAAAATGGCGGTGTCGTAACTCCATTAACCTTCAATTCCTCATTCTCCCTTATTGTATCCTGCATCCAGAAATCAATGAGACACGAAGGCTCTTCGCCATTCTCCATCTTCTCCCTACTCATTGTTGTGCAACTAGCTAAGGTTCCGGCGAGACGGCCACAGGCGAGTTTCGCATTACGAAATGCAGTTCCAGGAAAGTCAAATGGAAGCTTCGTTAGACCGAAGTTGAAGATAAAGTAATCACGCTCAAATATCTCTCGGGCTTTTAGGCTCAAATAGGGCCCCACGAAAACAGTCTGAGAGGTTTCTAAATTCATATCACGCGCCAACCCACGGATTGGAATAGAGTCACAGGTGTGGGCATTCTCAACCCATGACTTAAGGTGTTTGAGAATAATAATCTGCTGCAGTGAGGTGTAGGTCGAAAGCGCCTTCGGAGTAAAGTTGGGTGCGATCCGCCGACGGAGAATCTTGTGATCTTCACCACCATGTAAATAAGATTATGCTCACCAAAGAGCTTCTTACCAAATGGGTGGCCCAAGGGCTGAAAAGCATTGGGCTTAACATTGGTGAAAACCTTACGGGAGAGTTCTGTGTCTCTAATGAAAACTATGAAGTTGCCTAATATGTAGTCAACTGAAAAGCCCATAGGGATTGATTTGGCTAGAGTGGAGTGAAGGTCCCAAAATTTAGTTGGGTTACGGACCAATGGGATTGCATTGCCTATGACAGGAAGAACAAAAGATGGGCCTGGAATGAACCTTTTTTTGGAGAGGTATGAAATCTGTTCAAGGAAAAGAAGGTAAATGAGAAAGCATAATAGGTATGGAATTAATTGGGTTAGAGACAAAGATGTGATTATTGATAATATGGATTGGATGAGATTAGTAGTGTTCATCGTATGAATATCTTCTTGCTCTTGTGTTTTAGTAATTTTGTTGAGTGGAAAGAAGGGATGGTTTTGCAATGCAAGAAGAGGTTGAATTTAAAAACCAATTGTTACTTGTGTTATGATGTAAGAATTTGAAATGTAGGGTAGAATTCCATCTTGGTAAGGTTCTCATATAAGCCATAAAAATATGCGAGTTATGAGTTTTTATTTCTTAAAAGTTGCAACAGTTATTACATTTTTGATTTGTTTTTACACTGATCTATGATGAATCAACTATTCAGATGGTCCGTGTAAACACTTGCCTAAAAATTTAATGTATCGCTATAGAAGTGTCCATGTTAGAATTTATGTCTTGTCCAACTTAACTTTATAGCACTAGTATTTTAATGGACCATTTAGATAGTTTTTTATGGATAGATATTTGAAAATTATTTTAATTTTTAAATTTTATTGGTATGGGGTGTGGTTGTTACGGTAGACCTTTTTTATAAGTGATCCAACTTGAATTAGTATTTAAAATTATTAAAATTCTAACAGTTGTAAATAATACTCTTTAGATGTATACATTAATAAATTTCCTCGTCTTTATTGTTAAAACAATATGAGATTATTTACGCCAGTTCAATAGGACTAATATCTTTACTTTCTGATTTTTAATCGAACATATATTAATTAAGTTATAATCTCGACCGTAAAAATGAGGATAACCATTAACTTAATTTACTGTCTTGTCCAACTTAACTTCGTAGCACTAGAGTTTCATTTTCTTGATGGGCCCCATTGATAGTTTACTATGAAGAATAAAATGGACCACCTCTACAAGTGGTCCAACGTGGACTAGTAAAATTTCAACGATAGCATGCGTTGTTGTTTGGAAAATAAGTTAGTGGTCATCCTATTTTTTACGATTGAAATAATTTTAACTCGTATTGAACTGACATCAATTATGTTATTTCTTAGCCATAAAGACAAGAAAAATTGTGATTTTTTTTTACTATTTCACTCACAAGTACGTTATACCACATTTTGAGATATTGTCCACTTTGAGTTTTGTACAAGCCCTTCACGGTTTTGCTCCTTCACGGTTTTGCCTTTGGTAAAAGTTGTCTCTTTGGGTTAAGAGAGACTTTAAGGTGTGCCAAAAGAGTTTCCCCCTAGTCGAGGTTAGGGAGAGTTTGTGGCCCTGGTCCCTAGTGAATTGCAATGTATTTTTCCACTCTAGAGTACACCACACCATATTTTGAGATAATGTCTACTTTCGGCGTTGTGTGAAACCTTCATGATTTTGTCTTTTGTAAAAGGTGTCTCTTTCGGTTGAGAAGTATAAGTGTTGTATATAAATTACTCTTGCCTTGATTCCCAAGCAATGAGGGAATTTAAGGTGTAACGAAACCATTTTTCAAGAATACTGTAAACAGACATTAAATTTTTTTATAATTTGAAGCACTAGTTCATGATGACCACTTTCATAAGTAATCCATGGTGAATTAAATTATAAAATTTGTAACGACCTTTTGAAAATACTCACTCCGTTTCTTTTTAAGTGTCCAAAAACGTGGAATTTAGCGTTTCTATTTAATTGTCCATTTGATATTTTAAGGGTACGATTTGTCAATTATACTCTTTGTCAATTACTCATATCTTTTTCAATAAAACTAATTAATGCTATATATTTGGAAAACTAAATCTTTTTATGTTTTTATATTTTTTTTGTACATAACATATTAAATTTTTTTTTTGTGTGCATAATATATTAAATTTATTGGAAAGAGAAAGTGTGTGCAAAAAAAATATGATTTTTTTGGTGAATTAAAATTAGGGTATAATGGGAAGATAAGGTGCAAAAATACACTTTCTTAATTTGGTGTTACTATTCAAAACGGACACTTAAAAAGAAACGGAGGGAGTACTTTTTAGGAGTTAAAATTAACCACTCTTATCGGCTTTACGATTAAAATAGTGGTATAATTCACGTTAATTAAATATGAGTTCCATCTTTTATTTTTTTAATTGTTTTAATCGAACTAGTATCAATTAAGTCTTTATCATAATGGTAAAAATTAGTATTACCATTAACTTATAATTTTTAAAAGTAGGGTATATAGTTGTTTAAATTATAAATATTTTTTAAATACCGGTCCACAACGGACGACTTCTAAAAAGGGTTGATATTAGAATTTATATGTCTGAAGCATTTTTGGGTCGACCGCACTTTTGCGAGGCTTTACTGGGTCAAGTTCTATGTCCTCCTTCCGGTATAATCTCTTTGTAATTAATTTTTTTATTTCTTTTATTATATATTATTATGAGAATATAATAGACGATGAAGGTCTTTGGGAGTGCGTTTACTAGTACTTCTAAAACTTCTTTGATAACCGCTATTTTTAAAGTGCCTTTACTTAGTACGGATCCATGTTAATAAAAAAAATTAATAATTTTGTCTAATACATATTTGATCTAAAGGTGGACACTACTATTTTGAATAAAACTTTTAAAATTATTTTTTATTCTTAATTTTTTGTTATTATAAAATTCATTTTTTAATAAAAATGTTAAAATCTAACCTTTAAATTATTTTTAAGTGGTACATATATTAAACAACAACCCCAAATTGTATTTTAGAGTAAACTTGACTTACAATACAGGGTGTATGTGTTAGTTTTGGGGAGGGGCAAAAATTGGAGTACCTTGGAGGTAATTGATCAGTTCAACTACTAGTCTGGTTGACATAATACACTAATTGCCATTCAAATTTTTCTTCACACGCGGTTTTAAAGGTTTTAAACGAATTAAAATTTAGACAAATTTTAAAATGGACCGCTTCATCAAGTGGTCTATGGTGGATCAGTTATCAATAACATTATAACGAATACGAATTTTACAATCCACTGTTGGATTGAAAGTTTGTATCATATAGATCATCCATACAAATTTTTTGAAAAATTGAAAATCATTTTATATGTTATTGAGACATATTAAGATTAACGGTTTATGAGTTTTTATTAAATACCGTTAAGATTTATAGATTTCAATAACATATCAAATGATTTCCAATTTTTCTAAAAATTTGTATGGATGATCTTAATGATACAAACTTTCAATCCAACGGTGAATTTTATAAAATTTATATTCGTTATAGTAGTAATGATAACTGATCCACGGTAAACCACTTGTGAAGGTGGTCCATTGTAGTATTAGCCCAAAATTTATATTATATTATATTATATGGTGCCACTTTAATTATAACATCAAGCAAACTTACATTAGTCAAACACAGCACACATTTTATATGGAAATATATAAAGAAGTATAGAGAATTAAACACTCTCCAAATTATAGCTCAAAACTTTATTTAGCTTGATTATATTTATCACATAATAATCTTTCTGAGCTTATAAGAGATTATGCTTCTTTCCATGAGCTTCCTCATCTTCTTTCTTAGCTAGCTTCTTTTTTATGATCAATTGAATTTATTTCAAAGATCTAAATCAAACACATTAAATCAGTTTTTATCTTTTTTTAAGAATGTAAAACAAACCAAACAAATGGTTCGGACATCAGTTTTATTTCATTCAAAATTGAGGACACGGGAACTAAACTATATCATTATATTTTATTCTTATTTATATCATCTCACTCAACTCATTAAAATTTGATTATGAATACTTTAAACTTAATGTTTTATATGCTAATGTAGTCTCACCATTAATGCACACTTGATGTTGTAGTAGCATAACAAAATATTTTAGGCACTTTATCATTCTGCAATAAGTGTAATCAAGAACGCTCATATTTATTATTAATAATAAAAGTCATTATACAAGATGTAACTTGTCATTGAACTTATTTGACTTATTTGCCTCTTACACTGCCACTTATTAGAGGGGTCGGAATTTGAATTCCAAAATCCCTACTTTTTGACTAAAAATAAGTATCCATTTAAAATTGAGCACACGAGAACTAAACTAAATCATTATATTATATTCTTATTTATATCATCTCAACTCATATTAAAATTTGATTATGAATACTTTAAAATTAATGTTTTATATGTTAATGTAGTCTCACGATTAATGCGCACTTGATGTTGTAGTAGCATAACAAAATATTTTAGGGACTTTATCATTCTGCAATAAGTTTAATCAAGAACGCTCATATTTATTATTAATATGAAAAGTCATTATACAAGATCTAACTTTGTCATTGAACTTATTTGCCTCTTAGACTGCCACTTATTAGAGGGTCGAAATTTGAATCCCGAAACCCTACTTCATACTTTTTTCTTTGACTAAAAATAAGTATCCATTTATTCAAATTGAAAATACATAGATCATTACAAATTCAAGATTGCTAAATGTAAGTGCACCAGTTCATCCTCATGTTTTAATAATTGTCAAAACACATGAAAATAGGTTGAACATATTTTGGCAAACTTTACAAATGACTTGACAACAAAGAACTATTTTCAAAACCTTGAAAAACTGACTTTTTGGTGTTTTGTATCGATACATACATTTCTGCATGGATACAAATGTCCTGAAACTTGTTCTGGTACATTTTGAGCACTTTGTATCGATACACACAGGCTCTGTATCGATACAAAAGCTTCTATACAAAAACAGAATGTTCCATATGATTCGAAACATGCTTGCATGTATCGATACATGTGTATATGTTCTGAAAAACCAGCAAGCTTCATATGATTCGAAGCATGCTTGCATGCTTAGATACATATCAGTCAAGATTTCAAGATTCTGATGTTTGTATCGATACATCCCGTGTTTGTATCGATACAAAGGTCAAGATTTTCAAAATTGAACGTTGGTCAAGGGCTTTGTATCGATACAAACAATCATTTGTATCGATACATCTACTGAAAATTATGCCTAAATTTGCTCATTCTATTTTCTCTTTAAATAGCAATATGTGGGTTCCTTTGTAAGCAATGAAACAATCACAGTAACTGAACACAACTGAGAAATCTAGTGAGAATCATTGAGAGAGCAAGAAGTGCTTTGGGTAAAACACTTTGGATACAATTTGGGTGAAAAATTGGGATCAAAGTGTTATCCTTCACAAGATCATCATCTTCCATCAAGTTGCAACAATTGAAGATTGAGTATGGGATCAATCATTTAGGAGTTGTACGCTTGGTCGATAACGTTCGGTGCGATTCGTGGTGAAGCAGATTCGCGATCGGGTTGATTTGTGCAAGGAGGTTGGATTGCTCACTAGGGATCCAAGATTGTTCGATATCTTGGAGGATCAATTGAGAAGAATCGAAGGACTCAGCTGGACGATCGTTGCAAGGAGTTGCACGGGTAGGATCGTTGGAATCAGAGGGTGAAGATTCGTTCGTCGATTGAGGGTTTGCATAGTTTTACATTTTGAGTCAATATAGGTTTATTGGATTCATTGTAATTTGTGCACTTGTGTTCAAGTTGTTTTTCATTCTATACATATCTCAAATAACCCGTTTGGTTATTTGGGGGGAGACGTACTCGGACATACGCGTGGACGACGCGAAATCCGGGGAACTCCCTAATCAAATCCTCGTGTGTTGATTGCATTACTTTCATTCTTTATTGCTTTCATTATATTCGTAAACAATTGAATTTGCGTGTTCGTAAGTGTTCACAAGGATTCAATTGTTATTATCTTGTGTTGTGAATTGTTGTTGAAAGAATCGAATAACTTGCTTGGAAACGTTGTTGTTAATTGAATTAGTTTTTTTTTTTGAATATCTTATTCCGATCGACTTTTCCTCAATACGTTTTATCGGCTTAGTTACTTTTTCAATAAGTCAAAACGGTGCAAAGAGACTACCGATCCCGGAGTCGCTTCCGCACGCACGTTTAACCGAACAATTTTTTAAAAACTCAATTGGTTAACGGAACCACTTATTCACCCCCCCTCTAAGTGGTTAGCCTCGTAGTCTAACAAGTGGCATCAAGAGCCCGGTTTATTTTAAACGATTAAACCGAGTAATTTGTGCCTATTATTAGACAACATGGCTTTTGCACCAAAAGGGGCGTATAATAGGGCTCCGGTATTCAATGGAGATCATTTTGACTATTGGAAAAGTAGCATGCGTATTCATATCAATTCTTTTGATAGTGAAGTGTGGAATGCCATTGAGAATGGTCCGTTTGCTCCAACTATAACGGATGCTCATGGTGTTGTCGCAAATAAGCCAATGGCACAATGGACGGATGAGGAAAAGAAGAAAGTCAATTACGATGCGAAGGCACAAAACATTTTAATATCATCCCTTGGGATTGATCAATTCTATCATGTGTCGCATTGTGAATCGGCTAAGGAAATGTGGGACACATTGGTTACTCACTTTGAGGGTACCAATGATGTCAAGATATCCAAAATTAATACTTTGACACAAGAATTTGAGTTGTTTCATATGCTAGATGGAGAATCCATCGAGGATATGCAACAACGCTTTATCAAAATCACCAACAAGTTACACGGTTTGGGAAAACCAATTTCCAACCAAGATGCTACTAACAAAATTTTAAGATGTCTTAGTAGGAATTGGCAACCTAAGGTCACCGCGATTAAGGAAGCTAATGATCTTACCTCATTGAATCTTACAACTTTGTTTGGCAAACTCACGGAGCATGAACATGTGCTAAACTTGCTAGAAAAGCATGAGAAAAGCGAAAAGAAGGTAAAGCACAATGACAAGGAAAAGGAAAAGGACAAGAGATCTATAGCTCTAAAGACCTCTACTTCAAAGTCCACCAAGTCCAAAAAGGTAGAGCAAAAGGATAGTAGCTTAAGTGATGAAGAGTGGGAAGAATATGAAATGGAAATGTTTCTTCGAAGATTTTACAAGTATGTAAAGGTACATGGTATAAAGTTTTCAAAGGAAAATGGTCCCAAGTCACGAAAGCAATCAAGGGATGATATAGAGAATGAGAAGAGCAAGCCTAGTAGAAAGTGTTATGAATGTGGCAAATCCGATCATTTAAAACCGGAATGTCCATTCTATAACAAAAGAAAGGGAAAGTCCTCCGAGAAAAATCACAAAGGTAAAAGAGCTTATGTTGCTTGGGATAGTGCAAGCGAAGATGGATCTAGGTCCAAGAGCTCAAGTGAAGAGGATGAAGAACGCGCTCATGTGGTACTCATGACCGGTTCACCTAGTAAAGGCAAGAAACATCACAAACGTCAAGTAAGTGATTCTAGCTCTATCTCTAATGATAGTCCCTCATATGATGAACTTCAAAACGCTTTTGAAAAACTATATGGTGAAGCCACTAATGCATTTAAGAAATTGGCTAAAAGGAAGAAAGTGATTTCCCTTTTAGAGTCTCAAATTGTAAAATTGCAAGATGAATTAGAGGCATTAAAACTTACCATGGTTAATTCAAAAGATATGTTTGAAGATGATAATTCATCAAAGCATGATTGTGATTCTTGTTGTATTTGGCAAGGAGAAGTGAAAAACCTTCAAGCCAAATTAGATAAGGCTCACAAGTCATCTAGGAATGATTGTGATGCTTGTTGTGTTTGGCAAGGAGAGGTGAAAACCCTTCAAGCCAAACTAGATGAAGCTCTTGTATCCAAATTTACTTTTGTGGATATACCAAAGAATTTTAACAAGCCTAAGGTTAGGCCTTCTAAAAATGACAAATTTGTTAAAAAGAAATTGAATCCCAAAAGTAAAATTTCGGGTCACAAGAATCATTCCAATACTATTTGTCATTATTGTTGTAACAAAGGACATACGATTGCAAAATGTCATGCCCGGAAAACTTTAGTACCTAAAGGCATATTGCAATGGTTACCTAAGTTAGACAATAATGTTGATACTAACAAACTAGGACCCAATATGAGTTGGGGACCTATTTCAAATGTCTAAACATGTAGGTAAGCGTCTTGAAGCCATTGATGAGAGACATTGATAACGAGTGGCTCAAGACCTATAAACAAGTAAGGTGAAAAGATACGACTCAACCCAACACAAAACGATGTGGAAATTGATCACTTCCTTCATCAAATACTTAAGGGAAGATTCTACTCTTTAACTTTGCTTTATACATATTTTGTTTAGCATTTGTGTTTGTGATCATATACATACATTTTCTATCTTAATATGATATAAGTTTTGATATTTGTCTAATCCTCCATTTCCAAGAATTCTTACTCAAAAATATTAATAAGTTTTTGAGCTTTATACGTCTCAAATGGGGATTTGACAAAAATCATTACAACTATCTTATTAAGTTCATATTAGAATGTATATGTTAAGTTTTGCATCTATGTGTAATTTTTGCATACATACATAGATATATATATATTTTTCGCATATGATTGTTTGTGGTACTTTAACTATGTTATGTGATTTCTTTTATCATGCATCTATGGTTTAACATGTGTTCTCATGTTAAGATTTGCTTTGGTATTGCTTTGGTTCACATATATACGCATATACCATCATGATTGTATGTGTTTCTTTCATACGTGTTAATTGAAAATCATCGAAATTTCTTTTTGAACCTTTTGATTCATGTGATTTGAGAAAAATTGAAAATAATGTGTTTTGGATCGATACAATGAATTGTGGATGGATACATGTCAGTTATTTTTCAAAATTTCAAATTTTTCAAAATTAACCTGACCTGTATCGATACATACAAGTGAGTATCGATACATGGCGTGCTGAGAAAAACAGCAAGGCGACCATGCTTCGAAACATACAGGTATGCTTCGATACATGCTTCAAAACAACTGACTTGTATCGATACATATTACTGTTTGTATCGATACAACCGCGTAGAAACAAGTTTTACATGACTTTTTCATTCATTCATTCATCACAACAACTCAACCACTCTTCTTCTTCAAACATGAAACTCATGAAACCTCTCCAAAACCCTTATTCCCAATTTCTCAATCTCTCTCAAAACTTAACCAAATCATCTCAAAATTTAACTCCAAATCACTCAAATTCCTTACCCATTCCTAATACTCCATCAAATTCAAGGGTTCAAGCTACATAAAATTCACATTGGAAGCTTTGAATATCTCCAAATTTGGGTACACACCTTCTTCATCTTCTCAAAATTCAAAGGTAACATCTTACTCTTCTAAACTTCTAGAATGGCTAGCAATAGTAAGAAAAATGATGGAAGGACTAAGATAATTAGGACCACTACTCATGATCAAAATTTTAGGAGAGAAAATTTCATCCATGAAAACTACTTGAACTTCTTCATTAAAAATTGCTCAGAGAAGAAAGTGATTCCTCAAAATGCTGTAAGTGTAGAAAAACTTGAGGAATTACATTTGGGTGATATTGCTGAGATCATTAGAAGAGAAAAACTTAGCACATTTTGCAATTTAAGAGATGCTTACATAGAGGAACTTGTTAGGATCTTTTATGCTGGTATACAAGAACAAAATGGTGCTGAATTTGAATTTTGTATTGGGAAGAAAATTTTCAAAGTATCCAACAAGCTATGGTTAGGACTTTTTGGGTTGGAAACCGGTAAGAAGTTGCAAAGATTCACTGATACTGAAGGTCCTAAGTATAATATGTCTGAGTTTTCTTGCACTCTAACCAAGAATGGTAAGAGTCCAAATGGAAAAGCGGGAAGGCTTAAGCAAGGACCTAGAGTTCTACTTTGGATTGTGAACCACATTCTAAGGCCTAGAGGAGGACCTTACTCTAGACTAGATTGGAAGGATATTGATTTGATGTATGTTATGATGGAAAACAAAAAGATGGATTGGCCTCACTACTTTGTTAGTCGCATGTTTGCTTTGAGAAATTCGAAAAAGGACCACTTCTTCGCATACTCTAGCTTGATTCGGAATATCTTAGAGAACTTCAAGATAACCTATAACCTCGCGGGTCTATGGATAAGTCCTAAGAGGGATCAAGTTTTTAGCATGACACAAATGAAGAAAATGGATTACAAGTGGAATGATACGACTAATGAGTATGAGTTTTGTGGAAAAGAGGATGATAATGAAGAGCCGATGCATGAAATTCAAGAGGAAAGGGGCAAAAGACTAAGATTGGAATTGCATGAAAGTGATAGCATGGAAGGTGAGTCTTCTCAAGTAAGCAACAATGCCATTATGGATATGTTGAAGGAAATGAGTTTGAAACAAGACATGTTTCAAAGTAATGTCAACAAGAGACTTGAGGATATGCATAGTTACAATGTTGCAAGGTTTGATAATCTCCAAAACCAAGTGGATGAGCTAGTAAAACAAAATTCCTCCGTTGACCATTACTTCAACCTTAACCAACAACCGGATGACATGAATGAATATTGATGATGTATCTTGTTTTTATGGCATTTCATTTCTTTTATCGCATGAACAATCTCTTTTGTTATTTCGTGACTTTCTTTATTTCGATTTGGTTGTACGGATATTATTTAATGTTGCTATGTTTTGAGCAACATTTCACTTTGGCTTGTATGACTTCATTTTGAATTATTTCGTATGTTTGGATTATTATTGTATGTTTATGCATTTAATTGCATGGTTTTGTTTATTTTTTTCGTCCCATATTTTGGTATGTTTTATTACAAAAATGTCGATGTGTTTTTAAATAATCATGAGTTGGTTTATGGTTTGTTGTTCTACATTCCATGTGTTATCATGATATTTGGTATTCGTCATTGATATATTGTGGCATATCGTTATATGTAATTATTTTGATTAGGATACTATATCATAAAGTGCATTTCGACAAATGTAAGTGCACGATATGTTTAATAGATGGAAAATTTGCTTGGACTTGTTACTGCTAATGTGCTCTCTTCTTCTTTTTGATATTGTCAAAGGGGGAGAGATTTGGATGCACAAGCTAAAGGATCATCAAACGCATTATGGCATCAACTCAGGGGGAGCAAGCTTTTGTGATTAAGCCTTGGTGTTGTTTTTGCGTCTGTATATCATTGCTATTTTTATTTGCATAATAGGTATAGGCTTAGTTTAGCTTATGCATAGTTTTGACAATTATCAAAAAGGGGGAGAATGTAAGTGCACCAGTTCATCCTCATGTTTTAATAATTGTCAAAACACATGAAAATAGGTTGAACATATTTTGGCAAACTTTACAAATGACTTGACAACAAAGAACTATTTTCAAAACCTTGAAAAACTGACTTTTTGGTGTTTTGTATCGATACATACATTTCTGCATGGATACAAATGTCCTGAAACTTGTTCTGGTACATTTTGAGCACTTTGTATCGATACACACAGGCTCTGTATCGATACAAAAGCTTCTATACAAAAACAGAATGTTCCATATGATTCGAAACATGCTTGCATGTATCGATACATGTGTATATGTTCTGAAAAACCAGCAAGCTTCATATGATTCGAAGCATGCTTGCATGCTTAGATACATATCAGTCAAGATTTCAAGATTCTGATGTTTGTATCGATACATCCCGTGTTTGTATCGATACAAAGGTCAAGATTTTCAAAATTGAACGTTGGTCAAGGGCTTTGTATCGATACAAACAATCATTTGTATCGATACATCTACTGAAAATTATGCCTAAATTTGCTCATTCTATTTTCTCTTTAAATAGCAATATGTGGGTTCCTTTGTAAGCAATGAAACAATCACAGTAACTGAACACAACTGAGAAATCTAGTGAGAATCATTGAGAGAGCAAGAAGTGCTTTGGGTAAAACACTTTGGATACAATTTGGGTGAAAAATTGGGATCAAAGTGTTATCCTTCACAAGATCATCATCTTCCATCAAGTTGCAACAATTGAAGATTGAGTATGGGATCAATCATTTAGGAGTTGTACGCTTGGTCGATAACGTTCGGTGCGATTCGTGGTGAAGCAGATTCGCGATCGGGTTGATTTGTGCAAGGAGGTTGGATTGCTCACTAGGGATCCAAGATTGTTCGATATCTTGGAGGATCAATTGAGAAGAATCGAAGGACTCAGCTGGACGATCGTTGCAAGGAGTTGCACGGGTAGGATCGTTGGAATCAGAGGGTGAAGATTCGTTCGTCGATTGAGGGTTTGCATAGTTTTACATTTTGAGTCAATATAGGTTTATTGGATTCATTGTAATTTGTGCACTTGTGTTCAAGTTGTTTTTCATTCTATACATATCTCAAATAACCCGTTTGGTTATTTGGGGGGAGACGTACTCGGACATACGCGTGGACGACGCGAAATCCGGGGAACTCCCTAATCAAATCCTCGTGTGTTGATTGCATTACTTTCATTCTTTATTGCTTTCATTATATTCGTAAACAATTGAATTTGCGTGTTCGTAAGTGTTCACAAGGATTCAATTGTTATTATCTTGTGTTGTGAATTGTTGTTGAAAGAATCGAATAACTTGCTTGGAAACGTTGTTGTTAATTGAATTAGTTTTTTTTTTTGAATATCTTATTCCGATCGACTTTTCCTCAATACGTTTTATCGGCTTAGTTACTTTTTCAATAAGTCAAAACGGTGCAAAGAGACTACCGATCCCGGAGTCGCTTCCGCACGCACGTTTAACCGAACAATTTTTTAAAAACTCAATTGGTTAACGGAACCACTTATTCACCCCCCCTCTAAGTGGTTAGCCTCGTAGTCTAACACTAAAAACTGAAAAAGGTGAATCTACAAACAATCTTGCAGCACCTAGGTTAATAGCATACAACGGCATCATGAAAGTGCCTACAAATATGACTAAATAAAAGTAACCGAAATCTTCATACTTCTGGATCTGCAACGTTGACGTCCAAGTCTTCATCGGATCTGGAATGAGTTGAGGTAGATTTGTCAATTTGAATCAACGAAATACCGAAACCATCAATCGCCGCACAAGACGACGACAAACACAACGCCGCACAAGACGGCGACAAACTTAAAAAACAAAAAACGAAGAAGCAACTCTATGTGGATAACACTTATTTAAATGAAAATCCCTAGTTCATACTTAAATTGTGAATTTAGCCACAAAAAAAATATCTGTAAACCTTCAATCAACAAACAACCATAGCATTATGGTCATTTCACAAGCTCCACAACCCCATGAACGGAAGGGTACCTTGTGCAGCGCTTAGATAGAAAAACCTTGCAGTCATCTTTAGGACAAATTGTAGGAACATACACGGTCTCATCACAACCATTTGTTCTATCTCTCCTGAACTCAATCAAAGATGTGAACATAGAAATAAACAAAACAAGTTGATTCAAAACGTATCTCTGGCCCACACATTGGTGGGGCCCAACTCCAAATGCTAGGAAGTTTCTTTTAAATATTTGATCCTCTTTTCTTCCTTCTGAGAATCGTTCTGGATCGAACCGACCTGGTTCAGTAAATCCTTGATATGATGACTCGAGCACCGAAGGAAAAACAATTGTTCCTTTCGGAATCGAGTATGATTCTGTTAACGGAAACTTCTCTGTTGCAATATGCGGCACAACAGTTGCTGGTGGTCTATACCTAACAACCTCACGCGCAACCGCTTGTGTGTACTTCAATGTGTTCAGTTGCTCTGAAGTTAAAAGTGTGTCTGACTCTGGAGACCAGACTGCATCGACTTCCTCCCTGACTTTGACAAGAACCTCCGGATGCAAATCTAACAATACCACCGCCCATAACAATGACGATGTGGATGCATCTTGTGCTGCGAAGAGGAAATCGAAGAGATAGCCGCCAATCTCAGCGTCGGTGGAAAATGGTGGCACCATAACTCCGTTAACCTTCGATTCCTCAACCTCTCTTATTGTATCCTGCATCCAGAAATCAATGAGACATGAAGGCTCTTCGCCTTTCTCCATCTTTTCCCTACTCATTGTTGTGCAATTAGCTAGGGTTTCGGCAATATGTTTACATGCGATTCTTGCATTACAAAACGCAGTCCCCGGAAAGTCAATGGGAAGCTTCGTTAGACCAGCGTTAATGAGAAAGTAATCACGTTCAAATATCTCCCGGGCTTTTACGCCCAAATACGACCCCACAAAAACAGTCTGAGATGTTTCTAAATTCATATCACGGGCCAGTAGACGTAGTGGAATCGAGTCACCATGGGCTTTCTCAACCCATGACTTAAGGTGTTTGAGAATAATAATATGCTGCAATGAGGTATAGGTGGAAAGTGCATTCGGAGTGAAGTTGGGTGCGATCCGACTGCGGAGGTTCTTGTGTTCTTGGCCCACCATGTAATGAAGATTATGCTCACCAAATATCTTCTTACCAAATGGGTGGGCCATGGGCTGAAAAGCATTGGGCTTAGCATTGATGAAAACCTTACGAGAGAGTTCTGTGTCTCTAATGAAGACTATGAAGTTGCCTAATATGTAGTTAACCGAAAAGCCCAAAGGGGTTGATTTTGCTAGAATGGATTGATGCTCCCAAAATTTTGTTGTGTCACGGACCAATGGGATTGCATTGCCTATAATTGGAAGAACAAAAGATGGACCTGGAATTAACCTTTTTTTGGTGAGGTATGAGATCTGTTCAAGGAAAAGAAGGTAAATTAAAAAGCATATTAGGTATGGGATTAATTGGGTTAGAGAGAAAGATGTTGTTATTGATAATATAAATTTGATGAGATTAGTATTACTCATCATTTGAATATCTTTTTGTTGAGGGGAAATATGGGATGGTTTTGCAATGCAAGAAGAGGTTGAATTTATAAACCAAGTGTTGCTTGTGTATGTAGGGATTTAAAAGGTTGGGTAGAATTCAAGCTAGGTAAGGTCATCGTTTAAGCCATATAAAAAATATGAGAGTTATTAATTATTTTTTCATAACAGTAGCGTCAATAATTATTACATTTTTTGTTAAATTTTGACACTGATCTACGGTGGATCACCTATTCAGGTGGTCTACGTAAACACTTGCCTAAAAAAGTAATGTATATTGATGCATATTTTTTTTCTTTTTTGAAACGGTCGATGCATAAATTTTAAATAGTTTTTAAGTACCGATCCACCATAGAGTACTATACAAGTGTCCACATTAGAATTTATGTCTTGTCCTACTTAATTAACTTTGTATCACTAGTATTTCATTTTTTTATGGACCATTTAGATAGTTTATTATGGATAGATATTTGAAAACTATTTTAAGTTTTAAATTTTATTGATATAGGATGGTTGTTACGATAGATAAGAATTTAAAAGGTAGGGTAGAAATTATAATTCTAGCTAGGTAAGGTCAACATTTAAACTATGAAAATATGAGGGTTACAAATTTTTATTTCTTAAGAGCAATAATGTCGACAATTATTTCATTTTCTATAAGCTTTTGACACTAATTTACGGTGGATCAGCTATTTAGATGGTACGTGTAAATTAACACTTGTCTAAAAAAGTAATGTATATCATCGTATATATTTTAAATTGTTTTTAAATATCAATCCACAATATACTACTATTGAAGTGCATGTCCATATTAGAATTTATGTCTTGCCTAACTTAATTAACTTTGTAGCACGTATTTCAATTTTTTATTGGACCATTTAGATATTTTATTATGGATAGATATATGAATTAAGGTATTTTCTCTATAAAAAATAAAAAGAACCATTAACTTATATTTCCAAACAATATATCATAGTTAAAATTTCAAATAAATTTTAAGTATGAGTCTATGATAAACCACTACTAGTCCTTAAATTAGTCAAAAAGAAAAAAGAAAAAAAAAAGACCACTGCTAACTAGTCCATCTTAGAATTTACTGATCGATTTCTCCAACTAAACTTTGTATCAATAGTATTTCGAAGTTTTTGATGGACTACATAGATAGTTTATTATGGATAGATATTTGAAAATCATTTCAAATTTTTATTCATATTGGATGTCAACAATATATATAGGGTGCTATGGTAGACCACCTTCATAAATGATCTATCATGGTTCTATTTGAAAATTATTAAAAATTCTAACAACTGCCGTCAATATTCTTTAGAAGAAAAATTTATGATTCCCTTCGCCTTTATAGTTTAAACAATAACATGATTGACATCAGTTAAATACGAGTTACAAATTTATTTTCCATTATTTTAATCGAATCAGTATCAATTTTTTTTCTTTCATGATAAAGTGGAGTAACTAAGTGCTACTACCACCAAAATGTATATATAATAAGAGAGATATACAAAAAAGAGAGGCGAGACCAAACCAAAACCCTCTCAATGAGAAAACCTAAAGCAAGGAAAACCCATTTTGTTCCTAGCAAAACTATCACACACAGGCTGAGGAACATCATTCCAAAACATATAATTCACAAGGCCTAATCCCAAGTTGGCAAAAGCATCAGCACGCATTGCCCTCTCTATATATATGGGAAACAAAAAAAAAATCATACTTCTAATTCTCACTAAACTATTCAACCATCTATTTCTTCGCTGCCAACGAATTAAAGCATGATTGTTGAAAGCCTTGACAACAAGATCAGAATCAGTCTCAATCCATAAATTAAACCAATGATTTTGATATGCAATTTCAATAGCCCTGCTAGCACCTAATATCTCAGCAAAGAATGCAGAATTCTTACCAATATTTTCAGCAAAAGCACCTCTAAAATCAGCCAAATGATTTCTAAAAATACTTCCATAGGCTGTTGTGTCTGTTGTGGATGCTCCATCAGTGTTGCATTTCATCCAAATGATCTGAGGAGGACACCAGAGAACTTCTTTGATTGTTGGAGCCTTGGGAGGATGAATGTCAATCTTAAATTTCTTTAAAATTGTGAAGTCTCTCATGGAAGAATCGAAAACTTTTCTGATTTTGCTACCAGATAACAAGACACTGGCACAAATTGAAGAAACTTCATATTTCCAATGTATACTCTTATCCATGAATCTCTTCTGATTTCTAGCAAACCAAATAGTGCTAAAAATATTCCAGATATCTTCAATTCATATCACAAATCTTCCATATATCTTCAACTGAGAACCAGGACCAAATATGAACTGCATAAGGGCATTCAAAGAATAAACAGAAAGTTGATTCCTGGCAGCACATACACAAACTGCAAACTGAAGGTATATAACAACCTCTACAGATCAAAGAAATATCAATTGGCAACTTGTCATGCATTAGTCTCCAAGCTACAAGAGACTTAGAAGGTGGAATATCATTAGACCAAACAATCTTGGCCCAATGAAGTTGAGGAGATGAATGACATTTGAACTGAAAAGCTGCCTTGAGGGACAAATTACCAGAGTTACCAGAATCAATATCAATTAAGTTACTATCTCAATTTAAAAAATGAATATGACCATTAACTTATACATAAACATATATCGTCATTCAAATTTTGAATATTTTATTTAGTACAGATCAACATTAACAAAAAAAATAATGCCTGTATAATACATATTTGATTTAAAGGTGGACACTATTTTATTTAGAAAAGTTTTAAAAATTATTTTTTGTTTTTAATTATTTATTATTATAAAATCCATTTTTTACTTAAAATGATAAAGTTCCACCTTTAAATTATTTTTAAGTGTTACATATTAAACAACCACCCTAAATTGAATTTTAGACTAAACTTGAAATACACTACAAGGTGTATTGGTTATTTTGGGGAATGGACAAAATTAGAGTAAATAGAGTATAACTTGGAGGTAATTGATCGGTCCAACTACTAGTCTGTTTGACATAATACACTAACTACCATTCAATTTTTTCCTTACACACGATCTTGAAATTTTTAGACCAATCAAAATTTACTGCCACAGTGGGAGGGTGTTGAATAAACGAATATTGACTTTAGATCTGATTTTGGATCATAAGAAGAAATAATTGGTAAGAATTTAGAGGTAAGTTTGAAAGAATAGGGGAATAAAAAAGTTTGTTGCGTAATTATTGATAATAAAAGTGCTAATAATGTTGCACTTATATATCTAATTAGAAGAATGTGTAATATCGAGAAAAAAAAAGATTAGCATGAAATACATTGCGAAAAAATCTATTAAAGTATCCTAACCAAATCAATTAGTTTGATTCCGTTTCATTTTTGAAAAACACCAAAAACCAAACCAAACAAAAGAAATTGAGAGTTTACTTGTTCAAACATTGGATTCACGTACCAAAAACCGATACAAACTAGTCCGATTACACCCCTACTCCCACTGGTATTTTTTAAGTATCGTTTTAGATTTTTTTTTCTATATTTAAAAGTTGTTTTGATAGTTTAAGGTATAATTTATCAATTATATATACCATTACTTTTTCAATAACTCAACTTCACATTTTTCATGAAAATTAATGGAGAGACAAGAGTGGATCTGTGGATATGATAAATTTATTTGAAAAGAGAAAATAAATGGTGGATTAAATAAAATAAAAAGTAGAATTGGAAGAAAAATACAACAAATCTACTATTTTAGTTGGAGAGCTTTATGCTAAAACAACTTTTAAAAAAATTGAGCTTTATGTTACCAATTTACACAACCTAGCAGAAAAATCATCAATAACATCAAGCAAACTTACATTAATACTTAACAAATTAACCATGAATTATTAGTTAAATACAGCACACAGTTTATATGCAAATATATAAAGCAATATAGAGAAACACCCTCCAAACTATAGCTCAAAAACTTTATTTAGCTTTATTATATTTATCACATAATAATCTTTCTGAACTTAATTATATTTATCATTTTCATCCAAAGAGATGGTGCTTCTTTCCATGAGCTTCCTCATCTTCTTTCTTAGCTTCTTTTTTATCATGTTTTTCATGGAAGGCAAAACCACCGGATCCCACTGCGGCCACCGCCGCAATCTCTTCCTCTATCTTGTGCTTGTGAGCATTTTCGGGATCTTTCTTGGCCTCATGCTTCTCGTGCTATCATGAATAAAAAATCAATTGAATTAATTTCAAAGATCTAAATCAAATACATTAAATTAATTCAATTTTTGGACTTTGGCTCTATTTAACTTTAAACAAAAATAATTCAGATCAGTTTTTAATTTTTTGTAAGAATGTAAAACAAAACAAACTCAATTGATCGCCCCAGAACTAAACTAAATCATTATATTTTATTCTTATTTACATTGTTTAACACAATCGTATTTTATTTTTTTTGGTAAGCTAACACAATGGTATTAGTTGATCTCTTAAAATTATAAATTTTTGTCAAGTAGTCTAATGGCTTAAAATTCCACCCTTAAAATAAATAAGCGAGATGACCGGGGTTCGAACCCCGATCCCCTGCATAATAATGCAAATGTCCACCAATTGAACTAAGTTCACGGGACCTCTTTAAATTATATTTATTCATGTATTTTTTATTTATAATTATATATTATTATTATTTTCATTGTAACGTAAATATACTAATTTTAAGATTTGTTTTGAAATCACTTGATTTCAGAACTGACCCCCAAATCAGATTAAACTGGTGGTGAAAGCAAAATAATAATAATAATCAACTAATTTAATTTATTCACCAATTACTAAAGTAAAACACAATTTTCTTGGTTCAATTCATTTTTTAAAGTCCAAATCTCAAAATTTCCCACAGTTTTTGTGCAGTTTTACTTTTTCTTTTGATGAAATTTGAATTTAATAATTATTAGGAAATCAAAGGGAAAACTCAGCTCAGGATGATTACAAATATTTTAACTTAGAAAAATTAATTAAGTGAAGCCAAAAAGTAAGAAAATATTATATTACCAAAGCATAAGCACCAGCAGCCACAGTCCCAAGCTCACCAAGGTGCTCAAGATTCTTGTGGTGTTTTTCTTCTTTTTTATAATCAACTTCTTCAACAAAGCCAGATTTTTTTTCATCATGGTGGAAAAGGTGGTGGTGCTTCTCCTCAGCCATGATGGTTGCAAAAGATTAAATTATAAGAGATGAATCAAATAATTGACTATATATGATGGAATGAGAAAGTTGTGAAGGACTTCCTACCTATTTATAATTGGCTTGATTCTATTTTTGTCTCTGTTTTTTTTTTAACATCATCGAAACTCACACAACATCAAGGTCATGAATTGTGAATGTGTCCAACCGAACAATATCGATATCAATATTATCAATTGAATTAAGATTTGTAGATTTTTTTTTTTTGGTTAAATAGTCTAGTAGCTAAACTCACTGCTATAAACATGGAGAAATAGGGAATCTAGAATTCAAACTCTGGACCCTCTAATATACTACATCCGTCCCGAAATAAAAGAACTACTTTTACTCCTGCACGTATGTCAATGCACTATTTTGATCACTAATATCTTTAATTCTCTATTTGGATATTTTAAAAATACTCATCAAAACAAATCAAACAAGATCTTATATATTTATATTTATATTTATATATTATTAAAAAAGGATGGTCAAAACATGATAAGTGAATAATATCATTTAATCAAAAGAGGTCTAATAAAATGGGACGGAGGTAGTATAATATCTCCGATAGCTATTAACTGAATATTATCGACCGGACAAGACTTGTATACTTTGTCCCGTATTTTATTATACTCACAAAAATAGTTTTTTCTTAAAATTGAATGTTTTGATTTTAAAATACTACATTTGTTGAATTTTTAATCTCATCTTTGGGGCAAAAAAACAGGAGTGGTTATGGTGCATAAGTTTTTTCCTTATGCACCGTGCATAAATAATAAAAATTACTTAAATCACCCCCCAGATTGCTTAGCACACCCCCCAGATTACTTAGCGCACCCCCTAAAAATCTGGGGGGTGCGCTAAGTAATTTGGGGGGTGCACTAAAAATCTGGGGGGTGCGCTAAACAATTTTGGGTATTTATGCACGGTGCATAAACATGACTTATGCACCATAACTTATGCCCAAAAAAACCATCATCTTTGGGACTGAAATTCATCGTTTTAAAAAATAATAGTTGAAATCAAAATTATATATATATAGGGGAACTTTCAAATGAGAGGGATATTAAAATGAGAGGGTGAGAGGGTTAAATCTTAGCCCTTAGATTGAATAAATGGTCAAGATTAGATTCCAATTTTAAAGCAGCACGTGACATTGTTTTCATTCTCATTCTCATACACTTTCTCTCACTTACTATACTAAACAGGGGAATATGAAAAGCTTCTCCTTCATCTTCATCTTTCTCTTCTGCCATTCTTCATCTTTCTCCCTTCATCCTCATTAACCAAACACATTTCTCTCTTTGCTTCATATTTTCTTTGCCGTGATTTAAGCTGATAGAGGTAAATACGTTACACATTTATTTGTCGTGATTTGCTACTATTATTACTATCATTTGTATGAGTTTTCAGACTTCTTTTTTCATTGTGCATTGTTTATTATTGCCTAGGAGTAAAATGGTTAACATTGTGGTGTGAAATATATAAGCTTTGAGATTTAGTTCATTATTTGGGGTTGATTTTTTGTTATTAATAAGCTTCCAGACTTTCAATATGCCATTACCATTATTATTGGTTGTTCGATGATATTATTATTATTATTATTATTATTATTATTGTTGTTGTTGTTGTTGTTGTTGTTGGTGGTGTATTAGCTCAGTTCATGATTTCAGTTTAGTTGTTATGATTTGGGGTTGATATGTTGTTATTAACAAGTTTTCAATATTATTTTGCCTTATAGATAACATTATATTACATCAGGATCAACAACTCAAAGTGCCAACATCTCTCATATGGAAGATATACAGTCAACTGATCAGGCAGTGCCACCTTGTGATGATGAATTAAAGCCTAAAGTTGGACAAATATGTGATACATTAGAAGAAGGTGAATTGTTTTATAAACAATATGCACATACTGTTGGATTTAGTGTACGTTCCTCATCGATAACGTATGATAACAATCGTGCGAAGCGTTGGAAGTATTTTGTATGCTCAAAACAAGGTTATTTACCGGATAAAAGAAAAGATGTGGAGCAAAGTGAATGTGAATCATCCACCAAGACTAGGAGAAGGAGTCTTACAAGAGAAGGATGCGATGCAAAAGTGGTTTTCAAACTGACTGAAGACGACAAATATGAGATTAACCGATTTCATGAAATCCATACACATGCACTTGCTTCACCTACGAAGAAACAATTCCTGAGATCATTCAGAAAAGTGAATCCTGTTCACAAGAATTTATTGCATGCATATAGTAAAGTTAATGTTTGACCTGCAAAAACATTTAAATTATTGAAAGAGCAAGTTGGGGGTTATGAAAATGTTGGATGCACAGAGAGAGATCTCTTTAATTACTCGAGAGATATAAAATCTTTGATTAAAGATTCTGATGCACATATTTTTATTGACAACTTTAGAAGGAAGCAAGAAGTTGATCCATCATTCTATTATGCGTATGAGGCAAATGAAGAAGGTCGACTAAAGCATGTATTTTGGGCAGATGGTATTTCTAGGAAAAATTATTCTGTGTTTGGGGATGTTGTTTCATTTGATACTACATATCGAACAAATAAATATTTAATGATTTTTGCACCTTTTACCGGAGTAAATCATCATAGACAATCTATTACTTTCGGAGCAGGATTTTTATCAAATGAGAAATCCGATTCATTCGCATGGTTGTTTGAAAAGTTTTTGGAAGCAATGGGAGGACATAAGCCAACTCTTCTAATAACTTACCAAGATCCTGCCATGAAAGGTGCTATAGAAAATATTTTTCCATCTTCTATTCATAGGTTTTGTATGTGGCACATTATGAAAAAAGTTTCTGAAAAAGTAGGTGCGTCATTGAATGATAATGACGAGTTCAAAAATAATTGGAAGTCGTGTGTTTGGAGTTCAGAGACACCAGATTAATTTGAAGAATCATGGAAATCTATAATGAGCAAGTTTGAATTAGAAAAGAATGCTTGGTTGTCACATATGTTTGATATTTGTGACATGTGGATCCCTGCTTACTTTAAAGATATTTCGTTAACTGGGATATTGAGAACAACATCAAGATCAGAAAGTGAGAATTCTTTTTATGGTAATTTCTTGAACACTACTATTAGCTTGGTTGAATTTTGGATGAGGTTTGATTCTGCAATTGATGCCCAGAGACATAAGGAGCTACTTGCTGATAATAGTTCACTTCATTCCATACCAAAACTCATGTTGGATCGTGATTTAGAGAGGCATGCAAGAGATGTTTATACTCATGAGAACTTTTATATCTTTCAGAAAGAATTATGGGCTGCATGTGTAGATTGTGGAGTTGAAAATAAGAAAGAGGAAAATGGAATGGAAATATTGCACATAATTGATAACAGTGATGTCAACGGTAAACTTCAAGAAGTGGTTTACAATTTGTTTGATAATAATGCAAATTGCTCGTGTAAAATGTTTCAGGCTGAAGGAATACCTTGTAGACACATACTTTGTGTTGTAAAGGGGAAATGATTGAAAGAAATACCAAGTGCGTACATCATGAACAGGTGGACTAAATTTGCAAATAGAAAACCTACTTTTGATATATGTGACAAGGCTTTGAAACCAGAAAACAGTAACAAGCTCATTTCAGATGTGTGGGAGCAATTACTTAGGTGTGTGAACAAGGCTGGGCAAGATAAGGAAAAATTGTGTTTTGTGTTAAAGGAAGCAACTAACATGGAAAAGCAATTGGATGGTTTTGAAGGAGGTTCCAAGCAAACAAAAATTGATGATTTACAATCATATATTGGTTCCAAGATTCCTGAGGAAATAGAAATTCTTCCACCACCATCTTCAAAGACTAAAGGTAGTGGTAAAAGAATTAAAGGTGGTAAAGAGATGGCTATTGAACAACAACAAAAGAGAACAAAAAGACATTGTAAAACATGTTCAAAGAGAAAAACGAAAAAAATTGAATTCATCGACAAATCTGAAGCGAAGATAGATGGAGAACGATGAAGATCGTGATTTGTGAAGGAAAATACACAAGAGAGTTTCAAACCTTAACGACCTCTCTTGCTGCTAAAGAATTCGCCTCCGCCGGCGATGATGTATCCCATCATATTCTGGCGGCTGGAATCGTCTCCATGAGGCGTTGTGCCTGCATTCGATCTTGGTTCAACTTGGTCGCAGAAGAGGAATAGAAAGAAGGTCAGAGTAAACAAGTGAATGGAAAGCAAAAGAGGGTCACGTGACTGTGCTTTAAAATTGGAATCTAATCTTGACCATTTATTCAATCTAAGGGCTGAGATTTAACCTTCTCACCCTCTCATTTTAATATCCCTCTCATTTGAAAGTTCCCCTATATATATATATATATATAATGGTTGGAGAAAAAAGTTTAATTTAGAAAGAAACTATTTTCGTGAAGTAATAATAAAAAGAGGGAAAGAAAATGCAAATTAAACCTACATAATTTCTAATTTGAAGATGTTTTAACTTTGTTGGGTTATGAAAGGATGATTGGAGATCAACTATATTGGGCTCGTAGTAACTATGAGAATTTCCAATTTTCTAAAAATGTGAGATTTAATTAATTCATCTCACAATTGCTCAACAAACTTTATATTATTGATTTTGTGTTCTTCTTTTGAACAAAGTGTGTTATTGGTTGGTTAAAGTGTAGCAATCTTCCACTACCAAAAAAAAAGAAAAAAAAAGTGTAGCAATCTTGGTAGGCCATAAATTATTTTCTTTTTGACCTAAAAACTCTTGCCTCCCTACATATTCTTGTGATTTTTATTGGCCAGATCCTACTATTGGAACCTCTTGAAGTTTTGCTAATTGAGTTGCATCGATAACTTCTGATTTTTATAAAGCTCTATATTGTACTCGCTCCGTTACAATATATAAGTAAAAATCCACTTTTTAGGTTCATTGTATAATTAATGTATTTTGACAATTTATTGATCATATTTATTAATTATACAATAAACCTAAAAAGTGCATTTTTGCTTATATATTGTAACGGAGGGAGTACCAAACAACACAAAAAGTAAAACTCTTTGAGATCAATAATTGAAATTTTGAATGGTAGATGAAAAATATGATCGTGGTTGCATCAACGGATATTCCTTAGAAAATCATTTCGTTTGACTTTAAGATTATAAAATATTTTCGGTTTTATTTTTGTAAATTGGATATCCTCTACGTGTAAACTGGATATTCTCTACGTGAACTTCACTATACAATCACTTTATCACTGAAAATATTATTCACCGTTTATCAGCAAGAAAAAAATTAAACACTATGATTCAAACATAGTACAAGTTAATTAGTCAAAGTGGTCCGTGACATTATTTTAGATCACAAAATTGTTTGCTCTGATGAAATGTACAAATAGTTAACTAATTGAACCATGACATAGCAGACACTTGCTAATTTTGTCATCATGCTCGAAGGTCACCACCACCTGGTTAGTGAGTTTAACATTTATATTGTTCTGTTGTTCGCAATGTTGTTAAAACCGGACCGGCCGGTTCGATCGGGAACCGGTCACAGCACCGGTCCGGACGATACCTATGACCCGCTAGTCCATGGAACCGCCCAAAAAACCTTAAAAACAGCTCTGAACCGTTCCGAACCGGTGGAACCGGTGAACCGGTGGCGGTTTTGAAAAACCAGCCGGTTCCACCTCTTTGCCTTTAAAAAAAAAAAGACTTTTTTTTTACTTTGTTCTTTACTTTTTTGTTTTTTCCTTTTCTATAGAAACTAGTTTTGAGACCTGTGCATTCGCACGGGTCTATTGATTTTTATGTATAAAATATTGTTAAAATATAAGTGATTTTATTGTATTATTTTTTTGTAAAAATTATTAAATTAATAATTTTTTTGATTAAAGTAATTGTCTCGTGTATGATTAAATTTTTTTGACTACGGGTGTGTTTGGCCCTACTTTTTTAAGGTTTAAAAGTCACTTTAGACTTAAAGTTGAAAATAAGAAATTTAAAGTTAAAGTAGAAGTTGTTTGGTATTTATTATTTTTTTCAACTTAATTAGTACTTTTAAGTTAAAATTTGTTTGGTAAAATATTTTTACAAAAGTTATAAATTTATCATAAATAACATGAAATTCATATTTTTTTTAAGAACAAATAGACAAAAATGAATTAGATAGAAACTAAGGAATGATGTATATCTCAATTCTAAAATAAGTGGCATAAAGTAAAAAAATAAAATTAAGCAACAAAATGTATATAAATATAAATATAAACGTAGTTTTTCAAAAAAAAAAATATAAATATAAACGTTATAAAGGACAAAATAACAAAGTGTATCAAATCAAATCAAATCAAATAAACAAATAAAATTAGAACATGTTGCAAGTCTCCAAGAAAGTCAGAGGGGCGTGAGGGTTTTGGCACTGTGTCTGTGATGTAATATATAGCAGTGAGGACAGAGTAAATAGGGTAAATAATTTTAGTGGGAAATGCTGTCAAAACTAAAAAAAAGCGGCAACAGTGCCAAAAAAATAAAATAAAATATAAATTGTCATGCACGGGAATCGATGCGCGAACCTGCAGAGTGAACCTCCGTTTAAGTTAATTTAAAGTTGGTTTTTTCTTCTTATTTTTTAAGTCACTTCTATTGCATTTTCTTCATTATAAAAAAGACACTTTTTATTTTAAAAACTTTATCAAAATTATGTTTGGCCCTACTTCTCCTTAAAAGAAATAGTAAAGTAAAAAATAAGTAGGGTCAAACAACACACCCTATTTAAAATAAGTTTTTTCTTTATGCATGTTAAATTCATAAGTTTTCACTTACAAAAATTATATCTTTATAAACTGTTTTCATAAACTACCTTATAAAACTTATAATAAGTCACTATGTTTTTGTTTCTATTTTAAGTTACTATTTTTTCATTAAAAAAAAAAGTTAGTACTATTTTTTATGCGTATCTTTTATATTTATTTTTTCCTACTTTTATGCATAAATTTTTTTTAATTAATTTTTTTTTTGTTAATATATTGGATTAATATTTTTTTTAGAGATAATTTCAGATGCTATTTTTAAGGGAAGATTTTTCTTTTATGTTTATCTTTTTTGTTTCTAATTTTTTTTTTTAATTAGTTTTGAGTTAAAATTATATTTAAGGGCATAAACTCTGACATATTATTAAACTTGATTGGACAAATTTGGTATTTTAATAGTAGTTTCTTTTAATATATTGTAACGAAATGTTTGGCCCGGCTTATTTTTTACTTTTTATTTTAGCTTAAACGAAATAAAGAAGTATAAAATTATATTTGACACTATTTCTCCTTAAAAGTATTAGAGAAATAAAGTAAAGAAGTAAAAAATAAAAAAAAGTAAAGTCAAACACAATTTTTTCCTTCTTTACTATTTTTAAGGAGAAGAAAAAAAGAGGAAAATAAGCCGGGCCAAACGGGGCCTAAGTAGATTTCAGATGCTATTTTTAATGCTTATCTTTTTTGTTTCCAATTTTTGTTTTTTTTTTAATTAGTTTTGAGTTAAAATTACGTTTAAGGGCATAAACTCTGAAATATTATTAAACTTGATTGGACAAATTTAATATTTTAATAGTAGTTTTTTTTAATATAGAATAACGACTACTTCAAAAAACAAAAAGAAACGGAGCAACGATGCCCTAGTGCCCTAGTAGAAAGAGAACAACAATCGCGCCGCTCTTCTTCTTCCTCAACCTCGCGCCGCTCTCCTCTCCGCCACCACCTCGCGCCGTTCTCCTCTCCACCGCCACCGGCAAGCTTTCTCAACCGCTCTTCTTCTTCTACTCAGTTCTCTCAATCTCAGTTCTTCTATTTTCTGAATCTGTTTTGTTTTCTCTTTTCTGTTTTTGAGTTTTAGGAATTGTTTTTGGATTTTGTTTTCTGAATCTGTTTCGTAAGTTTTAGGAATTTAATTTAAGTTTTAGGGTTTTGTTTTCTGAATCTCCTTCTCAAGCCAAACATTTCTCTTTGGCTAATCATGCTTGTCTGTTTGTAATTAGTGTTAATTGTTTGTATATGTGTGATTTATACAATGGTTATGTGTTTAATCATATCAATTTGATTGTTTCATTTTTTTTGATTTGTATACATGCAAGATATATACAACACATGTTATGCAATTATCATGTTCTTGACATGCATGTCAGGTTGATTTTTTGTAACCTGTTATGCGATTTTAATTTTAGTACCAGAGTTGAACTACATGTTGATCATTGAATTTATTTTATTTTGACTCTGTATGTTTTCAAATATAAGAGGGTATCAAAATCAATTAGTTTTCAAGGTACCTTAGAGAGAAGAAAATATTTTATTTAGGTAATTGGATTCACAAGAGTTTTGAATACTGTTTGTTAATTTGTTACTTTGTTACCAATTCAAAATTTATTTTCTATTTCAGAAAATCATGTCAACATTAGGTATGAAATAGGAAAATTATACGGACAGTTCAATGTAAACGGTTCAATAACGGTTGAACCGGTCCGACCGGTTAAACCGTGAACCAGTGACCATGCCGGTTCGAGCTCCGGTCCGGTTCTTAAAACATTGGTTGTTCGTTCGTTATGTTTCATTCACTGTTCTCAATATTGTTTGTTAATGGAAGATGATAATAACGTGTTCCACTGTAGAGAATTGGGGCTTAGGGATTTTGAGAAATTGAACAAACCCTAAGCCCCAATTCACACTTATCATCGTTGTCTAATTTCTATAACTATCATATCATAATTGCTTCTTCTTTCTTATTCTCTCTCAGACGTACTTCAAAAAATGCAACATCATCCTTCGCCTTCGTCTTCTGCTGCTCCTACTACCCCCTCGGAACTAGTCAGCAGATTTCGTCATCATCTATCTCGTCTTCGTCTATCTCTTCATCTATCTCTTCGTGCTCCATATGCTCGAAGGTCACCACCACCTGGTGAGTGAGTTTAACATTTATATTGTTCTGTTGTTCGTTCGTTATGTTTCATTCACTGTTCTCAATATTGTTTGTTAATGGAAGACGATAATAACATGTTCCACTGTAGAGAATTGGGGCTTAGGGATTTTGAGTAATTGAACAAACCCTAAGCCCCAATTCACACTTATCATCGCTGTCTAATTTCTATAACTATCATATCATAATTGCTTCTTCTTTCTTATTCTCTCTCAGACGTACGTCAAAAAATGCAACATCCTCCTTCGTCTTCTGCTGCTCCGAAACCCCGCAGAAGAAGCCCAGTTCTTCGATCTATGTTACCAAGTGGTGAGTCTGTTCATTATGTTGATTCATTATTCATTCCCTGCAATTCAATGGATATATATATTCTGTCAGCATAAGAAATTAATGACATGATAATTAATATGTTCCATTGTAGCTAATTTAATCGATGATTAATTGTTCCTTTCTCTACTTTTCTATCAGATTGTAATGAGATCAAAGATCCTATCGAAAAGGATAGGATAACCAAATGTGCCACTTTGGCAATACGGGATTATAATTCACAAACTCAGAACAACTACCATTTGGTCGTTGTTGATTTGTTTACTTCGCAATTTGTTAATGGTTTCCTTTACATCATCACCTTTCAAGCCAAGAATTGTGACAAGGAATATGCAACTTTCGAAGCCAAGGGGTTTGGATATGGAAATAGAGAGTTCGAGTTCAGAAAGGTTATTAGAATCAGGATGAAAGGGACCAGTACTTGGTAATTTATTTTAATCTTATCACCAGATTGTTTGTCATTTTTTCAATATGTTTCTTTGCATCTTAAATTATTTCATACATAGCAATGGTTTCCACCCCCCTTTACCATACCATATGTTTAGCCTCATTTTTTCGTAGCTTGTCATTTGGGGTTTTTAATTTGCCACGTTTAGCGTGCGCCCTGTCCTGAATATGTTCATGCTTGACATTTTGATATTTCAGAACAGCATGCCTGTGTCATGCCCCCCACTAATTTGCTTACATTGTAATTTTAGCTTTGCTTTGCTTTTTACTCGGTTGTTTCCCTTTTGTTCCCATTAATTATTTTATGATCTTTTTCATCTGTTCCTATGCAATTTGGGTTTATATTTAAAAACATTTTCAGCACATTCTTCTTATTCTTTTTGTAAACTCGTTCTCAAATTTCCCCTGTAATGTGTTTGTATATATTAAAAACGGAAAAGTTAACATCCCCCCTATCATGGGGCTTTTAGCCATATTCCCTTTTTTCTCTTGAAAAACTAGACAATACTTGTCTATATATAAAGAAATAAATTTAATAAGTACATATTAGTCGTTTCGATCAAAGTAATTATTTTATGGCCACATAATTTATGCATTTAACCATTCCACCCCAACCTGTGCTCCACCTTCCCCACCGGCCACTGAACATTTTGGCGGCAATATTAGAGTTGCCGGAATCTTATATCGTTGATTTATACTCCCCGCCTTTCTCTGTTTCAACTCTTAGCTTTCCTCTCCATTCCACTCGTTGGTGGTATTAGAATTGCCTGTTTGTGTGGCCTCCCCCCCATCTGCAAACATTGGACCGTTTAATTGTTGTAGGTAAGTTGTTGGTAAATGAATGGTGGGGCAGGTCTGCGTGAACAAGGCTGTCCGGATAGGAGTTGCGGGGTGGTGGAGATCCGCTGGACAGTGACTTTTGTCTCTTATTAATCTTTTCGGCAATGGGTGATGAACTGTACAGGCTTGATGCTTGGGCTGTGAATATATAATTCTTTGTCTTAGAAGGAATATTATGTACGTAGTCTACCATTTTGCACTCAGCTACTTTACATTTCATGTGAAGATCAATTGAGTTTTTTGTTCAACGAAAAAGGGGATAAGGCTAGTCTGGATGTTAGCTAACTCCTAACAAAAATATCTATTTGCTTTTCTTCTTTTCATAATTTTTTTTATTTCCAGTTCTGTCAATTCAGTCTATATAACCTTTACCTTGATTCTTGGAGAGCCTTCTATATGATTTAGCATATATGCTCATTTGGTTCTTGTTTACATAATTATGGGTCTTTTAATTGCGCTTGTTTTGTTCAGGTACAATGGCACTCTCATGCAGCTGGTAAGTGAGGTTCTTTATACAACATTTTTCATATATATATATATATATTTGTTTTTATGTCGTTGTTTTTATTTTCATTTCCTATTTCCATATTGAAAATGTGTTTAGTTTAAGCATTTCTTTGAAAATTAAAAAATACTTTATAGATAAAATTATTAAAAAATATTAAAACGTACTATTTGGTATGCAATATAAGCTTAGTTTTATTATTGTATCATTTAATTTAATAAAAGTAATTTGAAACAAATGGTGTATGCAATTTAGTGACATTATTTTGAATAAATATGTTTGTGGTTTGTCCTCTTGAGCATAGCTCAGTTTGCTAGGTCAATGCATTGTTATATGTAGAGGCTGAAGTTCAAACCCTAGACACCCCCTCTTATTCACTATAAAAAGTGAAATTTTAGCAACTAGGCTAGTTGACAAAAAAAAAATGTTTGTGGTTTCTCTAAGTATGTTAACTTTTTAATTTTTTGACGGAATCAACTTTTATATTTTAGTCTCTTTAAAAACTTCAAATTTTGGTCTCTCTAAATTTTCTGTTACCAATTTTAGTGTTACTTTTTCACAAAAGTTCACATTGCATATTTCAAGTGATATTTTTCTATGACATGTCATTGAAAAACCATAAAATATCATTAATAATTTTAACTATTTTCATTAAATCTTTATTAATATATGTATGACTTTAAATTATATATTAAATTGTTAAAATAAAGATTAAATAGTGTTAAGTCATTAAAGTAATGATATTGTTAGAGGAATTTTATTTTTTGATGGACGAAGAAGTAATAATATATGAATGCACTAAGGGACATTGTCATAAAACGAGCATCAATGTTAGGTTACTTGGATTAGATTCGTTTATGTTTTTTTTTTGTGTCGCAATTTGTTCTTCCGAATTTATTTTATATATTTTTTAATTTAGGAGGATGATGCTCCAATTGTCATGGACGTGGAAGATCATAAGAGAGATGTTTATGGCCTTATTAAATCTGCTCAACAGTTCAGGATGCCAGATGTGGGATCTCTCATAATAAAACAAGATGAAGGTGAGGAAACTGCTGGAGCATTGCCTGAGTAAAGATATTTGGGGGGAAGTGGTGAAATCAATTAAGAAAAAATAAAATCCATCAAAATTAACAAGAAATTTGACTCTAATTGACAAGTGTACAGGGGCTTGCGTGCACTAATATGATTTCTTCAAAAGTGGCAGCACTAATGCTCAATCAAATTCATCTCTAGTAGGCATAATAGGTTAAAATGTCTATATATCCAATTCATATACATTATGGACCTTAATCAACCAGCGTTTTGCATGCCAACATCTATACCCTTCATTGTCAAAATAAACATATATATATATATATATATATATATATATATATATATATGATTTATGTTTTAATAAGTATATCAATCGGCACAAAGTTGACCATAAAAAAATTAAATTACATACCTTAAAATTTCAAAATAATTATGAACGCATTTTGAGTGACTTAAAAATATGATAGTAACGCTTAGTTGCTTACTCCGATGGAGAAAAGGGTGAAACAGAAGGTAATGTTATTTAAGTGTCTAGGAAGTTTTAGTAATTTCCCATATAAAAAATTAGAACTTTTGTGGTGGGGTGAGCCGCGGCCCACCCAAGCTCTAATGTGGCTCCACCATTGAGTAGGGGTGTTCACGGGTTGGTTAGGTCGGTTTTGGTCAAACTCGTTATTTCATCCAATCAAATGTAATTGATCTGGATGAAAAAACCGTATTCATTATATCAAACTCGAACGAACCAAACACTAACGTAGTCTCCGTTTTAAGGGTCTCCTTCAAGTATATGCTTGAGCCCACTAAGTGCGCGTTTGGCCCAATTTTTTTTTATGCTTCAAAGCTCTTGTAAAGTTAAAGTTAAAAAATAAGAGTTTTGTAAAAATAAAAAGTTAAATTGTTTGGTAATAGCTATTTTTTGAAGTTCAAAAATAAATTTAATCTAGATTATGTTTGGTTATTATAATTATAACACCCCATATCGTTTATCTAGAATATGACACGAGATATTCATAAAGGCACTGGATTATCATTAAATTTACAAAATAGCATTGTACAATAATTATACAACCATGGCATTAGTACAAAATTCTCGTCTTATATTACAACCAAGCTCCAAAATGCCCTAGCAAAACATCACTAGCATTAACTACATGCATAAAATATTGTGCAAAAGTCTTGACTTTAAATCTCTAGCCGCCTACTCCGCGACCTTCTTACCTCTGGAACCTGCACTATCTGAACAAATGAAGGGGTGAGACTACTAAGCCTCAATGGATTTCCTGCTACCCACTAAGTGGTGTACTAACACCGATAAATAATAACAGTTGATTATTCTAAACTTAAACATAACATTACATGATTAATTAATTAAAGGTGTAACACACAAATTATCTGAGTTCATTTTACTTGATTGCGGACACTTCGAGGTGAGCTGTTCTCGAAGGCCGCCATGAAGGTTTCTGACGTAATATCAATCAGAACCAGCCTGCGCTCACAATTAATCTGATCTGAGACCCACTGAACGGGGCTTAATGCCGAAATCCCTAAAGGAACTCAATCAAGCATATCTGACATGAACATTAGGAGATGGTTCAGGTTCAACCATCATTAATTAACTGTATACCTGAACATAACTTAACCTCCCATCCCTAAAAACTTTATACATGAGCCCTAATTTTAAATTTAAAACATTAACATTATATCATCATTTGGAAGGGTGTTAGGTTTATCCAACGATCAAGGTCCACATTTATACGTACTAGGGTTAATTGAGCTTTTATGGGAAAATTAATAAAAGTTCATAATCCCGTTAATATCAATCGATTAACTCGACTAAAGAGTCTAGCCCATCAACCAATACCATGGGACCATGTATTTTACAAAAACCTTTAGAAAAATGGTGATTAGCTCAAAAGCCCTAATTCATATTTTTACGAAACCCTAATTATTAAATAAGCTTAACACATCATGGGATTTTGGGGAAATTGATTACCCATCCATTCCAACATAATATTTACTTGAAACTAGCTCATGTGGTTTATGTTTGAAAAATCAATAAATGAAAATAAAACCTAATCTTCGGACTTATGGTTGCCGGAATTACTTACGAAACCCACCTAATCAAGAGATGAAGATTTGAGGAAGATTGATGAGTAAAGCTTCTCTTTTCCTAGACTTTGTCACAAACCCTAGCTCCAATCTTTTTGCCCCTTTGAGCTAGTATCCAAGAAAGGTGGTTTAATCAAGCTAGTTAAGGTATATATTTAGGTTAGATTAATGATTGAAAGTGGAAATGAAGTTTAAAGGTGGGTTAATGAGGAAGAAGATGGTGAACAATGTTCTGAGGTTTTTGGAAGAGAAATTTCGTGTAAGATGGTCGTGGAATTGTGTGGAAAAGTGATGGTGTGTCCCTATATAAACAGTGTCCCTATAATCTAATCTCATATAATTTAGTCGGATATTACAATAATTTTTTTTATTTTCATTGTAAATTATTTTAAATGAATGAGACATTCAAAAATAATTTAATTAGTATTTTCTATAAAAATATATTATTAAATTATACATTTCTTTAATCATATATCTCCACAGAAATTTTGGTGAAGATATTTTATAGGGTTCCTTAAAATATAATGAATTTTCATAGAATATAGCAAATTCTACCTGAACAGTTGTAAAACAGTACTTGGTGTCACCAATTTTTCTTTTGTGGTATGAGTTTGTTATCATCAAAATTTTGTCAAGTCTAAGAAGGCAATCTTCTTCACAATCTCCCCCTTTTTATGATGACAAACCATAACTTTTTGACAAAATTTGCTCAATGAAACTCCCACTATCTTGTATGTCCCCCCTTTTGTTTTGCAATTGGATAACCCTAAAACAATTTAAGCACAAAACACAAGCATACACTTTCTCCCTCTTTTGACATCATTAAAATGATGAAAAAAAAAAGTAAAATCCAAATAAGGGAAATAATAATAATAAATTTCATGTAAAAATAATTGATCTTCTTCACATCTAAACCATGGGTGGCCAATTCCTCCAACGTCTATACTATGAGCACCAGGGGCGGAGCCCTTCATGGGTTGGGGTGGGCTACGGCCCACCCGGAAAAATTAAAAAATTAATAATTATAGGTCTATTTTTCGAGATTTTAAACAATTTTGCGATATTTTTTGTTTTCGGCACATCAAAATTCCAGTAAAGTGGTGTAGTGGCCAACCCAGGAAAAATAAAAAATCATAGGTCAATTTTGTGAGATTTTAAACAATTTTAGATTTCTGCGATTCCACATATCGCATACGTGATTTTTGTCATGTTTATATTTCGTTGGTTATTAGAGGTTTACATACCTACTAATTTGTGGGGTTTCAAATCTCTCTTATATTGTTTGTCAATTGAAAATTGTTCTAATTAACATTTGTACTAATTTTATTTTATTTTTGTAATTTAGTGGCCCACCCAAGCTCTTTTTTCTGGCTCCGCCACTTGAGCACGACGTCGTCAAGATGATGCAAAGCCTTGAGAGCCTAGACACATCCATAAGATGATCAGTTATAATGAACTCAATTGTGTGGCGGGTAACGAGATAATTGAAGATGATAATGTGGTGATTGTTAAAAATATTGAGAAAAAAGATAATGTTGTTGATGATAATAAGATTGAAGATGGAGAAAAAGGTTAAATATGATAGTCTTGGAATCGATGATTGTAGCACAAAGATTGGCGCGAATTGGTTCAAATGTATATCATTAAAGATCTAAAAACATTTTACGTACATGTTGATTTATATATATTTTTTTTTATATAACTATATATGTTTATAACTATATATGTTTATGTTAGCAAGCCTGCCTGTAATTATCTTACTTCTTTGGAAAATTCTTTTGATATTCTGAAGGAGTTGGAAGTTCTATATGTCGAAGAGGCTTTGGTGGCTTTTTTTTTAAATGCCACAGTTTGAAAAAAAAAATTCCAAACTGCCACACTTTCAAAAATATATACCGGACTGCCACACTTTTATTTTTGTCTTTATTGTTTCCGCCACACAGTGTGGCGGTATTCACTTAAATTTTAATATTCTTTAAAGTTTTGCCACACTGTGTGGCGGTATTCCCTTGCTTTATTTTTTTTTATTTTTTTTTAACTTTGCCGCACAGTGTGGTAGAATGTTGATGGTTTTTGTCTTTTTCTTTCAAGCCACACTGTGTGGCGGAATGTTGATGGTTTTTGTTTTTTTTTTTATTTTTCTTTTTTTATTTACTTATTATATATAACAAAATTATTATATTTAAAATAATTAATAAACTAAATATATCTAAGTAAATAATTAATAAACTCAAATATTATTTAATTATATTTTTACAATAATAAAAAAACAAAAATAAAAATTTATTTTGCATTGAACTAAATATATCTAAGTGCCACATTGAACTAAATATATCCCATGAAGTGTCCATTTGTCTTCGCAAAGTAATTCTGTGGTATTTCCGCATGTCCATCGGACTTCGTGGAATTTCTTGCGGGAAACCAAATTGAAGTTTGACCCTATCTGTTTGGTGCATTTCCACGAGCTCAAAACAGATAATGAAAGTAGTAGCACTCCATATCCATGTTTGTGCGGGTTTCGCTTGGGGATTGAACAAAAGATAGGGCCTCCAAATAAACTGATATCAAATTTAATAATAGTTAGCCTTAAATATTTATTGGAAAAAATTAAACTTAAAAAAATTGAAGGATATATAATATTACATCTGCGTCGACCATGTGATCAATGCGTGATCGATAGTCATATATTTTGTGAAGCGGACTTTTAAGATAATCGTGAGCCGGTTCACACCACCTAAAAATAAATTTGAAGTTATTATAATGTAAATAATTGTATAAAAAAATCAAAAAGTAGTAAAAATTTGACTGTACAACATTGCTAAGCACGCTGAACCCCAACTGTATTCTCCTATTTATACAAACTTCAATGTGGCACTTAGATATATTTAGTTCAATGCAAAATATTTTTTTTTTATTATTGTAAAAATATAATTAAATAATATTTGAGTTTATTAATTATTTACTTGGATAGGTAGTATATCAAATGTGTTACAACAAGTTTTAGATAACTTAGAAAAAAAAATGTTATATCTAGAAACCTTACAGACTAATAAAGGAAAATATAACTCTCATGAAACTTGGAATTTTCATGAAGAAAATTTTGCTTGTTATGAAGAAGATGATTCACATATCCTCATCTTTTTTACACAGAAAATCCTCAACTCAACAATATAGCTTGTATGTTAGCTTATATAATAAAAAATTGATGTTATCAAAAATTCCATCAAAGAATAGATGAAATTCAAGAAGAACAAAAGAGAAATGTAGAAGAAATCTACATTAGACTAGAAAATCTATTAGAAAATAGATATTTAATTCTTAACTAGTTATCTCAATTTCTTAAGAGGATGGAAGATAAGGGAAAACAAATAGTAATCCCAGAAGAAATACCTCAACCTCAAGAAGAAAATTTTTCTGAGCCAAAAGAAACTTCTGATTCTACACAATTAAGAATTAGAAAACCATCTAGTTTCTTTTAAATGGAAGATACAGAAGAAGCCCTTAATAAACAATTAGAAAATTTAGAAAGACTTATGGTCTCTCTAGATATTAGTGGCAAAAGTCAAGAAACTTTTGATGATAATCCAGAAGATAATAATCAAATTATTTATGATTTTAGCTCAGAAGAAGAAAATAGTGAAAATGAGAATCCTCATTATGTAAAAATAGAAGAACATGGTGAATCTTCAGGAACTAAAAGACCTGCAGATTTCGAACAAGAATTCACCAAACAAAAATTCCAAAAAGTTCCACATTATTACAAACCCTCACAAAATCCATCTCAAGGAACGGGAATTTTGGATATAGATTGTAGTGCTGATGTAGCAAAAGATCTTAGAGATTGGTATAATACAAATTGTGTATTAGTCCAGCTAAATGAAGAACTCGGAAATTTAGGAGCAACTGATGTCTTCAACTATCTTCAATATAAAACTAGAGGAAATGCCTTTAGATACATTTCTACTCTACCAACAGAGGTTATGAGTACAATGCCCTTAGCAGGAACCCGAATAGCAGAATGGGTCTACGAATTATTAGTAAAAGAATTCAAAGGATGGAAAGATACCATCGAATCAAAGGAAGCATTTTCCAACCAAAATCTTTGGAAAATTACCAACTTAAGAATCTGTAACATGTGTTATGTAGATAATTTTATTTGTGAATTCCAAAGTTATTACTATAACATAGATAATAGTACTAGAATTTCTAGAAACTTGATAGATTTATTCTATGACAAGTTACCAGAAGGAGTATCAACTCAAGTTAAGACCTTCTATACCTCTATATTAGCAGAAGGGAAGGTAGAAGACAGTTTAGGAGGAAGAATAACTTCCTTAAAACTTTGGTTACAAGACATGTGTAATCAGAAGATAGCTAAAAGAGAAGCTAAAATATCTCTTTGTTGCAACAAGTTACAAGAAAAACTAGGAAATTATGGTTGTAACTCTAAGAAAAAGCCTAGAAGAATAGGGTCACAAAAATTTTACAAGAAAAAGAAATTTAAGAAAATCCCTTTTAGGAAATTCAGAAAAGGAGATAGAAAATTCTTTAGGAAAAAACGACCTTATCCTAAAAAGAAAACATGCCCGCAAGGTAAAAAATCATGCACATGCTGGTTGTGTCATGAAGGAGGTCACTATGCAAATGAGTGTCCTAAGAAAGAAAATCAAAAGAAAAATATCCTACATGCGATATACCAAATAGGATATGAGCCTATAGAATCAGATATAGAATTTGATGAAGACATTTATGAATATTGCACAGCAACAGATTCAGATGTCGAAAAAGATACTTGGTAAAGGAAACCCAAGTGCTACATTCATAAAAATAGTGTTAGGAAATAAAAATCTTCTAGCCTATATAGATACAGGTGCAACTCTTTGTTTTGGTAGAAAATCTATTTCTAGGAATTGGGAAAGATTAGTCAAACCAAAAGAAATAATAGTTGCAGACAAATCAAAACATCAGATATGGTTTAGTCTTAAAAACATGTCTATAGAGATCGAAGAATATAAGTTTTTTATCCCAACAATATACCTCCATGATTCAGGCTTAGACTTAATCATAGGAAATAACTTTTTAAAGTTATATGAACCTTTTATTCAAAGAAAGGATACAATATCACTCCAGTGGAAAGACTTAGGAAATCCTAAGAATAGTAAAAGAATAGTTGCAGACAAATCAAAACATCAGATATGGTTTAGTCTTAAAAACATGTCTATAGAGATCGAAGAATATAAGTTTTTTATCCCAACAATATACCTCCATGATTCAGGCTTAGACTTAATCATAGGAAATAACTTTTTAAAGTTATATGAACCTTTTATTCAAAGAAAGGATACAATATCACTCCAGTGGAAAGACTTAGGAAATCCTAAGAATAGTAAAAGAATAACAACCAAAATAATTAATAGAAATGAGATTTTGAATCTTATAAAAGGAAATCTTCAAGGAATTAAAACTATCTGGGAAGAAAGGAATTTTCACATTAGTATAGAAGAAAGACTAGATGAGGTTTGTTCAGATAATTCTTTAGATAGTCACAAAAACACCAATCATGAACTTATAGTCATTAGACTTAAGAATCCTGAAGATGAAATCAATGTCCCAAATAGAATTCCTTACTCTATTAGAGATGTTGTTGAAGAATTTCAACAAGAATGTAAAGATTTACTTGATAAGGATCTTATTAGACCATCATCAAGTCCACATTCTGCACCAACTTTTTATGTTGAAAATCACAACGAAATAAAAAGAGAAAAAAGAAGAATGATAATCAACTATAAGAAACTTAACCTAGCAACGGTTGGAGATTCTTATAAATTACCAAGAAAAGATTTTATTTTAGAAAAAATAAAAGGATGTAATTGGTTTTCTTCCTTAGATGCAAAGTCTGGCTATTATCAGCTTAGACTAGCCGAAGAAACAAAACCATTAACAGCTTTTTCATGTCCACCGCAAAAACATTATGAATGGAATGTTTTACCCTTTGGTTTGAAACAAGCACCATCGATATATCAGAGATTTATGGATCAATCTCTTCAAGGATTGGACCATATAAGTCTAGCATATATAGATGATATCCTTATTTTTACAAAAGGAAGTAAGGATCAACATCTCCAAGATGTAGAAACAGTTCTTTTAAGAATTAAAGAAAAATGTATTGTGATTTCAAAAAAGAAATAAAAAATTTGTCAAAAAGAAATAGAATACCTTGGGTTAATTCTACAAGAAAATGGGGAATTGAGTTTAGCACCTCATACCCAAGAAAAGATACAAGCTTTTCCAAATGAGCTTTCTGATAGAAAACAAATTCAAAGATTTCTTGGATGTTTAAATTATATTGCTAATGAAGGATTTTTTAAGGATTTAGCAAAAGAAAGAAAACATTTACAAAAGAAAATTTCAGATAAGATTCCTTGGTCTTGGTTTGAAACTGATTCAAATATTGTTAAAATTATTAAAGAAAAAATCCAAGTTTTACCCAAACTTTACAATCCTACAATAAAAGATTTTTTAATTGTAGAAACTGATGCATCACAAACAACCTGGGCAGGTTGTATGAGAGTTTTACCTAATGGTAAAGAAAAACTTTCTCTTAATGAGAAAGGAGAAATTGAAGAATCAAAAGATCTTCAAATAAAAGGATCTGAAACCTTGAGGAAGGGGACAAATACTATAAAAAGCATTGATTATAGTGCTTCTAAAATCCTGATAAAGGATACTGAAAAATTGCATTTATGCAAATACATTTCTGGTACGTTTATAGATACAGAAACCAGATACCATATTCAGGAACTGGAAACTCTGGTATGTGTAAAGATATTAGAAAAATGAAAAATTGACTTATTATCGTCAAGATTCCTTCTTCGTACAGACTCTAAATATCTTACAGGTTTTTGGAGATATAAAATTAAGGCTGACCATAAACAAGGCAGATTAATAAGATACATTAACAAGAGAATGGAAGCAGCAATAAAAGTGCTCCAACACAATCTTCTCCAAAAAGATGAACAAATCAAGGCTACAGAACTTCGCCTTCAAAAACTCACTCAAGAGAGGGGGGAGATAAATACAACACTCAAAGGCCTGCAGAATATGACAACGGTTGCAGATCAAACTTCAACACCAACAAACAAAGTCCTCAAAGATGAAGAAAATTGGGACTTGTTAGGACAACCTTCTGGAAAATTCGATTATTTGGTAAAATATACAGCTCCAGAAAGTGCAGAAATCCCCATTGAAGAAGTAACACCCAATGGTTGGAAATCAAATGAAGAACAGGAAGCCGAATCTTCAGGAACAACTTCAGACAACAAAAAGTCATGGGCTGAAGAAGTAGAAGAAGAAGAGGAAGCAAGAAAAAATGGTGTGTCTACCATTCAACAAAACGTTCAAAACATTCTCATATATCCTATTGACCAACAAATGGGAAAATATGAAGCATATGTCATCTTCGACGGACCATTCAAGGGTATCTACCGAAGCTGGGCAATAGCAAAACAACACATTACTGGCAAGAATGTGAGGAACAAAGGTTATAAAACCATGGAAGAAGCAAAATTAGCTCTTTATGGTTCATACAAAGAGATTGCAACAGCAAAAAATATCCAAAGGTCTCCTACAATGGAATCAAAGAAGCTGTCGATTGACAAAATCCGTCAGCTTGAACATCAGAAGAACTTTCAGATAGCTGACCCAACTTACTTGGAGTTTAGCCTCAGGTGGAAGTGGTTGAACCACTATAAAGAAGAATTCACCACTGAATGCTTCTATCCAGTTAACAAGTTTAACTGCTCCAAAGCAGTTTTACTTCCAGGTATAGACAGTGAACTCTGTTTATCATTCTTCCAAAATGGATTAATCAATACCATATATTTGGAAGAACAGCCAGGAAAGACATTTGGAGAGCTCAAATACCTTCCTAAAGAACTTCAAAATTTAGCACAAAAATTTAACAGTTTATTTGCAAAAGGAAAAGAAATATTTTTGCAGATTGACTCAACATATCCATGGTATAATGAAGACACCTTGGAACTAGCCACGAAACCACAATACCTCATTAAAATTGGGATCTCAAACAAACAATACCCAATAATGAGCAAGGAAAGCAATGAATGGCACCCTGCTAGTTACATTGCACAAATAAAAAACTTTCATCAGAAAGTGTCAAGATTATCTTCTCAAACTAACTACAAAGTTGTTTATGAAGATTCAGCAATGATTGTGTACAGCGACTCACAAAAAGCTGCAAAAGAAAAAGACATCAATGCAATAAAAGTCTTAGAAGAAAGAGTTGACCAACTCAAAAAAGACTAAGAAAAATTACCCAGGGTAATTCAAGATGAATGCTGTAGAATTTTTTCACAGTATTACAAAGGGCATAATTATAAGAACTGCCTAGAAAAACTGTCGGCACAAGAAGACAAGGTAGCCGCCAGCACAGAGTTACACCTCACAATGTAGACAAAAATGTACAGTGGTACTTTATCACATCTGAGTCAGATGGGGACCACTTAGTGGAAAACTTTGAAATAATGTAAATTACTGTTTGTTTTTTTTTCCTTAGTGCGGTTTGCTTTAAGCTAGTGCATGTCACTTTGCTGAGTGCGTGTCACTATTATGTGCTGTCATGGAAAGAGACATCTTACCTATGTGAGCCATTCTCCACTATAAATAAGAGCATCTAGCTCATTGTAAATTACAGTTGAATGATATATGAAACTATTAACTAGTTTTCTGAAGAATTATTTCTTCTGTCCTTAGAATTATTTCTAAGAAGTAGCTCTTGAGGTAATACTCTGGAGGAGCTAGATCCTTGAGGTAATACTCTGGAGGGATCACCCACACAAACAATATAATCAGCAGATTATATCACAAAAAACATAAACATCTTCAAACCGAAGATTTCATCAAAATCAAAAGCATCAACAAGAAACTTCAGAAGAATCATATCAAGTATGATTATATTACTTTTTATTCAGAATCATTAGTTATGGAAAATTCGAATTTTAAAGTTCAAAGAATATCTTCAAGTTATTTTGAAATAGAGTATACAGAACCAAGTTCTGATCATACAATTTTAGAATTAGTCTTTATAAAGGACTATGATAAAAAGGTAACTTATTTATTGAAAGAGTTTCCTTATCCAGATTTGGCTAAAATAAGTTTCGACAAATTTAAATTTAATCATTACCAAGAAAAAACTTTTCTTAAAAAACTTAAAGAAACAATTGAAACAGATTTTGAAGAACATGAATTACAATGTTTAGTTCATGATTTGAATAATTTTATTCAAGATTCAAGATATATAGCCGGTTTTGATGGACAATTCTATGGAAGAGAGGCTAGTGTATATTATAAAATGAGAAATTCTCGTTCTCATAAATTAATGCGAACTGAGCCTGATAATTAAGGCCTAGATCCAGATCTTAGTTTAGAATTAGACGGAAAATGTCTGAAATCTCACTTTTTGAGGAAACATCTAGTTATTTTGCTGATAGCATACTAGACCATAAAATAGACGAAGCAGATTTGTGTTTAACTGCAGAAGAAAATTTCAAAAGAAAAATTAATAAATTCAGAGAACTTTTCTCTAGAAAGAATATTTTGAAATTTGGAATAATGACTGGGGAAGAACCGATTCCTAGTGAATCAATCCATGGAGATATATTTGTGTCTACTATAAACACAACACAAATAAATGAAAGAATTAAAAATCTTTCTGAAACAGAAAGAAAAAAGATTGGTTATATTCATATATCAACCATTCAGATTTTGATTAAAAGTACTTTAAAAAAAGGTATTGATGCACCCCTAGAATTAATATTAATGGCCTCTAGGATTCAAAATAAAGAACAAGCAATAATTGCACAGGGAAAATGCAATTTGAAACATGAAAAAATAAAGTTTGATATAAACTTACAAATAGGATTATCTTTAAGAGATAAAGATTTAGACAGATTTATAGTTTTTCACTATAAATTAGAAAATCCAAAACTAATGAAAGAAGGAAATCATCCTTTTATAATTAGTTACAGAATTAATTATGCTCTAAGTAATTCTATTTATAGCATAGATTTTAAGGGAAAAGATACAATTCATATTGATGAATTGTTTAAACCTTTAATATCATTAGAATCACCTATATTCATAAATCCAGCAAGGAGTAGTTGTTCCTTGATAAAGGCTGAAGAAAATCTGTTTGAAATAGAAGAAAAACCGCTATTTAGAAGTCAAAACCTTAGAATAGCACCACCAAAAAGAGAATTTGAAATCTCAGAACAAAAAGAGATACAAAAGCTACAAAGCTCAGTAGCAGGAATGTCTCTACAGCTCGAAAAGCTGAACAGAAAAATTTAAAAGTCTTCCGTGCGTAATGATTAATCTAGCAGAAGAAAGAGGAAATCTTCGACAATATAGAAGAAGAATTAAAGAACTAGAAGTAGAATATATTAAACTAGTTAAACTATTAGGTATGAGCACACTGAAAATACCTATCATAGAATAGTAACGGAGCTTAACAGATACACTATTGTCTTCTTATAGACGACTAGTTACAAAAACTAAAGATGAACTGGAAAGTTTATCCTACTGCTAGCGCGAAAAAATCTGGTATCAGAGCATAACCTCGATCTTAGGATAGAGAAATTAAATTATAACCACACGATCTGTGAGGGTACACAGAAACATCTATAATATTTAAGATACACCATATAATAATGATTTGGTGGGGTCAAATAAAAACTTTATTCTTATTGGTCCATTCAATAACTTTTCCAAAACCGTTAAAATTGAAACGGCACCATAGAAGCTCCCATCAAAATATTCGATTATCTACTACTGGAGTATACTATATAGGACAATTCTTGTCCCTTTTTTTTTTTTACCATTTTGCCCTTATGGGGGGTATTTTGGTAAATTAGTAAATGTTGCCTTTCCCATATATATATATATATGGAGTGGTATGATTTCATTGTTATATTTCCTCACTCTCCCTTCGTCTCTCACGGCTCTCTCTCCCTTCGTCTCTCACGGCTCTCTCTCCCTTTCACCATCCTACACCAAATTCCAATCCAAACTCACAAATCATCACATGCAAGAAGAATTTGGTAATGGGTAGTTCTTTGTATGGCTATAGAAGTTAAGGAAAGATGGTGAAGAAGAATAAAGGAGATAAAGGGGATAAAATTGAAATTAGGGTTCTTGAAGAAATTGATGAAATTGAGGGAAAGCTAGAATTGATGAGAAAGCAAGGAACTGATGAAGTTAGGAGCAAGAAAAGATTAATTGTGCTTGAATCATCAACCTAGAATTAAAGGTGGGTTCCCTTTCCCTCATTCCTCATGCATGATTTAGGGTTTTGACCATTGGGAATTGTAGTTTGGGAATAATAGAACATGTTTCATGCATAGAAATCTTAGTAGATGAAGTTGTTGCATGTTGAATCAGTGTGTTTGCATTTGATTGAATTTGGCATGGATGTTAGTGCTAATCTTATTTGTGAATGTTACTTTTATACTGTTATATCATGATAATAATGTTTTAGATTAAGAAATGTAAAAGTAGAATCAATTGAGTAAGTAAGAGAAAGTAAAATTCTGCAATTTGCAGATTGGATACCCTGTTAGTAAATTGAGAATAGTTTTTTATACAAAGATCATTTGAGAGTGAAACTTGAACCATTGCAAAGTAGACAAAAATATCTACAGAATAGGCTCAAGAATCGTTGAATTACATTGAGTAAAGTATGAGCAATTCAGGTTTCAAGTTGAGTTAAAGTTTCTGTCCTGTTTTAGTATATACTAGTATCCAGTGGGTAAAAACTCGAATACAAAAGTTAACATTTTAATAATTCAAATTTCATAATTATCAAATAAAAAATTATAGCATGCATAATTTTAATAAGTCACACCAAATATTTTTATCTTAAAAAATGTCTAAGAAACAGTGTTGTGTATAGTTAAATAGTTAAATCCTGACTTAAAATAAGGGACCTAAATGTTACTTCTATGAAAATATGGAAACCAAATATGGAGACGTAAACAAAACAAAAATATCACATAAAAAATATGTCGTATCAATGTATCATATCATTAAAATGACTCAAAATTTCAAATATATATAAACATGTGCCCGAGTACAATTAGTATAACCTTAAAAAAAATAGTATATACAAAGGAGATTATTTTTCTTCAGCATGAAAAAAAAAACTATCATTATTGAAAGGGTTCACTGTACATTTAATGACAGGGTTCCCCTTTTGCTTCTTAGCAAGTCCGAAAATGTATACAAAGGAGATTATTTTTCTTCAGCATTATAAAGAAAACATTCAAAGCTACAGCTCCAACCCTATAGAAATATACTTATATACTTTTTCTTATCAAACATGAGCCAAGCCTCGACAATGAAATCTGAATTAACAATAATGGTTCTTGAAAACAATGCATAAGCAGTGGAACCTATTTGAAATATGCTGTCCAAACGTAAAGCAGTGGAAAAGCAACCAACCTAGTTGGGATAAATCTAATAATAGTCCTTGTCCTTCTATAGTTCCTGGCGCAACCTCTCAAGCTTTTCATCCCCTGGAACATGTGTGCTTTTACTGAAACCACTTATCTTGACCCGCAACCGACCATCCAATGTCACTAATATGTGTTCTAGATGTAACTGTTGATGCAGAATGTTGAGTTCATGCAGCTCAGAGACACCCTTAATCGTGTCTCTTATTACACACATAAATTCAGAAGAAAAGCCACCATTATTCCCTAATTGGGGAATCTTGGTCTTGACTTCACTTAAAAAGGCAGCAGTCTTTGTGTTTTCTGGCTGAACTTCATCATTATAAAAAGCAAACAGATCATGTAAACTGAACCCATATCGCTCAAATGCAATGTACATACTCATATCTGACAAATTTCCGACACAAAGCATCCTTACAACATTTTGTCTTCCATTAGTACCATGGGCTAACTTTAAAATCTTTTCAAGCTTGGTAGCCATATCTTGTTTCCTACTTCAAATAGTTAGATCGTGAGCGTGCTGGTTATGAATTGATAGCTGAAGGTGTTGAAGGGACACACATTTTCGATGGGGGGGAATATCAAGGTATACAACTTGTCATCAAGCTATTTGAAGTAGGAAACAAGATATGGCTACCAAGCTTGAAAAGATTTTAAAGTTAGCCCATGGTACTAATGGAAGACAAAATGTTGTAAGGATGCTTTGGGTCGGAAATTTGTCAGATATGAGTATGTACATTGCATTTGAGCGATATGGGTTCAGTTTACATGATCTGTTTGCTTTTTATAATGATGAAGTTCAGCCAGAAAACACAAAGACTGCTGCCTTTTTAAGTGAAGTCAAGACCATGATTCCCCAATTAGGGAATAATGGTAGCTTTTCTTCTGAATTTATGTGTGTAATAAGAGACACGATTAAGGGTGTCTCTGAGCTGCATGAACTCAACATTCTGCATCAACAGTTACATCTAGAACACATATTAGTGACATTGGATGGTCGGTTGCGGGTCAAGATAAGTGGTTTCAGTAAAAGCACACATGTTCCAGGGGATGAAAAGCTTGAGAGTCTTGCGCCAGGAACTATAGAAGGACAATGACTATTATTAGATTTATCCCAACTAGGTTGGTTGCTTTTCCACTGCTTTACGTTTGGACAACATATTTCAAATAGGTTCCTTCAAGAATCAGATCTCCATTTTCCACTGCTTTGCCACATGAATTACTATATACTAATAAGAAATTCCTTCAGTTCAATATGTCATAGAGAAGGTCAAATTCTAATGCCAATACATCTTTAAATGTATAGTGGAGTTATTGAGAAGAAAATTACATTAGACAAATTTAAAATCATATATTAAACTATATACTCTTAATCTCAACTTGTAGATCATGGTAAGCTTCTAAATGTTAATGTGGTCAAACAACATTTCAAATTGTGTGAAGAAGTACAATCATTTGTGGTTGCCGGTATATATAGATTAAAAACGTCCATGTTCAATATCCGGTGTTGAGTACCTTTTCAAACATTATACAAAGCATAGAATGTGATGCATCTATCATTATCCGGTGTCTTTCATGATTGATTTCTAGTTTTAGCATTATAAGCTTTCCAATACACAACTTTTGAAATAGCAGGATCAATAAAGAAACCTTTTATGAAGGAAAGAAAACATGGATCCCTCTTCTCTCTAGTGTTATTGCAGACAATTTCTAGTTTTAACTTTGTGAGCCTCTCACTATACATATACAATACAATTTCTAAATTAGACAGCAATATGATTGAAAATTTGATGCAAACTTAATAATGAATAATTAAATCAAATAGAAAACAGAAATCTCTCCAATAATTGATTAAATTTGATTAGTAACTAATCAATTCAAAATGTTGCTATATACAGTTGTCTTCTAAGTTGATATTGTGATTGTGATTCAGTATATTTGAATTAATAATTTGAATAAAGCAATAATTAGGAAATTATAGAAGATTTGCATATCAATAATCACATCATATTGATTATTAATCATATTAAGGAGATTTGCACTTAAATGTGATCCCTAAACCATATTGGAGATTTGCACAACAAAAACAAATTGATCATATTAATTAATTGTTACAAAGGTTATTTTTGGAATTCTAATTGTATAATCATCATACAATTTGAGCACTTAATGATCACTAAAAAGAATTAAGGAGAAAAGGAACCTGCATTTTATATCTGGACCTGGAGGCAGAGCATCATTTTCTTATTAAGAGGATTTCAAAGGAGCATGATACAGCCCGTCAATGTACCTTTGCAGCGGTACGAAAGAAAAAACAAATTAAGAATGAGATGTCCTTACTATCTTTGCACAATAAATCAATAGCAAAAAGCACAATAATTCAAAGAAAGAAAGTCAAAACCTAAGTTCAAAATGAGATTGTCCTTACTATCTTTGCATTGACCATTACATGATCTCTACTTCCTTCATCTGCCACAACACATTGCCACATGAATTAATATTAATAAAAATCAATCATATTCAACAGAATGTAAAGAAATTTAAGCTCTAATACGAATACATCTTTCACTTCAGAAATACTGCACGCGAGAGATTGCATTAGAGAACATTAAAATCATATATTAAACTATACACTATTAATCTCAATGAGTAGATCATGAAAAGCTTCTAAATGTGAATATGATAAAATAAATCATTTCAAATTGTGTAAAATGAACAATAATATATGATTTTCAATCGACACAACCTACATATGTAGATTAAAAATGTATATTTTCCACAAGTAACATTATTGTATCATGAATTGTATTAACAAAATGATTAAAATAAACACTTGTTAATTTACATAAAAAATTAGGAACTACAAAAAAACTGGCCAATATCAATGACTTACAATCCAAATACACACCAAGACAAACGCAAAATTCATATGAATAACTATTAAAATCACACCTCTTTTCTTTGTTTAATAGACGATCATTATGTTCCCTTGGCTACAAAACCAGATAGTAAAGCTCAACATTTGGATGTGGCGTAAGCCTGTAAATAACACCACACCATTAGGCTTCAAGAGATCATAGCCGGCTAAAATAACATAAAAAATCAGATCAAAGTTCATTTGGACCAACTATGATGAACTGCATAATGAAAAGAAAACTCCTAGCTTCAATAAAACTCTCTAACAGCAACGACATATGAAGATTTCAAATTCCAATTGTTAAACAACAAACCAATATTAAAAATAAAAACTTCACTTATTTTCATTCACTAATAAAACTTGAAAAAGAAAATAAGGACGGGAAAAAGAGCATGCCTGCATGTCATTGGGCATGGCAGCGAAATCTTCTTCTCTGATTAAATGGGTCTCGAAGGATCCAGCCCATTCATGTTTATTTACCTTCACAGAGATTGGAAAAAATAGCTACAAATAAAATCGAGAAGGAAGGGGATAACCTGATCGAAAAGAGAATGAATGTGATTTTATTTGACAGAGAAATACGGTAATCAGATATTGAATACAAATGAATTTGATGGAGGATAAACAAATCACTCGAAGTTGAATACTGTTTTGGAAACACAAAAAAACCTACCCGTGTTGCCGGAGGCCGAGTCTGAATAGGTTGAACAACACGGTAGTGAACGGAGGAGAGCGCCGAGAGAGAAATGACCCAGATCACACAGAGGTTGAGAAAGGAGGGTAGACAGATCGAGATACACTGCTTGCGGTGGATTTGTGGAGAGAATTTAGGAATTTAGGAGAGTGGAGTAATGAATGAAAATAATAAGAGCACGTTTTCTTTTTGTTTTTTTTGTTTTTAGAGCACGTTTTCTTTTTGATAAAACATTGTGTTGATTTTATTTTTGTAAAATAATTATTTGCATTAAAAGCTTTAATTGCCAAATGAAGGAGAAGCAAGAGCACTGTAGGAATGACACGTGGAAGATTTGCTTAGAAAATAGGTCCCAAATAATATAATATATATATATATATAGATGCAAGTTCTTTGATAAAACTGTATGAATTAGATTGTTAAACACCAAAGATAAAATAATATTTATAAACTATACATTCTAAGCTTTCCAGGGAATGTTCGTTTACTCAATTTGGACATCGTTTGATATTTTAATTAAAAAGACGAAGTTGAGCTCTGACTATTGTAAACTGAATTTTAGGACTGGTTTGGTAGAACTTTATGAATACAAGGCATTTGATAAATTTATATCAGAACTTGTGATTAGTGTAGAAGTTAATTGTGATTATGAAACTTAATCTAGAAGAGAATCTCAAATGAGGTAAGTGAACACAATGCCCTGCATTGTGTAGAAAGGTAATGTATGATAATAAACTTGTAGTATTTAATAGTTGTTTGATGTACAACTAAGTAGACTAATGTATTATATTAGTAGTAGTTGCAAATAAATTTATTATGTAATAAATCTTGACAGGTTTAGTTTTGAATGTTTGTTATTAGTATTAGTGTTAATGATTAGAAATGAAATAAGAACATTGGTTAAGATGTTTTCTTATTTTAATTTTCAGGTTGAAGATTTTTGTTTGAGTTGCTGCAAATTTCGGTGGAACATGAATCAGTTAATATTCATGAATAAAAACTTCATCCAGTGGAAGTAAGGCAATTGTGTATCTGATCTGGTAAAATTTGATATGTGGTGTGATACAGGATGTTGCTTTAGTCTTGGTTTCAATGTTCTGTAATATTTCTGCATATGTGCATACTTTGATTCAGCTTTTAGTTGATCTGCATATTTCTGAAATTAGGCAATTGTGCATAGTTTCTATCTTACAGTTACATTGCATTCATTCATGAATTTACTAAACTCATAATGAGTCTGATCATGTTGCACTTATTCATGTTAGAACACTTGGTTGATGTAATAAAGAATGTATAATGAAATGCAGAAAAAATAATCATGAAGTGAATCTAATCTTAGCAAGACTTTTTAGGAGAAGAGTGCTTTCTGGGGGTCTAAGGAGTAGCAGAAATGATTTTATGTTTAACACATCTGTTTATGTGTTGATTGGGACTAAAAGTAGAAGTCTCATTTTCTGTGCTCTAATCTGTATTGAAATTCTTGGTGTGCTGCAATAATTTAGTAGCTTAGTAATTTGGCAAGAGTAACTGGCTTAGTAAACTTTCAGACATGAAAATTGAAGGTTTCTGAACCTAAAAAAGCCGATGCTAAAAATGCTGCACCTGCAAAACATGCGAAGGTTGTTGATCCAAAGGATATGAAAGATGAAGATTCTGATGAATCTGATGATGAAATTGGAAGCTCTGATGATGAGGTATTCGATCAATGTTTTGTTTAGTTGCATGTTGCTATAAGTTGTCCATTTTTGGTAGCCATACTGTCCTTCAATCTAATATATACGAAGTTGAAATGAGATAAATTTGTTAAAAGTGCTAGGGGGTTATCATATAGTGTTCTCAGCTTAGGCAAATTTCCTTCTCATCTTCAGTAAATATAAGTCTTGATTATGCATGTCTGAGCTCAACATTTTATTAATATTGTTTTGATCTTGATAATTGTAGATGGAGAATGCTGATAGTGATAGTCAAGATGAAGATGAGAGTGAGGAAGAATGAAGATGACGAGGAAGAGACTCCTGTGAAGAAGGTAATGACACATTGCTATCATGATGTTATTTCATTTGTTATAATTATTATCGTTATTACTGTGATTTGAGACAAACTTGTCATTCTGTTTTGAAGGTGGACCAGGGAAAGAAGAGGCCCAATGAATCTGCTTCAAAAACTCCAGTTTCTAAGAAAACAAAAAATGCCGCTCCTGAGAAAACTGGTGAGACCAAGTTGTATTATATATTGTAATAAATATATTTTAGTATCTTTTTGTCTAATTGGACAAGTATTTGATGAATGAGATGATATATGAGTGACCTTTAGAGCATTATCTTCAATGGCATTGTGAGGTTTCGAAAAAGTATGTATGCAACCAAAAATGGGAAAAATGGATATAGATTATCAGGTTTCATTTGTGTTTTTGCCTTCGTGTTTTACAATTTTATTTTACTTACATGATTCATTTGTGCAGCCTGCACCACACGGTCTGCAGCAACAGTCTGCTGCTGATGACAGTTCAGCTTATGTTCCTGCAGCATCTGTTATTGCTGAACCACATCAGATCAAGTGGCAGCCCCCTGCGAATGGTCGATTCAAATGTAACATTGATGCAGCTTTTTCTATCCCCCATAATCGCACCGGTGTTGGTATTTGTCTTCGGGACGACGAAGGGACTTTTGTTCTTGCCAAAACTGTGCATGGAAGCATTGCTGGTTCGCTCCTGGGATGTAGTCTAGCCTTTGGAATGTTCAACAACCATGACAATTTTAAGGCCTCCCATAATAGTGCAGGTGGGCAACCAGGCAATATATATTTTTTTATGTAATTTATTTATGTTGTGTGTCTTTATTTTAATAGGACCATTTTTTAATAAAAATGATGATTAATTTCATTTCATGTACTATGTTTACAGGACAATAGCAGTGGGCATTGGATAGTAGTCAAGGTAAGAACATCAATTATTTGATGCGTGAGCCTAAATATCATGTAAACAATACTTCTACTTCAATTTCTGCATTAGCTGGTAAATATTTTTATTTTTATTTTTCCGAAATTATATGATAAGATGAAAGATGCACAAATGAGAGGGGCCTTCAGGTATTAATGTCATGAATTTATTCATATAAAATCTGATATATTTCACATAAGTTTAGTACAAAATCTAATTAAAATGTGTTCATTTATAAATTAAGCCTCTATAATCTTTGTTACTGTGTTCTTGATGCTATCAAATCATGTTCTTGATGTTATCAAATCATGGTTACAACTTACAGGACAATATCGAAGTTTTTCTTACCACTTTAGGTTTAGGATCCATATGAACCTTAATCTGTCATACTGCATCAGTTATATATATGAATTTCATTTTCATATTAGTTATATAGTGATTAGCTGTTGGTAAAGCTGTGCTATAAAGGGATGGGCTACAGTTGAAACTTTATTACTCATAATAGTTGTGTTGTATAGTGAAAAAATATTGACGCATGATATGTTTATTTTTGGAATGTGACACCGCTTCATAGAATTATGGGACCAAGATAGGGGATTCTGGTAATGATCACTTAGTATTTAAATTTACGGTTTGGTGTTTTCTTGGTAAACTGTTCTTGGTTTATAATGCTTCAGGAGGTGGAAAAAGATGTCAAAGCAAGGACAAAGGGTGAGACAGGAGCTGCAAAGACACTCTGTAGTCCCTTTGATCAGCCAGAACTCCCCGAAGGTATAAGCATTGTTCAAGTGGAGGTGTTAACGTGTTATTATTTTATCCTACTTCCGTCTCTTTATAACTTAAGTGTCTCATTTGAGTTGTGCATGGTTCCTAAGAAAATGTTTAGTTGAGTTGATATCAATGATAAAATGTATTTCATTTACTAAAACTTTAGTAATATTTGACAAGTAAAAATTGCAAATGAGACACTTAGTGCATGCTTGGGCTATTTTCTGTGTTCTATATACATATAACTATTGGCAGTGGGATGTTAAGGTTCTTTGCACACAAGATTTTGTTCATGTTTAATTATTTTTCCTTTTGTGAACCCTTAAAAAGCTTCAAGGACTCGTGCCATATATTTGTGACTTTTCTTTCTTCTCTTATTCGAATATGCCAAAAACTATGCAATTAAAAGTTACGAAATACAGTTTCTTTTTAAAATTTTGGACATTTTTATTCTCTTTGTTATGAATATTCAAGATTGCACATCAAGAATCCCACTAATGTATAGAGAAAACCAAAGAATTGGAGAATTTTCCTGGCATGTGCACCTGCATTTTTTTCATTTAAAAGGGCTACTGCTATGTCATGTTTGGCTGACTTGCTGTTGCGGATTTCTCAGGCCATTTTTCCGCTTATGGTGTGGTTTTGTTGCCGATTCAACTGTCATTTTTTTGGTGTAACAGAACAGAATTTCGGCTTCTTTTTTGGTCTGATGTAGCTAGAATTTTTGTTAATAAGGATTTTGGTATGTGTATTGGTGAAAATGATTTTGTATGTGTATTGGTAACTTTCAATAATTGATTGAGTTTACATTTTTTAGTTTAAGTCCGACAGAATAAAAGTTTGGCATGTGTATGTGTAATGTAGTTGAAACAGGATTCATAATAGTCTTTCTTTCTTTCTTTCTTTCTTTCTTTCTTAAAACTATGTCTTTTGGACCACTCTTCCATATTGTTCAAGTAAGTGTAGGTTTTGATTAATTAGAGATAATGTATATATGGCTTCTTAATCTTCATGAAATTGTGAAATGTGGTGTTAAAAATGTGGTGTTTAGGTGGAGGTCTTTGAATAAGTGTTGTTCTGTAACCTTTTGGCACATGTTTTGTTATTTTACTTTGCATCTAAGTAATCATTTTCTATTTATGATTTGTTGCAGCCTAAAATCTTATTTACAGCTAAATTTATAAAAACACATGGTCTTGACCTACTATAAGCTTAGAAAGACTATCTTAACTCATTGAAATGAAATGGATTTTTGCAGTATGATTTTGATGGGAGGAAGGATTTGGTGAAATTTGTGAAAGCAGTGGCTGAGGCAGGTCTATATGTGCATCTCTGTATTGGTCCATATGTTTGTGCTGAATGGAACTATGGGTAAAGTTTGGTAATTTATGTGTATTATTTTTCTGGGGTGTTCATGTCTAATTGAGGGCTTTAACTTCTTGACAGTGTTTTCCCTCTTTGGCTTAACTTCATCCCAGGGATTAAGTTCCCAACTGACAATGAACCATTTAAGGTAAGGAAACGTTCACCCTGCTGCTTCGTGCTTTTGTCCTTAAATCCGAGTTCACTTGGCAGGAAACTTTGTCTTCAGGCTGAAATGAAGCTATACACCGCTAATATTGTCGATCTCATGAAGCAAGAGAAACTTTATGCATCACAAGGAGGACCTATAATTTTATCTTATGTTTTTTATCATTAAATACATGGTCTTTTTGAATTATAGTTCATATATTTTTGTAGATATTAATGTCAAAGTTTATATTTGTTAATGTGAGAGTATTTGTGCTTTCTAATTCCAGATTGAAGATGAGTATGGAGACATCGATTCAGCCTATGGTTCTGCTGGTAAATCATACATCAATTGGGCAGCAAAAATGGCTACATCTCTTGATATAGGTGTTCCTTGGGTCATGTTGTCTGCATTCATCTTACTTGATTTTAACTTTAATTGCAAGAAGCTTAATATAGTCATTCACATTTTTAGCGTTTATTATTAAGTCACTTATACAAATTATATTAATGACTTTAATTCCTTTGCAGATATTTGGATTATGAAAATGCACTAGAGAGCAAGACCGACGTCATCTTGCTTCCGTGTATATGCTATGTTTGATAACCAATACTTTTCTATGGTTCAGAACTGTTGTCCGTTTTTTTATTTCAAACTTACAAATATACTCATTTATGCAGCGTTCTGTTGGGCGTTTAGCAGCTCTCAATTATGGTTGGCGACATACTCTTTTCAGCGTCTCCGACGAGGGCCACTGTTATCTACTCAATGCTTGATCAACGGAGTTGCACACCATGCTCCTGATGACATGAATAACGTAGATGCAGCAGCTGGGCACTATGAAGCAAGTGCGTGTGCTGCCCTAAGATTTATTGAAAAAGGGATGTGATTTGGAGGCAAATGTTCCGTTCGTCCAACGCCAAGAAGATGACATGCCATTTCGTAGGGTAAGTGTGTTATACACTGGTTTTTTGTCTACAAAAGCACAGACTTAGGCGTAATCTATGTTGCCATTAATATTTTATATAACTAGCCCCACAGGTTTAGGCGTAATCTATGTTGCCATTAATATTTTATATAACTAGCCATTAATATGCTATCCTTTTGGGCCCTTCTTACAGGAGTTGTTCCTTCAGAACACCCCAAAATTCATCAAAAACCCAGAACTTCATCAGAAATCCAGATTAAAAAAAAAATAAAAAATCATTGTTGATATGAACAAACCCCAAAATTATAAAATGGGAATTCATCAATTTTCAATTTTCAATGTAAATCCCTCTCTTACTGTGTTCTACACCCCTCCACACTATTATTTCGTTTTGTTAAAGCTACCCTCCATATAGCAATGAATCCCAATTCAGGTTTCCTTTTATCAATGTACATGTAACTCCATCCTTCCCCACACTCTTTTTGGTTCAAGCTATCCTCCCACATTCTAATCTAATCCGATTCTATTGATTTGCATTTCTATAAGCTTCACTAAATCTCTCATTTCCCTCTCAACATTTTTATTGAACTTCCCTCAACTTTTATTTGAGCACGAGATTCAATGTATTGGAATTATTGAAGGTTGATAATTTCTGTTTTTTTTTTTTTTTCTTTTCAAATCTGGTGAAATTTCCAAATCCATGTTTTCTTCACATTGTTGTTATTGTACCCAAGTTTGATGTCATGCTATAACAATGAGGTGATCCGAAGTGTTCTCTTTTCTCCAAATCTTTAATCATGTTATTTTTTTCTCTTTAATAGTCTATTTTATGTTGTTAGTTTCCATGAAGTTGCTTGGTTCTGAGTTTTGTTTTTATGAACACTTGAGTTTTTGATGAGTTTGCTGGGTTGTTCAATGAGTTTGCTGGGTTTTAGGTAAAAAGGGATAAAAGTGTTAACTTTTTAGAACTTAAAATTAAAATGGGAAAGAAAAAAAAGTATTAATTTATATTCAATGGGTCCAAGTTGGACCCATCTTTTTAGTGGTCAAAATTAAATTTTACCCCACAAAATATGATTATTTTTTGTTCCAAGTGAAATGGGATCACTTAGGATTTTTCATTAATGTAGATGTAGTTTTACAATCCTCTAACGACATTTTTACTATTATTTTATTAATATTGTTATATATTTTTTTCCATTAATTGCAGAACTGTGCTGCGAATAGTCATTCATAAATTTTTGTTATTTTCAAAACGTGGGACATGTATTATAATCATGTTTTATTTTTCAATGCATTTATAGATTGCAGAGATCGAGGGGGATCCTTTCTCGATTGATCCGGATTCCACGATATATGCTATCAGAGCCGCCATGGAAGATCATGGTTGTTTAGTTGGTGCCTTTGAGTACGATCACACTTTTATGGATTATCCTGAGGCCTTTGAGTACGTTCACACTTTTATGGATTATCCTGAGGTGAGTATAACTTTTCTTAGCCTTTGAATACGATGTTATTTAATATTATTTTTTAAGTTAATTTTTTTTTTAGCCACATGAAGTATATTACATCGATGAAGATATAAGTGTTACGAGACCACTCCATTATGCTTTGATATCTGGTGTGGGATGTACGGTTGGTGGGAGACCATTCCTGCAGATCCAGAGGAATGGTCTCCCACCAACCGTACATCCCACACCAGATATCAAAGCATAATGGAGTGGTCTCGTAACACTTATATCTTCATCGATGTAATATACTTCATGTGGCTAAAAAAAAAATTAACTTAAAAAATAATATTAAATAACATCGTATTCAAAGGCTAAGAAAAGTTATACTCACCTCAGGATAATCCATAAAAGTGTGAACGTACTCAAAGGCCTCAGGATAATCCATAAAAGTGTGATCGTACTCAAAGGCACCAACTAAACAACCATGATCTTCCATGGCGGCTCTGATAGCATATATCGTGGAATCCGGATCAATCGAGAAAGGATCCCCCTCGATCTCTGCAATCTATAAATGCATTGAAAAATAATACATGTCCCACGTTTTGAAAATAACAAAAATTTATGAATGACTATTCGCAGCACAGTTCTGCAATTAAATGAAAAAAAAATATAACAATATTAATAAAATAATAGTAAAAATGTCGTTAGAGGATCGTAAAACTACATCTACATTAATGAAAAGTCCTAAGTGATCCCATTTCACTTGGAACAAAAAATAATCATATTTTGTGGGGTAAAATTTAATTTTGACCACTAAAAAGATGGGTCCAACTTGGAGTCCAACTTGGACCCATTGAATATAAATTAATATTTGGCAAAATTACACAAATAATCACTTAATTTCAAACAACGTTTTAGTCCTTTATCTTTTTTTTCTTTCCCATTTTAATTTTAAGTTCTAAAAAGTTAACACTTTTATCCCTTTTTACCTAAAACCCAGCAAACTCATTGAACAACCCAGCAAACTCATCAAAAACTCAAGTGTTCATAAAACAAAACTCAGAACCAAGCAACTTCATGAAAACTAACAACATAAAATAGACTATTAAAGAGAAAAAAATAACATGATTAAAGATTTGGAGAAAAGAGAACACTTCGGATCACCTCATTGTTATAGCATGACATCAAACTTGGGTACAATAACAACAATGTGAAGAAAACATGGATTTGGAAATTTCACCAGATTTGAAAAGAAAAAAAAAACGGAAATTATCAACCTTCAATAATTCCAATACATTGAATCTCGTGCTCAAATAAAAGTTGAGGGAAGTTCAATAAAAATGTTGAGAGGGAAATGAGAGATTTAGTGAAGCTTATAGAAATGCAAATCAATAGAATCGGGTTAGATTAGAATGTGGGAGGATAGCTTGAACCAAAAAGAGTGTGGGGAAGGATGGAGTTACGTGTACATTGATAAAAGGGAACCTGAATTGGGATTCATTGCTATATGGAGGGTAGCTTTAACAAAACGAAATAATAGTGTGGAGGGGTGTAGAACACAGTAAGAGAGGGATTTACATTGAAAATTGATGAATTCCCATTTTATAATTTTGGGGTTTATTCATATCAACAATGATTTTTTATTTTTTTTTAATCTGGATTTCTGATGAAGTTTTGGGTTTTTTGATGAATTTTGGGGTGTTCTGAAGGAACAACTCCTGTAAGAAGGGCCCAAAAGGATAGCATATTAATGGCTAGTTATATAAAATATTAATGGCAACATAGATTACGCCTAAGTATGCTTTTGTAGACAAAAAACCAGTGTATAATACACTTACCCTACGAAATGACATGTCTTCTTGTTATGGTTACATCACCAAGGATTTGTTTCATCATATCCATGGTCTTAGGGAGGTTCCACTTAGGAGAGAGTAGGGGAGTTGTCCTCCACTATTTTTTGTTTTGTTTTTTCCACTATTTGTTTGTATTGTTTGAAAGTTTGAGACTTGACTTTTTTTGTTGTTGTTTGTAAAATGGATGACAATCATTAGATTATGAAGGTCCATCTTAACTATCATGGATGTTTTACTTCATATTTTTCCAAATTTGTTGTTCAGTTCACCCCTTTGTTATGAGAATACTTAAAACACTTTAAAAAAGTCGTAGCAAAAAGATAAATACTTAAAATGATTTTTTATGAGAATCTATTTAAATCATATTCTCAAGATAAAACACTTTAAAAATCATTTTTTTTTAAATTGTAAAAAACACGCATTCAATCAATTTTATAAGAAACTCTAGTGACTACTGATGTAAGGATGAAATGAAAGACATCAATGTGGACTTTGTTTTAATAAAAAATCCAAGTTAAAGGGAAGAGGTGATTTTCAGAAAATACTCCACCCAACACCCAAAGAAGTCTAAATTCCTGCTAGTTTTTTGGAAGGTTACTTGGTTGTAAGATTGTTCTTCAACTTTGAGGCACTAGTTCGAGACTTTTGGCACTGAGAAAGAAGTCTGAATCCCATAAAAAAAGCTATATAGACACCAAAAGCACTATATTTTGTTGCATATCCCCATCCATGTTTGTGTTTCTTATCCTTCAAAAGTCTCAATTGTTGAAGTTTCAGAGGCTTTTTGGATGAGAAACTAAGTTACTTTAGCGTACCTTAATTGATATTTCCAAATTAAGTATCACTGGATCATATTAAGTTTCATTATAGTACTTAATTAGATGTTATGGACTGGGGATTATTTAATTTAGAATATATACTGATCGCTATCGTACGCGGTCAAAAATAATTAAAATTATATAAGTAATAATAAGGTAGTTAAACCTTGGTCGTCTCACAAGGACCTATGATTTGATAATTAGCGAAAATAAGAACGATGAATAACACAATTAAATGGGGGTTTTGATTTTGGTTTCGAATTAGAAATAGCGATTAAAAATATGTGCTTATAAAGTAAGCTGAAGCGGCTAATCCATTAATCTCGGTTCCGACTTATCACTGATTATTATAATTCCAATCCCATAAACGGATTATCTATTCCTATTCGATTATAAAACTCACTGACAAGCGCAACTGGTTTTATGTGATGTAAGTTCCTACTATCCGAATTAAGCAGACGGATTTCAGCCATCGTGAATTAAGCAAACACGAATTAATCAAACACGATAACGAAAAAGCTACGCTAACGTGATCACGGTAAAGGAGCATACAACAATCGAATTGAATCAATACTACTATATGATAATCGAATTAAGCAAACAATGATCACATAAAAACATTGAAAGGAATAGAAACTTGATTGAAATTATTATAACCTCAACGTATGATGGAACCTATAATCAGTAGAAATTTACTTGGATTAGTTCTCCATGAGCACCGTAGCCGTGTTTTTTAAATTCGTGAATACTTATTCCTCTGAACCTATGCAGCGTTTTTGGTTTAAATAATACGGGCTCCAAACGTTACGGGCCGAAAACATAAGTTTGGGTCGAAAATAATTAATTTACATAAAGTCTGGAACATGACGCAATTATTTGACTTATTTGCGCTCCGAATTGGCTTCAGATTTCAACATGAAAGTTGTAGCTCTCTGTCTCAACTTTCCAACGCATCTTACCACGTCTCAATCCGATACCCGTAGCTCCAGTTATGAATTTATTCGTGCAGACTGCTAATGCTGAAAATAAAGTGCGAAAATTAAATAAGTGTAAAAATAAACTAAATTATAAAAACACATTAAAAGGGAAAAATAACCAAACTAAAACATGGAAATGCATAAGTATAAATATAGAAGAATGTGCATCAAAATGCACTGATCAAATTCCCCCACACTTGAACTTTTGCACTCCAAGCAAAACACAAGATTAAAGACTAGAAAGATAACAAACATGATACAATGTCATGATAAGCAATCAACACATTCTAAGATTCAAGCTTCAAACCTTGGATTGTATTTCAAAGATTGGCATAATTCTTATGTATCAACCGTCAATAATAATCATGCGTGTGTGTGTGCTGCCTATTACTGTCAACCAGAGTTATGACATGATCCTTCTCGAAAACTACACAGTCAGGATACTAAGCTACCTTTTCTTTCCTACAACTCAGAGTTTGAGTTCAGATTTCAGCTTGAGGGGAAGCTATGCTTTTCATGTTCTCATAGGCTTTTTGATTTTTATACGCAGGGACACTACTTAAGTTCATTTTAGTTATGCTTTAGGTGCTACTCTACCTTTTCACCTGACGGGATCTCACTTGTAATGAGTCCAACCTGTTACTCCGAATAGAGCACCCTACACATCATTTGTTCCTCTAGTTTCGGGCACAGGAACTCCACATATTCATTATTGTTCCTCCAGTTTCGGCCGGGCACATGAACTTATTTATTTATTTATTATTATTATTATTATTATTATTATTATTATTATTATTATTTTATGTAGTGTCTCATCATTTAATCTAGCCATGATCCTACAATCAAGTAATCTAGCAATTCCCCCAAACCTAGTCCTAATCATACCTCTTCATCATATTCTTTACTCAGATAACTTAGGCTAATGACTGTGTATTTTAAAGACTTATCAAGCCACTAAGTTTGCAAGTTTTCAGCAATTGTGCATTAAGGCGCAAAGATTATCATATTCAGCATGAAAACAAGAATTTCCAAAAATTTCACCAATCCTACAGCTATACTACTCTAGTCCTAGAACATGTAACTACTCATAACAATTGTATGCATGCTAAAAACTATTATTTTTATTTTTTATTTTATCTATTTTTTTTTTTTTGAAAGAAAAAACTGAAAATTAAAAAACGATTAAATGTAAAATGTTCCCCCCCACACTTAAATCAGACATTGTCCGCAATGTAACAATAAGCATAAAGTGAGAATAAGGAATGAACACACCCGAGAGGTTAAGGTGCAACTTTCATGTCTGGTGGTTTTGGAGGAGGCCTTTCCACACTACGAATACACGTAACAGGAAGAAGCAAATAGCAAGCGAACTTTCCTTTTAGTAACCAATCTGGTGGCTTAGGAGAAATAGCCAACACAGATGGTAAACCTGCAATAAGAAAAGCATGGGAAACAGAGAATCCAAATTGAGCTTGTGAATCAGATAAAATAGGTGGAAGATATGCATATATTGTGAAGGACAATTGCATGTTGCGTGGCTTAAACAGAGGCTCCATCAACAATTTTTCTGCGATGGGCAATTGTTGCTTATGGCTAAAATGCACATTGTTGGTGTCAAATTCAAGAGTTGTTAAATTTGCTTGATTTTCTGCATAAGTGGTTGGCGGCATCAAAATGTCTTCACCTGAAATAGTTGCATTAATCTCATGACAAACATTACAAACACCACATTCACAAGCAAAAAATTTAAGAGATTTATCTACTTCAAGAGCAATATATAATTCATCCAAATCAGATTTCAAGGGATTTTGTGGTATATTCTCTTTCATGCATTCACTTGAATTCAAGTTATTTATTTTGTGTTCAACAGATGAAGCAAACAATGTTTTAATGGGCTCACCTGGGGTTTCATCAAGACATGTATCACATTGTATTACCTCCAGTAGTGCAGTAGGATGTACATCATTATGCAGCATCTTGTTCTCTTGAATTTGATGAACGGTGGAGACTATTTGTTCAATTTGGACTGTTATATCTCGAACAGAAGATTGAAAATTTTGTTGAAATTTCAAGTTATCTTCAGCCATTTGCTTATTAATTTCAGCCATCTGCTTGATACTAACTTCCAAATAGGATCGTGTTTCAGCTCCCAATGATTCATTTTGCTGAAACTATTGATGTGGCCGATTAGGTTGCTCTTCAAGATATGAATTTTGTTCCCAATAGTATTGTCCTTGAAAATCACCTACAAATTGGGTCTCACCACAAAAATTTGTATATAACAATATAGGACATGCATCACTACAATGAAAATTTGAAGAACAAATATTGCAAATCACAGTGGAATATGATTTTGAAAGTATGCTTGTTGTTCTCTTGCTTCCAACATATTAATGATATAAGCCAACTGATCCAATGACTCACTCATTTTTATTTATTTTTTAATTTAATTTTTTTTTGTTAAAAAAAAAATGAATAGAAAAATAAAAAATCGTGTAAAAAATAATCTAAAAAAATAAAAATACCACCTAAAATCTCTAAAAATCAAACAAATCTAAATATATTTTTTTTCGGATTTTTTTAAATATATGAAAAATTCAAAAAAAATAAAAAGTGGTCTAAAAGAAGGAATTTCGAATTTTCAGCCAAATTTCCGACCAAATTTCGGCCAAATCTGAGCAACTGACTAAAAACCGATTTTTTTTTTCCAGCTTCATTGCAAAATTCAAAGTCAGAACCTGAAACAAGACAATAACTAAAAAAATTGTTATTAACGTTAGATCGTTCTTAATTTTACTAATTCTAATCGGAGGTCCCCGGCAACAGCGCCAATTTGATCACTGTCGTACGCGGTCAAAAATAATTAAAATTATATAAGTAGTAACAAGGTAGTTAAACCTTGGTCGTCTCACAAGGACCTATGATTTGATAATTAGCGAAAATAAGAACGATGAATAACACAATTAAATGGGGGTTTTGATTTTGGTTTCGAATTAGAAATAGCGATTAAAAATATGTGCTTATAAAGTAAGCAGAAGCGGCTAATCCACTGATCTCGGTTCCGACTTATCACTGATTATTATAATTCCAATCCCATATACGGATTATCTATTCGTATTCGCTTATAAAACTCACTGACAAGCGCAACTGGTTTTATGTGATGTAAGTTCCTATTATCCGAATTAAGCAGACGGATTTAAGCCCTTGCGAATTAAGCAAACGCGAATTAATCAAACACGATAACGAAGAAGCTACGCTAACGTGATCACGGTAAAGGAGCATACAACAATCGAATTGAATCAATACTACTATATGATAATCGAATCAAGCAAACAATGATCACATAACAACATTGAAAGGAGTAGAAACTTGATTGAAATTATTGTAACCTCAAAGTATGATGGAACCTATAATCAGTAGAAATTTCCTTGGATTAGTTCTCCATGAGCACTGTAGCCATCTTTTTTAAATTCGTGAATACTGATTCCTCTGAACCTATGCTGCGTTTTTGGTTTAAATAATACGGGCTCCAAAAGTTACAGGCCGAAAACATAAGTTTGGGTCGAAAATAATTAATTTACATAAAGTCTGGAACATGACGCAATTATTTGACTTATTTGCGCTCCGAATTGGCTTCAGGTTTCAACAAGAAAGTTGTAGCTCTCTGTCTCAGCTTTTCAACGCATCTTACCGTGTCTCAATCCGATACCCGTAGCTCCAGTTATGAATTTATTCGTGCAGACTGCTAATGCTGAAAATAAAGTGCGAAAATTAAATAAGTGTAAAAATAAACTAAATTATAAAAACACATTAAAAGGGAAAAATAACCAAACTAAAACATGGAAATGCATAAGTATAAATATAGAAGAATGTGCTGATCATATACACAAATGATTAAAAAAAAAATGAGCCCCAAAGAAAGGAGATCCCAATACAAAACAGAGAACCCTTTTGTAACAGTAAACAAATTGATCAAATTAGCATTTCAATCTCAGTTACAAAAACACATCAAGTAGAAAAGTATTAGAGGATTTTAAACCACATTTACTGCATATCTATGGAGTAGTCTTAATCAACAGAGATGATTCTCACAAGTATTACATAAAGTACGGATTGATACCTGGATCGACTTAGCTTTATTATTTCAAAAGAAATTCAAATATAGTTTCCTTACAAAGATGTTTTAAGTGTATAAAAATCTACAATTTAAAGATGGTTATATTTTTTGAGGAAATATAGTTAAAGGCTTTCAAAACTTTCGTAACATGTGGCATGTACTCAAAATAACTAGTTTGTATATGATACATAATAAAAAATTCAAGCCTCTAAAAGGAAATAAATAAAAACACCAGCCAAGAAATAAAGATAACTCTGTTAACTATATCACAAGTTTTCATTCTTTCCGATTACATCTTTTTGCAGAGTAAGAAAGAGAGAGTCACGTGAAAGTCAATCATGCTACGTACCAAAACAATAATAGTTACAAGTTAGCACGTTTCTATTACCCCATTTCTTCGCATTAGGTTGTTTTAGCACAAAAACTAATTGCCTTTATGTGCTTTTAGCTCAATAATGCGATGCGATATTCATTCTCCTTAAGAAGCAGATCCGAAATGCATTGTAGAACAGTCCCCAGACTAGAAATGAGTTCAAGTACACAGTAACAATTTATTTATAACTATCATGCTAGCGAATGTGTGAAAATGGAATAGAATGTTTGATAAAATAGAATTCCAATAAGAAAAGCAGAAGAACCTTGATTTCAATGGAACAGTTGGAATAAAATTCTTAGCCTTATAAAAAAAATATCATCATTATTAAGAGGAACAGTTGGAATAAAATTCTTTCAATAAACTAGATGAATAAGAACATTTACCGGATTCTTTTTCCCCATCAAAATATTTTTTCCTCGACCCAGGCTCCTTTATTTGTCCATCAAATTTTTTCAGCTTTGACTCGGGATCGTTGACTTGTCCTTCAAACTGCTTTTCTTTTAAGTTGAGCTCCTTCACCTTTACTTTGAACTTATACTCTTTCAACTCCACTTCATTCCATCGTCTTTTAAATCGCTGCTCTTTTGATTTGAAGTCCTCAACTTGGCTTTTAAAATGCTCCTTTTTTGATTCAAGTTCCTCCTCCTTTGATTTAATGTCCTGTACTTGTTCTTCAAATTCCTCCTCTTTTGATTGAAACTCCTTCACTTTTCCTTCAAATTTCTCCTCTTTTGACTCAAGCTCCTTTATTTGGTTTTCGACATGCTTCTGATTTGATAGCAAGTCCATCATTTGGCATTCAAATTCCTTTTCTTTTGTTTCAAACTTCTTTATTTTGCCTATAAGTTCGTTATCTTTTGACTCTAATTCCTTCAATTGGCCTTCAAATTCCTTCTTTTTTGGCTCAAACTCCATCACTTGTCTTTCAAAGTGGTTCTTTTTAGATTCCAACTCCTTCACTTGGCCATCAAGTTGCTTCTCTTTGGAGTCAAATTCCTGAAATTGTCCTTTCAATAGCCTCAATTTTGATTTGAGCTCCTCCATCATGCTTTCGAAATGCTTCTATTTAGATTCCAGCTCCTTCGCTCGAGCTTCAAATTCCATCTCCTTTGATTCATGCTCCTGCAATCAGTCTTCAAGTTGCTTCCCTTTTGACTCAAGCTCCTTCATTTGGCTTTCACGATGCTTCTGTTTCAATACCTGCTCCTCCATTTGGCATTCAAATCCCCTCACTTTTGATTCAAACTCCTTCATTTTGCCTACAAGTTGGTTATCTTTTGACTCTAACTCCTTAACTTGTATATCAAACAACTTCTTTTTAGATTCCCGCTCCTTCACCTGGCCTTCAAACTTTCTCTCTTTGAATCAAGCTCCCTCATTCGGTTTTCAAAATCCTTCTATTTTGATACCAAGTCCATCATTTGGCATTCAAAATCCTTCTCTTTAAACTCAAAATCTTTTACTTTGCCTACAAGTTGGTTATCTTTTGACTCTAACTCCTTAACTTGGCTTTCAACCTGCTTCTTTTTAGATTCCAGTTCCTTCATTTGGCCTTCAAATTCTCTCTCCTTTGATTCATGCTCCTTCACTCGGCTTTCATGTTGCTTCTCTTTTGACTCAAACTCCTTCACACGGCCATCAAATTGCTTCTCTTTAGACTCAAGATCCATAACTTGTCCTTTCAATTGCCTCTCTTTTGTTTTGAGCTCCTCCACTTGGCTTTCAAAATGCTTCTTTTTAGATTCCAGTTCCTTCATTTGGCCTTCAAATTCTCTCTCTTTTGATTCATGTTCCTTCACTCGGATTTCATGTTGCTTCTCTTTTGACTCAAACTCCTTAATTTGGCTTTCGAAATGCTTCTGTTTTGATAGCAAATCCATCATTTGGCATTCCAATTCTCTCTCTTTTGATTCAAACTCCTTTACTTTGCCTACAAGTTTATTATCTTTTGACTCAAACTCCTTCAATTCACGTTCAAATTCCTTCTTTTTTTATTCAAATTCCTCCACTCGGCCTTCAAGTTGACTCTCTTTTGATTCAAACTCCTTCGCTTGTTTTTCAAAGAGGTTCTTTTTAGATTCCAGCACTTTCACTTGATCTTCAAGTTGCTTCTCTTTGGAGTCAAGTTCCTCAACTTGTTCTTTCAATGAACTCATTCTTGATTTGAGCTCCTCCATCATGCTTTCGAAGTGCTTTTTTTTAGATTCCACACGGCCTTCAAATTCCTTCTCCTTTGATTCATGCTCCTTCAATCGACCTTCAAGTTGCTTCTCTTTCGACTCAAGCTCCTCCTTCATTTGGCATTCAAATTCTTTCTGTTTTGATTCAAACTCATTCACCCGACCTTCATGTTGCATCTCTTTTGTCTCTAGCTCCATTGCTCGTCCTTCAACTTGCTTCTCTTTTGTATCAAGCTCATTTACATGACCTTCAAGTTCCTTTTCCTTAGATTCAAATTCTTTCACATGGACTTCAAGCTGCTTCTCTCTTGACTCCAGCTCCTTTACCCGTTCCTCAAAGTGCTTCTCCTTTGACTGAAGCTCCTCCACTAGTCCTTCACACTGCTTCTCTTTTGACTCAAGTTCCTTAACCCGGCCTTTAAATTGCTTCTGCTTTGACTCAAATTCCTTCATTAGAGCACAGCTATTCTTCATTTCTGATATTATATTTATGGATTTCTTCTTTGTAGACTCTAATTTTTCTGCTTCTTCACCAATTAATTAGTTTGTTGCATCGAGATCTTTCTCTTTGGCCTGAAGTTCCATAGTACATTCAGCAATTTTTTGTGAAAGAGCCTTCAGTTCCTCTTCCTTCACTTCAACTTTTCTCTGCATTTCGTCGTGAATTTCATTTACACAACTAGCTTGTTCTTATCTTCAAGCACTTTGCAGCACTCTTCAATATCTCTCTTTATCGACTCCAGTCTCTCTTTTTCTACTCGACTCTTCCTTTTGCATTTCTTAAACAACTTTTGTACCAATGTAAGTTCATTCATCAGCGAGGAAAATGATTCATCAGTAGATTTTCCCTGCCTTTTAGTCATACTAGACGAAGGAATACCATCTCCATCTTTGCCATATGGTGGCGCTTTGGATTTCTAAACAGAAATATCAAATGAATCACTGTCATCAAACAACCTCTTAACTGGAAGCGTAGCAGTATCATGTTTATTGCTACATGTTCTAAAACATGATTCAAAGTCTTGACCAGAAACAAGTTCCTTCTTCACATCGTCATCACCACCACCACCACAAATTTTTGGAGTATCAGAAGCCTCAACATCCATTATTCAACTGTGGAAACTGGAAAACCTCAGAATTTACAAACACCGAATAAAAACCTGGAAAGAAAAAACAAAAAATAAGTGAAAAACCAGCTTCTTCAATTAAAGAATTTATAGGTTAAACTGAATAATCAAAGTAATAATACATTATACATTGCGAGAAGTAAAAGCTTAATCAAACGATAAAAACCTAAAAAATAGACATTTCAAGCTTTAATCAGAAAACAATACCCATGTAAAAAAAATGTAAACTTTTTAAGTTTGAACATATATATAAATACGTATAACACTTTCAGAATAAAAATGAAAGAATAAAGAATAGGAAGTTGGGAATAGAAGCAGGGGTTAACATTTCAAGATATATAAATATATATAGAGATGATTTATGAGCTATAATCTAACATTGCATGTTGTTGATTATTGTTAAGAAAGGCATGAAAATATAAATGTGAAATAGAGAAACAAAAAAAAAAAAAAAAATAATTAGTTAAAGTTGAGACGATGCTTACAAGTTAGAATACAAGATTGATGGTAGAAAATAAAGAAGGTGAAGAGTTTGTAGAATTTGTTTAGTATTAATTTCTTTCTGGAGAGTAAATTGAGAAAATAACGAAGGAAATGAGAAAGAAAAGAGTGTTGAGTTGATAGCTCTGTTTTAGGACTCAAGGCGTATCTTAGTGTGGGCTCCACAAATCTCACTCTAGAATGCCAAAATTGTTGAGGACTAACCAAGGGGCTGTTAGACCATCTCCCATTGGGAGGTCTTAACTATTTAAGACCAGGTACCTATTAGGTACCTTCAATGGTGAGAATCTTTTTCAGGGTCTTATAAGATCCCACATATGCAAATCCTAAATTATATTTTAATATTAATTTGTTTATTTAATTTTATGAATATATTTAAATTTTAATGAAGTGGAAATGATGTGTCAAATGATTTGCCACATAAACAATGTCACTTAGGATCCACGTCATTAATAAACTTGCTACATCATCTAAAGAGGAGGGGGACCAAAAAAAATTGTTGACTTTCTAACTAGGGGATGAGAAAGTTGATTTTGAAAATAGGGGGATCAAAATTGCATTTAAGCCAAATATTTATTTAATTTTGTAAGCTACATGACCAAAATAACACATGAAAAACTTAAGAAACCGGTTCCCGTGAGCATAACTCAATTAGCGTATCTTAGTGTGGGCTCCACTTTTTTTTTTGACTAAAAACGATATTCATTCATTCATTCAAATTGATAAAATATATCGAACAATACAATTCAAGATCGCTAAAAACTAAAAAGGATGAATCTGTGAACAAACTCACAGCATCCACGTTAATAGCATATAACGGCAAAATGTCTACAATCGTGACAAAGCCTACAAATATGATGAACATGAAGTGCTCGGAGTACCCATGTCTCCGAGTCTGCAACGTTGATGATGCCAAAGTCATTGATTGTTGAATATGCACCGAGTCGAATCTGATCTGTCAACTTGAACCGAACAAACACCGCACAAAGACGGGACAACAAACTAACGTCGCAACAAGACGACGACCAACAAAACGTCACACTGAGATGACGAAATCAGAAAAAGAAAAACTGAATATATTTGTGAAAATCACTTATTTAAATAAAAAGAAATAGAAAAACAATTTAGAGGGGTGATTTTAGGTCAAAAATTGACCCAAAAACCACCCCTCTTTGGTGGATGAACAAAAAGAAACTAGGGTTAGAGGATGGGGGCGGCTAGTTTTGAGAGAGAGAGAAACGTGGATGCTATTAGTGTGGGCTCCACTTATTCACTTTAAAAAATGTGAATTCTAACCACTACGCTACGACAAAAAGAAACTTAAGTGACCAAAATAAGTATCATCATGGTGGTCTAGTGCATGGTGTCTGATTGTTGCGAATCTCATAAAAGTTGAAGTGGACACTCACATTTTAATTTCTTTTAAAACGTTGAAGTTCGATTTGGTTTGAGAAAAATATTTTTAGTTGAAAACCACGGTTTTTAGGTTTTTGAGAAATTGATTGACAACCGTCAAAGTAACATTGTTATATTTGAAGTGTCCTTAAAACATTAATTATATTTTCACATTAGCATGACTCTTAAGTTAATTATACATTAGTTTATTCAATAAAAACTTATAATTATTCAGTTAATTTTGCGCTTTTCTTTATCTGGCCAATATTGAATTGATTTTAAGGGATAAATCACTACTGACACTAGGTTTTATAACTGGATCTAAATTAACTGTTTGCCAATCGTAATTGCTTTAGGAATAAAGAATTAGTTGGTATGATTAAGAATTTAACGTTCATTCATGCTTTTGATAATATTAGTTTCGCCTAAAATTAGGGTGCTGTATTAGATAAACGGGACTGATGAGCCAAGGAATTGGACTCGGTCTATTTTGTTAAATTATCGTAATTAGTTTCGCCTAAAGAATTAGGGTGCTGTATTAGATAAACAGGACTGATGAGCCAAGGAATTGGATGGAATCATTCTAACTGTGAGTGATGTTTAGTTTGTACCCGACTCTTAACCAAGCAATATCTCATTCTTTCGAGCCAATCAATTCGAAATCAACCCCATAAAATGATACAAATAATAATGGCAAACCTTCGATCTTGAGACATAATTTAAAATTAACAAAAAAAAATTAATGCATGTCACATAATTTAAAATATGTTAAATTATAAAAAATAAAGCATCTGAGTTCTTGTTCACTGAAAATAATCCTAAAATAAAATCTTGAAGTGGGAACCCAAAACAATGCCCAAACCATATTGACTTCATGTTGATAACAAAGCCATGAGTAGCTTTCAATATAAAAAGATAAAAGAATCTTATTTCATGTTCACATCTAAATTTTCACAAGCTGTCATATGTACATCAGAATTCTTCTTGAAAATAAAAATATATTTTAATGATCTATAATATTTTGAATATGAGAAACCAAATGGGATTGGGGACCATAACATATACAAGCCAATAATCCTCCATATGTTAAGCAGTGTTCACCAAGCTGAAGAATGTGTGCTCCTGTTTGATCGTCGTAAGCCTGTTCACGAACACTGATGACATTCTCAGATTCATGTGTGAAACACGTGTCATTTTCGGAAGACGTTGGCCAACTGAAATTTATAGGGTCTTTACATAATTGTAAAAAATGAGAACCATAGACAAGGAAGCTCCAAACTTTAGGAGTAATATCCGAGATACAATGAATAAACTCGATTGATACATTCTCTAATTCTTCACTTTTGATTTGACCATTTAATGTACAGGCTTTAAATTTATCCATTAATGAACACTTAGAGCATTCTAAAAAATTGTTGGAAGCAAGGTTTGACAGAGCCGAATCAAAATTAACAAACTTACTCCATCCTGAATTTCTGGTAAGAGTTAACAAAGATTCACCAGCTCCAATCCAAAAATTAGCAACCGATGCGATAAGCGATGATTCAGAAATGAAAAGATGATGAGCTGCACCTGCCAGTAACAAAAAATATGCAGCACTGGTCCTGCTCATATGAAAAGCTTCTGATTGGTTAAGAACTGTTTCAGAATCTACAGATAATAAATCACTAGCACGGACTTTATATGCTGAAGCTAGTGTTGTATAGGAACTTAAGGAGAGGTGGTGAAGAGGATGCAGCATAAATTTAAAATGTGATTTTGTTTCATTTCCCTCTAGCTTCTCATATAGACCTTCGATGAGAATCTTCTCAAGGTTCGCACAACAAGTCACAGAATCACCAACTAGAAGGTACTCTGATATAACATCTTCAATTGAATCGGTCAATCTTCTATCAGCCGTGTCTTTGAAGAAATTGTAATTGGAATGTAAACCAGATGAATCTCCGCAGGAGACAGATATTTCCTGAATAATAAAACGATATCAGTTTCATTTCTCAGCGAGTCACAAATACTTATCAGACAATTCATGTTAGAAAGAGCATATTTGATGCAAGTAAATTCCTTAGTTTGGCGACTTCCATGAAATCGTCAATGAAATGCTGATCTAACTTAACTAGAATATCACTTTCAAATTCTTACTTGCAATGCATGATCCACGTATGTGAAGGGCTGAGAACTACATCGTTTGCAGCAACAAATAAACCGATACTTTGACCATAGTTCTGATTGCCTCAATGCCTAGAAAAGCCAAATACAAATTGGGATTAGAAGCTTAATAATTGATCAATAATGAAGTGAAGGAACTCAATGAAGATCTCAGAAAATGGAAGAAAATGTTCAGATGAGACAGAAAAACTTTCCTTTTATTGACAAAAGCTTTCCTTTTATTTCGTGCATTCATATATTGGAAGGCTAAGCATGTCATGAATACAATGACAAAAGCATTCATGAGGGAGAAAATTTAAATGATACATAATTTATGTACAACAAATGAAGTGAGTGGATAGATTTTATAAAAAACGTTCAATTGTTCAAAGGCAATTAATGATTTTCTAGATATATTATTTCCAAGATGACAATATACAGCAAAGAAAGCTACATAAAAGATAATATCCACTGAAATAAGATATGCAATGGTTTCTATGTACTGGGAACGAATACATTACAAAAGAATTTTTCGTGTCCAAAATTGAGAAAGCTACAGAAAACCTTGAACAAGGGAATTTTAACTCATCAATCACTGTTAGATAGTATCATATTGTTTCGTTTACAATAATATAAAGGGAGAATGATTCTAACCACTGTGCTAAGGTCCGTCTAAATACAACTAATACCCCCTCTATGTTTTTCAAACATCAACAACAATGTTCGTTGATCTTTCAAAATAGATATTGTCTTTTCAATTTTCCTTTCAAAACCCACACCCAAAATTGAAATAAGTATATCTCAAAGTCAGTTTTGTTCTTGCGTTGGATTCTCTTTCTTCCGGTACTATGTCGGAAGTAGTGTTCTTCTTGTCATCACTCATTGTTGTTGTCATCAACATTCGCATATTATTCTTTCTATCTTTCTCGCAGTCCTTCTCGCCGATTTTGCACTGTTGTTCACCCCATTCTTATTGTTGTTTGCACCACCGATCTCACCACCATTCTTGTATTGCTCGACAGTCAAAGGTGTCACTCGTTCTAATCATTTGGGTCCCAAATATAGTGGCATCGTGTTTATAAATATGTATACTATCCAACCGGTGTAAAAAAGCATGCTTGAAAGGGGGGTGGGGGGTCACTAAAAGGGAAAATCAAGCATGTAGTTGAACAATATTAGGAGCATGTGATTGTTCTGCTGTCATTTTTTTGGAGCCTCTATCATGTAGTAACAAGCAAAACGTAAATGAATACTTCACATGTCATTTTGTTTCTGGAGCTCCTAACATTTTTGTGATTACATTCAAGTTGAAAGTTCACAGTATGCCTCTTAAATACTCGGAGATTGGAAAGAGTTCAACCTCATGTGTTTTTGTGTTTTAGTTTAACCGAAAAACAAACGCTGTTGATGAATAAAGGGAGGAGTTTTGTTTGTTTGATGATAACTTAGGAGAGGTTAGTTCTCTGATATTTAAAGAGACCTAAGGGATGTATTTGTAACATCCTCTAATATAAGTGATTAAAGCCCAAGTGATACTTGTATTACAAAGAAACAAAACACAGCTTCATTTATAACTGTCATTTCTACTGTCAGTGATACAACAAAAATAAGTGTTTCTTAGTCATAAATAAAAAATCAAGTGTTTCAATTAAGATTTGAAGCTTCATATTGTATAACTGGAGTGACCAAAACTCCACACATCAACTTACGTCATGAACAGAGCATGAACATTGAACAGAACTTTGAACATAAACATCAAAATATTGAACAGAACATAACACGGCATAGGCCAACTCTAATGTACGAAAAATAAATATTTAATAACATTATTTTGAATCATACCTTTGGCTGCAGGAGGTCAGTATATGCTACAGTGACCTCTTCCCCCTTTTTAATTCTCTTGATACTCCTCACAATCAATCTTGGGCCACAGATCATCCGCCCTTCTTTTCATGCAAAAAATCACCCCATTTAATTAATTTTTAGTTTTTACACACCCAAGGTATTACATCATCGTGTAGTAGATATTCAAGTAAACTTTTAATAAGGTCTCTAAACTATATTACCCTCTCTTAGTTACTCTCAAAACAGAAAAGATTAACGATTTAGGACTAAACTTAGCATATCATCATATAGATTAGTCCTTAAATTATCACTATATCTCTTATTCAATCACTGAACTTTAGAAATATGATAAATAGTCCTTAAATTACTCTCAATTCATCAAGTTAGTCCTTCGATAATTCAGTAATCAATTTGAAGTGATTGATAGTTTAGGAACCAATTTGAAGCTTTACTAGAACACTGTGTCTGTTTGGTAACACAAATAAGCTAGCTTATAGTTTATTATATTAGCTTATAAGCTTGTTCCGTAAAATTAAAAGTATTTGGTAACAAACTTTTCTACTAGCTTATAGCCTATTTTCACAAGTTATTTCAAGTAGGTGACTAGCGTTTTATATTTTCTTCCATTTTATCCATATATCAACACACTCAAATTATAACTAACCACTAACTCAAATAAATAAACTTTTTTTTAAAATAATTACGTACTTTTTTGTCATTTTGTATCTACAACAATTTACAAAATATTCTAACTTCAATCAGGTATCTTTTCAGCTAAATTATCCACTATAAGCTAGCTTTTCAGTCATTTGCTAGTTTTTCGGATATAAGATAGCTTATGACTTAATTTTACCAAACAGAGCAAAATTCCTCCCAAGTCCTAACCAATTAATTAACAAATATATAAATCTAATAAAAAAGAACACAAACCTTGTGCAAATTCACTTCTGCTTCCAAAAACTCCACAATCTCCCTGCAAAACACAAAATTCACATCATTTTAGCAAATAACAGAAGCAAAAGAGCAACAAAATTAACAAAGTAAATAAATAAAAAAATTACTTTTAGTTGTTGAGAATTGTGAGTGAATGGAGCAATGCAAAGGTTTGATTCAACAGAAACCACAGAAGAAGAATTGGAGAATGAGAAACGGTAACAAGCATTGGGAGAACAACTATGATTAATCCAAGAGAAAGCATGTTCATAAACCGCAATCCCAAGTGCGCATCCATCGTTATCGTGCACCTCAACAGCGTTCGTTAGCACAACACAAAGAGCAACCGTCGCTATCTCCAAAACAGCATCATTATCATACGGTCCGCCGTCGCTCCTCTGCTTCGCTATTGCAGTGGCCATAGCACGGCCGCCGAGATGAATAGTTTCGGAAACGTCATCGTTTTGACACGTAAGCAAATGACGGTTGGTGAGTAAATTATTGAATCGATTAGAGAGGGAAGTGGTGTCGGGGTAAAGGAGGAGGAGGCGGAGAGCGGTGCGGAGGAGGGAGGAGGTAGTGGAGGAAGGAAGGTGGTGTTCGGCGGAGGAGAGAGGGATGGAGGAATAGGCGGTGGAGCATTGAGATGAACAGTAGAATGGGGGATGGGAGTTGTTTGAGGGATTATTGGGAGTTAAGAGAGAGAAACAAGAGGAGCAGTGAGTGTAGAGATGAGTGTTGTGGAGAGAGAAAGAGAGTGGTAAGAGTGGTGGTGTTATGTCTGTGCTAATTTCTATATTTTCTTTGCATCTCATCTCCATTCCCATGGAATCAATATCACCTTCCATGCCTATGACTTAGCTTAGCTTATGTTAAGAAATATAATCATTATTGTATTAAAAATATAAATTATGAGTAAATTTATAAAATTGTTATTCATTAATAGTAGGGTAAATAGGTTGATACCCCCTGTAATGTGGGCGAGTTTTGTTTTTCCCCTTGTAATTTTTTTTCTTTTGATTCGCCCTTTGCAAAGTAAATTTTTTTGGTTTTCCCCCTTGGATGCAAGGAATTTGCACTTTTTAAATCGGTTGAACAGATTAACCGCTTTAAAAAGCAGCACTTTTTAAATCGGTTTGAACAAAATAACCGATTTAAAAAGTGCACCCAAGGGGCGAGTCAAAAAAATTCAACATTGCAAGGGGCGAGTCAAAAGAAAAAAAATTACAGGGGGGAAAAATAAAACTCGTCTACATTACAGGGGGGTATCAACCTATTTACCCTTAATAGTATGAGAAGGATAAATTGAAAAATTGAAATAAGAAAGAGAAATAAATTGTTAAGGTATAATATAAAAAATAGCATTAAATTATTTATTGGTAATGTAAAACGTTTTATAATTTGGTACAATTTTTTTCTTAAAATGACTTATAATTTGGTACTGAGGGAGTAAACACTTAAAGCAGATACAAACGCAATACAACATTTAGGATTTTTTTAATTGACAACAAAATCATTAGAAAATCACACACACAAAAGTGGAAACACTAGGGGTGAAATCCGATAATGGTGTTCGATGGTAATAATTTCAACATTTTTGTTGACACATTTATGATTGTTTATTTCTTTTGGTGTGAGAAATTAAAAAATTTAGAGAATTTATAGAATTTAAAATTTTAAGTAATTAAGACAAATAAATTTATATGATTTTTTTTTTTTAAATGTGTGTTTGGATATAGAGTGAAAATTTTATTGTGGATATTTTGGATCATTTTTATAATTTTGAAAAGTTGTGTCAAATATAAAATTTGAAAAACAAGGATCAATTTGCAATTTTCAAAAACGGTTAAGTATATTTTTTATCCATATATTTTATTTGTTTTTTAACAATAGTCGCTACATTTTTAAAAATATTTTTTTAAAAAAACTTTATAGTTTACTTTCATTTCTAAATTTAGTCTATCTCTTTGTTTTCTTATATGGAAAGTTGACGTGGATCTTGTTGACTATGTTTTTGGTCGCTCTCTGCTTTGCTCGCATTTTAACAATAGTCAGTAGTCAGTACATTTTAAAAAAGGTTTTTAAAAATCTTATATATGGTTTACTCCAAATTAAGTCCCATCTAAGTATTCTTGTTTTGAGCTTGCTTCCGGATTTTTCTCTTCTCCTAGTTCAAATTCGGCAAAATTTCGGAAAACATATTCCGAAGTTTGTATTCAAGGCAAAAAATATTCGTTAAACGTCTTCTGAAGTTTTTATTCAAAGGCAAAATCAGAATATCGGGGGGAGGAGGGGGGGGGGGGGGGGGAGAAGAGAAAAATTCCTTCCTTACTACATAATCCATGAGATAATTCGATTGGGCCTTGTTGGCCCATAACAGTACATTTTATCTAAATGTTGTAATTATTTCTATTTTAATAAGAAAACCTAATATAACCCTAACTCGTCGCCTATAAAACTCTGCACACTAGCGAAAGGTTGGTTGCGCTTCCCCCAAGCTCCATTTCGTTCGCTCTCATTTTTTTTGCTCACTTAACCCTCTCTACCTTGTGTTTTCAAATAGTAGTAAAAGTAACCTTTCACTATCACCTTATTTATATAGCGAATATGTTCGTTAAATGAATTAATTACATTGATTACACTAGGAAGTAGATCGGTTGTGGTTTCATTCTACTTAATTGCGTATTATATATGACAAATTTCAGGTAATTCAAATTTTTTCTCATCAATTAAATATTTTATTTGTTTGATTATTTTCTGTTTTTTTATCTTATTTTGTTTTGTTTCCACCAGATCCGCATGCAAGCAACAAAATTCAATTCACAGATTGTCATTTCCGATATAATCAAATGGTTATCAACAAATTCCTATATTTCGAGATCTTGTTATGATTTGCTCTATTGTTGGCTATGGTACGTGCAAGATAAAGAAGTCAAAATTTCGTCTTAATTTTAAAGAAGGTTTGAACAATATTGGTTATAATTTATTTTAAATTAATTTATCTTTTTTACTTAGGATTATTGTCAATACTCGATACAATTACTATTTGTTTATGATAACAATTACTACGTCTCACATTGAGTGACTCATTTATAAAATATCTGAAAATAATTGATCCTGTTTTTATTTAATCAACCAATTTTAGTGTTAGCAATTAATAGCTCTATTGTTTTTGTTGTGGGTGGAAATTGAACCTCTGATCTTCTTACCTCCCTAACTCATCCACCCCAACTATCAAGTTATCATTATAACTCCAAAATAAATTACCCTTTAGGTCGAGGAAAAATTCAAATTTTAATAATATGTTAATATTTCTAGTTTGAAGAAGAAGATTCAAACATAATGAAGACGGATGTTTTCTTATATTCTTTTTCTTGTCGTCAAGAGATTGTGGACAAGGAGAATAATCTTAAAGTGGAGAATATTTCAATAAGAACATTTCTAAATAAGAACATTTCCAACTCAACAACCTGCAATATGTTATAACTGAATCTTTGTTGACTGTTTTAGAATTTCAGCATGCCTTGATGGAGGATTGGAAGATATATTAAATGGTCTTGGTAATAATTTGACACTAACAAAAGAGAATAACTTAGTTGAGAATACATGTTTTTCACTTGCTTGATGATTAGATAGCAACATTTGTTATACAATTATGTAATTATAATTACTCCCTCTGTCGCAAAATATAAGGGAAAATTGGTCAATTAAAATTAATGTATTTAATTCAAATTTTTAACTAAATATATTAATTTTATTTGATCAATTTTCCCTTATACTTTGAAAAGGGGAGAATATTTATTAGAGCTTTCCAATAATCATCATTCATAACTTGTCTATTAGTTAAGTAAGAATTGAGAACTCTAATAAAAAAGAAAAATTGCATCATTATTAATTTAGGTTGTTATCCAATCAAAAAACTTGTGAAAGACATTTGTATTCTCAGGTAAGTTATTTTCCTCTTGTAGTATCAAATTATTATTAACAGGACAATTTAATTAATTTATCTTCCAATCTTTCATCATTGAGAGGAAAGGCATGTTGCAACTAAAATACTCTACAAAACTTTAGTCTCGACATATTGTTGGTTGTTAAGTTTGAAATGTTCTTATTGAAACATTTCCCACACTTTAAGATTGTTCTCATTGTTCTCAATCTCTTGAGGACAAGAAGAAGAATCAGAGAAAATATTTGTCTTCATTTTGTTTTGATTCTTCTACTTCAACATAGAATTATTAACATATTGTTAGAATCTGAGTTCTTCTCAACGTAAAGAGTCATTCATTTTGGATTTATAATGACGACTTAGTGGTTAGGATGGATGAGTTAGGGAGTGAAGTGATAAGAATATATGTCAGGGTTCAATTCTCACCTACAATAGAAACTAACATTACTAATAGTAAACATTAACATTGCTTCTAGATTTTTGTATTTTTTAAAGGACAAAACTTACGTGCATTGTTTTAGAATTAGTAAATGAATAATATGTTTAAATTATTATCAACCTAACTATTAAAATGGAAAGAATGTATGATATGTTTAAATTGGAAGCTAGGGTGCTACCTCCAAATTTAAGATAGAAAAAAAAGTAAGGTCTATTTTCTACTTTAACATCGTCACAAAGTATTAAAACAAAATTATAGCCGCAAGGTCTATGAAATTTGGAAAATAGAAAAATATACAATTATTGGGTTCCACCACATTAATTAAATGACAGACTATGGAATATTCCAACATAACATATATTGCACATTTATTTTTCCACACAATAACTCATTCTCATTTGTTGAGTATTTTTGTACTCTTTTGGGTCTTGTACTCTTAGAATCAGGGAATGTTTTCTATAAACGTGCATTTGTGATCAATGCACTTCATAAGGAAATGAGAGCACGTATGTGGTGGACAATCAGCATCGGTATTGCATTGATTATTATTTTCTGTAATAAAACAAGTAATAAAATAAGGGTATGTTAAATGGTGTATCAGACATTTGTTAAGTAAAAAGAAAAATAAAAAGAAAATTAATGTTGAAAATATATAACTTTCTATAATTTTAAGACATTAGATGCACAAATTACAGGAAGAAGTTTCTTTATTAATAAGCTTAACTAGTATCCAAATGTATTGGTTAGTATTTTTAATAAAATAATTTAACTAAAAACACATCATAACAAATTGTGTACAAAATATAAAATAAAGTAGGAAATTTGAAAAGTATGAATGGTTATCTTACCACCACCAAATTTCATTGCATAAAGAAATAGAAACATAGCATAAACGAACTTTAGAATTTCAGCCATTTTGTTACCAAAATTAAGATAGAAAAATGCTATAAGTTATGGAATATTCCAACATAACGTACATATATTGCACATTTATTTTCTAACACAAGAATTCTCATTTGTAGGGATTTTTGTACTCTCTTGCGTGTTTTTTTTACTAAATACACTCTTGGGTTTTGTATTTTTAGAGTCAAGCGATTTGGATCATCAGCAGCCTCTGCAGCTGCTGCATCTAAAGTTTTCTATAAACGTGCATTTGTGATCAATGCACTTAATAAAAAAATGAGAGCATGTATGTGGTGGACAATCGGCATCGGTTTTACATTCATTATTTGCTGTAATAAAAGTAATAAAATAATTTTACTAAAACATCATAACAAATTGTGTACAAAATAAAAAAAAAATAGAAGGAAATTTGAAAAGTATGAATGATTATTTTACCATAACCATTACCATTACCACTACCAACTTTCATTGCGAAAAGAAATAGAATTATAACATAAACGAACTTTATAATTTCAGCCATTTTGTTATCACTTTACGTGTAATAAATATAATTTGAATTTATTTATTTATAGTGTATAAAGTTCATGCTCTCCAAAATATAATTAATTAAATAGTTTTTAAAACTTATGAAATTCTAAAAAGCCATCATAAAATTACAATCACTTTTATATGTCTCTTGAGTATATCGGTGTGTTGTCTTTGTCCCTTTAGTACTTATAAGAGATCCATAAGAATTCATTCTTTTTTACTTAAAAGAGTGGAAATGGAAAAGATGTAAGAATTTTTGTTTAATTTTTAATTTAATTGACTTTAATTAATATATAGATTAAATTCAAAAATCATTATATCAAATAATTAAGTTAAATTAATTTAATAAATCAAATAAATAAATAAAAAATAATACTGTAATTAGTAAAATAATTACTTGTTATAAATTAATAAATAAATTGATGAGATCGTAGTTAATTTAGGGGCAAATTTGCACTTTCTGAAATTTTGGTCTTTGACACAAGACAAATAGATGCCAGAAAAAGCAGAACTACGGGCGCCGCCGTATAATTGTGGATAGAGTGGTTTGTCTTTGACACCAATTTTGGTCTTAGTTTTTGTGTGTTATGTATTTTGAGTAAATTATTTTGAGACTATTATGTATTGTTTGAAATAAATTTTATATCTTTATGTTTGATTATGAATTATTTTTTTCGGATCGAGAAATAGTAATTTCTCTGTTAGGATGGTTCTCTTGAAAAAAGAAAATTTAGAATTTAAATAAAAATGTTTATGACTATTTGAAAAACATACTACATATTATGAAGGATGGGTCTATGGAGTTAAATTGGTTTTAGTTCTAAGATAATGAGGCAGGAAATTTGGTATAAGCGAGATTTGGCCACTTTAGAATGATAATATAGTTTGAGAATTTTAATTTTGTTATAAGTTTAAATTTAATAAGACGAGAAATGTAGACGTTTTGGTTCGTGGTGCCTTTGCTGGCTTCTCGACTGCATTCCCTAGAGACCCCGTTTAGGGTTGTTTAGGTAGATGGTGGCACCGCGTTAATTACTTATTTTGTCAACCTGTTATGGTATGGATCTGTTGTTTAATTTGTTTCGTATAGGTATGAATTGAACATGTGCGTTCAAGATTTGGATGTCCAGATTAGTGTTTCTTTCAACAACGATGGATGATGGGAGCAATGCCATCATTGTCGTCCTTTCTGCAACGTGGTTCTACTAGCTCATCTCCTTTTGGATTGATCTGTAATGGTTATTGGTTTCAGATTAGTTTGATGTTGGATTCTTTGACTTCTAAGAGTCGTTTTGCTTGCTATATTCATTCCAGGGAGTTTTGGTTCTAATACTCACTCTGTGTTGACAGTAAATCTATACGCTAATCTTTTTTATTATTGAAACACTATACACTATAGTCTTTTAGACGACTAATTAGTGCTTCAAATATTTAACAATCATCTTTTTCTTCCAATTTGGTTTAACACTCTCATGCAAGTGTCTTAGATTGTACTCGTGATTGTTGTTTGTTTTTCTTTTTTTTGTCAAGTAATCTAGTGGCTTGAAATTTTATTCTTAAGATGAATAAGTGAGATGACCAGAGTTCGAATCTCAATCCCTTACATATATAATGTAATGTCCAACCAATTGAGCCAAACTCATGCGACTGTTATTTGTTTGTTAAAATGTGTGGACTAGAACATCAGCACACGTGGCTCTCTTGGGCTATGTGCCATTTATTTATCTAGATAATTTTGAATTCGCAATAAATCTAAAAATATCTCAAGTGACCTGAATCTAGAGCTGTCAAAACGGGCGGCCCGGCCCGTTTCGGGCCGGCCCATTCGGGCTTCGGGCTTCGTCGGGCCGGGCTTAAAAAGCCCGGATAAAAAATGGGCTACAAAGTCAAGGCCCGAGCCCGGCCCAGTACGGGCCCTCGGGCTTTCGGGCCGGCCCGTTTTTTTAAAAAAAAAAACATTTTTAAAGCAATAGATGAAGGGTAATTAAAAAAAATAAATTTAAGTGCTCAATAAATTTGACAAAGAGATCACAACATTAATTCATTACAAATAGGTTGAAATTTGTTAGTATTAATGTAAAGTTATTTAAGCTAGTTACAGTTTACGAGTAATTACGTAGAGAAATATTTCACAATCGTGGTTTTATATTTTTAGCTTATTTATTTATTTTAATGACACGATAAGTTATTTTTACTTTTAGCTTCTTTTCATTTCCTTATGTATATAATTTGCGTTATTAGTGCATGTATATAATTTGCGTTACTAGCGCATATTTATTCTCTTAAATGCGCGTTCGATGGAATTGGAAGGTGTGTGTGACGTGTGTGTTGTGTTGTTGCCGTGTTGTTAACTTATTATGTTTGTGTGGACTTTTAGATTGGTGGCCCAAGCAAAAATATTATAAACATCCTTCCTTGTTTACTCATATTTTTTATTTTTATTTTTTTTTATTATAATTTAATCGGGCTTGCGGGCGGCCCGCGGCCCATTCGGGCCGGCCCATATTTTTTGCGGGCGTTATCGGGCCGGGCATTATCGGGCCGGGCTAAAAAACTCGGATGCTAATTCGGACTATATTTTTAAGGCCCAAGCCCGAGAAAAAATCGGGCTATTCGGGCCGGCCCATTTTGACAGCTCTACCTGAATCCACCACATATATTTATGTCTTTGCCAAAAATAGACAAAGTTGATATTTGGTGTACTTCGGTCTTTGTTCCCTTTATAGTATCTAACATCTTTTATTATAAGTTTTTATTAACATTTTTAATGCACATTAAAAAACATTAATAGTATAATTAATGTGCATTTTTTAAAATTACAATAACTAAATTGTTTTTAGTGAAAATATTTATTTGTAGTTTATTTTTTATATTTTAAAGAAAAGTAAATTATGTAATGTATTTAGAAACTTAAAAAATAATAATATTGTAAAAAAAAAAAACTTAATATAAACATCACGTGATTCACCTTTCAAGTATTTCAACTATTAGGGCCACATTATATATCATTTGCTTTGCTTACTACTTTTTATTCAGATCTCAAACATATCAAACAAAGAAAATAGCTAGAGAATAGCAAAAGAAAAAACCATGGCAATATCTATATTTTTTAATTTCATGTTCCCACCACCATCTTCTATATTTGTCACAGCCATGTCTATTATAAGCTTTGTTGTAATTACAAATTATGGTATTTCTGAACATAGAGGTAAGCATTTGAATTATTCAAAATTCTGGAATGCTAATAATAACAATAATAAAAACACCACAAATAGTGGAAACCAAATTAAGTTGTCAGGTAAAGTTGGTATGTTGTTACTCTATACTCCTGCTTTTCTAGCTGGTGCGGTGTCATTTTGGATCTTTCCTAATGAAGGTTTTAGATCTACTATCCTTCAAGGTGCTTTGACACTTCATTACTTCAAGAGGGTCTTTGAGGTAATACTTCTTACTTAACTATGGTCTAATTCTACTATAAACACATTAAATTAAACATATAAATTTAGTTTTGGACTGAATATATATTTTCATTTTTATAAAATATACAAATTATAAACTTTGGTTTGTTTTTACTAGTTTGAATGTTTGGTGAAATTCAACTCAAGCCGACTTACCTATATCTCTAATTTTTAGTACTCTCACAAAAATTCCATTTTTTATGTACGGGTATATAGGACGAAAAATTACAATAGATTCACAAATATTGTTATTAGTTTTTTTATATTAACAATTAATTATTTATGAACATAACAAAATTATCTACCTTAATATATTTAAATAGAATGGAGTTCAGATACGGTGCAATTGAAATCTGTTGCAGTCATGTAGTCAATAAATTTAAAGTCATCTGATCTTAATTAGACGGTCCAAAAGTTATCTAAATATTTTATATTAAATAAAAGTAAAAAATTGTCTTAAAATTTAAAACTCTAATTTTAATCGGACGGTTCAGAATCATTGAGTGCATGTGGTCCGACTCTGAGGGCATGTAATGTAATCCAATTCCAATAGAATGTGTACGTGTCAGCCTTTATTTTATCCTTAGCTTTAATTTTAGTGACACTAAGCTAGTCTGATAGAAGTACACCTGGTAATAGTGAAAAGAATTTTTTTGTCTTCTTATATTGAAGTTTGAAGACACGTTAAAATATCGCTAACATAATAATGGAACTATATTATTTATTTACTCCTCGTCCCAAAGTTTGCTAAATTAAGAAAGTTTGATAATTTTTTTTTACCTTATTTTATTTAAAAAAATAAAATTTATTTAATAAATATTTTAATTTTTGTAAAGATACAAATAGTAAAATATTATTAATTGTATTTTAATTTCTTAAAAATTCAAAATTTTGTAACAAATCCAAAAATACTAAAAATTTTAGATGGAGGGAGTAATTTTGATGTTTGATTTATTATGAGTAAATTAATTGTAAAATCTTTGCACCAAAAATAAATTAATAGTAAAAGCTAATTAAACACCGAAGAGTTTTTTTTTTTTTAAGTTTAATTAGTATTTTGATCACTTAAAGAATTTTTTTATTTCACATTGATCCTTTAATGAGTAAATGTTCTACTTTAATTCCTTAAAGATAACTCTATTTGCCACATTAGTCTTTTCCATTAGTTTTGTTTTTAAAATAAACGTTAACTTTTTACTTCCATTTCTTCATCTTCTTCATGAATTTCTTTATTAGTGTCCTGTCAAAACTCTTTCCATTTCTTCATCTTCTTCCTCTTCTCATTCTTTAAGGAAGAAGATTAAGAAAATGAAGGAATGAAAATGAAAAAAAATAAAGAGTTTTGATGAAGGGAAGTAATGAAGGAATTGAGGAAGAAAATGAAGAAATGGAAGTAAATAGTTTTGATTTTCTGAATTTGATGATGAATTTTGGGATAAGGATGATGGTTTTTTTAGGTTTGAATGAAAGGTAATGTTTTTTTTTTTTTGTAAAAAGCTAATAGAAAAGACCAATGTGACAAATATAGTATATTTTAAGGAACCAAAGTGGATTGTTTGTTCATTAAAGGATTAATGTGAAATAAAAAATTCTTTAACGGACCGAAATATTAATTAAGTTTTTTTTTTTATAAATATTTTTATCATGATATTTATAATGGATGGCAAAAAAAGTTGTGGAGATTATTTGTTTTGTCCTATATTTGAATGTTTAATAGAAATAAATAAGAAAATTTGGCTAGAGAAATTTTGAATTAAACTTGTCTGTTTTTATTTTAATAATTATCAATTTAATTTATCATAAGTAATTCAGAGTTTTATTGTAATGAGTAATTCTTGTGTATTACTACTAATTTACGATATTGAACATACTTTGTTGTGTTACAAAATTTTCAGCACAATTAATAATATTATTTTTATAATTCTATTTTGTAGGCTATGTTTATTCACAAATATAGTGGTCCAATGATTCTTGATTCTGCAATTCCCATAATGCTAAGTTACTTTATGTCAACTGTAACAATGATCTATGCTCAACACCTCACAAAAGATCTTCCAGAACCACCAATAAATCTATTGTATCCAGGAATTGTGGTTTTTCTAGTAGCCATTATTGGAAATTTCTACCATCATTATATTTTATCCAACTTGAGAGTAAAGGGTGAAAAGGAATACAAGATTCCTAAAGGTGGCTTGTTTGGAATTGCATGTGATATGTCCTCATTATCTTTTTGAGATAATTGATTTTTATGGGGTATTTTTTATTTCACAAACATTGTATTCATTATGTTTTGCAATAGGTACTACTTTTTACTTGTTGGGTAGGAGTTATTCAACTAGGAATTGGTATCTTTCTAAATTTGAAGATTTCCCCAAAAATGTTAAGGCTGTAATTCCATTTGTCTTCTAAGTTATTGTATAATGAATCCCTTATGTAGGAAGAGGATTGGGTGGTGACATTTTATAATGTTGATTTGTATATTTATTGGAATAAAATATGTTGATTTAATTGTAAGAATTAAGAATTTTTAATAATGTTAAATTTATTAACTAGTGTAAATATACATAATATATGTCATATGCAAACTATGTATTTCCAATTAGACTAAATGACATAATTTGACTATTGACTTGAAAGTTAGTTGTGGAATTGGTTGATAGTTCTTGTTAGCTCTCAACAATTCAAGTGATTACTTTTGAAGGAGGAATTTTGTTTCTCAATTTTGAGTTCCTTAACTATTCTTAAGAGGAGAAATAAGTGTTAAGTACAATGTGTGTGGTGGTATTTTGCGGCTAAATTAGAGAATGCATAAAAATTAAAGTAAAGAGATTTTTTTTTTTTGAACGGCTAAATTTTATTAATAACGTAACTGAGCGCAAGACGAGAACAGTCCGTGAAATCAAGAGATACACAAATTCTTCACAAAGGAAGAATTCCAACAACACCAATCGCAAACCCCCTAAAACCCTTATAACCAACTCTTCACAAAAGAAGAATTTTAACAACACCAATGACAAATCCTATAACCTATTCAATAACTAAAACAACAACCTAAAGCAACAACAAACGGCAGTCCTGACGTCAAGAAGCAGCCTCGCACATGGTATCAAACCAAAACAATCACAAAACCGCCTGAACTGTCCATCTCCTATCCGTCGTATTCTCCCTCAGTCAGATCCAAAACCCAATCAAACCCCGAATTCAGAACCATAAACACGGAACCAGATCAGGAGATCCATCACCACCCTTCATCTCCTCCATCACAGATCTGTTACCACCAAGAAGAGAACAACAGAAACAACACGCAACCACCACCACCACATCCATCTCAGCACTGTCGCAGACACCACCACCCTTCATCTCCTCCATCACATATCTGTTACCACCAAGAAGAGAACAACAGAAACAACACGCAACCGGAAGAAGAAACATAACACGATTTCAAATCTGGTGTGAACCAAAAAACACACCAGCATATTTTATGATTTCTTGTAGCCAAGCCCCATTACAAGCTTAATAAAGTCCTTAGTGATTCACAATTGATGGCATATTTTATGATATTGCTTGGATGAATGCTTGAATTGAATTGTTGCATGCACATTGTTTGGATTGAGTGAAACACTTACCCTTGAGTGATACAATTGTAAGGAATTTGTGATAACACTTGAATTTGATTGTTTGTTAAGAATGATGAGAATTTTACTTAGGCTTAGCAATCTCTTCATGATCATGCTTTATTTCTTTGTATATTTTAAAGGTTGCCCAAGGAAAGGATTTTTAACTTTGATTCATTATAAGCTTGATCTTGAGAACCTAGTTTAACTTGTCAATACTTTGATTTTACTTTTGTTTGAGGACAAACAAAGTCCTAAGTTGGGGAGAGTTGATAAGTGCTCAAAAGTAGTTAAAAGTCATATATATTTTAAGCACTTATTAACTTATTTTGTAAGATATCCTTTAGGTTTTCCCCACTTTAGTGTATATATTTGTTTTAAGTTATATTTTGTTAAGCTTTTCTAAATCCCAACTTTTGATGCAGGAAAAGAGAATTTGAAGAAAAAAAAAAGCTAAGTTAACTCGCCAGAGCGCGTGGAACTCGCCAGAGCGAGCAAGGCCAACACGCCAGGGCGTGTGCAGAGCGAGTGAAGTCAGAGAGCAGCAAAATGGGAAAAAGGGCAACACGCCAGAGCGAGTAGGAACACGCCAGAGCGAGCATTAACTCGCCAGAGCGTATGAAGGCGGTTCAAAGTTCTTTTATGACGTGGCAGAAACCCTTTGATGAAGAAAGGTGAACTCGCCAGGGCGTGTTGTAACTCGCCCGACGAGTTCTAACTTTTAGAATCACTATATATAGAGCTTGCTGTTATTTTTCTTGGATCAATCACTTGTAATAGAACTGAGAAACAGAGAGAAAGCTTAGAAATCATAAATCTAAGGATAAGGTGAAGGTGGATCAACAAAAGCTTGAGACATCAAGTGTTATGTTCCTCATCTTTTCTTCGCTTACCCTTTGTAAGCTTATTTTCACCATGTGTAACTAAATCCATTGTTGTTGGGATTATATGTAGCTCATTTGTGACTATGTACAACTCTTAATCATGTTAATATATGTTTTAGTTTATTCATCAATGTTAGTGTCATCTTTAATCTTCATGCTTTATCTTTTGATTTGAATTTATAGACATATAATGTTTGAATCAAGGAACTAAGATGAACACTTATTAAAACCCTAAATTCTAGACATAGATTTAGGATTAATATTCACTTTGTGTATTGGAACTTAATGATATTGTGTTGTTGAAATTATCCGAGACATCGGAAGTTTAAATAATACAATATAATCGTTGCATTGATTAATCACTCGAGACATCGAGGATTGATAGGTACAACGTGAACCTCGTCGTTATCTGGACACAGAAACGTACGTGAGCAATACGTGATAATATTGATGAATAGCTAAAATATATGTGACTGATTTAGAAACGTACATCCGAATGAATGAGTGAAGTTTAATCCCGACAACCTTTTCTCTTGAATCTTAAATCATCTTTTATCGCAAATTTATGTTTACAAGTCTTTTTACAACAAAACAACTTACAACTTAAACTTAAAATGATGTTATTTGTTGAATGGTTCTTAATTTCACACTAGTCCCTGTGGATACGATATAAACAAAATACTTGCTAAATAACTTTAACAAAATGGCGCCGTTGCCGGGGACTGGCGTTTGAAATTAAAAACATTGCGACAATTTCTATCTTTTTAAGCAATTTTGTCTTTTTAATTTTCTGTCTACTTCTATTCCTTGTGCATGCTAACTTGTTTGGTTAGATTGTTGACTTTTGTTTATGCGAGGTAAGATTCCGGTAGAGGACTTACTTTTTGATCCAGAAATCGAGAAAACTGCTCGAAAGAACAACAGCAAAAACAAACGAAAGAAAAAACAAGCCAAACAGAGACAGCAGCAAGAAGGAACTTCTGTTTCTATTTCTTCAACATCTTCTATTGCCGAAGAGATAATGACCGAGCAAGTAGACCCACCCGAGGGCAATGCTATGCCCTGCCACAACAGTCCACGACGCCTGGCTCACTTGGCAAGACCAAGAGCTGGAGCCAGACAAACTGAGATGAAAACGGGTTATTTGCAACTGTTATATGCTAACCCTTTTGCAGGTTTGCCACATGAAGATCCTTACAATCATCTTGTCAAGTTTTATGAGATAGCCGGTTCACTTGGAGCCACTGAAGCGGAAGAAGAATCGGTGTTCCAAAGAGGGTTTCCACATTCGTTGATTGGTAAAGCAAAGGAGTGGTATCTTGATCAACCTAATCAAGTTATGACCAATTGGAATACTCTTGAGGAGAAATTTCTTGAAAGATTCTTTCCGCATCACAAGTTTATGGAGGCCAAAACATCTATTGCCGTATTCGCTCAAGGTACAACTGAAACTCTAAATGAAGCTTGGGAACGTTACAAGTCTATGTTACGGAAGTGCCATAATCACGGATTTGATGAACTCACTCAAATTCATATCTTTCGCAACGGACTTCTTCAACAAACAAAGCTTTTGTTAGATGCTACAGCTGGTGGTTCTTTATTATCATTGAGTGCTGAAGATGCTACCGCAATAATTGAAAAAATGGCACTTAGTGACGGTCACGGTGATTACAATAGGAATCCCTCGCAAAGGAAGCCGGGAGTTCTTGAACTTGATACTTCAGATGCAGTCTTAGCTCAGAACAAGCTTCTCACTAACACTGTAGATCAACTCTCAAAGCAAATGTCTCGGATGATTAACCTTCAGGAAGAGTCAAGCAAGGCTAAGCAGGTTGCATATTGTGAACTATGTACAGGTGATCATCCAACTGGTCATTGCCCTCCAACAAATGAAGAGGTGAACTTTATGGGAAATCAGCAAAGGCAAGGTCAAAACCAAAACAACACTGGCTATCAAAGAGGAGACAATTCAAATTATGGCCAGGGTTGGAGGCAGGATGTTGGCACATCAAATAAGCAGAGACAGTTTGAAAGTTACACTCAGCCATCGCCTATGCAAACTCAGATTTCAAAAATGGGGGAGGGTATAAGCAAGCTTATGGAGATGATGAAAGAATCCAACCAACAAAACATGCAATATCAGAGAAGCAATGATGCTGTGTTAAGGAACGTGGAAACTCAACTGCAGCAAAATCAACAATACCAGAGAAATTCTGATGCTGCACAAAGAAACTTGGAAACTCAGTTGGGGCAATTGGCTAAGAAAATAGCTAACAATAACAGTCAAGGAGGATCATTCACGGCAAACACCGAAGCTAATCCAAAAGATTGTAAGTCTATCAAGACTAGAAGTGGTATAGAGATTGGTAAGGGTATTGGTGATAATCTAGTGAAGGAGAAAGCTGTTGTGGAAGCAAGAGAAAAAGAAGAAAAGAAGTGTGAGACAGAAGAAAAGAATAAAGGAGTATTAGTTGAAGAAGAAAAAAATGAGTGTGAGGGTGAAGTAAGTGAGGAGAGGGAGAGTAGTGATCTGAAGTCAAAAGAAAAGAAAAGCATTCAGAAGCGTCCTCCGGTTCAACACTTACCATATCCGCATGCTCAATCAAAGAAAGACAAGGAAAGGCAATATGTACGGTTTCTAGATATCTTCAAGAGATTACAAATCACCCTCAGGGATAGCTGAAGATGTTCTTGTGAAGGTTGATAAATTCATGTTCCCAATAGATTTCGTGGTGATGGATATTGAAGAAGATGACGACGTTCCATTGATTCTAGGAAGAGGTTTCATGAAAACAGCTCGTATGATGATAGACATTGATGACGGAATAATGAAAGTTCGAGTTCAAGATGAGGAAGTTAGCTTCAATTTGTGGGAAGCTATGAAACATCCCAAAGAGAAAGATTCATGTTTCAAATTAGATGCCACGGAGGAAGCTATTTTAGATGTAAGAAAGCAAGCTCATAGCCCTTCATCTCTTGAACAAGCATTAACCGATGCATTTGAAGAACTTGACTCTGACAAAGAAAAAGAAATTGAAGAATGTTTAAAAGAGTTGGATGCTTTGGAAGAGGTGTCTCCTCTTGAAGCAAATATAGAAGAATTGAAAGGTGAATCCGAGCCGGTTAAAGTAAAGCTTGAATTGAAAACATTACCTTCACATCTTAAGTATGTTTTTCTTGAAGAAGGTGATAGCAAGCCGGTGATAATCAGCAGCTCATTGTCAATGACTGAAGAGAAAAGTCTAATTCAAGTGTTAAAAGCAAACAAGGAAGCGATAGGATGGACGTTATCCGATTTGAGAGGTATTAGTCCATCTTATTGTATGCATAACATCATGATGGAAGATGACTACAAGCCTGTGGCACAGCCTCAGCGTCGTTTAAATCCGATAATGAAAGAGGTTGTGAGAAAAGAAGTTGTAAAGTTGCTTGAAGCTGGCATGATTTATCCAATTTCAGACAGTGCCCGGGTGAGTCCAATCCAGGTAGTTCCAAAGAAAGGAGGGATGACGGTGATCACAAATGACAAGAATGAGCTGATTCCGTCAAGAACAGTTAGAAAAAGCGTCGACCTAATGACGTAAAACAAGCGCTTGTTGGGAGGCAACCCAATTTTGTAAGTATTTTTACCGTTTTTCTAGTAGTCTAAGTCCATAAGCCAAAATGCATCATCAAAAAGTCAAAACAGAAGTCAAATTGAAACAATTTATGCTCTGTCAAACTCGCCGGGCGAGTAGTTACACGCCAGGGCGAGTATTACAGGCCTTTGACCTGTGTTGAAAACCAAAGCACTCGCCAGAGCGAGTTGGTGTGCGCCAGAGCGAGTTGTGCGAATCTGGCAGTTTTTTTTTTTTCAAAAGTTTTAATTACTCCTCACCTACCCACTCTCTCTCCACGCGTTTTTTTTACCCTTATCCTTTCACAAACATCACTTTTCATCTCTTTTCACCACAAACAACAAACCCTAAGCCATTTTTCACTCCATTGAAGATCAAACTCATCATTGCATTCATCTTTGCATTTTTCAACATCAATTCAACAGGTTTGATTTTTTTCTTCTTGTATTATTGTTCTTAACTTTGTTAATTTAGGGTTTGAAATTGTTAAGTAAAGAGTTAGGATTGAAAGTTTAGAAAAGTGAACATAATCTTGCACATGTTTGTTTTGAATGTTGGATTTGATATGAAATCATAATTTGTGTTTTGATTTGATAAGAAAAATCACCCTTTTTGAAAATCAACCCATGATGTAAATAAATAAATATGGGTCTTGTGATTTCTCTTAGCCAAGTTATGATTTTACATCAATTCTATATCATTATTGTTGATTGCATGAAAGATGTGACAGTTGTAACTCTGAGTCACTCGCCAGGGCGTGCAGGTATGCGCCAGGGCGTGCAGGTATGCGCCAGGGCGAGTTTGAAACTGTCAAAAAAAATTTCACTGAGTCACTCGCCGGGGCGTGCAGGTGTCCGCCAGGGCGAGTTTGACAGGACCAAAAAAATTGTTTTCTGTTTACTATCCATATCAAGTCTTGTCTCATCTGTGTTTATTCCTAAATGCTTAAACTCATAATTGTAGAGTCTTGCTTGGATTTTTCTGATTATTTTGTAGGAATGGCACCGAAACCAAAACAAACTCAAGGTTCCAAAAGAAAGGGTGTTGAATCCTCACAACCTCGAAGACCAACACGCCCAACACAATTTGATGGCAATAGATTTCGTAGTGCAGCACATTATGAGAGATTTAAGGAGCTGTCTCCCCGCAAGTTGTGGCATGACAAAGAGTTTAAGATCTCTCCGACGGGAGAGTACAAAGGCATTTTGGATATCTTTGAAAAGAGGAAATGGGGTCGGTTACTTACACCTTACACTCAAATCAACTCGGATATTGTGAAAGAATTCTTTGCCAACGCCTTTCCGGTGGACGAAGATGGAGATCCTAGTGAGAAACATTTTGATTATACCACATTTGTTAGGGGTCGACAATTCTCATTTGATCGAGAGGCCATCAACACCTACCTTGGAAACCCGTTCCCTCTAAGACACCCTGATGATTTATGTACCTTCCACAGAAAACAAGCTCAAGGAAATTGGGATCATGATCTCATTCAAAGAACCATTTTGAAGGAAGGTCGAACATATGATGTGAGTGCCGCGGGAAGGCCACACCGAGCTTTGAAGGGAGACATGACAACTCCCGCTCAAGTAATCCTTAAGCTTATTGTCCATAATATCCGACCCAAAAGTCACACCTCTTCCACCACCGTTGAAGTTACACCACTCATCTGTTCCATCCTAGACGGCACCAAAGTAGATGTGACACGCATCATTGCCACTGAACTTAGACACATAGCACTTAGCGGCAAATTCACACCTTCATGTCCTCTAGGTCTACCGGGTTTAATCATGGGTTTGGTTTCAAGTATCCGCATCCCTATCCCACCTCAAGTACATGAGACCATAGCTAACCCCATTGATGATGTTTTTATTGCTCGCAACATGGACAAGAAAACAAAACAGAGGCCACAAACATCTAGACCTTCATCCTCTCGTGCACCACGTGTACCACAAGCTTCGCAACCGTTGGATTTTTCCAACTTTGACCCTCGGCTTCAAGCATGTTACTCTTATACTTGGGATCAAAACGATGCAAGTTATCGGGCAATGTCTTCCCTCCAGAACTCAATGTACCGGATGCAAATGCATTCCGGAATGCCTGATGATGCCGCTTTGCAGGTCATGTCTCCAGAGGCGTATCAGACGCATGTTGCTTGGCCTGGGGTCAGGCCTTTTCATTATGGAGGGGGTAGTGCACAAGGTGATGGTGCTGGCCAAGGTGATGGTGATGGTAATGATGATGATGTCGAGGGTGATGGTAATGATGATGATGTCGAGGGAGATGGTGATGATGAGGTGTTCAGTGCCAATGCAAGTGGAGAGGAGGAGGAGATGGATCAAGATGATGAATAAAGAGAAAAGACAAAGACTAGAAAGCTTACCTAAATGGGTGATATTTTAAGAGCTTTCAGTCAAACTTATTTGCTAGTTTGTTTATTTACTTCTGTGTATTTTGGTTTGAACATGTGGAACTTTGTAGTTGGCTTATGACTTATGTTTTATTTAGTGTTTTGTGATGTTTGAACAACAATGATGTTTTAGTAATGTCAGTGTTAATTTTTTTTGCTATATTTTATATGCTGGTTTATTTTATATTAAGTGAGTTAAAGTTTTGTGAAATATGTGAATACTTTTTTGAAGACAAGTAGATGCTTTCTCAAGACAGGTTTGTGACAAATCAATGACTTAGCATGATTCAATTTGTGAAGCTATGTCAAATTATGAACAATCTTTGAAATATGCTTAGGAATTCAACATGCTTTTGAATTGTGTTGTTTGTCCTAAGATGATTCTCATTATTCTTGTGAAACATGATTTGACATGTGTTATCCAACCTAGCCGGGTGAGATTGTGTGAAGCTTTCCATTGTTTACATAAATATTTGAGAGCCGGCAATTGTGTATGCTCATTTGATTTTAGTTTAATCTTGCTATCATGGATGTGTTTGATGTTGTGAATATGATCAAGGCCATGTTTCTAGTTGAGTACAACTACTTTAGCCAAATTAACCTACATTGTGAGTGTGTGATCCTTTGTGTCCCCATTTGAGCCTAAAAGAAAAATTTGTTTGTTTTATACACCCTTAACCATCAAAGAAAGAAAAACAACTACTCTACCCTAGTCTAAGGATAGGAGAGCAATTGTAATTCAAATAAGGGTTGTGAAAAATTCAAAGTTGGGGAGAAGTAGGTTAAAAGAAAGAAAAAGTTTGAAAGTGATTTCGAAAAGTGGTTGAAATGGTGAGTGTAAGTGAAAAAGAAAAATTGACACCATGAAAAGAAAAGAAAAAGAGAAAATCATGTATTGAAAAATGTGAAAATGAAAAAAAAAAAAAATATAGAAGAAGTGTCAAAAGAAAAATCTCACCATGTCTCAAAAAGGGGAAAGTGAAAGAGAGTGAATGATTGATGCAAATGAAAAAGAAGTATGCTCTCTTATCCTTAAGGCTCTTTGAATCCAAAAGAAAAACAATGATTTCTTGTAGCCAAGCCCCATTACAAGCTTAATAAAGTCCTTAGTGATTCACAATTGATGGCATATTTTATGATATTGCTTGGATGAATGCTTGAATTGAATTGTTGCATGCACATTGTTTGGATTGAGTGAAACACTTACCCTTGAGTGATACAATTGTAAGGAATTTGTGATAACACTTGAATTTGATTGTTTGTTAAGAATGATGAGAATTTTACTTAGGCTTAGCAATCTCTTCATGATCATGCTTTATTTCTTTGTATATTTTAAAGGTTGCCCAAGGAAAGGATTTTTAACTTTGATTCATTATAAGCTTGATCTTGAGAACCTAGTTTAACTTGTCAATACTTTGATTTTACTTTTGTTTGAGGACAAACAAAGTCCTAAGTTGGGGAGAGTTGATAAGTGCTCAAAAGTAGTTAAAAGTCATATATATTTTAAGCACTTATTAACTTATTTTGTAAGATATCCTTTAGGTTTTCCCCACTTTAGTGTATATATTTGTTTTAAGTTATATTTTGTTAAGCTTTTCTAAATCCCAACTTTTGATGCAGGAAAAGAGAATTTGAAGAAAAAAAAAAGCTAAGTTAACTCGCCAGAGCGCGTGGAACTCGCCAGAGCGCGTGGAACTCGCCAGAGCGAGCAAGGCCAACACGCCAGGGCGTGTGCAGAGCGAGTGAAGTCAGAGAGCAGCAAAATGGGAAAAAGGGCAACACGCCAGAGCGAGTAGGAACACGCCAGAGCGAGCATTAACTCGCCAGAGCGTATGAAGGCGGTTCAAAGTTCTTTTATGACGTGGCAGAAACCCTTTGATGAAGAAAGGTGAACTCGCCAGGGCGTGTTGTAACTCGCCCGACGAGTTCTAACTTTTAGAATCACTATATATAGAGCTTGCTGTTATTTTTCTTGGATCAATCACTTGTAATAGAACTGAGAAACAGAGAGAAAGCTTAGAAATCATAAATCTAAGGATAAGGTGAAGGTGGATCAACAAAAGCTTGAGACATCAAGTGTTATGTTCCTCATCTTTTCTTCTCTTACCCTTTGTAAGCTTATTTTCACCATGTGTAACTAAATCCATTGTTGTTGGGATTATATGTAGCTCATTTGTGACTATGTACAACTCTTAATCATGTTAATATATGTTTTAGTTTATTCATCAATGTTAGTGTCATCTTTAATCTTCATGCTTTATCTTTTGATTTGAATTTATAGACATATAATGTTTGAATCAAGGAACTAAGATGAACACTTATTAAAACCCTAAATTCTAGACATAGATTTAGGATTAATATTCACTTTGTGTATTGGAACTTAATGATATTGTGTTGTTGAAATTATCTGAGACATCGGAAGTTTAAATAATACAATATAATCGTTGCATTGATTAATCACTCGAGACATCGAGGATTGATAGGTACAACGTGAACCTCGTCGTTATCTGGACACAGAAACGTACGTGAGCAATACGTGATAATATTGATGAATAGCTAAAATATATGTGACTGATTTAGAAACGTACATCCGAATGAATGAGTGAAGTTTAATCCCGACAACCTTTTCTCTTGAATCTTAAATCATCTTTTATCGCAAATTTATGTTTACAAGTCTTTTTACAACAAAACAACTTACAACTTAAACTTAAAATGATGTTATTTGTTGAATGGTTCTTAATTTCACACTAGTCCCTGTGGATACGATATAAACAAAATACTTGCTAAATAACTTTAACATTTGCTAGAGAGAGATCAGAGGGAATTTGTTTTTAGAGAGAGAAAATAGTGTTATCAGTCAACACATTTGACGTGAGTACATACATAACTAGTTTGATTGATTGCATGTGATTTTACAATGAGAACAAGATTAACATATATCGGAAAATGCTAGCCTTATTGGCCAAAGAGTAGTGACCTACAAATCCATACCTTGCTCGGCTAATCGGTTGGGGGGAAATCGGCTATCACTTAATCGTTTGTTGTTTGCGGGTATTTTTTGTCTAAGGAAAGACAACTAAATCTGAGACACAAATAAATGTTTAGTCAATGTGATTGCATGAGCTCTAAGGGCCGTCCCTATACATCTAGAGGCCCCGAACAAATTAGATAAAGAGGCCCTTTAAAATAAAATAAATTTAGTAAATTAATATGTTTTTAAATTAAAAAAATAATAATTAGAAAGAGCAATCTTTTATTTAAAATACAATAACATTAATAACATTAAAAATAGTCATATTATAATTAATAATAGCAGTCTCATGAGCTTAGCTCAATTGGTGGACATTTGCATTATTATGCAGGAGATCGGGGTTTGAACCCCGGTCATCCCACTTATTCACCTTAAGGGTGGAATTTCAAGTCATTAGGCTACTAGACCAAAAAAAATAAAAATAATTAATAATAGCAAAATACACTTCCAAATTGATATCTTTAAAAATTGAATGTTTTTAATAAAAAATGCAACTTAATTGTAAAAATTATTTTTCTATTTTTTTTAAAGAAGAAATTAATTCTTTATTTTCAAAGAAATTACAAAATGTAGTTTTTTTTTAAAATATAATAAATTAAAAACTTATTATAAGTTGTAAAGTTATTTTATTTATTTATAGAGAAAATTTATTGTTTTGTTGCTTTTTGTATATTACTAAGATTATCAAATATCTTTTGTCAAAAAAAGATTATTAAATATCTTGTAAAATGAAATTTCAAAAAACTGTCTTGGGTGAGACTTGAACTCACACCCTTTGGAAACTGGACAGGCTCTCAAGCCACTATACCAAACGCATTTTTGTCCAAAATTGTCTCAAAACTATTACTTAACCAATACAATGTATGTTGGACTTGAAAAAAAATTGAGGCCCCCAAAATTTGGAGGCCTAGTGCTGTGGGCCTGCTTGCACGGGCTCTGGGCCGGCCCTACTCTAACATGTTAATTGTAGACCTACTAATCTCTTAGTGTTGCTTATAAAATGTCTCCAACATAAATTCGAGATTTATGGCTCAAGTTGATTAAAAACTATTTGGAGGTAATTGTGCTTGAAAGTAAATATCTTACAAATGTAAATTGTGAGTAAAAGTAAAAATACTCGAACTTAAATGACATTGAAATTTAAAAAGACTAGAAGGTGAAGTGTGAGAGGTAAGTCTTAATAGATAATGCGTTGAGTCTGCCAAAGATTTGATGATGATTTTTGCAAATGTATGGTAAGATCGAGTGTCAAACTAAAATTATATTTTTATGACTCAATTGAACAAAAGGTTTTGAATATTTTGTTTGCAATAATAAAATTTGTATATGTTTTCAGTAAATGTGTCCCTATTTATAAGGATTATATATTTAAATATATTTTTGTTAATAGCTTTTAAAATTGATAAGTTTTTTTTTTATTGATATTATTTTTTAAAACATCACTTTTTTTATAGTGGGTCGGCAAAGTTCAATGGACTAGTCCGACCGAGTTCAATTTTTGCATGAGCTAACTCAACTAGGGCTGAAAATGTCTAATTGCATTTGAACCCATCCAAATTTGTGGACTAATGGCACAGTCAATCAACCCGATTCATTTTTGACAACCCTAGGCCTTATTTACTTTTACGGGTGGATAATGAAACCCTTCTTCACTTGCTTGTAGATATTTTAAAGGTTTCGAAGGGATTTGGATTATTTAAATTCAAAAATCATACATTCATCTACATTCACTTACATTTATTGTAAAAATGCTAGGATAGAGAATCGAGAGAGATAATATGATAGATGATAATGACAAAATTGCCCTTACAAATCCATTTCGAATTGTCTTAGCTAATTTATGTTATGTGTTTTTCTTCTTTTAATTGGATATCTGGTTCGTTTGTATCACATTAATGTTGATGTATTTGCTTTTAGTATCTTGCGATGAGTTGAGTATTGCTTCTACTAATTCTTCTAAATAGGAGTATTTAATTTTCCATTAAAAGAAAAGTTTAACTAAAACTCACCATTGCATTACAAGATGGTTGACTACTAATTAATGTAAGAAGGCATCCTGTTAAGTGTTTCGCAACTACTACCTACCTACCACTATCTACAACCAGCTCCCAACCAAACATTAGAAGCATTATTATGCCATAAAAACATAATAAATCCATGCATCTGCTCAAACCAGAAAGTAGACAACAATAGGCATTACTCAAACCACAAAAATGTCCAACCTAACCAGAAAAATCTTAAACTTGTACGCATTATATTCTACCTAAAATAAACTCACGGTGATAGACTTTAACAACGGAACGTAATGATTCTATTGTGGTTAAACTCAATTACTCCCTCCGTCCCAAAATAAATGACCTGTTTGACCACTGACACGTTTGCCAATGCACAACTTTAATCGTTAATATCTCTAATTATATATTATTAAAAATTATAAAAATGGTATATTTTGAAAGTACTCGTCGAGACAAATCAAACAACATCTCATATGCTAATATTTGCAGGTATATATTAGTAGAAAAATAAGGTCAAAGCAGGTCAAATGAATAATATACTAAGTCAAAAAGAGGTCATTTAAAATGGGACGGAGGGAGTAACTATTATTTCAAATAAGAAATGTCATGCATGATACAATTTAATTAAAAAATTTAATATTGGGCCCGTTTGTTTTGATCTTTTTTAAAATGGATTTTATATAGTGTTATATAATTTTTGGTAAAAAGAATTTACAATTTTTTTTTTAAATAAGAGTTTCAAATGAAAATTTGGTTTAAATAATGATTCATAAAATGTTATTTTAGGTGTTTCATCATTTTATGGAAACTTTTTTGAATATCAAAATTTCAGAAAATCACTTGATTTTGAAGTTATTTCAAATAGATTTTCATAAAAATCATTTTTGAAATAAAAGCTTTATTCATTTCAAAGAGCATTACAAAACAGGGCCTCAAGCCATATATATGATATTTACATTAGTAACTCAACTATGTTCTTTCTAACTATAGGTATCATCCACCCTCTATACACAATAGCATCCATGATGGCTTTGGTGACATTTTCTATATCACTATACTTGCCACTATTTCCAAAAATTTTGCTGTTCCTAAACATCCATAACCCATATATCGTTTCTGTCACAGCAGCTTTCAACACCCTTTTCCTCCATCCTTTCCCTTTGATGTTTCTCTTAATCCAATCCATGCTCATATTCTGCTGTATCTGCATATTGAGCCAAGACAGAATTTTGTTCCAAATACTCATACTATCCTTACAAACAAACAGTACATGATCTCGATCCTCCTCTACATTGTGACACTTCTCACACATAGCATGTTGAAGCAAGTTAAATTTCATCAATCTCGCTTTAGTCGGTAACCGGTCCTGACACGCCAACCATGAGATCACTTTGGCCCTTGGCCTAGCAAAATTATGACTGATTATGCCGTACCACTCAAACCGACAGTTATCTTCAATCATCACCTTATATACCTGCATCATATTAAATTTTCTACATGTTATCATATCATGCCAAAGTTGTTGAATCTTGACCACATCCTTTTTCCTATCCATGATGGCCTTCATAATCCATGTACAGTTCTTAGCTTCAAACTCGGCCAAGCAATTCCTTCCTTTCAAAAAATATGAATGTACCCACTTGACCCAAAGGTTATCACCTTCAAGACAAATGTTCCATAAACATTTCAACAGAGCAATCTGATTCCAAACCTGCAAATTCAGAATATTCAAGCCACCTTGCTTAACCGGTCTACACACTTTTACCCAAGCCACAGGACTCTTTTTACTTTGAGTAGATTTTCCAGACCATATGAAACTTCTACAAATGGTCCCAATCTTTTTAGTGACAGCCACTGGTATAGGCATTGTGAACATCCAGTATTGTGTTATAGCTGTTATAACACTCTTGACCAGTTGGATCCTACCTGCTATGCTCAGTAAATGTGATGTCCAGTGCCTTATCCTACTAACTATTTTGTCAATTAAAGGCAAGTAATGACTAATAGCTAGCTTCTTACTAGACAGAGGAATGCCAAGATATCTCACAGGAAAATTACCTTCAGTAAAACCTGTAGTTTGCAGCACTTTGTTTTTCTGATCATCCTCCACTCCACCAAAGAAAGCTTTGCATTTTCTAGGATTCATGACCATTCCTGTAGCATCAGAGAATGCATTAAAAGCTTCAAACAGTTTTTCAACAGACTGCAAATCTCCCCTACAGAATAATAACACATCATCTGCAAAAGCAAGATGAGTTAGATTCAGTTTTGAACATTTACTATGAAACTTGAAGTGTGGTTCCTTAGACATTTTCCCAAGCACTCTGTTCAAGTACTCCATCATAATGACAAAGAGGAGGGGGGAAATAGGGTCTCCTTGGCGGATTCCTCTTCTAGCATCCAACACCTCAGTATACTCCCCGTTCACATTAAATCGATAATTCACAGTTGTCACCCCCAGCATAATCCACTGCACAAACTTGTTAGGAATCCCAATTTCACAGAGAATTGTCTCCAAAGCTCTCCAATCTACCATATCATAAGCTTTTTGGAGATCTATTTGGAACATGCATCTTGGTGTCCCTCCTTTCCTATTATATCCATTCAGCAGCTCACAAGCAAGGAGGATATGGTTGTGAATCACCTGCCCCTTCATAAAGGCCGCCTGGCTCTTTTGAATCACATCTGGCAGCACCCTGCCCAACCTATTGGTAAGGACTTTCGAAACTATCTTGTACACAGTAGTACACCCTGCAATAGGCCTAAAGTCTTTCACCTCATTAGCAAGATCATGCTTAGGTATTAATGTCACCACAGTGCTGTTGAAAGCTTTGGACAGGTTCCCATTAACAAAGTAGTCTTGCACAGCAGAAATCACATCATCCTTTACAATCTTCCAACTAGCTTTAAAGAATTTAGAATTATAGCCATCCATACCAGGGGCTTTCATATCTCCAATATCCTTTAAGGCCTCCCAAATCTCTTTTTCGCCCACATCTTTAGTTAACATCTCAGCATGCACATCACTGATCTGGGCTCCATTTCTCAGGACTTCAATATCTACATGCCTGAGGGTATCATTTCTAGTACCCATAAGATTTTGATAGAACTCAAATACCTCCTTCATAATGCTGCTCTGATCTGTAACATAAGTCCCATCACTCCTCTTTAACATTTTCATACTTCTATTCTTGGTTTTTGCCTTAACAGAAGCATGGAAATATCCAGAATTTTCATCACTCCACCTAAGCCAATCTATCTTAGATTTTTGCAGCATTACTTTCTCTTCTACATCATGCAGCTGCATCAACTCATCAGTACATGATTTCACCCTATCCATCTTAGACCTATTCATTCTATCAGCATTGAGATCCACTTGGGCCTGCTCTAAATTGTCTCTAGCACCCTTTCAAAAATCATTTTTGAAATACAACTTTTTGAAAAAATTACAATTTTGACTATGTTTTGATTTTCAATAATGTATTTTATGTTATATGATTTCAAAATTAGTGTTTCAATTTAGAAGAAATGAATATAAAAAAACTTATAGTATTTTGAAAAACGGTTTTACAAAATCGATCTATTTTAAAAAACAAAGAAAAAATCTATTTTTATATTATGGGCAAACTACTACTTTGATCTCTAAAAATATAACTTGTTGTCACATTTGTTTTTGATTATATCAATATATATATATATATATATATATATATATATATATATATATATATATATATATATATATATATATACTTCTAGCCTTGAAATCTCCGTCAATTATAGATTTTCTCGAAATCTCCGTCAATTATAGATTTTCTCGAAATCTCCGCCAAATAATTACTCCTTCCCAAATAAAATATAAGCAAAAAGAAATATAACAGTAAAATGTATCTGGTTCAAATATCATATCAAATACATTTCACTATAATATGAATATAAAAGACCGGGGTGGATCTGGACTCATCTATGAGTAGCGGATGTAACAAACACTAGAGCGGATCTGAACTCGTCGAGTAGCAATTCAATTTTAAAATACAACCAAAACTATCTACAATAATTATGAGGGCATCGATTGTGAAAATACATCAAGGTATATGTTTGTTATCATTTTACTATATCAATTTTCAAATCCATTTTATGATAAAAATTTGAAGTTGTTTTGTTCACTTTTGTATTCATTGTTTCATGGGCGGCTCTATGCCATGTGCAAAATGTGCTATGGCATAGGGCCTCTTAAAATTGAGGGCCTCAAAAAAATATTTATAGGGTGGTAGTATTAGTAAATCAGGGGTGTAAAAATTAAGTATATTACAACGTGAGCCCAGACCTAGTTTTTATAAATGGTAAAAAAAAGGAATGTAACACTGTGAGCCCAGACCAAGTTTTACTTTTTATATTGTGCTTTGTAACAATTGCATTATTATTATAATAACATTTGGCTAAATTAAAAAATAAAAAAGATTAATAGTTTCCAATATTTTAAGTAGTTAGAAGATATTTTATTGTTATTATTAGATTATGAATCTCTTTTATGTTAATTACAAGAATGATTTTTTTTTTATGTTAGTTACAATTTAAATTGATGATGGTGTTTTTTTATTAAAAAAAAAAATAATTAAACTTTGTTTATTAAAGGGCCACTTTTTCATTTTGCACATAGCCTCTAAAAACTTGGAGACGCCCCTGCATTGTTTATTGTTTATTACCTTTTCACTAAAAATATTCACATATGTCGATATGCTTTCATGATTCATTTCAATGTAACTTTGATTTTTTTTTCCGAATTATAAAAAAATTTCAATTAAAATTATATGACCATATATATATATATATATATATATATATATATATATATATATATATATGTAGTATTTTTTTTTTGACATAATATATATATGTAGTATTGTGTTCCAAAAATGATGTTTTTTCGTGTATTCAAATGAATCTTTTAATTTTTCTTAGACTATTAAAACTCATAGGAGAATTGTTTAATTATCCTTGCAGGCTCTTTTCCAAATGTAGGATATTTCCTTCTGCAGTAAGTGCTATACAATTTTATGCAAATGCACAATAGAAAATAAGGTAGACATGAATTGTTTGATTTTCTTTTAATTTTTATCCGACCTGAATACTATTGTGTTGGCTTGATGTTGGATTTGGTGTTAATTCCATAAGACCGGTTCACAAATTCACATCATGTTCGACGAATCGGGCTCCTCTAAAATAAGTGATTCATTTTAGAGTGTTAAATAATATCAACTTTTAATAAATAAATCAAACATAAATATTATAAGTAATGATAACAAATTATAGCATTGTTACACTTACGACCCTTTGATTTTCTTACTTTACAAAGGATCGTAATAGTAACAATCCTATAATTGGATATGAAAATTACAATTACGACCCTAGAAACAGCTGTTGTTGATGAAGAACCAACAACAATAGTCTTAGGTCCACTAAATGACTAAACAATACAACTCATTTCGCTTGAAGTAGTAGGCTTCTTCACCAAGATAGGCTGAAAATTCAAAAGCTCAATTTTATCATTAATAACCGTAAAAACAGCAGCAAGAGCGGCAGGAGTAGGAGCAACAAGAATCTCAGCAACAGCCAAAATGTGTTCTGGAATTGGGAAATTGGTCATTTCCTTTGCACGGCAAAACATAATCGCTTTTTCATCATAAGCTCTAGCGGCTTCTAATGCGGTATTGCAGGTCCTTAACCAAACACGAGCTTTTTTTAAGGATATCTTATTTCTGCTACGTATCCTCCCCATGGTCACTTCTGAATGCAGCGATAGGGGATTTTCGTCTCCGGCGTACGGGTTTAATTCGACGGAGTGAGAATATCGTTCTTCAGTGGAGTTCGATTTTCGTTCGGCGAAGGGGGAATCAGTGCCTATAGCACCAGTCTCAATAGTGGTAACCTCGGTTCTCGGGTTAACCTCCGTCGAGCCATTGATGCTGTTACCCAAGAAAAAAGAAAAAGGTTTAAGGTGATATGGAGAAGATGGTTTTTACCGATGAGAAGTGATTATCCACTTTTTCAATTCTCCAAACAAAAAAGATTAACCATTTTTTGTTCTTCTTCTAGATTTTTTTTGGTAACGGCGTCAATGCTTTCCAGAGATTTACCGTTACCAAAAAAATCTAGAAGAAGAAAAAAAAATGGTTAATTTTTTTTTGTTTGGATAATTGAAAAAGTGAATAATCACTTCTCATCGGTAAAAACCATCTTCTCTATATCACCTTAAAACTTTTTCTTGGGTAACTGCATCAATGGCTCGACAAAGATTAACCCGAGAACCGAGGTTACCAATATAAGACTGGTGCTACAAGCATCAATTCCCCTTTGCCAAACAAAAATTCAACTCCGGCGAAGAACGACATTCTCACTCCGTCAAATAAAACTCGTACTCCAGAGATGGAAACCTGCTACTGTTGTCTTCAGAAGCGATCGTGGGGACGATACGCTGCAGAAAAAAAACATCGTGTTTGGTTTGGAACATTACCACATTTGAAGCCGCAAAGCAGCGATTTAGTTCCGCTGTGCAAATGCAAAGACCAATTTTCCAGTTCCATAACATAACATGGTTGCTGTTGAGATTCCTTTTGCCATTATACATGGCCCTCATACCGCTGTTCATCTGGTTAATAATGACGAAATTGAGCTTTTGAATTTTGAGCATATTTTAGTGAATAAGCCTACTTCTAGCGGAATGAGTAGTACCATTTAGTCATTCAGTGGACCTAGGGTTATTGTTGTTGGTTCTTCATCAACAACAGAAGTTTCTAAGGTTCCTGTAGGTGCATTTGGGAATATTTGAGATTTATTCATTTCTTTGGTTGATACTCAGGAAATTCAAATGCCCTCTCCACGTCCTCAAAATCTCATTTTTGGAGTGGATAATGATAGAATACATTTACTCAAAAAATATCTTGTGGGATATCTCATGAATGATGTGCATCTTGTAGAATTCATGGATAGATTGGTGTTAAATGGTTTTCATGAAATAACAGTTATTCCAAAAGGAGGAGATTTGGTTCTTCTAAAGTATGTGTTAGATGGTTTGTAGAGCATATATACTCTTCGATTTTCCCTTTCTAGGTAGGTGTTTCACGAGGTTCCAGACCAATGTGGGTGTTATTAGTAGCTAGGTTGGCCCGTTTATTTACTATCATATGGGTGGTGGGAGCTTTGGGGTGATGGAACACAATGGGCATTGCCTAGGGACGTCTCAGATCATTCCTCGAATATTGGTAGGGGCCAACAAATTTTAGGTTTAATAACTTTTGGCTTAATCATCATAGTTTCCTTGATGTTGTTAAGTATATTTGGGATCGGCCGTCCCCCTAAAGGCAGAGACAAATGCCTTTTCGCTTGTTGAGATTGAAGCTCGTCACAAGGCTTTTGCTTGCCTATGGGGTCTCATGAGGTGTATGGAATCTCAATTATTCTAAAGGTCAAAATCACGTTGGTTGAACGAAGGTGATGCCAATACCAACTACTTCCATCCAAGTGTGAAATATAAAGTTAGGATATAATACAATCTTGGCGCTTAAAGTGGGGGACAGATGGGTCAAAATTGTAAAGAGGTGATGTCAGAGATTGTCAACTATTTCTCGAATCATTTTTCAGCGGCTCTAGAGAAACGCCCGACTCTAGATGGGATATGTTTTAGGGGTTTTCATCACATGTGGTTGTGGATTTAACTACTCCTATTAGTGCTGTAGAGAATAAGAAGGTGGTTGTTAGTTCTAATGGTAACAAAAGTCCAGCTCCAAATAGGTTCCACTTCTCCATCTTTAAGAGATTTTGAGACATTCTCAAGGATGAGGATGAGATTATGTTTAACTAGTTCTTTGTGATAGTTGACATATCCGTAACTTCTCCTTCTATTTTTCATTCTCATCCATAAAATTGTTGCTCCGTGAAAGATTCGAGATTTTAGGCCTATTTCTCTTGTGGGGTCCCTGTATAAGCTTGTTTCCAAAGTGTTGGCTGGAAGATTGACAAAAGTAATGCCAAAGTTGATTTCTCCTAACTAGACGACTTTCATTAAAGGTAGACAATTTGTAGACGGGGTGGTTGCAGTAAATGAGATGATTGATATGGCCATGAAACGTACCCTCTTTTTTGGAGAGGGATTAGTGGAGAACCCGTGGACGCTATGAACGATTTCATTGTTTTGTGTTGGCTTCAGATCTTAAAGTTAACTTCGCCAAAAGTAGTGTTATCGGAGTTAATGTTAGAACTGATTTTCTTAATTTTGCTGAGAGGTTCCTCTATTGTAGCGTTGGCTCTATTCTTTTTACTTATCTTAGGCTACCAGTCGGGGCTAAAACTCGAAAGGAAAGCACCTATAAGCTTCTTTTAGTGTCATTATTAAAAAAACTTAGGGTTTAGCGGAATAGGTTCATCAGTTTAGGAGGTAGGGTGCGGTGTTATCGAAATCAGTGTTGAATTCCATACCCATTTTCTCTCTCTTTTCTAAAGATGTTGGTCAAATTCTAGAAACAAATTGTTCGGCTACAAAGGAATTTCTTGTGTGTGTGTGGGGGGGTGCTATCTAGGATCATAAGATAACTTGGGTTAATTGGGAAAATATCTCACAAGTTAGGAAAAAACAACTTCGGAACGTAACTTTCAAAATGTTGCATTTTTGGATCCAAATTGAAGGCATTTTGGGTTTTTTTTGGGGGGGGGGGGGGGGGGGAGGGGAGGGCGGCTGGAAGCAACTCAAGGGGCAGAAGAACAATTTTCTCTCAAATTAGGCCACCAAATCCTACTATACCCAGGTTTATTTGAACACTTCCAACATTAAGGATATATGAACTACACGGATCTTTTTGCCAAACAATAATTTATGAAGCTTACAATTAGTATTTTCTTTATGTATGTCCATGAAAGTAGGGATAACAATGAGTAGTATAGGTAAGGTACTATATCACTTACTTTCATACTTGGAGTTTGAAAAAATACATGTATTTATTTCCATATCCGCGTAAGCAATTGTAACAGCTGTATTTAAATAAATAGGATTTTTATGTGATTATTTATTTATTTACGTATCTATTTTTTTTTTTTGACAAAAGGATACTTATAGCATTTCATTCATAATCAAATGACTAATACATGTCGGTACATCAATGAAAATATGGGAGCGAGCTATAGATGGGGCTACTCTGGCTAAAGCATGAGCTACCTCATTTGCTTGTCTCCTATTAAACTCAACACGAGAGTTTTCAAAATATGACTTAAAACTACGGATACATTCATTCAACACATCCCCAAACTCAGTAATATCAGACCCTCCCTTATGAAAATAGTCAACCACCGTTTTTGAATCAAGTGCAAAATCCACCCTTTGAAGTTGAAGCTCATGAACCCAATTGATGGCATGAAAGAGTCCCAATGCCTCACCTAAGTCCACACTACATATTGGTGAAATCCACATAGTTTTAGCTAACACAAACCGACCTTCATCATCACGAATGCACATTCCCAAGCCCACGCGATTTCTTTGAGACGAAAACGACGCGTCAATGTTGCACTTGTATCTTCCACTTGCCGGTTTTTTCCAACCAGTCCCTACAATATCAGTCCTGCTGCTACTATTTGTTGCAATGTTGTGATTCATTGTTGCTGCTGTTGTCACGCTACTGTCATGATTTTATGAATGATTATGTTTTTGGTTAAATGAAGGGTATTTTAGTAATTCATTAGAATTATTAATTTTATTGAGAAGCTTTAATTAAGTTAGAATGAATTAATTAGTTAATTATGAGAAGTGATAAGATAGTGGTCCTGGTCACTAAGTGAATGTGGAGTTATATGGACTTAATAGTGTGAGTGGGCTAAGCTCAATAGAGAGTGAGAGACAAGAAGGGTATTAGACACTTTTTAACTATAACTAGGTTAAGTTAGAGAGAATAGAGAATTAGAAATCAAAAACTTGGTGAAGAGAAAGGAGGAAGAAAGAGAAAGAAAGAAACCATTTCTTGAAGAGAAGAGAGCAAGAGGAAGAGCTAGGAGTAAAGAAGGACTAGAGAAATCAGATTTTTATAAGGTATGAGAGTGGTTTGGCTTTCTAGAGTGATCAAGAGAAGAGGAGAAAATCTTATTCTCTCCATCCCAATCCTCTCTCACTCTTTTTCTTTTGGGTTAGGGTTTATTTCTTAAAAATGAATGGTTTTTATGGCATAGATAGGTTCCTCATATGAAATGATAAATAGAATCACAAACTTTGGGGTTTAATTTGTAGGAATTTGTTAGATGTTTGAAGTTTATGAGTTTTCATGATAATTGATAAAAATGATAACTTTGATGTATGAAACGTTCTTAATTCATGAAATGAACTGTACTTCTATGTTTAATATGATTATACATGTCTAAAGTTATCACCTTTTTGAATTGGTATGTTGAAAATATGAAATTTGGGGTCTTTCCATAAAAAATCCGAAAATAGGCACTGTCTGACCTGATGAACTTGCCAGGGCGAGTATGGGGTGAGTGCCTATGACTTAGCTCGCCAGGGCGAGTTGGTGTCGAGTCTGTGGCGAGCTGGATCAGTGGTTTCTGACTTAGCTCGCTGCGAGCTCGCCCTGAATTCGCTGAGCGAGCTTACCAGTCCAGAAAATTGTATTTTTCTTGAAAATATGAGATATATGCTTATGCTATGTTAGGAGTAAGAACCTATGGTCATATTATATCATATGTATGTGTAATTTGACTAAATTTGATGGTGATAATGTGCTTAAGGTTGAAGTGCATAATTGTGAAATTGTTTTGGAATGAATTGATTAAATCCATGTGTTGGTGATTACACTCATGCATTCATATATGCATGATGAGCAGATATTTTAGTGAGGTAACTAAAATATGGTAATATTTTAACGAGGTGGTTAAAATATAGTTGGGATAAGTTTTCCAACGAAATGATAAGGTACCTAATACATTAGAAGAATGCTATGGAGCATTCATGATTCTTGCATTAGTTTGCATTAGGAGATGAAATTGATTATCTATATAAGATATTTGGTAAATGACATCATTAATTCTACATTGAATTGTTATGTGCTAAATGGTGTATGAACTGACTATGTTAAATGGCAAGATTGTGATGTATTAAATGATTGATATATTCTTGGATTATATGCAACTAATATATGTAATCATATTATATAATGCGAATGTTGCATTTCCTTTTATTATTTATTAAAATGTATAGTATTCGATGTAAATGCTGAACCTTTGGCGATTCAGGTGTACAGGGTAAGGATTTAACTTCGGCGGATTAGCGTTGTCTGCACTTTTGCTTACTAGTGGTGAGGAGTTTAGCTATATGCTTCTCCTAGTTAGACTTATCTATTAGTTGGTTTGTAATAAGTAGATGCTTTGATATTTTGTAACATCGAGTTGGGTAGATATTTTCCTTATTTGAATGTTTTGAGCAATGTTTGTTTTTATGTTCTTCAAACTATGCTACTTATTATATCCATGTAGGTTGTATGGATAAGTTTAGACTTGTATGTCTAATTTGTTAGAACTTAAGTTGAAGTATGATACTTTATGGTTTTAGATTTTATGAGTTTAATTCAAATATCCGCTGCTATATGAATGATTATGCATGTATGTCTTATTTGAGTTGTATGCCTTGATTCTTTTTGTATTTATTTATTTTTAAGTTAAGTAATTTATATATAAGAGATTAGGGTGTTACAGCAACAACCTTTATACATGTACACATATCTTATAGATACCAAAGTACTAATACATGTGTCTGTTACCCGTATTTTTGTTAAAATAAATCGATCAATTATAAAATATCATATAATTTTAATAAAATTAAAAATTTCAAAGATTTTAATGTTGACTCATGAAAGTTTTTTTTTTTTTGAAATAATGTTGACTCATGAAAGTTATAAACAAAATTATTCTTAAAACTCATATTTTTGTTAACATATTCACATTGTGGTTGCATTATGTTATAAATAATTTTTTATATTAAAAACAGGTAATAGGTTTGCAGATAATTACACATATCTGTAGCTGTAATTATAATGCAGATTTTTATCCTATTCATTGTGGATACTTTTAGCATGTTCCCATCGAATATGAGTCAAATTGGGACTAGAATTGCATGTAGTAAAATTACCACGCTGTTTCACACAATAATAGATCTAGGCTGTTCATTTTAGATCAGACGGTTCAGATCATTTATGCAATAAAACAATCTCAACGGTCAATTCAAATTGGACAGTTTAGAGCTCTAACTGCGTGACATTTTGTCATCTACTCAGCCAAAATGATGATATTATTATATTCCTCAAAACTTTACACGTGTTAACAGTTAGAACACGGGAATGAAATCTCAACCAATCGTTTATTTAATAATTTATTTATTATTATATTTATTAAATTTTCCCATTGGTCCAAAACCAAAATAAAAGATATGGTATTTATGTTTCCATGTCTATACTATACTACTGATTCTCTCATAGTCTCATAGTATCTTCATAATTATAATTATTTCGTCAGATCCAAAGCACACACAACACAACAACACAAACAATGACAATGGCAATGGCAATGTCCGTGTTTCTTAACTTCTTATTCCCACCCCCACCTTCTCTATTCGTCACAACCATGTCAGTTATAACCGCTGTCTCACTCGCAAAAGCAGGTTTCAGTGAAGTTAAAGGGGAACATTTAAATTATTCAAAATTCTGGAATGTTAATAATGCCATTGCTAAAAAACAGATGAAGAATTTATCAAGTAGACATGGTATGTTGTTGTTATATATTCCTGCTTTTCTTGCTGGTGCAGCGTCGTTTTGGGTTTTTCCTAATGAAAGTTTTAGATCTATGATTCTTCAGGGTGCTGTTACGGTTCATTTCTTCAAGAGAGTCTTTGAGGTAATGTAATGTATATACCTTAAGTTTTAAAGCTGCGAGGTTTATTGCAATGTTTGTCGAGTAAATTATTAAATTGGTCCCTAAACTTTGTACATACTTAAGACTTTATTTGTATTTAGCTTCCATAGTTCTTTAAGTTTTATATTTACATCTGATAAATCTTTTAATTTTTTAAGTAAAAAATAAGTTTTTTAAGTTTTACAAACAAATAAGTCTTAAGTTTTATGGTTGTAACACTGAAGTTCATATATTTTAATAATTTTAGGTAAAATTACACGTTTGGTCATTTATCTTACTTCTCTGTTCCTTTTTATAAGAAACAATTAGGAAAAAACACACAAGCCAAGGAATCTTATTTTTTTTATTAAAAATTCTAAATTTTTATAGTCTATTCCAAAACTAACCTTGGTGTAATTAATGCATAGGAATATGTTACTGTAATTAATGCATAACATTGGAATAGATAGAGGGTAGAAATTGAATTGTTTCATTAATAAAGCATAAATTTAATGATTGTTTCTTATAAAAAGGAACAAATTTTTTCCCCAAATTGTTGCTTATAAAAAGGAACGGAGGGAGTATTTTTTTTGTAACAATTTAGCCTTTTATCTTTTATTTGTAACAATTTGGTTTTTTTTTTTTTTGTAACACTTTGGTCCTTTATCTTTTATTTGTAACATTTTGGTCCCTTAAAGAAGATGAAAATATGTCCCCATGAGCAAAGCTCATTTGGTTGGGACATCGCACTATATGTGCAGGAGCCGGGGTTCGAACCCCAAACACTCCACTTATCCACCTTTAAGGTGGAATTTCAATGTGTTATAAATAAATAAGTTAAAGGACCAATGTGTTACAAATATAAGATAAGGATTTAATTTGTATACACTGACAGTGTAAAGTAATTTTACACTGTCAACCAATAACAACCATGTATTCCGCCATATCACCCCACTTCACCCCACTATCTATATATGACATAGAAGTTTAAATCACTTTTATTGATTGCATGTGTAAAATAACTTTACACTGACAATGCATAACAATTAAACTCATAAGATAAATGATCAAAGTGTTACAAAAAAAATAAGATAAAGGACCAAAACTGTAATTTTATCATAATTTTATTATCAATTTGATTTCCTAATTTTATTCACTTACCATCAATTTTAATTTTTGACATTTTGTCAAAATGATTAGTATGGATAAAATTTGATAAAGTTACCGATCTCTTTGAAATACTCATAATCACAGAATCATTTGAAAGCGTATTACAAAAATCAGGGATTAATTTAGTGGTTTCCTCAATGTTTGGTTTTAATTCGTTTTTGCAAGTTACTAGTTATGTTAGGGTATGTTAATTTGGATGGAGGATTTTAGATGAAATAAAATAGTTTATTTTCTTTTTAAAATTAAGAAATTGATTTTTTTGTTACAAAAAGTTTAGGTAGGTTGGTCACGAGTTTTACCATGGTAAAAGTAGGTCTCAAGGCGCTTATGAAAAATCCTCACAGGTACTTACATATACACACCTACGAGTGTCTAGGAACGATCTTAGAATTTGGATTGGGTCTTACAAAGGTGCTTACATATACACACAAATAGGGGTGTAATTGGACCGGTTTGGATCGGTTTTGAGTGAATTCGATGTCCGAACCAATGAATTTTTGATTGGTTCGGTTTGGTTCGGTTTTAAGTGTTTTTCAAAAATGAATCCGTTTAGTTTGGTTCGGATACTTTAATCGGTTTTTTCCGATGTATTCCATACTATTATTTTTTTCGCGGTATTTTTTTTTTCCCATATGCTCGTCAAATACAAAATACAATTCTTTTCCCAAAAGTTCATCAAATACATATACATAATACAACCATATTGGAAACAAATACAAAATACAATTCTTTTCGCTTAACTTCATCAAATATAAAATACAACCATATTGAAATTAAGTTCATAAATTCATCAAATACAAAATACAACCATATTGAAATTAAGTTCATAAGTTCATCAAATAATAAAGTGCAATAAAAATAAACTTCAAGTCTATACCCACTTAAATCGAAAAAAATTAAAAAAAAAACGCTTGAGAAATTATCGTTCTGTAGGTTTGAGATGAGAGCAGTAGCGTGACGTGAGAGTGTTGTTTGCGTAATGTTGAGATCAGCTTGAGGATGATGGTGAGGTGAGAGCAGCGTTTCTGAGTTTGCATTTGCGGCTGTGAGTTTTTCTAAATTTGCGTTTTTAAGTTAGAGTTTCTAAGTGAGACAGATTTTATTTTATTTTTTAGAAGTAGTTGAGCCAGTTGTAGTTTTTGATGGATATAGGCTACCTAAAAAAATAATTTAACATATATACTATATACTGGTTTGGTTCGGTTTGTCCATTGGATCTGAAAACTGGAACCGAGAACCGAACCAAACCACTTCGGTTTTCTATTGGTTCGGTTCGGTTTTTGATCCGAACCATAAACATCGGTTTTTTTCGGTTTGGATTGATTTGGATCATCGGTTCAATTGGATTTTTCTGATCCGCTTACACCCCTACACAAACATGGTCTTTACAAAAATCTTAGAATTTTGGGTTAGATCACACATAAGTACTTACATTTACAGACAATTTCTCTTCCCTCCCCACATTTCTTTTTCACCTTTCTAGCACGTAAAAAATTTCGAAAAACATTTTCCGAATTTTTTTTATAGTGTAAATTTTACTGAAATTTACACTAGAAAAAAAACTTTGAAATGTATTTTCCAAAAAGTTTTACGTGCTAAAGGGATGAAAAAGAAACATGTGAGTGAGAAGAGAAACTTTCACATTTACATATCACGGGTTTCACCATAGTTAGAAGTTAAAATAGTCCGGGCCGAGTTAGACCTAATCCTGACTTGTCAAAACATTCAATATAATAAATTAATAATAGGAGTAATAAAAAAATGTTATTAATATTTACATAAGTAGACCGGCTTGGTAGGCCTAAAAAACTTTTTTTATGACCTGTAATCTGATTTTTTTAGCTAAATATGCTTATGAAAGCGGTTTGACTCTCAATGTTTGGCGCATCAATTCAGAATTTTAATTTTTGCACCAGAGCTTATGGTTTGAATTTTGGTTAAAAATGCAATTATATTGTTGTGCTGTTCTGTTATGTGATTTTTAGCTCAATGAAGAGAAGAGTGATGTTTCTACTTAATTGTGTAGGTTCTTTTTGTCCACAAATATAGTGGTTCTATGGCTGTTGATTCTGCAATTCCCATTTCTCTGAGTTATTTTCTGTCATCTGCAACTATAATCTATGCTCAACACCTAACATTGAAGTTTCCAGAACCACCAATCAATCTGTTATATCCCGGAATCGCGTTGTTTCTTGTAGGTATAATCGGCAACTTCTACCATCATTACCTTTTATCAAAATTGAGAGAAAAAGGTGAAAAGGAATACAAAATTCCTAAAGGTGGCTTATTTGATTATGTGATCTGTCCACATTATCTATTTGAGATTATTGCGTTTTATGGATTTTCATTCATTTCTCAGACATTGTATGGATTCAGTTTTGCATTAGGCACTACTTTCTACTTGTTGGGTAGGAGTTATGCTACTAGGAGATGGTATGTCTCTAAATTTGAAGATTTTCCTAAGAATGTTAAGGCTATCATCCCATTTTTCTTCTAAATATTGCTAGATATCTAACACATTGTGTTTTGATGCAATTATTAAGTAAGTGATTATGATCATAGTTGTTAGTAAGTGATTATGTGGTGCCAATATAAATTAAGTAAAGGCAGTTAATTCTGTTGTTAGTAAGTTATTATGTTGTTAGATGATATTGTTAGAAGTGATTATGTGCCCATATGAATTGACAAATATGTATTAGAGGTTAATACATTTAGAATAAAATTTTCATTTTTAACTTTGTTTTGTCTCATTTTGTTGTGTTCCAAAGTGTTTGAGTGATTGAGTATTCTTTCTGGCTTGTTTAAGTGAGATAAGTGTTGCGCCATACAAATTTGTTCCTAATATTGGATCAATAAATCACACTATTGAATCAACTGAGATATGATAAGACTTATTGATCCAATTAATACTATTATACTTGTGCATTGAAGACTTGGCCATTCTTTGTGAACAAATTGGTATATTCATGTTTTGAATCAATGAAATTTCTTTGAAATCTTGCTAATTCATGATGAAAAGAAATATGATAACTTATGTATCTAAATGAAGTTATTCTTCGGGTTTCAAGAAATGATGGAGATACTGAAGACTAGCTTAAGAAAGTGAGATTTCAAACAATTTAAAATTTCTAGTTGTTAATTAAAATAAAGAATCTTAAAATAATGGCAAATTATATATACGGGTGTCGAACTTTTCACCAACCAAATATTGGGTGTGTTTGTTTAAGTTTTAAAAAAAATGATTTTATTTTGAAAAAATCTAAAATTACTCTCCGTATATTTACTATAAGTTTCTCAACTTAGATTCTTAGTTTTTAAAAAATTGATTCTTGAAAAGCTATTAGAAATGAGAAGAATTTATGTGTGACACCTTAACTTTGTATACATGATAGCTTTTACTTTATTTGTTTAAGTAATTTGGGTTAGTATTACGTGCACCTTTAGTTTTGACCTGGTCCGTAGGTTGATAGATCAACGTCATCTTTGGATATACAAATTGATTAAATTGTTCTTTCATACAAATGTACAAACATGTTTCGGTCTAAAAGTGTAGAACATGTTTATGTTCTCTATCGATAAGGTTCACTAGTTAAGTAGTGAACACCCCGAAGGTTCGATGTCTATGTAGCGAATATCCCGAATATCAGAAATAGAAATAGTGACCGACCAATCCTTAAACAATTTAGAAATTATAAACAGAACGGGAACATTGTTGTAAACCTAAACTGGACAAGAGACAGAGTGTTAATTTTATACTTGTCAAACTTTTCATTCTAGAAAGAGAGATAAATCAACATCTTCCTCCTTACATACTGTTGGAACAAAAGAGGTTCTGATATGACCCAATTAAGTTTTGATGATAACAAAAGTATTAATATACAATAGGGTATACTGATTATTTACTCTAAGTGTGCAGATATATAAGCTAAAAGTTCTTTATTCACTATGAGTACATTTGAAGCTCTGAAATGGCAAGCAAATTCTGACCAGAACATAGTCATCAGAAGATGCAAAGTTAAGCCGCGTCAGAAGCTGTTTATCAGAAGCTATACTATCAGAAGCTGAGGTTGAAGACATCAGATTCTGATAAGAGCAGTGAGAGCCGTTTTGTCAGAAGAACATTCTCTGCAACAATGATTGGAATTCATCATCTTCTGACAATTCAAAAAGCTGGAGAATCAACCTTATCCTCAGGGATAATGACGTTAGTACTATTGTACGAACTTATTACCTGATTTGGTCGAATCTTTCTCCTCAAGATTAATCGTACACAAATGCTACCCGATATGGTTAAGAATGGTACTATCTCCAGCTGGCGAAATCTCACAGCATCAAGTTCAATTCAAAGACGCTCCACCCTCTACTATAAATAGGAGCTGAATTGAAGTTTTTGTGCACAACACTATTGAACAATTTGTGAAGGTGGAAAAACACAAGAAGGGGGGGGTTGAATTGTGTTTTTAGAATTAAAACTTTTTCGAAATAAAACCAAGTTTGCAGCGGATAAAACACAAAATAAAAGAGATGCTGAGAGAAGGAGAGAAAGAAGGACACAGAATTTATCCTGGTTCCCCTCACAAATCGAGAGTACTCCAGTCCCCTTGTTACTAACAAGAGATTTTCACTATAATCTACTAAAGATTACAAATTGCTCAAGCACACTTGCAAGAGACTTCTCAGGTGCTCAAGTTTCACTAAACAAGAGACTTCTCAAATGCTCAAGTTAAACTTAACAAGAGACTTCTCAAACAAACTTAAGAATAAGAATGAATGTTAAGGAACACTTGATATACTATCAGAGGTGTTTACAAAATACAACTCAAATTGTTCTAAGACTTAGAATGACAGATTTAAAATATGATGTCAGAATGCTTCTTAGTCTTTGAACGTAGTAATAGAACAGTCGTTAGAACAGTAGTCATTTCTTCCATTTGAGTCTTCTATTTATACTTGGAGGAAGATGATGACCGTTGCAGAGAGAGAGGTGCCAGCTGGAATTTACTCGTACAATTGATAGCTGTATATTGCCTTCTTTGGTAAGGAATTCCAATTCCACTACCTAGCTATTCAATTTATCACTCATCCATTTTGAGTAATAATAGTACGATAGTACAATCCTCAAATGCGCTCCACTTATGGATAAGGTTAACGTTGTACCAACGAATATTCCTTCCTGTGGATGTGACAGAGCCTTGAAGTGAATTGTTCTTCAATCATTGGTTCTGTATAGGTCAGCTCTTGAGTGACGTAAATTCCTTTTGCTTCTGATGTTCTTGTCATAGCTTCTTAAGATCTTCAGCTTCTGAACTTCATCAGAGCCTAGCTTTTGGTCTTCATAAGTGCTATCTTCAGCACGCAAAAATTAAGCTTCTGATGAACAGCGATACTCTTTCAGAGCTTGTCTTGACTGGCTTCTCTGCTACTATTCATAGTGCTTCTGCATGAATTTTAACTTGTAATTCTGCACACTAGAATAATCATTAGTAATACCAATTGTAATTTTAATACTTTGTTATCATCAAAACCACTTAAAACATTAGAGGTTCATGTCAGACCCACTTTGTTCCAACAATTTGAACGAGCTGTTACTCTGTCAAAAACATCCTAAGCACAAAAACAATTTGAATACAACTTGATCTTACTTACAAATCCAAGACTCCTGCTTCAGCTTCTGATTCTACAGTAGTTGATCCTTAGATTTCTTTTATTAAGATTCTAAGTTAAGTCTTGTTTTTAAGTTGTATTTACTTCTTTGAACATTGATAAGTGTATCAAGTGTTCATACTCTGTTTTTATCTTGTAAGTTGTTTGAAGTCTCTTGCGCGTGTGCTTGAGCAAAGGAAGTCTCTTGTAAGGTTACTTGAGCATTGGAAGTCTCTTGCTTGTGTGCTTGAGCATTTGTAATCTTTTGTGATTATTAGTGAACTCTCTTGGAAGTACAAGAGGACTGGACGTACTCTCGGTTTGTGAGAGGAACCAGTATAAAATCTCTGTCTCTACCTTTCTCTCACTCTCTTACTCCTTCATAAGTCTTGTTGATTGTGTTTTGTTTTTAACCGCTGCAAAATCTGATAAGTGTTTAAACTTAGAAGAAATTTTTAAACTACCCAAAACACAATTCAACCCCCCCCCCCCCCCCCCCCCCCCCCCCTTCTTGTGTTTTTCACACCTTCACATACATCAACTACGTCAAACTTCAACCTCTTCCAATGACAATTAATGAATATATGTCAAACTAATGGATTTACCTTCCTTAACCGTCTTGAAAAGTGAAGTCGCACACACCAATCCCATTGTTAACATTAACAGACATCTGCACTTTGATTTATTTGTTCCGCTAAGAAATCAAGTATGTGTCTAGAAATATTTTCTTGTAATTCAGAACACAACATCGTTCTCGGGAATCTAGGTTCACTAGAAATAATGCTCTTTTGAAATTCCTTGTGCAACTCGATCAATGAACATCAGTGTTAGGATGTTCATTAGAAACATTTCAATGGCGCATGACCTCACTTGACCCTATTTGATATTTGGATTGTGTGTTGGAAACAAAATTTCTTCAACAATGGAGGGTTTTTTTGAAGGGTTTGAAGTGGATGAAAAGGGTTGATAGTGGTGTGTATTGTTTGTGTTTGAATATTATCTATATATGCGGAAAACTCAATTGAAACATTTTTCAAGACCAAAAATTAGTTTTATGCTACTTGGGTAACCCAAAATGCAATTGAACTCATTTCACAATTTTTGATTTACACACAAAATCAAACCCTATGATCTATTGTTAAATTGAATCTCGGGTTTAAAAAAACCCGATCCAACCCAATTACAAGTTACAACCTTATGGATATGATACATTGAATTTTGTGATTTTATTTAACTCAATTAAACATTTTCTTAATATATGATATCATGCATTGAAAATGAATATTGAATCAAACGTATTTGGTACAAAATTTGTATCAAATACATTTGACTTTTTAATTTTTTTTAATTCGCTTTTCTTATTTTATACCTAAAGACGTATTGAACTTTGAAATCTCCGCCACACAACTAGTATTTAAAGATGGTCTTGTATCGAAATAATGATACAAACAATACAAAATTTGTCTGAGAAAATTTCTTTTCAACTAAAAATTATCAGATTGTGAAGTTTTTTTTTAGCTTCACCACCAGTTTAATCTGGTTCGTGGGTTTCTTCTGTCATCAAATAGTTCCAGTCTCATCCAATCACAATTGCGGGAAATGAAACTGTGGTCATCCCTTCTAAGTTCAGCTTCAATCACCACTGAACCAACTAACAATTGGTATCAGATTGTGAAAGTTACACCAACAAATGTATATATATGTTTGTTTATTTCATAGTTATTGCTTTTTCCAGGAACTTTCATCATTTTACTATATCAGTTTTGAAATCCTTTTTATAATACATTTTAGACATAAGATCGTGTTATAAAAATTAGATTATGCAAAAGCCAAAAACTATCTCATTTTTTTTTTACAAAGCCAAATTTTTACCTTTTGTCAATTTTAATTTTCACATATGTCGATTTTCTTTCATTCTACGTTGATTTTGATTCTTTTTCTAGATTTTTTTTTCTTTCTGGTATTTGTTTCTCGATCTTTAAATTTTTTATTGAATTTTTATTCTGATTATCAATAAATTTTTAATAAAAACAAATTAAACATACATATATGTTTAATTAAATTTGAATGACAAAAACTTTTTTTTTGTGACAGATGTTTGGTGGCCAATTCAAAAGTTCGACATGGAGTATTGAGATGCATCGTAAACATAGGGCAAGAGTGAAACCTCTTGCCGATGATTGTGTGTTGTCCGTTTTGATCAATTCAAAATTGAACAACTATACAAATGCACTCTCAAAGATGCAACAACAAAACTCAAGAAGCTACAAAGATGCAACAACAAAACTCACGCGTCCCTTAATGGATGTCGTAAGTGTGAAAAAGATTGACAAAAAAATATCTAAAATAAAAAATCATAATTTTTATATATTATTCGATATCAAATATTTCATCTCTGAAATGAGATGTTGAGTATTTTACAAAGAACATCCATTCCAGCTGCTTCTTTAAAAAACAAACATTCTAGGGCTACTTTAGATATGTAGTTCCAAATTGTATGGTCTTGATTTTGTATCTTAAATTATACTATGTTTTAATGTAGGTGCTACATCGTAACTCCAACCAAAGGATTAGATATAATGGTCGAAATGGAAGGGATCCATATGTCGATCCTGAAGCTCTCATGGGTCAAATGATCGATCCACCTGTAGTTGTTGAACCTCCAGTTGACAATGTTTTGGAATGAAAGGGTTACAAAAGAGAGAGTAATAAGCAAAGAGAGAGATACAATAGAAATAGTGTATTTCTTCTGTTTGGCAAAATAAAGAAAGAGAGAAGAGAAATACAAAATGAATGGGGTCCACAACTTTTTCATTTCTCTCCTTCTATGCGAAGAAAGGCACATAGAACTTGGTTTTTATTTAAATTGTCCAGAATACCCTTAATTAATATGTAATTTGTTTTTAAAGAATAATGTAAAATGTCTACTCCTCTCTATGCTCTAAAGTGTAAAAATCCGTGTTTCACTGTTTTTTTATTCTAGGAAAAATTGATTTGTGAGATTTATATAATAAAAATTGAATTTTTTTATTCTAGTAATAACGACATGGTTTCATCTAAACCATTCCTTTGCATAATTTTTTTTTTTTGAAACCATTCAATTTCCGTCAAGTCAATATATGTAATAAACAAAATTAATTAAATAAGTAAAAATTATTTAGTTATTAATAAAAATACTACCTTTGAAAAAACAAAAACATTAATAAAAATATTGAGTAAGTCAAAAAAAAATATTGGGTACAAAATAAAAGTTAGAATAAAAATTAAATTTGATAGAGTTTTGATTCAGGGCTATAATTATACTTTTAAAAATAATCAACATTTCTTTCTTCTATTTCTCTTCTCTTTCTCTTATAACAAACAACATGACGGATAAATTTGCAACTGTACAAATCGATCGCAAGTAATAAAATGTATGGATCCTCAAGGATTGCTCTAATCAAAACAAGACAATGGAACTAAACTAACATTAACACTTAAAAACATAATTAATTAAGGGATAATTCGAGTAAATTCAATAGCAATAGTCAAAAGTAAATGGAATCAACAAATTTGTTACTCTTTCGATGGAACAAGCGGATCGGAATCTCAACCGGATCACTCAAATATACCAAAATCTCGCAACAACAAACATGTTCAACAAATTGTACATTGATCTTAAGATAGGATTGAAGTGTTGAGTCCAATTTCTGGGAACTCAATCCTCTCGATTCAACACAAATCTCCTAATATCTTAGGATGATTTGTGCTTAATTGAGAAGACTTCATCATCATTTGTATTTTCCTTCACAAAGCAAGAACCAGATATGAAAAAGCTTCAATAGTGTCAATCTTCGTCCAAAAATCTGAACCCTGCAACTGAGATCTCAGCCCCCTTTTATAGAAGTTCTGAAACTTTGAGCTGAAGTCACGTAATTTCGCCTCACACGAGATCTAGTTCGCGCGAGGCGAACTTTCCAGAGGAGGAATGAGCTGCAATTGGTTCAGAGTTCGCACAAGTCTTCGCCTCTGATTCGCTTACGCGAACTTTCCAAAGAGTCCAGGGTTTTCAGCATTCAGATTTCGCGTGCGCGGGAATAGTTCGCCTCAGGAAAACTTTCCAGAAGGCCCGGGATTGTCAGCAGCACGCATAGTTCGCGGGATCGAGCTCTATTTCGCATTAGGCGAATTTTCCAGAAGATCAAAGCCGTTTTGAACTTGTTTTCCCTCTTTTAGGCTCTTTCCTTGCAGCACAAGATAACTTCTAATACCTTTGATTTCTTCACAACTTGTACTTCTCTTTATAACAAAACTTCTAATTTCACTTTGAAAAGTACCTTGGTTACAAGCAATGACGAGATGTCATCACAACACATCAAATCTACTTTACTTCTCACTTTTTTCTCTCTTATCATTTTCTCCTTACAACCAAACACACCATTAATGTAATACTCCACCGTTCTAATTTATAAGACCTTTTTCCAAAATCACTCTTCAATTATTAAGAGAGAAATATTAATCTTTTACTTTTCTTTATTAATTAGAGATATTTTTGTTAAAATTTAATTAATGTATCTTGCACTTTGAAAAAAGTCAGATATGAAGTTCCTAAGAATGAAAAGAAAAATATGCAAAAGTGATCAAGAAAGACTTATACACATGCATTTATATAGACCTTGGATATAGAGAACTGTTGACATATGTACATTTTCCATATTTTTATTATGCTTATAAATTTGACGATGTTTACTAATGTGCAGTCAAATGACATATAATTTCTCTTGTATTTTTCTTTTCAACATTTGGAAGAATCAATGTAATGTATTTTCTTATTAAAAGTTAAGTATGTTTGTCAAAACTTTCAATTCATTGTTCTAATATATATTTTTCTATGTGTTAAAATAAGTTTGGTTATGCAACTACATCCTTTAATTTTGATGATAACAAATAGAAAACAATTTTATACACTAATTATTTTATTAAGTGTGTAGAAGAAAATAGAACAACAAAAGATGATTCTGGACTCTAAACCTGTGGAATGTACTACCAGCGGTAAACTGAAGGATTTGTGATACCTTGTATATATCAACAATTAAAGTTGAGATAGCTTCCATCTTCATAGTCCAAAGGTACAATTCTTCATCCGCTATAAAAGGGACAACAGATTTTGAAAGAGAAAAAAAACAAACAACAATGAACTTCAATGAAATATACAACATTCATTTCATTCATTCAAAATTATTTTTGTACAAAGCAATTTGTAAACACTTAGTATTGTAAAGTGTCTATATTTTTTTTAAGTCTATACACTATATTTCAATTTGTGTAATCTGCTTATCAAGAAGCAACATTGGTAAACACAAAGTCTTTGTAAATCAACTCAGTTGATATCCTTGAGGTACTACATTTAGTCAACTGCCTCGAGGACTCATTGACAGTAGGTCAGCGAGGTTGTATCAGGTTGATTATTGGATTAACCTTTTAATAAGGCAAACTCAATCATGCGACTGGACTGGAGTAGTCTAGTTAGCGGTGACCAATATAAAAATCGATGTTGATCTTTACTTGTTATTTTTTGTATTTAGTTTGTGTTGTTCGAAAAAGTTTTTACACATAGAAAAACCAATTTAAATCCTCCTTTCTTGTGTTTCTTGAACCTTCAACAAACGGCACCACAAAATTGTCTGCTCATAAGAGAATGTTCTTCAGGTGAGGTGGATTTTCCAGATTTGTACTAGGTTGACGGTGATTTGTTTCTACCAATGGGGAAAAAGGTACCTTGAGGGTGAATACATGCATGTATATATAGTGGGATTTGAGGAATAAACATATGGTGCGGTCCTCCATGTCCTAAGAATGAGTCACAAATATTCTCTATGAGTGTGTTATTTATCCAATTGTTTGTAACATGTGTTGAACTCTGATGACAGGAATTTCTATGGTATTTTTAGTAGTATTATTAGTAGTAAAATGACTAAGACATGCCCAAATATGAAGGAAAACCTACAAAAGCAGGAAAAAGCATCAAGACAGAGTCCAAGATGCAAAAAGACAAGAAAAAGCCCAAAAAGTGAAGAAAATAAGCATTCCATCGCAGCACGATGTGTGTCATCGTGCCACGATGAGAGCTGCTTGCTCGCTAAGAAATCAGAAGAAATAAATCTTGAAAAAATCTTCCATCGCAATACGATGCTTCACAACGCAGCACGATGAAGTTACTTGGCGCCCAAGCTGATGAAATGCACAGGATCAGTTATAAAATTGAACTGAATCTTCACATCGCAGTACGATGAGCTTATCGTGCTGCGATGCCTTGCTGAGGCCCATTACGAAAACTATAAATAGAGCCTCCCTGTTATTGTTTAAATCATTCAGAAATAGTAGAACACTGTCTACTATAAGGAGAGGTTCAGAGGAGCTCTATTGGGCATAGTTTTCTCGCCTTACGGGAAAACTAACTCAGCAAGGTATGTTTCTTTAGGATTTTGTATTTAGGTTATAATTCTTGTAATTTAAATATGTAGTCTTTATAATTATGCCTTAGGTTGTGGTGGAGAAGATGAACTCCCCTATGAATATTTAGAGTCTGTGGTTGAGTCTAAGTTATAATAAATGATATTTAGTAATTGTGTTTGTTATTTACTTTCTTGCATTTTAATAACGTATTCTCGTAATCTGGCGGATAAGCGGGAGCGCCCATAGAATTGATATTAGGTTTTGACTTAATATGATCCGGAACTAGTAGTAAATAATGCTAGATGTATAGAGATGGTAACATCCTGAACTAGTCGTGAATGAGCGGTTAGAGGAGGAGTCATGAACTACGTGTGAGTTGAGCACTTAGAAGATGAATAGCCCGATACTAGGATCTAGAGGTTAATTGGTGAAGATTATAATGCATGTTTATAAACAACTCACTTAGTAATTAGGGTATGTGACACAGCGAGGTTAGACTCTCGTAGGTACCTTAGTTATGAATGTAGGGAAACTTTAATAGACATAGTGTAATAGTAAGGTATTACTACAACAAGGAGAATTCACCGCCGAACATAATCTAAGTAACTATGTTATACACCGATCATGCCAAATATGAAGAAGGATGAAGTCCAACCACCATGTCTAGCCTCTATATTTCTTGAATCTATTATTTATACATTCTGCAATTTATATTTCTGCAAAGCATTACGCTTATTTTATAAAACCCTTTTTCCAAAACCCAAAGCGAATGCAAACTATCACAAACTTAAATAACGCTAGTGAAGCTTCGGCACGATCTCTGTGGATTCGAACTCATTCTACTCGTAGAGTGTGAATTATTACTCGACGACAGAGGAGGTGTCCTTATCTCAAATCCCTAAACCTAGTGTGAATGGAGACTTTGTTAACAACAAAATCACACGATGGGAAAGGGAGACAAACTGCTCACTGCTAAAGAGATTGTGCTAAAACTAAACAAGGTTTCACATGTTTTCAGCCAATGGAAATTGGTTCCTTTAGAGAGCGTTAATTTGGTTTTTTTATTTTCTTCTGATGATTATAAACGTAAACCATTGTCCATTGGAACATACAATTTGAAGCTAGGTTTTCTTTGTTTGTCAAAATGGGAGCCTGATTTTAATATTAACACTAAAAGGAAATCTCATGATGTAGCTACTAATTCGAATGATGTAACTAAGGCTTAATTAAATGCATGCCTGATTATTTGAGATCCTGAGAAGTTGTTGAGTTTGTGAGTGTTTTTGGACCCATACAAGAACCAATGATGCATGTCAAGATTCTTTTGTTGATGCTTTGCACATTGAGAAGTAACAGACATGAGTCAACAACAAGTTCTTGAACTCAACTTAAATATTTTGATTCGGATGCGCACTTGCATGAGGTGGTTCGTAATGATATCCAAGTTATTAAGCAAGTCTGGGCAACCATTGTTGAAGGTGAGAAATCGTTCACACCTCTTCATATGTCGTTATGAATTTCCTTTCAAGGAAAGTGTCCTTGAGATTTGCAGTTGATGTAGTAGATGGCAAATTTTAGTATTTCGAAAACAATATTCATTCTTTCAAGAAAAAAAAAAAGTAATTGTTGTTTATGTGACTTGTGTTACCTATATAGATTTAGATATGTTACTAGTACCTAGTATAGGTACTAGTACGAAATAAGACATTTTTAAAACATATAATTGTTTTCAAGATAATTATATAAATAACATAACATGATTATATTGTTAAAACAAATAATTAAATATAAAAAAGACCACACATTAATATGATTTACTTCAAGAGTATTAGCGCCCATGTCTCCTATTTGAAATTGCTAATGGGATTGGTACTCCTCTAATGATTACTGAAACTATTAAAAGAAGAATTCTTGGACATTATGCTAGAGTTTTATAGTTGATATTGATCTTTCCAAAAGTTTTTTGATGAGATCATAGTTGAACGTGGAGTTTTTGCAATTTACGTGGAAGTATAATATTAAAGTTGTGCTTGCAAAGAATATGGTTAAAGGAAGCAATTCAAACGCAAATGCTGGTGATGAATACAAGCAAATCAATGCATGTATTTAGACAAATGTTTGTCTAAATATATGCATTGATTTACGTGTTTTAATTTTTCTTTTTTTTTTCTCCTCAATCAAGCAAGGGCTAATTCTTACTCAAAGATAATGAACTCAATGTTCTTAATTCTTACTTACAATGAGCCTAAATAATGTCTCACAATGATCCAGTTTGTATTATTGAAACTACCAATGCTACCCCTCATCCCTCAAATAATGGTGCAATTTTATTTCATTTTGATAATAAGATTGAGAGATTTCAAGAGCCATTGATTATCGAAGAAGATACCGGCTTGAATGATCAAGGCTATAGTAGCATGAGGTGAGGAAACTAAGACCCAATGATACAAGTTAAGCCTCGTTTACTAATGCTTTGCACATTGAGGCGATAGACATGACTCGACAATAGGTTTCTGAAAACTCATCTTGAACATGTTGATCTGGATGTGCACTTGTTGAGGTGGTTCATATTGATATTCGAGTTATTAAACAAGTCTGGGCAGCCATGGCTAAAGATGATATATCGTTCACGCCCTACATGTGTCAAAACAACAAAAGAAGAAAGATAAATGGTTAGCAAAAAGTGTTAGCCAGGTGTACATCTTATCTAAGGATATAGATTCCCAGCAGTTTTATTTTAACACAATTTCCTGCTGTAATGAATCTGGGCCGTTTATAAGTGACCAGCCGGTCCAGAATACACAATTTTATACATTAAAATAATCTTATCCGTCGATTTGAGATCGGATGGTGCAGATCTATTACAGCAGGATGCTATGACAACATCAAATCTGCGTCCCTTATCAAAGGGTCCACCTTATTTTTGGTTTTTTTCTAATCTAAGGCATTGCTAAATAAATAGGTATAAAATAGACCTATCGATCAAATCCAAGGGTCTATATTGTAAAAACGTGGTTTTTGTAAAAAAAAAAAAAGTTTTGGGCTTGGTGAAACAGGACGCAACCAACCCTAAGTTTATTTAAATCTCTTGATATAATATTTCTAGCATTGATATATCCGTCAAATAGTTATAAATTTAATCTTAATTAAAAATTCTTACTATATTAATTTTAATAAAATATATTTCTAGCATCGAAATTTCCGTCATATAGTAATAAATTTTCTTGAAATCTCCGTCAGATATTTCAATCCATCCTAAAAAAATACAAGCAAAAATAAATAAAAAAGAAATATGAAAGTAAATTGTATTTGGTTTGAATGTTATACAAAATACATTTTACTAGCCTCGTAATGTCCGCCCCCGACATGTATTTAAGAAAGTTCAATATAGAATAGTGATACAAGTCTAAGAGTAGACGAAACTAGCATTATTTCTTATACATTCAACATTATTCAAAATATATGAGAAGGTATGTGTTTGTTTGTTTATATTTTTCTTCGATTTATAAGAACTTATCATCCTTTTTCTAACGATTTTCAAGTATAAGATGGTGTTACATATCAGACAATGTTTTATTTTGAAGCACAATTTATTTAACCTGGTAAAAATCTTAAATTTTGTTCGAACACTGTTACCTATTAACCAAAAATATTTCGCTTATGTTGATTTGCTTTCATATATTGCTGCTTTTATTTTGTATTTCAAGATTCTTTTCAATGTATCTTTTGTTGATTTCAATTCTTAAAGAAAAATTGACGGTTATAGTTATTATTTTTCATGTAACAGATGTTCGATGGCCGATTCACAAGTTCAACATGACATGTTGGGATGGGTCGAAAACAATGAGCAAAGAGTGAATCCCCTTCATTATAATTTAGTCATTCCTTTTGATAAATTCAAAATCAAACAACTATATCAATGCACTCTCAAAGATGCAACAACAAAACTCAATAAAAGCTAGTCTAGTGAGACTGAGAAAACGGAAACCCACCTAAATCCGACACAAACAAATATATTGTGAGTTTATATTTCTTTCAATGTTTTGATTAACTAGTTTTGATTTACACATGCTCTTTAAAGAAGGGCAACATAGATGTTGATACAAATTATGGTAGTTATAAGTGTTGGAGATTTTGAGTCTGTTTATAAAGTAATTAATTATTCACATTTTTATTTTGTTTACATTATTTGTTATTGTTGTGGTGCATTCAGGAGGACCCAATAAACATTGCAATGGATGGAGACTTTGCATGAAAATATTAGGAGCAATCGGGTTCCTTTAGAACAAGGTGGCAGAGGAGTCGAAAATTGAAAATTTCAATCAAACTCTAATTGCTTATACATTAAGCTATAAATAATAACTTTGCCAATCTTCAGCTCTATGACACACATGTGGAACAAAACTCTACAATTGTTTGATCTTTGTGATTTTATATCTTCTTTGTATTGTATGTGATATGCATTTATATCCTAAATTTGATGTAGTTTAAAAATATATATTAAAGATCCATGTGATACATCACATGTGTATTATTAATTTAGATTTTTCTAATTGGTGTATAGCAATTCTTTAGCTTGTTTCCAATGTATCTAAGGTGATTATTCTTGAATTGTAAGGATTGAGTACCCCTTGTACTTCGTATAATTCAATATTTACTTATAAAACAAAAAGTGTATTATTACATTATTTAATGAGTATAATAAAGTATGCATATAAAATTTATTACATTATAAGTTTATCTCATTTAAATATATAATCATAGAGCAGAGATATGTTAACCGAAAGCATATAGAATGAGTTTCTTTAAATTATAAGGGTTGAGTACCCCTTGTATTTCTTATAATTCAAATTTTACTTATAAAACAAAAAAACAAAAAATTAGTTACTCCAAATCGTGACCTTTAAATTTGTTTTTTACTCCTAAACACCTCATGTGAGATTAAAATATGAGAACTGTGGTAGCCTTCGAAACCGTTGCATCCTTCGTTTTTTGTCTCAAAAAATCATCAGTCACACTTACAAACCTGTATTTGCCTTAAACATCAAAGAAATATTAGCCATTCTAATTTATTCAATGCCTTTTCTTTTTTTTGTATTTTACATTTTTCCTAGGGTTTTGAATCTCTATTAATTAAAAAAATATTCAATTAACATCAGACTCATCTATCAAATATCCAACATAATGGTAAATACATACGATACATAAGTTTGCTGGCACACAGTTTATTTGTGAGTTTTTTTTTTTTAATGGCATTGACAAATATATATATATATATATATATATATATATATATATATATATATATATATATAATGGGAGTCAAAATACAAATTAAGAATACCAGAAGTACTCAAAGGTATGTTGAGACAAAATCCATTTTTGATGTTTTAAAGATTACAAACATCTTTAATTAAGCTTTAAATTGATTCTAATCATTTTGTTGACTAACAAGTGCTTTTGAGTGATTATAAGCAAAAACAGATCCAAAAAATCAATCTGCTAAAGTATTGACAGAAAATACTAAAACACGATCAATCTGAGATAATTCTTCTAGACAGACAGTTTCTGCACAGTTCTGAATTAATGACTTATCAGTTAAGTCCAACATGTAAAAACAGATAAGCACTTTTATGAAAGAATATAGAATCAAATCTCTACAGGTTTTAATCCATTTTGAGAAAGGAATTTATTATCAATCACAAGCTTTCAATTATAAGATTTACCACTTTTAGCTTTTGAGAAAAGCCAAAGATTTGCAAAGCACATGGTCTTAAAAGATAGAAACTGATAACATAAGCTTACTACATGCTTCCTAGACCAATCACAACATCACAGCCAAGCCTTAACTCATGGTTAAAGTGTACTTGTGACAAGGACAAAAGAAACATTCTTTTATGAAGCAAACTAGGCAAGTACAACTAGGTTTATTCCCTAAGTACATTTCTAGCTGCCAAACTAAAGGACAATAGCTGTGTATTACTCTCTCAAACAACTATTTATGGATAAGGATAAGGATGGATGGATGTCACACGCTCCAACTTAGTAGAATGAATTGAGAATGAACAGTAACATGTAGCACACAGTTTTTGCAAAACTGCTCCAACTGTTTTGTTTACTTCTCCAATAGTACAAACGACTAGTTTTGTGTACTCTAGACTTGGGAAACAAGCATACTACAACCAATGACAACTCACTACAACTGGTGTTCAAGTTGCTCAAATCTGTTCATGGCAAAACTCAAAGCAAGAATGAATTGAGATTATGCAGAGACTGTAAGGCCTTTGCTAAAAGCTTAGCTTGGTGAATTGGACTGTGAGTAACGACTAATATTTACTCTCTAAAGGATACATTATCAAGTCAAAGCCAGATTCAAAGCTGCATCTATAAATAGCATAAGAAATCAGAGTTCAAGGCATCAGTTCTATCAAGCAATCAAGCAAAAATTCAAAAGTCTTTTAATCCATTAGAGCTGAACTCTTTTAATCATTATCATTCTTTGTTATTCATTTAAAAGAGATTAGTAAATCTCATTCAGTAAAATAGAAAACAAACCACTCTAAGCTTCTCACTTTGTGTTGAGATCTGTAATTTAGCTTAGAACCAAATTCCTTATCATTGTAATCTATCTCAAGTCAATAAGTGATTATTGATTGAGTATTTAGTCTGGTGTGACTAAGGGTTGATCAAGTTGTAAGTGCTTGGAAGTGTTTGGTCGTAGATTTAGATCAAAGGATAAGTATTTGTAATCTTGGATTTGTAAGATCAAAAGATTATAGTGGATAAACTCACAGGAGGTGGGGACTGGACGTAACCCAAGATTTAAGGGTGAACTAGTATAAAATTTTTGGTGTTAATCTCTCCTACTCTCGTACTCTTTAAATTCTTATTGTTTACTTAAATCTTCTTTCAAGATCATTCTCAGATTAATCTTGAAAACTGCTATTTTAATTTCTTAACTAACACAATCTATTTCATTAAGTAAATTTTTTAAAGGTACACAATTCAAACCTCCCCTTTTCTTGTGTAAAACTTTTCTACTTCAAGGTAAAATAAGGAAAAAGATACAAAACAAAAACAATATAAAATGACTACAAAAAGCAAGAAACCACCACAACTACCCAGAATAGCCACCAAAAGAGAGAGGAAAACCAACTATGAGAGAGCACCCGAAGAGATACCACTCAATCAGAACCTGAAAAATCTAGACACCAAATCCTCTTACAGGACCAACACAATAGAGGTTGCACCTCCCACTCGTAAGGTGCAAGAGCTTTCAGAGTTTTTACTTAAAAATTATTTTCAGGAGGAAAGTTTCACCATATTCATAATATTATCAATTGTTGAAGACCCACCAACATAAATCATATCATTCCGAAAGGTCCAAAAATAATACACAAACAACATGTCACACTAGAATCAATTTGTGAGTGTTGTTTTACCGGTACAGTCTGCTCTTTAGCCAGGGGGACACACACTAGGGACTAGTATTAATTAATCACAATTGTTAAGATTTAGAGTGACTCTTGGAATCGACACATCAATCCTCCTACTTATATATTGCCGTTTATTGCGCATCAATCTAGATTCTAGTTGAGTATTTTCTCTTGGGGTGCGCCTCTTATAATGGGCTCTTCCTCTCTCTTTTCTTGGCGGTTCATCTTAGTGGTCGTGGTGTTTTCTATCTTCTGAGAGTTTATGTTTTGGAGTTTTTGTGGTGGTGTTTTTTTTTTCTCACTATTTATTTGTATCATTTGAGTAATTCTGGTACTCATGACTTGTTTTCAAATTCCTATTTTTATATGTATATATAATACTCCCTCTGTTCCTTTTTATAAGAAACAAAAGTGAAAAATTTTTTGTTCTTTTTTATAAGAAACTTTGACTAATTTTCAAATGTTTTAAATGTTGAATTTCATTTATGCCCTTATTTATTATGAAAGAGAATATTAAAAATAAGTAAGTTAATTGAATTTAGAGAAAATAAATAAGGGTATAAATGGAATAAGTTTAAATTTATAAGAGTATTAAATGAAAAGAACTATTTACAATGTGTTTTCTTGGTATGTGTAATTTTTTCAACCTGTTTCTTATAAAAAAGAACAGAGGGAATATCTATTTGCCATTAAAAAATCTAGATTATTATAAGTATGCATTGATATTTTTGTTTTGTTTGAGATGTCTTCTATGAGAAAATAAAGATAAAAATCCTTGCAAATATAATAATAAACTTTTAAGTTTGTCATATAAATTGAAAGACCACATAAACATAAATTAAATTTTAAATAAATTAGAAATGTACATTAATGATGATTTCAAACTATTTACAGAAACATAACTTAAACTTAATTAACTTACAAAAATTATCATTGCACTGCCAAACAAAACGACGATTTGCTGGTGGACAATCACTGATAGATTTGCACTGAATTTCAGCTGCATGCATTATCATATCATATAATTAAGAAAATGAAAAGTTTATTATATAATATATGTATAAGATATATTTAAAAATTGTGTGAATAATGACATACTTGGCTTATAAACATCTATAGAAAGAAATATCATCAAAATATAAACAAACATTAGAATCGGCGCCATATTTTTCTTATTTTTCATTTCAATATAAAATGTTTTTGAACGCTCTCTATAATTAAAAATTTGCATCCTTTATTTTATAATGAAAATTTGGGAGCTTTGTTAATAAACGTTTTTAACGCTTAGGAGTTGTAAGAAGCCGTTTGTAAAATTGGAATTAATGTTAAATGTCTCCAATCAATATGTTATGTGTATTCCATTAGCTCATAGAAGTTACAGAAAGTCACTTGCAGTGGTGGAGGCATATATATATATATATTGGAATATTTTAATATGGACCACTTCTACAAATGTTTCATCATGTAAAAATCCTAAAAGTTAGAGAAACAAATTAATGAATGATGAAAAATATTAGTTGTATAAATAACGCATCAAAGATTTGATTACACATTTAATTAATTATCTATTAAAAGTAACATATATATGATCGGGTCATCCATCATTTATATTTACACCACAAACCCAACAGTGCTAGGCACAAGAAAGTGTGTTAAGAAGTCTCACATTGGTTGCGAAATAGTCTGAACAATTGTTTATAAAGTAAAGGCAATTCATTCTCCAATAATATACTCTCTCCGATCTTAGTTATAAGCAAAAGTTACTTTCTAGATTCATTGAACAATTGATGTATCTAACTAAAATATAGACTAGATACATCGGTTGTTTAATGAATCTAAAAAATAACTTTTGCTTATAAATAAAGCAGAAGGAAGTATTATTTTCCATATTACTTTCCCTTCCTTTAGATAACACATGGGTAACATCCAATGTTATAAAAACGGCGAACCGGTGCCCGTAAAACTGTTAAAAAAAACACACAAAACCATATTGAACCGGTGCAAACCAGTGAACCGGTTCCGGTTTCATTTAACCGGCCGGTTCAACTTTAATTACTCTTTTAAATTTTAAGATCTTCAATATTTTTTTATTGTTGCATAAACTTTTTTAATTTATTCTTCTTCATATTCAATGTACTGAAATCATTTCCTCCACTTCATTTTTCGAATCCGGTAAATTACCGAGAGGAGAAGAAGCAGGAAAAGTAAGCAAAAATTTATTTTATTGATGAGAAGAAGAACAAAGAAATAAACATAGAAACAAAGTGATCAAATGAGTGAATCCATTAGATTGTAACCGAGAATAACAGCAAATAAAGGGACACAATTAGAAATCTTAGGATTATTATGAATAGTAGTAGGGACACAATTATATAGGGATTTTTATTTAGGATTTCAATGGACCTTTGTTGTTGAATGCATTAACATTATTTTTTTAAAAGCTAATTTTCCATAACTATATATATATGTCCATAAATAAAAACTATATATATTTATATATTTCAACAAAAACTATATATATGAACTTTGAATCAAAAGTCTCACCGATCCGGTGATCGAACATCTAAATGCCAAAAGACGGATGACTTTTTTAATTAATTGCAAAATTAGTTTGTAATGCTCATTTACTTAAAAATTAAAAACAATTTTCTTCTAGATTTAGGCACAATTAAAAATAAATTAATTTGATAAATAAACATAATTATATTCCTAAAGCTTCTTCTTGGCCCTTGACTACCGAAAGACACCTTTTAATTGGTCATAACTTCATACTCTTCTGGAGGACTCTCTCAACAAAGTTAATATATATAAAAATCTCCAAAAACATCGGAGTATAATAGCCTATATTATTGTCCTTTCCGCTTTGATGTAACAAGCTATTGTAAAGTATTTTGGTGTTTGAATTCAGATACTCGTTGAATTATCTCAAAAAAGTTACTTTGTAATATTAATGTATCCGAATTTTAATTATGCATGTCTCAACTAAATATTATAGATAATTAGACTAAGAAGGTCAAGAAGTGAAGGATGTGATGGGATCTCTGGAATCAAATGGTATGGGAGATGCGAGAATAGTAAGTGCTTTAGTACCATTTCATTAAATTAAGAGGTTTCCATTTCATAAATTACCCCTATCTATCAAAATTAACTTGGATGGTTCTGGTGTTGCTTATTCTAGTACTGGAATCCCTTACCTTGATCATATGCTACATGTTAGTACTTTTTATTTTAAATGATTTGTTTTATTGTGGATTTTTATTTTTGTTATATTATTATATTTTGAATTGTTGAATACAAACTTCAATCATTCTTTCGATGACATAGACACCAGATATGATATGGACATTGGCACCGACATATAAATACTAATTTTAGAAAAAGAATTGATTGTTTGTAATCACAAGTGTCAGAGTTATGTTGGTGTCAGATACGCCTTTAATCTGAAGTGTTGGTGCCATGATTTTAAATTGCAGTCTGCAATATAATGATATTTGAGGTCTCCACTCTGCACAACTGCATTGCAATCGCATTTGTGGCCACGTCGTACGCAATTGCCTGCATTTTATTGTGTTATAAAAGTTTCAGCATAAGCGCAACCGCAATTTAAAATCATGGTCAGCCCTATGTGCATAAGTTTCATTTTGGAGCTTCTGATTGACTCATTGACCTTTAAATTTCACTTTCCTGGGGTGATGCACAGTCCTCCAAAACTGATACATAGTTATAGATTAGCCATTAGAGAAGCTAATTTGAAATGTCATAACTTTATTGACATATATGATTTTAAATCACATACTGTGATGTTAAACAATGTGTGTCAAGAAAAGGTTTCTTTTGTTCGAGAAATGGTTTTCTCATTTTGTTCACTTTCATTTCTCAAATAATGGTGCAATTTCATTTCATTGTTAACAAGACTGAGAGAGTTCAAGAGCCATTGATTATTGAAGAAGATACCGCTTTGAAACTAATAGACCCAATGATGCAAGTCAAGTTTGGGCTCGGTGAAACAGGACACAACCAACCCTAAGTATATTTAAATTTCTTGATATAATATTTCTAGCATTGATATCTCCGTCAAATAGTTATAAATTTAATAAAATATATTTCTAGCATCGGAGTTTCCGTCAAATAGTTATAAACTTTCTTGAAATCTCCGCCAAATATTTTAATCCATATATCCTAAAAAAATATAAACAAAAAGGAATAAAAAAGAAATATGAACGTAAAATGTATCTGGCTCAAATGTTGTACAAAATACAATTAACTAGCCTCGTAATGTCCGCCCGATCGACATGTATTTAAGAAAGTTCAAAGCAGAATAATGGTAAAGTTTAAGAGTAGTAGACAAAACTAGTTCTTATATGCATTCAAAGCTATTCAAAATATATGAAAACATTTTTACTAGAAAAAACGTTTCCGATTGTACAGTTACATCAGAGAAGGTATATATTTTATTATTTTTTATTTATGATTTATAATAACATATCATCCTTTTACAATTTTCAAATCCTTTTTATAATGATTTTTAAGTATAAGATGATGTTATACATATCAAACAATGTTTTATTTTGAAGCACAATTTAATTATTTAATATGATAAAAATCTTAAATTTGCCTCGATACTATTATCTTTTCACTAAAAAAATTTCATTTATGTCGATTTGCTTTCATATATTGCTGCTTTGATTTTTTTTTTTTTGAAACAGATATTGCTGCTTTGATTTTGTATTTCAAGATTATTTTCAAAGTATCTTTTGTTGATTTTAATTCTTAAAGAAAATTGCATGTAACAGATGTTTGATGGCCGATTCACAAATTCAACATGGCATGTTGAGATGCATGCAAAACAATGAGCAAAGAGTGAATATCATTATTGCACTCTCAAAGATGCAACAACAAAACTCAAGTCCCTATCTATGCTAGTACAAAGCATATAGGTACATAAAATTATTTGTCATAGTTTATTTTAAATGAATTTCATTTTTCTTTTATTTAAATTGTTATCAATAGGATTCCTTTTAGTTTTGATTTAATTTTATATAAGAACTATCAAACGAATCTAATAAAATAATAATATTTACTCTATTTAATATAATTTAAGTGTTGCTTATTATTTGAGAAAAAAAATATGCACAGATAGTGTAAAATAATTTTATACTGTCAACTAATCACAATCATATTTTCTGCATCATCACCCCATTTAATCCCATCTTTTTTGTATAACATCGAAGGTTGAAACATTCTTATTAGTTGTCAGTGTAAAATTAATTTACATTGACGGTGCATGTTTTTTTTACGGTGCATGTCTTTTAAAATCTTATTATTTTATATGTAAAGAAAGTGATCTTGCTTTTTCCCAATCAGAATCCCTTGTCAAAGTGTGCCGCATCATATCTTCTGCAACTGCGAAAAGGAGATACGGATCAACCAGCCAGAAAGCGAAATTGCATGCTTGCAGACAAGGGCTTCAGTTGCCTCCTCCTCAGTCTCAAACTCAACAAAAGCCTGCTTTTTCCCATTCTTCTCAAAGACTTTGCAGTTGGTAATGATTCCGTGTTCCACTAGAAGACTTGCAAGCTCACCCTCAGAAATGTATTGTGGGAGGGAGGACACGTGAATGATCCTTGTCGGGGAGCAACAATACCGGTAGTTTTTAGCAGCATTTCGATTGAATCTATTGAGATTCAAGTTCTTGTATTCATGAGTATCAGCACCTTGAGTTATGCTTGGATACGTTGAGAAGGTCACATCCAATTGCTTTACAAACAACATGGCACCCTACATTTTAAAAGTGAAGAGGTTTTAGTGATTGGTTATACACTTGAGCAGAAAAAATATTGATTAATCTGCATGCCACAATGACAATAGAGGTAGAATAAAAATAAAAACTTAAGATGAAAACTATGGCATCCCCTCGATAATTGAACAAGCTGGATTTAAGATAGACCTTGATCAGATATAAGAATTTGGAAGACCTTTACTTAACCGCGGAAGCTAACTTTAGAATCGAGGTTTACACAACTCTTATAAAAGTTATCTATGTCATATCTCTAGTCAATGTGGGACTTCTAACAATTGGATTCATCACTTTAATGAAAAATATAATTTGTCATTAAAAAAAAAACTTTAATGGCAATTTATCCTTGTATTCTTGTATTTCCTTTCTCTTTATCATATATTATTCTACCGTTTATTTTGTAATATTTAGATACTTTGTAATATGGAGGTTGGATTATAAATTTTAGATATTTTTTGTTATCGATTTTTTTTTAAAATTGTTTTTAATCTTAAAATGAAAAGTTATTTCTAATAACTTTTCAAGATTGAATCTATTTTTTTTTAAACTAAGAAACCTTAATATAGTTAGGAACTTTCTATATTAAAAGAAGATATTTTTTTATAGTAAATAAATAGAAAGTAGTTTTAGATTATTTTTTAAAAAAATCTCAAAAAAAACCTCTTAATTCTTTCGCAATAAAATCACTTTTTTTAATAATTAAACAAACACATGATATTTGGTAAGCACATGATATAGCCATGGTAATGGTATAGCCTTGGAAACTTCCATTGCCGCCGCCCTCTTTTCTCAGTTCACAGATCTTCATCCTCCCCCAAATCCAAACCCTTCATTCCCTAAATAAATCTTGTGTGTTCTTTATTGCATTATTTATCGCTTTCGATTTATTGATTAATTGCATATTGAAAATTGCTTTGATTCGTTGAATTCGATAGTTGTTGGATTATTGCACGACAAGTTTGACAAAACACTAGTAGTGTATTTTTCAGAGATTTCAAAATGACGATCACATTTATCGATCATGAATTGACGCACATCATATAAGTCAATTAAATACACTAGTTCCCCTCCCCTAAACCGTTTTCTCTGACATGGTTGTTTTGCAGTTAATATTGGGATAAATATCACTATTCAGGCATAGATTCTTGGTGCTATTGAGATTGCAGCTTGCATGCAGAGCTTGGAGAAACCTATAGTTGAAAAATTTGGGCGGCCAATTTTTTTTTAATAAATAAATTAAATATAAAAATTATATTGTACATAAAAATATAAGTCATGAAAAGTACAAATTAAAATTTATCTAATAATGTTTTTTATGAGCTTATAATTTATTTTGATAAGTTAATTCAGTTAGCTTTATAACTTACTATTTTTAATTCTAACTTTCCCCTATTACCTCACTTAAAAAATTAAATATTAATAAACATATTTCTTATGTCATTTTATATTTATATATGTTACTTCAATTTCTAATTTTGTCCAATAATATAAAGTCAATTAGTTATCTGTTATTTTTTTACAAACAACGTCGTGTTTTCCCCTTTTTATTTATAGATTTGGTTATTGACATTAGGGGTTTCCATGGGCCGGATTGGGTCGGGTTTAGGCAAAACCAAAACTCGAACCATATAGGGTACTCTGGATTGAGTTGAACAAAATAACTGCTCACTTTAATATTGGGTCGGGTTGGATAAACCCACTTATTTTCGGGTTGGGTTAGGTGGGTTGTGTGGATTACCCAAATTTTAATTTTTAATATCAAATGACTAAATAACGAATCATCATTTTTTTTTATAAAAATGACACAACTTTTTTTATATTCTTAAAAAATAGTATAAGATATTTTTATTACTTTTTTAGCATCATAAAATGATAATATTATCACCATATTTTTTTTCTCATAAAAATAACATATTTTCACTATTTACAAATAATGATATTTTTAGCACCATTACTTTTAATGAAAAAAAAGAAGTCGAAGAGTGGAGACTCGAAAGAGATAATCAGAGAATGTGTTAAAACTATGATATACGAAGGAGTAATTGTTTGTCGTTTGGAATAATAAACTCACATACAACTTATTTCGGAAATTTAAGTATTGAACTTATGACTTTTATCTTTTAATGATGGAAAATCTTTAATAATAATATGAAAATTGTTTAAAAAAAATCCTGACACTACTGATCAGTGGTTCAGTGGGTTTTTTGGGTTTGGGTTGGGTTTAGCCCAAAACCGATTTATTTTATGGATTTTTCATTTTGAAATCCATACCCACCCAGTAACACAACCCAACCCACTTTTTTGGGTTGGAATGGGTGGGTTTGACCGGGTCAATTGGGTTTATCCAACCCATGTACACCCCTAATCGACATGGGTTTGCAACTTCATTTTTTTTATCATCGTCTTAGCCCGGCGTTGTGTTTGTTGTCGTCTTGTGCGGCATTGTGTTTGTTTGTCATTTTGTGCGGCATTTGTTGATTTTTCGTCTTAGTACGGGGTTCGTTGGTTCAAATTGACATATTCAATTTAACTCAATACCTTTCTGATTAAGACTTGTAAGTCAATGTGGCAGATCTAGGAGTATGGATATTCCAGTTACTTTTATTTTGTCATATTTGTAGGCTCTTTTAAGTTGCCGATTTATGCTATTAACTTATATGCTGCAAGATTGTTTGCAAGTTCCCTTATGATGCACGGGTACTCCATTTGAGGGAGAGTACTGGTACTGGGTACGTACCCGTATCAATACCGGATACATATCCATACCTTAATTTATGCCCATACACTTACATGAGTTTTTCTAAAAATGTCGTACGACGTATCGGTATCCGTATCGGGTATCGGTACCGTACCCGCATCTAGGAAACATTCTTCATTTTTTAGCAATCTTGAATTTGTAATAATCTATGTATTTGTCAATTTGAATGATTGAATTTCTTTTTTAGTAAAAAGAAAAAAAATAGCTGCATAAGCAATAGGGATGTTCATATCCGAACCAATCCAAAAGTAAAATCATAAACTGAAAACCGTAAAAAAAGCACATTTAGTTTGAGCCACAAGAATCATTTTTCTTCTAAATCGCGGGGTTTGGTTTGGTTTGCAGTTTTCATTTCAGAAAATCAAAAATCAAACCGCAATACTTGACTTAACCCTATAAACTAGTAGCAATCAACATATTACCTAGTCTAACTAACCAAGTCCAACCTAAATTGAGTTCATAAAATAGTAGGCTTTCAAAATATATCATTTCATGCAATCCATAACTATATTTTGGGTAAATAGCCGTTTACCCTCTAGAAAATACATACCTAAATTTTTTTTCATTTGCCCCCTGTATTTTTTTTCTCCTATATAAAAAAAAAATCAATTACCGCTTGCAATGTTGGCGAGAGGGATAAACGTGGCATGCCCAATGAAGGGGTAATCCAAAATTCACTAACATTAAAGGGGGAAAAATAATGAAATCTTAAGCCCACATATTCAATGAGTGATAAATGACGGAATATTCACATTACAAGTGGGTAATTGAAAAAAAAAATTAGGCGGGAATAAATCAAAACTCATCTATTTTGAGGGGGATAAATGACTATTTATCGCTATATTTTGTATTTTTTTTTTTTACACAAACAAAATGATATTCATTCATTCAAATCGATAAAATGACAAACTCATCTATTTTTGTATTTTAATTTCTTAACTAACACAATTTGTTTCATTAAGTAAATTTTTTAAAGGTACACAATTCAAACCTCCCCTTTTCTTGTGTAAAACTTTTCTACTTCAAGGTAAAATAAGGAAAAAGATACAAAACAAAAACAATATAAAATGACTACAAAAAGCAAGAAACCACCACAACTACCCATAATAGCCACCAAAAGAGAGAGGAAAACCAACTATGAGAGAGCACCCGAAGAGATACCACTCAATCAGAACCTGAAAAATCTAGACACCAAATCCTCTTACAGGACCAACACAATAGAGGTTGCACCTCCCACTCGTAAGGTGCAAGAGCTTTCAGAGTTTTTACTTAAAAATTATTTTCAGGAGGAAAGTTTCACCATATTCATAATATTATCAATCGTTGAAGACCCACCGACATAAATCATATCATTCTGAAAGGTCCAAATAATACACAAACAACATGTCACACTAGAATCAATTTGTGAGTGTTGTTTTACCGGTACAGTCTGCTCTTTAGCCAGGGGGACACACACTAGGGACTAGTATTAATTAATCATAATTGTTAAGATTTAGAGTGACTCTTGGAATCGACACATCAATCCTCCTACTTATATATTGCCGTTTATTGCGCATCAATCTAGATTCTAGTTGAGTGTTTTCTCTTGGGGTGCGCCTCTTATAATGGGCTCTTCCTCTCTCTTTTCTTGGCGGTTCATCTTAGTGGTCGTGGTGTTTTCTACCTTCTGAGAGTTTATGTTTTGGAGTTTTTGTGGTGGTGTTTTTTTTTTCTCACTATTTATTTGTATCATTTGAGTAATTCTGGTACTCATGACTTCTTTTCAAATTCCTATTTTTATATGTATATATAATACTCCCTCCGTTCCTTTTTATAAGAAACAAAAGTGAAAAAAAATTTGTTCCTTTTTATAAGAAACTTTGACTAATTTTCAAATGTTTTAAATGTTGAATTTCATTTATGCCCTTATTTATTATGAAAGAGAATATTAAAAACAAGTAAGTTAATTGAATTTAGAGAAATTAAATAAGGGTATAAATGGAATAAGTTTAAATTTATAAGAGTATTAAATGAAAAGAACTATTTACAATGTGTTTTCTTGGTATGTGTAATTTTTTCAACCTATTTCTTATAAAAAAGAACGGAGGGAATATCTATTTGCCATTAAAAAATCTAGATTATTATAAGTATGCATTGATATTTTTGTTTTGTTTGAGATGTCTTCTATGAGAAAATAAAGATAAAAATCCATGCAAATATAATAATAAACTTTTAAGTTTGTCAAATAAATTGAAAGACCACATAAACATAAATTAAATTTTAAATAAATTATAAATGTACATTAATGATGATTTCAAACTACTACGTATTTACAGAAATATAACTTAAACTTAATTAATTTAACATACAAAAATTATCATTGCACTGCCAAACAAAACGACGATTTGCTGGTGGACAATCACTGATAGATTTGCACTGAATTTCAGCTGCATGCATTATCATATAAGAAAATGAAAAGTTTATTATATAATATATGTATAAGATATATTTAAAAATTGTGTGAATAATGACATACTTGGCTTATAAACATCTATAGAAAGAAATATCATCAAAATATAAACAAACATTAGAATCGGCGCCATATTTTTCTTATTTTTCATTTCAATATAAAATGTTTTTGAACGCTCTCTATAATTAAAAATTTGCATCCTTTATTTTATAATGAAAATTTGGGAGCTTTGTTAATAAACGTTTTTAACGCTTAGGAGTTGTAAGAAGCCGTTTGTAAAATTGGAATTAATGTTAAATGTCTCCAATCAATATGTTATGTGTATTCCATTAGCTCATAGAAGTTACAGAAAGTCACTTGCAGTGGTGGAGGCATATATATATATATATTGGAATATTCTAATATGGACCACTTCTACAATCAAAGATTTGATAACACATTTAATTAATTATCTATTAAAAGTATCATATATATGATCGGGTCATCCATCATTTATATTTACACCACAAACCCAACAGTGCTAGGCACAAGAAAATGTGTTAAGAAGTCTCACATTGGTTGCGAAATAGTCTGAACAATTGTTTATAAAGTAAAGGCAATTCATTCTCCAATAATATACTCTCTCCGACCTTAGTTATAAGCAAAAGTTACTTTCTAGATTCATTGAACAATTGATGTATCTAACTAAAATATAGACTAGATACATCGGTTGTTTAATGAATCTAAAAAATAACTTTTGCTTATAAATAAAGCAGAAGGAAGTATTATTTTCCATATTACTTTCCCTTCCTTTAGATAACACATGGGTAACATCCAATGTTATAAAAACGGCGAACCGGTGCCCGTAAAACGGTTAAAAAAAACACACAAAACCAGATTGAACCGGTGCAAACCAGTGAACCGGTTCCGGTTTCATTTAACCGGCCGGTTCAACTTTAATTACTCTTTTAAATTTTAAGATCTTCAATATTTTTTTATTGTTGCATGAACTTTTTTAATTTATTCTTCTTCATATTCAATGTACTGAAATCATTTCCTCCACTTCATTTTTCGAATCCGGTAAATTACCGAGAGGAGAAGAAGCAGGAAAAGTAAGCAAAAATTTATTTTATTGATGAGAAGAAGAACAAAGAAATAAACATAGAAACAAAGTGATCAAATGAGTGAATCCATTAGATTGTAACCGAGAATAACAGCAAATAAAGGGACACAATTAGAAATCTTAGGATTATTATGAATAGTAGTAGGGACACAATTATATAGGGATTTTTATTTAGGATTTCAATGGGCCTTTGTTGTTGAATGCATTAACATTATTTTTTTAAAAGCTAATTTTCCATAACTATATATATATGTCCATAAATAAAAACTATATATATTTATATATTTCAACAAAAACTATATATATGAACTTTCAATCATTCTTTCGATGACATAGACACCAGATATGATATGGACATTGGCACCGACATATAAATACTAATTTTAGAAAAAGAATTGATTGTTTGTATTCACAAGTGTCAGAGTTATGTTGGTGTCAGATACGCCTTTAATCTGAAGTGTTGGTGCCATGATTTTAAATTGCAGTCTGCAATATAATGATATTTGAGGTCTCCACTCTGCACAACTGCATTGCAATCGCATTTGTGGCCACGTCGTACGCAATTGCCTGCATTTTATTGCGTTATAAAAGTTTCAGCATAAGCGCAACCGCAATTTAAAATCATGGTCGGCCCTATGTGCATAAGTTTCATTTTGGAGCTTCTGATTGACTCATTGACCTTTAAATTTCACTTTCCTGGGGTGATGCACAGTCCTCCAAAACTGATACATAGTTATAGATTAGCCATTAGAGAAGCTAATTTGAAATGTCATAACTTTATTGACATATATGATTTTAAATCACATACTGTGATGTTAAACAATGTGTGTCAAGAAAAGGTTTCTTTTGTTCGAGAAATGGTTTTCTCGTTTTGTTCACTTTCATTTCTCAAATAATGGTGCAATTTCATTTCATTGTTAACAAGACTTAGAGATTTCAAGAGCCATTGATTATTGAAGAAGATACCGCTTTGAAACTAATAGACCCAATGATGCAAGTCAAGTTTGGGCTCGGTGAAACAGGACACAACCAACCCTAAGTATATTTAAATTTCTTGATATAATATTTCTAGCATTGATATCTCCGTCAAATAGTTATAAATTTAATAAAATATATTTCTAGCATCGGAGTTTCCGTCAAATAGTTATAAACTTTCTTGAAATCTCCGCCAAATATTTTAATCCATATATCCTAAAAAAATATAAACAAAAAGGAATAAAAAAGAAATATGAACGTAAAATGTATCTGGCTCAAATGTTGTACAAAATACAATTAACTAGCCTCGTAATGTCCGCCCGATCGATATGTATTTAAGAAAGTTCAAAGCAGAATAATGGTAAAGTTTAAGAGTAGACAAAACTAGTTCTTTTTTTTTTTTTGATAAACGACAAAACTAGTTCTTATATGCATTCAAAGCTATTCAAAATATATGAAAACATTTTTACTAGAAAAAACGTTTCCGATTGTACAGTTACATCAAAGAAGGTATATATTTTATTATTTTTTATTTATGATTTATAATAACATATCATCCTTTTACAATTTTCAAATCCTTTTTATAATGATTTTTAAGTATAAGATGATGTTATACATATCAAACAATGTTTTATTTTGAAGCACAATTTAATTATTTAATATGATAAAAATCTTAAATTTGCCTCGATACTATTATCTTTTCACTAAAAAAATTTCATTTATGTCGATTTGCTTTCATATATTGCTGCTTTGATTTTGTATTTCAAGATTATTTTCAAAGTATCTTTTGTTGATTTTAATTCTTAAAGAAAATTGCATGTAACAGATGTTTGATGGCCGATTCACAAATTCAACATGGCATGTTGAGATGCATGCAAAACAATGAGCAAAGAGTGAATATCATTATTGCACTCTCAAAGATGCAACAACAAAACTCAAGTCCCTATCTATGCTAGTACAAAGCATATAGGTACATAAAATTATTTGTCATAGTTTATTTTAAATGAATTTCATTTTTCTTTTATTTAAATTGTTATCAATAGGATTCCTTTTAGTTTTGATTTAATTTTATATAAGAACTATCAAACGAATCTAATAAAATAATAATATTTACTCTATTTAATATAATTTAAGTGTTGCTTATTATTTGAGAAAAAAAATATGCACAGATAGTGTAAAATAATTTTATACTGTCAACTAATCACAATCATATTTTCTGCATCATCACCCCATTTAATCCCATCTTTTTTGTATAACATCGAAGGTTGAAACATTCTTATTAGTTGTCAGTGTAAAATTAATTTACATTGACGGTGCATGTTTTTTTTACGGTGCATGTCTTTTAAAATCTTATTATTTTATATGTAAAGAAAGTGATCTTGCTTTTTCCCAATCAGAATCCCTTGTCAAAGTGTGCCGCATCATATCTTCTGCAACTGCGAAAAGGAGATACGGATCAACCAGCCAGAAAGCGAAATTGCATGCTTGCAGACAAGGGCTTCAGTTGCCTCCTCCTCAGTCTCAAACTCAACAAAAGCCTGCTTTTTCCCATTCTTCTCAAAGACTTTGCAGTTGGTAATGATTCCGTGTTCCACTAGAAGACTTGCAAGCTCACCCTCAGAAATGTATTGTGGGAGGGAGGACACGTGAATGATCCTTGTCGGGGAGCAACAATACCGGTAGTTTTTAGCAGCATTTCGATTGAATCTATTGAGATTCAAGTTCTTGTATTCATGAGTATCAGCACCTTGAGTTATGCTTGGATACGTTGAGAAGGTCACATCCAATTGCTTTACAAACAACATGGCACCCTACATTTTAAAAGTGAAGAGGTTTTAGTGATTGGTTATACACTTGAGCAGAAAAAATATTGATTAATCTGCATGCCACAATGACAATAGAGGTAGAATAAAAATAAAAACTTAAGATGAAAACTATGGCATCCCCTCGATAATTGAACAAGCTGGATTTAAGATAGACCTTGATCAGATATAAGAATTTGGAAGACCTTTACTTAACCGCGGAAGCTAACTTTAGAATCGAGGTTTACACAACTCTTATAAAAGTTATCTATGTCATATCTCTAGTCAATGTGGGACTTCTAACAATTGGATTCATCACTTTAATGAAAAATATAATTTGTCATTAAAAAAAAAACTTTAATGGCAATTTATCCTTGTATTCTTGTATTTCCTTTCTCTTTATCATATATTATTCTACCGTTTATTTTGTAATATTTAGATACTTTGTAATATGGAGGTTGGATTATAAATTTTAGATATTTTTTGTTATCGATTTTTTTTTAAAATTGTTTTTAATCTTAAAATGAAAAGTTATTTCTAATAACTTTTCAAGATTGAATCTATTTTTTTTTAAACTAAGAAACCTTAATATAGTTAGGAACTTTCTATATTAAAAGAAGATATTTTTTTATAGTAAATAAATAGAAAGTAGTTTTAGATTATTTTTTAAAAAAATCTCAAAAAAAACCTCTTAATTCTTTCGCAATAAAATCACTTTTTTTAATAATTAAACAAACACATGATATTTGGTAAGCACATGATATAGCCATGGTAATGGTATAGCCTTGGAAACTTCCATTGCCGCCGCCCTCTTTTCTCAGTTCACAGATCTTCATCCTCCCCCAAATCCAAACCCTTCATTCCCTAAATAAATCTTGTGTGTTCTTTATTGCATTCTTTATCGCTTTCGATTTATTGATTAATTGCATATTGAAAATTGCTTTGATTCGTTGAATTCGATAGTTGTTGGATTATTGCACGACAAGTTTGACAAAACACTAGTAGTGTATTTTTCAGAGATTTCAAAATGACGATCACATTTATCGATCATGAATTGACGCACATCATATAAGTCAATTAAATACACTAGTTCCCCTCCCCTAAACCGTTTTCTCTGACATGGTTGTTTTGCAGTTAATATTGGGATAAATATCACTATTCAGGCATAGATTCTTGGTGCTATTGAGATTGCAGCTTGCATGCAGAGCTTGGAGAAACCTATAGTTGAAAAATTTGGGCGGCCAAATTTTTTTTAATAAATAAATTAAATATAAAAATTATATTGTACATAAAAATATAAGTCATGAAAAGTACAAATTAAAATTTATCTAATAATGTTTTTTATGAGCTTATAATTTATTTTGATAAGTTAATTCAGTTAGCTTTATAACTTACTATTTTTAATTCTAACTTTCCCCTATTACCTCACTTAAAAAATTAAATATTAATAAACATATTTCTTATGTCATTTTATATTTATATATGTTACTTCAATTTCTAATTTTGTCCAATAATATAAAGTCAATTAGTTATCTGTTATTTTTTTACAAACAACGTCGTGTTTTCCCCTTTTTATTTATAGATTTGGTTATTGACATTAGGGGTTTCCATGGGCCGGATTGGGTCGGGTTTAGGCAAAACCAAAACTCGAACCATATAGGGTACTCTGGATTGAGTTGAACAAAATAACTGCTCACTTTAATATTGGGTCGGGTTGGATAAACCCACTTATTTTCGGGTTGGGTTAGGTGGGTTGTGTGGATTACCCAAATTTTAATTTTTAATATCAAATGACTAAATAACGAATCATCATTTTTTTTTATAAAAATGACACAACTTTTTTTATATTCTTAAAAAATAGTATAAGATATTTTTATTACTTTTTTAGCATCATAAAATGATAATATTATCACCATATTTTTTTTCTCATAAAAATAACATATTTTCACTATTTACAAATAATGATATTTTTAGCACCATTACTTTTAATGAAAAAAAAGAAGTCGAAGAGTGGAGACTCGAAAGAGATAATCAGAGAATGTGTTAAAACTATGATATACGAAGGAGTAATTGTTTGTCGTTTGGAATAATAAACTCACATACAACTTATTTCGGAAATTTAAGTATTGAACTTATGACTTTTATCTTTTAATGATGGAAAATCTTTAATAATAATATGAAAATTGTTAAAAAAAAATCCTGACACTACTGATCAGTGGTTCAGTGGGTTTTTTGGGTTTGGGTTGGGTTTAGCCCAAAACCGATTTATTTTATGGATTTTTCATTTTGAAATCCATACCCACCCAGTAACACGACCCAACCCACTTTTTTGGGTTGGAATGGGTGGGTTTGACCGGGTCAATTGGGTTTATCCAACCCATGTACACCCCTAATCGACATGGGTTTGCAACTTCATTTTTTTTATCATCGTCTTAGCCCGGCGTTGTGTTTGTTGTCGTCTTGTGCGGCATTGTGTTTGTTTGTCATTTTGTGCGGCATTTGTTGATTTTTCGTCTTAGTACGGGGTTCGTTGGTTCAAATTGACATATTCAATTTAACTCAATACCTTTCTGATTAAGACTTGTAAGTCAATGTGGCAGATCTAGGAGTATGGATATTCCAGTTACTTTTATTTTGTCATATTTGTAGGCTCTTTTAAGTTGCCGATTTATGCTATTAACTTATATGCTGCAAGATTGTTTGCAAGTTCCCTTATGATGCACGGGTACTCCATTTGAGGGAGAGTACTGGTACTGGGTACGTACCCGTATCAATACCGGATACATATCCATACCTTAATTTATGCCCATACACTTACATGAGTTTTTCTAAAAATGTCGTACGACGTATCGGTATCCGTATCGGGTATCGGTACCGTACCCGCATCTAGGAAACATTCTTCATTTTTTAGCAATCTTGAATTTGTAATAATCTATGTATTTGTCAATTTGAATGATTGAATTTCTTTTTTAGTAAAAAGAAAAAAAATAGCTGCATAAGCAATAGGGATGTTCATATCCGAACCAATCCAAAAGTAAAATCATAAACTGAAAACCGTAAAAAAAGCACATTTAGTTTGAGCCACAAGAATCATTTTTCTTCTAAATCGCGGGGTTTGGTTTGGTTTGCAGTTTTCATTTCAGAAAATCAAAAATCAAACCGCAATACTTGACTTAACCCTATAAACTAGTAGCAATCAACATATTACCTAGTCTAACTAACCAAGTCCAACCTAAATTGAGTTCATAAAATAGTAGGCTTTCAAAATATATCATTTCATGCAATCCATAACTATATTTTGGGTAAATAGCCGTTTACCCTCTAGAAAATACATACCTAAATTTTTTTTCATTTGCCCCCTGTATTTTTTTTCTCCTATATAAAAAAAAAATCAATTACCGCTTGCAATGTTGGCGAGAGGGATAAACGTGGCATGCCCAATGAAGGGGTAATCCAAAATTCACTAACATTAAAGGGGGAAAAATAATGAAATCTTAAGCCCACATATTCAATGAGTGATAAATGACGGAATATTCACATTACAAGTGGGTAATTGAAAAAAAAAATTAGGCGGGAATAAATCAAAACTCATCTATTTTGAGGGGGATAAATGACTATTTATCGCTATATTTTGTATTTTTTTTTTTTACACAAACAAAATGATATTCATTCATTCAAATCGATAAAATGACAAACTCATCTATTTTTGTATTTTAATTTCTTAACTAACACAATTTGTTTCATTAAGTAAATTTTTTAAAGGTACACAATTCAAACCTCCCCTTTTCTTGTGTAAAACTTTTCTACTTCAAGGTAAAATAAGGAAAAAGATACAAAACAAAAACAATATAAAATGACTACAAAAAGCAAGAAACCACCACAACTACCCATAATAGCCACCAAAAGAGAGAGGAAAACCAACTATGAGAGAGCACCCGAAGAGATACCACTCAATCAGAACCTGAAAAATCTAGACACCAAATCCTCTTACAGGACCAACACAATAGAGGTTGCACCTCCCACTCGTAAGGTGCAAGAGCTTTCAGAGTTTTTACTTAAAAATTATTTTCAGGAGGAAAGTTTCACCATATTCATAATATTATCAATCGTTGAAGACCCACCGACATAAATCATATCATTCTGAAAGGTCCAAATAATACACAAACAACATGTCACACTAGAATCAATTTGTGAGTGTTGTTTTACCGGTACAGTCTGCTCTTTAGCCAGGGGGACACACACTAGGGACTAGTATTAATTAATCATAATTGTTAAGATTTAGAGTGACTCTTGGAATCGACACATCAATCCTCCTACTTATATATTGCCGTTTATTGCGCATCAATCTAGATTCTAGTTGAGTGTTTTCTCTTGGGGTGCGCCTCTTATAATGGGCTCTTCCTCTCTCTTTTCTTGGCGGTTCATCTTAGTGGTCGTGGTGTTTTCTACCTTCTGAGAGTTTATGTTTTGGAGTTTTTGTGGTGGTGTTTTTTTTTTCTCACTATTTATTTGTATCATTTGAGTAATTCTGGTACTCATGACTTCTTTTCAAATTCCTATTTTTATATGTATATATAATACTCCCTCCGTTCCTTTTTATAAGAAACAAAAGTGAAAAAAAATTTGTTCCTTTTTATAAGAAACTTTGACTAATTTTCAAATGTTTTAAATGTTGAATTTCATTTATGCCCTTATTTATTATGAAAGAGAATATTAAAAACAAGTAAGTTAATTGAATTTAGAGAAATTAAATAAGGGTATAAATGGAATAAGTTTAAATTTATAAGAGTATTAAATGAAAAGAACTATTTACAATGTGTTTTCTTGGTATGTGTAATTTTTTCAACCTATTTCTTATAAAAAAGAACGGAGGGAATATCTATTTGCCATTAAAAAATCTAGATTATTATAAGTATGCATTGATATTTTTGTTTTGTTTGAGATGTCTTCTATGAGAAAATAAAGATAAAAATCCATGCAAATATAATAATAAACTTTTAAGTTTGTCAAATAAATTGAAAGACCACATAAACATAAATTAAATTTTAAATAAATTATAAATGTACATTAATGATGATTTCAAACTACTACGTATTTACAGAAATATAACTTAAACTTAATTAATTTAACATACAAAAATTATCATTGCACTGCCAAACAAAACGACGATTTGCTGGTGGACAATCACTGATAGATTTGCACTGAATTTCAGCTGCATGCATTATCATATAAGAAAATGAAAAGTTTATTATATAATATATGTATAAGATATATTTAAAAATTGTGTGAATAATGACATACTTGGCTTATAAACATCTATAGAAAGAAATATCATCAAAATATAAACAAACATTAGAATCGGCGCCATATTTTTCTTATTTTTCATTTCAATATAAAATGTTTTTGAACGCTCTCTATAATTAAAAATTTGCATCCTTTATTTTATAATGAAAATTTGGGAGCTTTGTTAATAAACGTTTTTAACGCTTAGGAGTTGTAAGAAGCCGTTTGTAAAATTGGAATTAATGTTAAATGTCTCCAATCAATATGTTATGTGTATTCCATTAGCTCATAGAAGTTACAGAAAGTCACTTGCAGTGGTGGAGGCATATATATATATATATTGGAATATTCTAATATGGACCACTTCTACAATCAAAGATTTGATAACACATTTAATTAATTATCTATTAAAAGTATCATATATATGATCGGGTCATCCATCATTTATATTTACACCACAAACCCAACAGTGCTAGGCACAAGAAAATGTGTTAAGAAGTCTCACATTGGTTGCGAAATAGTCTGAACAATTGTTTATAAAGTAAAGGCAATTCATTCTCCAATAATATACTCTCTCCGACCTTAGTTATAAGCAAAAGTTACTTTCTAGATTCATTGAACAATTGATGTATCTAACTAAAATATAGACTAGATACATCGGTTGTTTAATGAATCTAAAAAATAACTTTTGCTTATAAATAAAGCAGAAGGAAGTATTATTTTCCATATTACTTTCCCTTCCTTTAGATAACACATGGGTAACATCCAATGTTATAAAAACGGCGAACCGGTGCCCGTAAAACGGTTAAAAAAAACACACAAAACCAGATTGAACCGGTGCAAACCAGTGAACCGGTTCCGGTTTCATTTAACCGGCCGGTTCAACTTTAATTACTCTTTTAAATTTTAAGATCTTCAATATTTTTTTATTGTTGCATGAACTTTTTTAATTTATTCTTCTTCATATTCAATGTACTGAAATCATTTCCTCCACTTCATTTTTCGAATCCGGTAAATTACCGAGAGGAGAAGAAGCAGGAAAAGTAAGCAAAAATTTATTTTATTGATGAGAAGAAGAACAAAGAAATAAACATAGAAACAAAGTGATCAAATGAGTGAATCCATTAGATTGTAACCGAGAATAACAGCAAATAAAGGGACACAATTAGAAATCTTAGGATTATTATGAATAGTAGTAGGGACACAATTATATAGGGATTTTTATTTAGGATTTCAATGGGCCTTTGTTGTTGAATGCATTAACATTATTTTTTTAAAAGCTAATTTTCCATAACTATATATATATGTCCATAAATAAAAACTATATATATTTATATATTTCAACAAAAACTATATATATGAACTTTCAATCATTCTTTCGATGACATAGACACCAGATATGATATGGACATTGGCACCGACATATAAATACTAATTTTAGAAAAAGAATTGATTGTTTGTATTCACAAGTGTCAGAGTTATGTTGGTGTCAGATACGCCTTTAATCTGAAGTGTTGGTGCCATGATTTTAAATTGCAGTCTGCAATATAATGATATTTGAGGTCTCCACTCTGCACAACTGCATTGCAATCGCATTTGTGGCCACGTCGTACGCAATTGCCTGCATTTTATTGCGTTATAAAAGTTTCAGCATAAGCGCAACCGCAATTTAAAATCATGGTCGGCCCTATGTGCATAAGTTTCATTTTGGAGCTTCTGATTGACTCATTGACCTTTAAATTTCACTTTCCTGGGGTGATGCACAGTCCTCCAAAACTGATACATAGTTATAGATTAGCCATTAGAGAAGCTAATTTGAAATGTCATAACTTTATTGACATATATGATTTTAAATCACATACTGTGATGTTAAACAATGTGTGTCAAGAAAAGGTTTCTTTTGTTCGAGAAATGGTTTTCTCGTTTTGTTCACTTTCATTTCTCAAATAATGGTGCAATTTCATTTCATTGTTAACAAGACTTAGAGATTTCAAGAGCCATTGATTATTGAAGAAGATACCGCTTTGAAACTAATAGACCCAATGATGCAAGTCAAGTTTGGGCTCGGTGAAACAGGACACAACCAACCCTAAGTATATTTAAATTTCTTGATATAATATTTCTAGCATTGATATCTCCGTCAAATAGTTATAAATTTAATAAAATATATTTCTAGCATCGGAGTTTCCGTCAAATAGTTATAAACTTTCTTGAAATCTCCGCCAAATATTTTAATCCATATATCCTAAAAAAATATAAACAAAAAGGAATAAAAAAGAAATATGAACGTAAAATGTATCTGGCTCAAATGTTGTACAAAATACAATTAACTAGCCTCGTAATGTCCGCCCGATCGATATGTATTTAAGAAAGTTCAAAGCAGAATAATGGTAAAGTTTAAGAGTAGACAAAACTAGTTCTTTTTTTTTTTTTGATAAACGACAAAACTAGTTCTTATATGCATTCAAAGCTATTCAAAATATATGAAAACATTTTTACTAGAAAAAACGTTTCCGATTGTACAGTTACATCAAAGAAGGTATATATTTTATTATTTTTTATTTATGATTTATAATAACATATCATCCTTTTACAATTTTCAAATCCTTTTTATAATGATTTTTAAGTATAAGATGATGTTATACATATCAAACAATGTTTTATTTTGAAGCACAATTTAATTATTTAATATGATAAAAATCTTAAATTTGCCTCGATACTATTATCTTTTCACTAAAAAAATTTCATTTATGTCGATTTGCTTTCATATATTGCTGCTTTGATTTTGTATTTCAAGATTATTTTCAAAGTATCTTTTGTTGATTTTAATTCTTAAAGAAAATTGCATGTAACAGATGTTTGATGGCCGATTCACAAATTCAACATGGCATGTTGAGATGCATGCAAAACAATGAGCAAAGAGTGAATATCATTATTGCACTCTCAAAGATGCAACAACAAAACTCAAGTCCCTATCTATGCTAGTACAAAGCATATAGGTACATAAAATTATTTGTCATAGTTTATTTTAAATGAATTTCATTTTTCTTTTATTTAAATTGTTATCAATAGGATTCCTTTTAGTTTTGATTTAATTTTATATAAGAACTATCAAACGAATCTAATAAAATAATAATATTTACTCTATTTAATATAATTTAAGTGTTGCTTATTATTTGAGAAAAAAAATATGCACAGATAGTGTAAAATAATTTTATACTGTCAACTAATCACAATCATATTTTCTGCATCATCACCCCATTTAATCCCATCTTTTTTGTATAACATCGAAGGTTGAAACATTCTTATTAGTTGTCAGTGTAAAATTAATTTACATTGACGGTGCATGTTTTTTTTACGGTGCATGTCTTTTAAAATCTTATTATTTTATATGTAAAGAAAGTGATCTTGCTTTTTCCCAATCAGAATCCCTTGTCAAAGTGTGCCGCATCATATCTTCTGCAACTGCGAAAAGGAGATACGGATCAACCAGCCAGAAAGCGAAATTGCATGCTTGCAGACAAGGGCTTCAGTTGCCTCCTCCTCAGTCTCAAACTCAACAAAAGCCTGCTTTTTCCCATTCTTCTCAAAGACTTTGCAGTTGGTAATGATTCCGTGTTCCACTAGAAGACTTGCAAGCTCACCCTCAGAAATGTATTGTGGGAGGGAGGACACGTGAATGATCCTTGTCGGGGAGCAACAATACCGGTAGTTTTTAGCAGCATTTCGATTGAATCTATTGAGATTCAAGTTCTTGTATTCATGAGTATCAGCACCTTGAGTTATGCTTGGATACGTTGAGAAGGTCACATCCAATTGCTTTACAAACAACATGGCACCCTACATTTTAAAAGTGAAGAGGTTTTAGTGATTGGTTATACACTTGAGCAGAAAAAATATTGATTAATCTGCATGCCACAATGACAATAGAGGTAGAATAAAAATAAAAACTTAAGATGAAAACTATGGCATCCCCTCGATAATTGAACAAGCTGGATTTAAGATAGACCTTGATCAGATATAAGAATTTGGAAGACCTTTACTTAACCGCGGAAGCTAACTTTAGAATCGAGGTTTACACAACTCTTATAAAAGTTATCTATGTCATATCTCTAGTCAATGTGGGACTTCTAACAATTGGATTCATCACTTTAATGAAAAATATAATTTGTCATTAAAAAAAAAACTTTAATGGCAATTTATCCTTGTATTCTTGTATTTCCTTTCTCTTTATCATATATTATTCTACCGTTTATTTTGTAATATTTAGATACTTTGTAATATGGAGGTTGGATTATAAATTTTAGATATTTTTTGTTATCGATTTTTTTTTAAAATTGTTTTTAATCTTAAAATGAAAAGTTATTTCTAATAACTTTTCAAGATTGAATCTATTTTTTTTTAAACTAAGAAACCTTAATATAGTTAGGAACTTTCTATATTAAAAGAAGATATTTTTTTATAGTAAATAAATAGAAAGTAGTTTTAGATTATTTTTTAAAAAAATCTCAAAAAAAACCTCTTAATTCTTTCGCAATAAAATCACTTTTTTTAATAATTAAACAAACACATGATATTTGGTAAGCACATGATATAGCCATGGTAATGGTATAGCCTTGGAAACTTCCATTGCCGCCGCCCTCTTTTCTCAGTTCACAGATCTTCATCCTCCCCCAAATCCAAACCCTTCATTCCCTAAATAAATCTTGTGTGTTCTTTATTGCATTCTTTATCGCTTTCGATTTATTGATTAATTGCATATTGAAAATTGCTTTGATTCGTTGAATTCGATAGTTGTTGGATTATTGCACGACAAGTTTGACAAAACACTAGTAGTGTATTTTTCAGAGATTTCAAAATGACGATCACATTTATCGGTCATGAATTGACGCACATCATATAAGTCAATTAAATACACTAGTTCCCCTCCCCTAAACCGTTTTCTCTGACATGGTTGTTTTGCAGTTAATATTGGGATAAATATCACTATTCAGGCATAGATTCTTGGTGCTATTGAGATTGCAGCTTGCATGCAGAGCTTGGAGAAACCTATAGTTGAAAAATTTGGGCGGCCAAATTTTTTTTAATAAATAAATTAAATATAAAAATTATATTGTACATAAAAATATAAGTCATGAAAAGTACAAATTAAAATTTATCTAATAATGTTTTTTATGAGCTTATAATTTATTTTGATAAGTTAATTCAGTTAGCTTTATAACTTACTATTTTTAATTCTAACTTTCCCCTATTACCTCACTTAAAAAATTAAATATTAATAAACATATTTCTTATGTCATTTTATATTTATATATGTTACTTCAATTTCTAATTTTGTCCAATAATATAAAGTCAATTAGTTATCTGTTATTTTTTTACAAACAACGTCGTGTTTTCCCCTTTTTATTTATAGATTTGGTTATTGACATTAGGGGTTTCCATGGGCCGGATTGGGTCGGGTTTAGGCAAAACCAAAACTCGAACCATATAGGGTACTCTGGATTGAGTTGAACAAAATAACTACTCACTTTAATATTGGGTCGGGTTGGATAAACCCACTTATTTTCGGGTTGGGTTAGGTGGGTTGTGTGGATTACCCAAATTTTAATTTTTAATATCAAATGACTAAATAACGAATCATCATTTTTTTTTATAAAAATGACACAACTTTTTTTATATTCTTAAAAAATAGTATAAGATATTTTTATTACTTTTTTAGCATCATAAAATGATAATATTATCACCATATTTTTTTTCTCATAAAAATAACATATTTTCACTATTTACAAATAATGATATTTTTAGCACCATTACTTTTAATGAAAAAAAAGAAGTCGAAGAGTGGAGACTCGAAAGAGATAATCAGAGAATGTGTTAAAACTATGATATACGAAGGAGTAATTGTTTGTCGTTTGGAATAATAAACTCACATACAACTTATTTCGGAAATTTAAGTATTGAACTTATGACTTTTATCTTTTAATGATGGAAAATCTTTAATAATAATATGAAAATTGTTAAAAAAAAATCCTGACACTACTGATCAGTGGTTCAGTGGGTTTTTTGGGTTTGGGTTGGGTTTAGCCCAAAACCGATTTATTTTATGGATTTTTCATTTTGAAATCCATACCCACCCAGTAACACGACCCAACCCACTTTTTTGGGTTGGAATGGGTGGGTTTGACCGGGTCAATTGGGTTTATCCAACCCATGTACACCCCTAATCGACATGGGTTTGCAACTTCATTTTTTTTATCATCGTCTTAGCCCGGCGTTGTGTTTGTTGTCGTCTTGTGCGGCATTGTGTTTGTTTGTCATTTTGTGCGGCATTTGTTGATTTTTCGTCTTAGTACGGGGTTCGTTGGTTCAAATTGACATATTCAATTTAACTCAATACCTTTCTGATTAAGACTTGTAAGTCAATGTGGCAGATCTAGGAGTATGGATATTCCAGTTACTTTTATTTTGTCATATTTGTAGGCTCTTTTAAGTTGCCGATTTATGCTATTAACTTATATGCTGCAAGATTGTTTGCAAGTTCCCTTATGATGCACGGGTACTCCATTTGAGGGAGAGTACTGGTACTGGGTACGTACCCGTATCAATACCGGATACATATCCATACCTTAATTTATGCCCATACACTTACATGAGTTTTTCTAAAAATGTCGTACGACGTATCGGTATCCGTATCGGGTATCGGTACCGTACCCGCATCTAGGAAACATTCTTCATTTTTTAGCAATCTTGAATTTGTAATAATCTATGTATTTGTCAATTTGAATGATTGAATTTCTTTTTTAGTAAAAAGAAAAAAAATAGCTGCATAAGCAATAGGGATGTTCATATCCGAACCAATCCAAAAGTAAAATCATAAACTGAAAACCGTAAAAAAAGCACATTTAGTTTGAGCCACAAGAATCATTTTTCTTCTAAATCGCGGGGTTTGGTTTGGTTTGCAGTTTTCATTTCAGAAAATCAAAAATCAAACCGCAATACTTGACTTAACCCTATAAACTAGTAGCAATCAACATATTACCTAGTCTAACTAACCAAGTCCAACCTAAATTGAGTTCATAAAATAGTAGGCTTTTAAAATATATCATTTCATGCAATCCATAACTATATTTTGGGTAAATAGCCGTTTACCCTCTAGAAAATACATACCTAAATTTTTTTTCATTTGCCCCCTGTATTTTTTTTCTCCTATATAAAAAAAAAATCAATTACCGCTTGCAATGTTGGCGAGAGGGATAAACGTGGCATGCCCAATGAAGGGGTAATCCAAAATTCACTAACATTAAAGGGGGAAAAATAATGAAATCTTAAGCCCACATATTCAATGAGTGATAAATGATGGAATATTCACATTACAAGTGGGTAATTGAAAAAAAAAATTAGGCGGGAATAAATCAAAACTCATCTATTTTGAGGGGGATAAATGACTATTTATCGCTATATTTTGTATTTTTTTTTTTTACACAAACAAAATGATATTCATTCATTCAAATCGACAGATACATCAAATACAACCACATATTCAACTTCGCTAAAAACGTAAAGGATGAATCTGCGAACAAACTCACAGCATCCGAATTAATAGCATACAACGGCATAATGCCTACAACAAATAATATGATAAAATTAAAATCACCGGAATATCCATGCTTCCGGATCTGCAACCACTACAAGAAAAAGAGCAAATACCGACAGTCCAATAGGGGCGGTTGTACAGTAACCGCCGCCGCTTTCAAATTACCGGCGGTTGTTACCGGCCATTCAAACTGCCGCGGTATGCTCACAGTGATATTTCTTTTTACTTTTTAATTTCCCTCACTTGATTAAATAAATTTGAAACACTATCTCACTTTCTTTGCACAAACCACTTTCTCAAGTCTCAATCGTACGCAGTAGCCCAGCCCAGCCGCGTAGCTCATCATCAATCGTAACCACCATAGCTTTCGCCGCCGCCGCCATAGGTCATCCTCGACACAGGTTTCACCAGTTTCTCGCTGTCTCTGTCTATCTCTCTCTCTCTCTCTTCTTAATTTGTGGTTTGTTTGATTATCATGATTTTGAGCAGGGTTTGGTTATGATTTTTATGTAGTCTGTTAGTTTCTTGGATTCTTCCACAGTTTTATTTTAGGTTTTTTTTTTTGTGGTATTGAGGATTTCAATTTGTCTTCAATTTGATTATAGAAGTTGTTTTTTGTTTTCAATTTAAAGCCAATAATCATAGTTGACACAATTGTTAAAATTTAAACATCACGCAATCATAGCATTGTTAGAGATTCAAAATTCATATGATGAAATTGAAAAAAAAAATCAACTTATGGCCAATCATCATGATGCAATTATCAAACTACTCATTGCTATAGGTTTGTACCACCTACCCTCCAATTGTTTGATGAAATGCCAATGTGTCAAGTGGTTATTTGCAATGTCATAACTACTTGGTGTGCATATAAGGGGCCTGATGTTGTGGATTTTGATTTGTCCCAAAGCATGAATAGGATGTTTTGCTAGGTGATATGCACAAGACATTTTCAGATTTCATGCACTCAAGTTGGCGGTTACGAGGTTATTTACAAGAGTTGGCTGATATAAGTAAAAGGAATGAGATTGTTGATTCTTCGAATGGATTTAAATTTTGTCTTCAACTGTCCCAAGAGTTGACACATGAACTACAACTTGTTTAAACTTGGAGCTATTGGAGTGATCCTTTTCATGATGGTTGTAGTCTTGTTTTTGCAAATATTCACTACTATTTTGTAATTTTGAAAGTGCAACCCTTCTTCAAGCTTCAATAGCTAATGCTAATACATGTTACTTCTTTTGTTTGTATCGTGGTTACCACAAATTTTGTGACTTTCTCTCACCTTAACTCTCTCCATCCAGTATTTGAAGTTAAGAGCTCTTCAGAGGCAATCATATACTCACTACTTCTATGAAGCTACTGTTGGAGCTGGTCTTCCCATTGTCAGCACGTTGCGTGGCCTCCTTGAAACTGGAGACAAAATTTTACAAATTGAAGGCATATTCAGGTTCGCTATTTCATATTACTATTTCTATTTATTTATCTTAATCTGTGATAAAGTATTATGGTATCATTTAATCCATGTAGTTGTCTTCACCTAGTTAGAGAAATGCTTTGACTGGTGCTGTAGCATTTGATTTGTCTTAATATTTGGATTGGCACGGCCTTAAGCTCTTTCGCTCAATGTCATGTATCCACCCTCCAGCAATTTTCCATTCTATACAGGAAAAGAATTAGAATATTTTTTTCAAGTATTAGTGCCAATTGGCATTATTGGTTGATCTTTAGCATTTACCATAAGGTATCTCCTCTCCTGTGACCCTGCAGTGGGACTTTGAGTTACATCTTTAATAACTTCAAAGATGGCCGAGCTTTTAGCGAGGTAGTTGGTGAAGCAAAGGAAGCAGGTTTTATCGAGCCTGATCCAAGGGATGATCTGTCTGGAACAGATGTTGCTAGAAAGGTACATGTTCACCAAATTTTTATTTCAAATAATAGTTCAGGGGAAACCATCAATTGAAGCCTCACTTTACATGTTTACGCAGTAGGTACTAGGTATAGGTTTCATGATAAATAAGATGCTGGCTTGCTTAACTACAATGTCAATTTTGGTTCATGATAGCATTTACATGTTTCATATAACCCTCCCATGACTGTGGTAATTCAAAATCAACATCACAACACTCTCTGGTTGTACAGGTGATAATTCTTGCAAGGGAATCTGGTTTAAAGCTAGAACTATCTAATATTCCCGTTGAAAGTCTAGTGCCAGAACCACTACGAGTAAGAACCAATTTCTATAATTTATTCAGTTCTTAGTATTAGAGTGTAGAATTTTTCTTGACATGTATGTTTTGATGATTTCATTCAGGCCTGTGCATCAGCTCAGGAGTTTATGCAACAGCTACCAAAATTTGACCCAGAGTTTGCAAAGAAACAAGAAGATGCTGATAATGCTGGGGAAGTGAGTAACTTTCAAGATATTTTATTCTTTGTTAAAGCATCTAAAAGAATATTGCATTTACTAGTTACTACTTTGTCAATGCATGAGTCATTCAGATTCAACTTACAATTGGCATTGCTAAAATTTTGATGATACCATATTACATACATTCTTTTCTTGAATTAAATTTGTTTAGCTTACAAGTCAAGAGAAGCAATGTTGAAACATTAACCTCTCAAACATAATAAAAGTAGTGTGCTCATAGGTCGGTAGGGAAGCAAGTTTAGAGTGTCCAGAACCAACTCACCTAAACTTTATTTCATAAAAACTCGACCACTATGTGAAGTAAAAGTGTAATGGTCGACTTATGTTAGATTGGTTGGTTCCAGTCTGTCTTTTGCTGTTATTTGATATTTGAAAGTTGTACCGTTCCTTAAATTTTTCAAGATGGTATCTTTCTCTTATTCATTCTTTTTTCTCTGTTTTTGATATCATGTTTACAACTGAGTCTGAGCTCCTTATGTTTGTAGGTATTGAGATACGTGGGAGTGGTGGACGTGACAAATCAAAAAGGAGTTGTAGAACTACGAAGATACAAGAAAGATCACCCATTTGCACAACTATCTGGGTCAGATAATATAATTGCATTCACAACAAGAAGGTATAAGAATCAACCTTTGATAGTTCGTGGGCCAGGAGCTGGAGCTCAAGTCACAGCATGTGGAATATTTAGCGATATTTTACGACTTGCTTCATATCTAGGTGCTCCATCATAGATATCATTCTGCCACCACAAATTTTGTATTGTCTTTGTATAAACATGAAAAGAGTTATGTTTGTTCAATTCTATTCTTGTAGATTTTGAAGGCATGTTAGATATGAAGATTCAAGATTTGGATATCGTAGAGGAACTTAGAATCAAAAGAGCGGACAAACATGAAATTGTTAAATTTAGAGATTTGAAGATTGCTATTTTATCTGAAAACATTGTTGTTCGGTGTCTTGGCTCAACATTACTTTGGTAATCATAGTTTTGATAGTTAATTTATTACTTAATGTTTCAACTGTACTCTAGCTAGTTAAGGCTATGTTAATTAAGTTGTACTCTAGCTAGCTAATACTATGTTAATTACTTAAGTTTTAGTCATGTTAACTATCTTCATTTAGGAAGGAGCTAGGTTTGTGTAAAGTTATTGTGTACTGAATTGTTTTTATTTTAATTTTGGATGTTAAATGTTGTGGAATTGGTAGTAGTATGTTGTCATGGTCTTGATTTTAATTTTGGCATAAATTTCAAAATATTGTGAGAAACAAAAAAAAAACGTTTTAAAAAAAATTGCGGAAAAAAAACGTTTTTGTGGTAAAAAAAAAGGTTTTTTTTTTATAAAAAAATAGCCAATAGCGGCGGTTCCAACCGACGCTAAAAACTCAGAAAAACATGAAAAATAATGACCAATAGGGACGGTTTGGAACCGCCGCAAAAAACAGTTCAACCGTAGCTAACATCTTTGCGGCGGTTATTCCGACGGTTTTCCTGAACCGCCACTAAATACCCTAGCGACGCCACATTTTGCGACGCTTGACAAACCGCCGCAGCAAGCATTTAGCGACTGTTTGAACCGACGCTAATGCTTATATTGAACTGCAGCCGCTTTCCTCTTTCTTAGTAGTGAACGTTGATGCCCAAATCATTAATTGAATCTGTAATTGACCGAAGATAATCTTTCGAGAAGAATCAAAGAACACCGCAACAAAACGGGAAATCAAATAACGCCGCACAAGACGACGACCAACACAATGCCGCACTTAGACGACGAAATCACAAAAAAACACAAAAGAAAAACTTAATCTATGTGAAAATCACTTATTTAAATTAAAAGAAAAGAAAAAAAGGTGTAGAAGGGGTGATTCTAGGTCAAAAGTGACCCAAAATCACCCCTCTATGATGAACAAAGAGAGCTTGGAGACAAGAATTTTTTTTGTAAATTAGGGCCGGCTAGGACAAAATCCCTATATTTTGTATTAAAAATAAGTTATTGTGTATATGCAAGTCCTGTATATGGATATTATATCATGTAGACAATAAAATAAAATAATTTTTTCTCTATTTATTTTGTAACATGTTGGTAATATGTCATATTTTTTATATCACGATAAACTGTACAAACTGAACCAACCTTAACCGCATTGGTCCGATTTGGTTTGGATGACTTTTTAAAAATCAATCAAATCAAACCGCATATATTTTTGTCTCACAGTTTGAATAATTTTTATGCTCAAAACCAAATCAACTCGCACCGCAAACACCCCTAAACAAAAAGTGACATTGTCTACAAGGTACCCCTAAACCAAATCAAATATGTCAATATATTTATTTTACAATTGTCTACAAGGCTAAGTAGTTTTTATAGCTGAACTAGTACTTCATATATAAATTATTAAATACACATATTCATAAATATTAATTCTTTTAGTCATGCTTCAAAAAAAAATTCTTTTAGTCATAAAAATATTAATTTCTTAATAATTTAGGAAATGTCATGTGGAATTTAATTGTAATTGGATTATTTTAATTTTTAATGAAAAGTAACTTAAAAATAAAAATAAGGTAATAAAAGATGTCAAAAAAATCAAAATAAAAGACATTAATTTAAGTTTTGACTAAACTTTGAATATTTTTCTATAGCTATAATATAAAAAAAAAGTAATAAAAAATTAATTGTATATTATGATTTGACCCAAAATTTTATTATTTTAATTTTAAATAAATTGTAAATGAAATACTAACTACTTAATGATTAAGGATGCCACAAGACTTTTTTTAAATGCCCAAATTTTATTATTGAATTACAGTACTTAATGATTAAGGATGCCACATCATTAATGATTAATTACTTTTTGAAAAATATTTATAATTTTAATTTGATTTTAAATTAAATATTAATAGTAAATGCCCGAACTTATATTAAAATAATTAAGGAGTTAATATTTTCCAAAATAATTTTTTTCATACACATGCTGTTGGCCCAAACATTTATTTTGGTCAAAATACAAAAAAAAAAAATGAAATATTTTTTTACTGAAGTATTGTATAATATTAATTATATAATCATTTAATGATTTCTGATTTTTTTCTAAATATGACAAAGGCATTATATTCTTTATCACCTATAAATAATAAGTTAATTTCTATGCTTATGTATTAACAAACTCTACACTCATTGAGATTATTTTACATCCACAACCATGGCTGAAGAGAAGCACCACCACCATCTCTTCCACCATCACAAGGATGGAGAGAAAATATCTGACCTCGAATTCACCACCACCTTTGAAGCTGCTGGAACTGAAGTTGACTACAAAAAGGAAGAGAAACACCACAAACATGTGGAACAACTTGGAAAAGTTGGAGCTGCTGCCGCTGGTGCCATTGCTTTGGTAATTTACATAAAACTTAAATACTATTTTTTATAATATTATATATAAACTTGATTATTTTTTAGGGTAAACTTTATTTTTTATTTAACCCATCTCACTAATTTGTTTTGTGTATGAGAAAAAAAATCCATTTGATATACAATTTTTTTCATTTAGAGATTAAAAAATATGTCTCTTCTTATAAAAAAAATGTCTCTTTAATCACCAATTTAACAATTTGTTTTTGAATTTTGTATGTAATTGGTGAAATGCTTATAATTATTGAGAATAATATGTCTAAATATATTTTTAATATATTTAAATATAGTTTAAATTTATATTTAGAGTTATGAATAATAATTTGAAAGTATTCTCCATATAACATTTATCTCAGGAGAATTTTACCATAAAATTATGGGCCCGTTTGTTTGGACTTTTTTTAAAAATCAATTTTATACTGTAACATAATTTTGTGTAAAAAAAATTTATAGAGAAACTTTTTATAAAAGCTTCAAATGAAAAAAAAATTGGTTTTCACCACCAGTTGAATCTGGTTCGAGGGTCAGTTCTGGCATCAAGTGGTTCCAGCCCCCTCCCGATCGCAGTTGCGGGGGAGCTTCAAATGAAAATTTGGTTTGAATAGTTATTCTTAAATGTCATTTTAGGTATTTTATTGAAAAAAAATTGGATATCAAAATTTCAAAAAAAATAACTTAATTTGAAGCTATTTCAAATAGATCATAAAAATTATTTTTGAAATACAACTTTTTGAAAAAATAGCGATTTTGACTATGTTTTGATAATCAATAATGTATGTTTATGTTATATGATGTCAAAATTAGTTTTTTAATTTGGAAAAAATGAATATAAAAAAACTTGTAATATTTTTAAAAACGGTTTTACAAAATCTATTTTAAAAAATACAAAGAAACAATCCATTCCGTAATACAAAAACATATCAATATTTTTTTGAATTATTTTTAAAAAATACTAAAAATATTTAATATAAGATCCTGATTTGTATTCGTTACATGCAAGGTTGTTAAAATCGCGATTTAAAAACGTAAAAACCATAGTTTTTACGTTTTTAGTTAGCAAAAACGAGTTAAATCGCTGGTAGAATCATTTTCTGGTAAAATCGTGATCTAAAACGATTTTACACGATTTAACTCGTAGTAAAATCTCTAAAATCGTGTAAAATCATAGCGAAATCGTGTAAAATCCTTGGTTTTAACTCTTTGAGACGATTTTACCTTTTTAAAAATAAAAATAAAAAATTGACAATTTCTTTAAAACAACTCAATTGTTATGAATATTACATTTTATTATGGTGATTTAGTATATTTTAGCTTTGAAACTTTAAATTATTAATGCATTATAGTATTATATAAGTATATATACATGTTCTGTATATAAAATTAATATTATTTTAATATGAGGTAAAATCGACGATTTTACGTTTCGATTTTACGTTTCGATTTTACCTAGGCAAAAAGAGTTAAGGTAAAATCTCGATTCTGACAACCTTGGTTACATGTATAGCATGAGAAGCATGAAGCAAAAAAGGATCTGGAGAATGCTCACCGTCGTCACAAGATAGAGGAGAAGATAGCTTCGGCAGTTGCAGTGGCAGCTGGTAGATTAGCAGTCCATGAACATCATGAGAAGAAAGAAGATGAGGAAAAATATGAGGAAACTCATGGAAAGAAGCATCATCACCTCTTTGGTAGATGAAAAATGTTATTGTTGTTGCCCACTAGCAATTACCCTAAATAAAACAATCTAGTGGGTTAATTAAGTACTTGATATTATCTATGTTATACATTCTAATAAAGTTCATTATAATAAATAAATTATCAATTAAAGGTTTACTCTCTTAGTAAATATTTATGTTCTATCTAATTTTTGTTGGTGAATTTTTTATACCCTTTAAATATATTGTGTACGAGTACCAAAATATGTTAATAACTAAAAATAATAATATTCATTTTTATCAACGATGTAAAAATTATGTACATGTGCATTCAATCAAATCATATGATAATGTCAGTGGTCGAACTAAATAATATTTATTTCTATGCACTAACGTTACAAAATTATTTTACATGTTCATTCAAATAAAATCACATGATAGTGTCAGTGATCGAACTAGTCATATGTTGGTAGAATTTTTATGCACTAACGATTTTAACTATTTTACGTGTAGCATTCAATCAAATCGTATGTAACACCCGACTTTTTTAAATCATTTAATTTTATTCGAATTTAATTGAATATGATGTGTTTAGGTATTATTTAATTTGTTAAATAGGATAGAAGTGGTAAATTGGTGAGAAAAAGCATAATTAAAATTAAAATAGAATTTAATTGATTTCAGTGATTTAATTAAGAAAGAACAGGAAGAGAAAATAGTTGTTGGTTAAGATAGAGTTTTAAGTAAAACTAAGGAAGTTTTGTAAAAAAAAAAGTAAAACTAAGGAAGTGGGGTGTAAATAGTAAGGCCCGTTTGAATTGCCTTTTTTTGAGCTTATTTGAAACAGCTTATGTAAATTAAATTTTATGTATTATTATAAACTTTTCCAGGTAGTGTCACCATGAGCATTGCTCACTTGATACAGATATTGTATTTTATATACAAAGTCGAGATTTAAATTTGAAATCTTTCATTTATTCACCTTAAGAGATGAATTTTTAGTCATTAGATTACTTAGAAAAGAAAAAAGATAAATCATGTCTACATAGTTAGAAATCTACAATCCATGGCCTATTGAAAATGTTTTTGTCATTTCCTTAATAACCAAACCTCTTGCTCGATTTATTGTCAAAAGGCAAAGGTAAGCATGCTCTTCAAGTTCTTCAACTTGTTGCCTAAACCCATTCTCACTTTTTATAAACTCCCTCACTATTTGTAAAGTGGTGAATCTATCATATTTCCTTTCTAAACAAAATTGCACCATTTCCTTGTTATGTTCAACTTCATCATGAAGCTTAGTCACAAGCCTACTCAATGTATCCAAGTCTCTATTCAATATGTATGTTCCCTTTGCAGCTATGTCAATTATTTGAGCATGAATTTCACCAAGAAATATTGTTGGCACCATGAATAGTGCTAATAAGCTACAACCCTTTTTCAAAAACTTCATTATCTTAATTTTCCTTGCAACCCTTTTTCTCATTAATTTCAAATGGTTCAACAATGATGACTGATTATCACTAATGCACTTGAACACATTGTTTTTATGGTTTGAAAATGGATTTTTTGTGATGATAAATGAGTCAAGCTCAAAAATTATTTGATCAAATTTATCTTGAAAGTCATCATAATCCATAATTTCTAATGTTCTTTGAAGGTACTTGTGATTATACTTCACTTGCTTGGTGCTTTTGAGAAGATCGCCGCAAACGTGTGAAGCCTCGGCACTGACCTCGAAGTAATTGAGCATAAGTTTTTTTAGTTTTGGTTTCTTTGAAAGGATTGATGATTCAACAATAGAAGTTGTGTTTTCTTGACTTGGTTCAAGAAGGATTTCTGAATATATATTTTTGTTGGGATAAATGGTAGGTTGGTTTGAAAGTAATTGAGATTTATTAAAGAAATCAACATAGGATCTTGTCCTTAACACTTTGTAGTATTCCTCTTGAAAGTTGATGCTCTTTTGTGCACTTCTAAGGTCTTTCACCTCTGCAACAAGAAAATATAATCATTTAAATCAAATGCAAAATAGAAGGATCTCGGATTGCATTTTTGGTTAATTAAATAGCATTTCCAAGATGAAAGTTTCACATTTTCTATCAATTAGATTCGACAAAAAAGTTCCCCTAAAAAAACTAATTCATTTTGGGAGTTCCAAATAGACCAGCGTGCCAAATTAACAATATAAACTCACTCCTAAGGTTTCTAATTGTGGACAAGATGTGATATAACAGCAATGTTGTAGTTGCGGTGATTCTAAATATGAGAAAGTCTAACCTAGGTACAACCCTAACACCTCATTCTTAGGCACACACACATAAAGAAAAAAAAATTAAAATGATATTCATTGATGTGACTATATTATTTTTCTTTTAATTTGTTAGATTTTTGTGTGTGTGCCTAAACAAAATTAATTTGGGGTTATGCCCATAGAAGAATGTCTCTCTAAATATACATCATACCATAAAAATTACATCTCCAATGGTGTGATCCAATCCAACACATTTAGGCACAAGGCAAATTAAAAAATGAGGCTCTTTATAAAGGGCAAAAAATTAGTAAAATTATTATATATGTTGTTTATTTTTCTATTCTTCAAAAGATAAATTTGTTCATTAAAAATTAGGTCCTAACTAGTAAAAATACAAAAAGTGCATTTGATTCTGACGAGAGTATGTTTTTTATTTTATTTTAATTTTCAAAAAATTTCAAAAGACAATAATTTGTGCATTAAAAATTTGGTCTTTAATAATAAAAATACAAAGAAATGTGAAACCTTAATAATAAGAATATGGCTCTAATAATCAGTAGTTTAATCTGAAAATAAGTAAAGTCTAATTAAGATCAATTGTTCCACCAAAAATTCAAACTCGAATTTAATCTCCAAATGATTTGTTATTAAGTAGAACTTATTAATCAATCGATTAAAAATAAGTACAAGCGGGTTTAAGAATTCAATCTTTATTAACCGGATGTCGATCGCATGCATATGAATTCTAAAGGAGAACAAAATAAGAAGCTGATAACAAGAACATATACCTTGGCTGGTCATTAAATCTCTTAATGTCTCCGACATGGTTAATTGGTTGATCCTATGCACAAACTGTTTTTTTATTTGAGGAAGAATAAGATTAAGCTTAATAAGAAAGAACAAATGAAGCAATTATCCAACAGAAATTAATATTGATGTATACTACGTATATTATAAAATGTCTATAGGTAATTTGTTGAAGTTGATGTGTTTTTGTTTGCTTATATATAATAGACTCTCGTGATAGTTACACTAATTCAAGTTTAAGCTTTCTTTTGATATAATCCTATATCTAAATCTAATCCAATTTTTTTTAAGTTGTTTGCAAGCTTTAATGCTGAAACTTGACCTTCATGGTCTTATTTTCCGCACAGGTTTTCTTATCTTTTATTTGCTTCATTTACTTAATTGGATTCCTTATTTTGTTACATAGGTTTACTAGCTTACCGCACTCAATATTTGTAATAGTTAATAAAAAGTGTCAGGTTAAGCAGTGGTTTTAAGACATTTGTTAAGTGTATATCAAAAAAAGAAAATTAAAAATAAATATAATAGTATGTTTGATGTAATATTAAAATAACTATTATAGTATGTAATATATATGGTAAATAAGGGTTTTACATTCTATCATTTTTTTTAGTCAAACAGTCTTTTCTTTTTAATGGCAAATATAATTATATATATATATAACTATAAAAACAGAAGAGTACAAGAGAAAGTTCAACAAAAAAAATCAAAAAAAAAAAATCAAAATGAAAAATAGTCTATTGACTATAATTTCACCCATAAAGTGAAAAAATAGATTCAAAGGTTCAAACTCGACCTAATCTTTATATATATAATATAATGTCTCTAACAATTGAGGTTAAGCCCACGAGATACATTCTATCATATTTTCTACAATGGCATAATTATATACTAAATGAAAAATTATGCTCATCATGTAAGAAGTTGGAGAAATGTAATCAACTTCATTAATCAAAATACTCATCGTTAATGCTTTCTAAAAGCCTTCGCGGGCGGAAATTTAAAACTACAGATAGCGCGAAATATTGACGTTTTATGAAATTAGTCTCCTTTCAATTCGCCACATATATACATATGACACATATGAGTCAAACTTTAACAAATAGCGACACATTTTGTATCGATTTATGTAAGTCAACCTAAGTACAACCATATATGAGTCATAATATTTATTATTTAATTAATCAATTTAAAAATTTATATTACTAAAATGAAAGTATTTTCTCATTATTTTTTTCTTGTTTATCATAATATTATTGATTATTGATGCAATCTATTTAGTGAAATATTTTTTACTTAAAACATTTTTGTGTACATCACAAATATTTTCCAAAATAATTCACAATAATTATATAAGGCTAAAGAACATTAAAAAAAATACAAAATTTTTCTATAGTTTTGTTAAAATCTCTAAATCCAATATATTAAGATGAGAAGAGGAGGGGGAAGCCAAAGAGAAGGAATAAAAAAATAAAAAGCAAACTTTTGCTAGAAAGCCAAAGTGGAAAGAAGCAACTATACGATGAGATATAGTGCCTTAAGAGATGAGATAGATTATGTTTAAAACCAAAAGAAACTACAATATTATGTGTGTGGACAATTTGTGAATAGGGATACATGCATATCTTCTTCTTTTTTATGAAGGATACATGCATATCTTTTCATTCAATTCTTGTCTTATGTTTAATATGATAATATCTCTCTATTTGTCAAAAAAAAGATAGATGATTTTATTTGGAGAGACAAAAATATAAAAGTATTTTTTTAAAAAAATTAATGGTGGTCTACGTGTGATCTGTTATATCTTTTTTTTAAAAAAAAAAACCATTTGATTTCTTTAAAAAATGATAGATTAAAACCATTTGATTTCATATTTTTCAATTCATCTAAACTCGACACTGCCTCCGTAATTTCCTCTATGGTACAAGATACCGACAACTCACTAGTCTCATATGATGCCAAAACCTAAAACTCCATACCATCTTGTGGTAAACTTATTAAGCGCGGTGTAAATTTACTTAGACGTTCTAAGATACAAGTTTGTAACGAATCTATCCAAATATTTACTAGAAGATTTACGGAGAGATTTGAGTGTTACTTATGTGGGTGTATAATCTTTGCGTGGGTTCTTCCAAGTCTTCAAGCTCTTTCTTATGTGGCACGCCTTCACTAATGTTTAAGGGACAAACATAACAAATTGATCTACTCAATAGACATTTACTAAGTGTTTCGAAGAGATAATTAAATACAACACATTGATCAACTAAAGTGCTAAAAATATTTAATTGCTTTTAACATTTTATTAGCTTTCTTCATTATAAATTGATCAAATCGTGTTCTATTCGATATCGAAGGGAAAAAAATAATGCTAAAACTAAAGAGGTGATTTATTTCTGCAATAATTTTATTTATCTTCCTATTTCTTAATTATTATTGCAAAGGATGTTAAAACTAAGATAAATTTCATTACAACATTTATGAAATGTAAAGCTGCTAATTATCCACACGAGCTTTTAGTCTTTTAAAGTCTTTTTGATAAAATTTTGAATGATACATATTGGTTGACATAAAAATAAGAAATAAAAGTCGTGATGAAAAGTATTTAGTGAACAAAATTTGATGAAATAATTTATAGACTAAAATCAAAATTTAAGATATTTACATAGGTCAAAAACTTATTTAACTATAAAAATAATAAATTCTAATAATTAAAAGGTTTTTTATGTTACACCTTCACTAAGGGGTAAACTTAACATATTACTATTCAACAAAAGAGATACTTACTAAGCAATCAAAGGGCATATAATGTCTATTGACTATAATTTCACCCATAAAGTGATAAAATAGATTCAATGGTTCAAACTCGACCTAATCTTTATATATATAATATAATGTCTCTAACAATTGAGTTAAGCCCACAAGATACAATCTATCATATTTTCTACAATGGCATAATTATATACTAAATGAAAAATTATGTTCATCATGTAAGAAGTTGGAGAAATGTAATCAAATTCATTAATCAAAATACTCATCATTAGTGCTTTCTAAAAGCCTTTGCGGACAGAAATTTAAAACTACAGATAGCACGAAATATTGACGTTTTATGAAATCATTCCCCTTTCAATTCGCCAAAGCTACTAACACATATGTACATAAGACACATATGAGTCAAACTTTAACAAATAGCGACACATTTTGTATCGATTTATGTAAGTCAACCTAAGTACAACCATATATGAGTCATAATATTTATTATTTAATTAATCAATTTAAAAATTTATATTTCTAAAATGAAAGTATATTCTCATTTTTTTTCTTGTTTATCATAATATTATTGATTATGATGCAATCTATTTAGTGAAATATTTTTTACTTAAAACATTTTTGTGTACATCACAAATATTTTTTCCAAAATAATTCACAATAATTATATAAGGCTAAAGAACATTAAAAAAAAATACAAAATTTTTCTATAGTTTTGTTAAAATCTCTAAATCCAATATATTAAGATGAGAAGATGACAAGTCGCCAAACCAGTAAACGACATTAGTCACTCGAAGGATGGAAAGAAGCAACTATACGATGAGATAGTGCCTTAAGAGATGAGATAGATTATGTTTAAAACCGAAAGAAACTACAATATTATGTCTGTGGACAATTTGTGATTAGGGATATATAGGAGTACATGCATATCTTATTTATTTATTTTTTTTGAAGGATTCATGCATATCTTCGGATTGAGATTCCCTTATCTTTTTCCTGTTGTTGCCAAAGTTCACACACAATTTTTTTATATTTATTTTTATTGTTAAAAATATATATACTTTCTTTCTCTTGTCAATAAAAATTTATCTCTAACATAAATTACTACTGCAGGAGTACACTACAGCCGTAAATCCAATTTCCATATCTTTATTCAATTTTTGACATGCATATCTTTTCATTCAATTCATGTCTTATGTTTAATATAATAATACTTCTCTATTCGTAAAAAAAACAAAAAAACAAAAGATGTTTTTATTTGGAGAGACAAAAATATAAAAATATTTTTTAAAAAAGTTAATGGTAGTGGGATCTATTATTTTATTTTTTTTAATTCTCAATCCTACATATCCCTCCACGAATAGCCGGAATAGAATACCTTTTGTCCATCGTTTTCATGCTGGCATAAAAATAGTCAGTATTAGCATCACCTTCCTTTAACATACATGACCATGATTTTTGAAACATATACAAATCTCTACACTTCATAAGCCCCCACAAATAAGCACCTCAATCTCCCATCGAACAATTGTACTCTTTTCCGCTTTGAAGTCCTCCTTAATCACCGTAGTTGCAAGATCAATTCTACTTTCAAGATATCCAAACACCTCCTCATTCACCAACCTCTTGTGGCAAGCTTACTAAGCGCGTTGTAAATCTACTTAGACTTTCTAAGATACAAGTTTGTAACAAATCTATCCAAATATTTACTACAAGATTTATAGAGAGATTTGAGCGTTACTTGTGTGGGTTCTTCCAAGTCTTCAAGCTCTTTCTTCTGTGGTATGCCCCTTCACTAATGTTTAAGGGACAAACATAACTAATTGATCTACTCAATTGACATTTACTAAGTGTTTCGAAGAGATAATTAAATACAACACATTGATCAACTAATTAAAGTGCTAAAAATATTTAATTGCTTTTAACATTTTATGAGCTTTCTTCATTATAAATTTATTTCTGCAATAATTTTATTTATCTTCCTATTTCGTAATTATTATTGCAAAGGATGTTAAAACTAAGATAAATTTCATTGCAACATTTATGAAATGTAAAACTGCTAATTATCCACGCGAGTCTTATAAACTCTTTTTGATAAAATTTTGAACGATACATATTGGTTGGCATAAAAATAAGAAATAAAAGTCGTGATGAAAAATATTTAGTGATCAAAATTTGATGAAATAATTTATTGATTAAAATCAAAATTTAAGATATTTATATAGGTCAAAAACTTATTTAACTATAAAAATAATAAATTCTAATAATTAGAAAGTTTTTTATGTTACACCTTCACTAAGGGATAAACTTAACATATTACTATTCAACAAAAGAGATACTTACTAAGCAATCAAAGGGCATATACAAATACAACCCATTGATCAACTTAAGTGCTAAACAATATATTTTTCTTAACATTGCTAAGAATATAAATTGATTAAACCTTAATCTAATTGTTACATAAGAAGAAAAAAATGGCTAAAACTCTCATGTTAGTTCCCACTATAATTATTTTTCTTTTCTTATTTCTTTTCTCCTTGTTTCTTACTACAAAGGAGGTTGCAAGTAGTCCAACTATAGTTCCAACAACAACCAAATGTGAATGTTATAAAGATTGTATGAAAGCATACTTTACTACAAAGGAGGACCTTTTTATATGCCAGGATGGATATTGTCTATTTCTCAGTCCACTGAGAGTATAACACAAACTCCATATGAAGGGAAGAATCAATTATCCCACTAGCATTCAAGTATTTTTATTTTTATTTTTATTTTTTTGTTTTCTAATTTTACACATCTTGTACTCTAAATTGTTGAAGTATTTTTTTTATAATTTTATCATGGCCTCCATTTTAGACCTATATATCACAGGTCTGTCACTTTTAGAAATTTGTTGTAGATATGATGTTTTCAGAAAAATTCATGCGGAAAAAATTCACAGGTATTCTCATGAATTTTCATGCGGATTTCTTCAATGAAAAGTAATTTCTTGTAGATATGATGTTTTCAGAAAAATTCATAGATATTCCAAAGGATTTTCCGGCGGCACTAAAAATAATTTCATGTGGATTTAGAGTTTTCAGAAAAATCCGTAGGTATTTCTAAAGATTTTCCTGCAGATTTCGCCACTAAGAAGTAATTTTCAGTGGATCTAGCGTTTTCAGGTAAATCCACAAGTATTTTCAAACATTTTCCTGCGAAAGAACATTTGAAACTTCCTGCGATTTTGATTCATTTGTTTTTCCAATTTTTTTCATGAACTTTATAAATAAAATTTATTTTTAATTAAGATAACATTATTATTGAGATAAAAAATTATTTACTATGATTAAGATAAAAAATATTAATTTATTAATTTACTAAAAAAAGTACTCCGTATCAAGTAGTACTATACTACTTCACCACAAAAACGAGTTAGTCAAAATAAAGAGTTATCAATGCTTCATTTAGACTATGATGACATTTGTCAGCATTACAACTCAAAACAATAGTGTACATATCAATTCAACACATTTCAAGTGAAAAGGCATTAAGAAATAAGCATTAAAAAGAACTTATACTTAACACCAATAGTCATCATAAATCAATGTTTCCATACACCAAAACATGATCATCAAATAATAGTAACATGATCATTCACCAAAATTATAAAACAGTAACCAATAAACACTACAAGGACAGTTAAGTTCAATTCTGTTGAAGATCTTGAAGAGGTTGCCTCTTAGCAAATTTAGTCTTCGACATCATCGAACCAATTTCCTCCTTCTTGTCAATGTTAATGTTCTCTTTCATATCACATGTACCAACACTATTATCTCTTTCGCGTTTTTGAGGCAAACTCATTTCAATACTGTTATCTCTTTCGCGTTTTTGAGGCAAACTCATTTCGAGTTTGGGAGAAAAAATCATGCTTTTCTCTCCACTTGCAATTGGTGTTGCCTTTGATGGTGAGTCCAAACTCGTTTTATATGCCACTTCTTCGCCAGAAGCAGTGTCTACAAATCAATGTTTACAAAAATATCAATTAATTCCTATATCAAGATATTAAAGAGTCAAAAAATGATACATGCTTTCATCAGATGCATATGTTTGAATACAATATAAAAGACCATGATGCAATTGCAACCACAGCTGCAATTTTAAACATTTGTCGAATACAGAAATACTTGAAAAGAAACTGCACAATGCATTTCCTTACTCAAAAGTTAAACTTTACCTGAAGCAAAAAGTTGTTGAAGGCTAAAATTGCACGACTCCGTTTCACTAGGTGGAGGCACAATTGGAACAAGCTCATCTGCTCTCACGTCCTCGTCTGAATTTGCACTAGTATCATCCTCATCACTGCTTTTCCTTTTCCGGCTCGTTATATGAGATTGATTTTCGGCTTCTGCTCCGACACCACTAATATCATCATAAACATCAGAGTTGTCAACAAGCATGCTGCTAACTTCTCCGTGAGCCAAAAGGCAATCCTCCTGATTGTTTTCTTTCTCTACCTTGTAAACAGTACAAGCTTCCATAACAACATTTCTCATTATAGTTGGATCAAAATATTTATCATCCTGGGAGCCATTAGTGGTTGCAGCTTCAAGGTCATTAGGGAGAAATCCAATGCACGCCTCAAGATCTGCAACCATACATGTCGTTTCCTTTTCTGATAAATTTAGCATCTCTTCTTCACAAGTATCTGCAAAAAGAGTGTGATAAAAATACTATTTTATGGATTCCTAAACAAAAAATACCAATATATTTTACGCAGCTTTCTTTTACAATTTGGGCCTGTTTACTTGCCATGTTTCTTATTTTCATTTTAACTTCAACTAATAATAAAAACGTAGAATATAGATCCAATATTGCGTAATTGCATTTCCTTACTCAAAATATAAACTTTACCTGAAGCAAAAAGTTGTTGAAGGCTAAAATTGCACGACTCCGTTTCACTAGGTGGAGGCACAATTCGAACAAGCTCATCTGCTTTCACGTCCTCGTCTGAATTTGCACTAGTATCACCCTCACGACTGCTTTTCCTTTTTCGACTAGTCACATGAGATTGATTTTCGGCCTCTGCTCCAACTACACTGATATCTTCAAAAACATCAGAGTTCTCAACAAACTTGCTAACTTCTCCCTGAGCCAAAAGGCAATCCTCCTGATTGATTTCTCTCTCCACCTTGTCAATTCTACAAGTGTCCGTAACAACATTTCTGAGTATAGTTGGATCAAAATATTTATCATCCTCAGAGCATTTAGTGGTTGCAGCTTCAAAGTCGTTAAGGGGAAATCCAATGCACGCCTCAAGGTCTGCAGCCATACATGTCTTATCCTTTTCTGATAAATTTAGCATCTCTTCTTCACAAGTATCTGCAGCAAGAGTGCAATAAAAATACTAATTTATGGATTCCTAAACAAAAAATACCAATATATTTTACGCAGCTTTCTTTTACAATTCAGGCCTGTTTACTTGCTATGTTTCCTATTTTCATTTTAACTTCGACTTATAATAAAAAGATAGAATATAGATCCAATATTGCGAAATTGCATTTCCTTACTCAAAATATAAACTTTACCAGAAACAAAAAGTTGTTGAAGGCTAAAATTGCACGACTCCGTTTCACTAGGTGGAGGCACAATTGGCACAAGCTCATCCGCTTTCACGTCCTCGTCTGAATTTGCACTAGTATCATCCTCATCACTGCTTTTCCTTTTCTGGCTCGTCATATGAGATTGATTTTCGACTTCTGCTCCAACACCACTGATATCGTCATAAACATCAGAGTTGTCAACAAGCTTGCTAACTTCTCCCTGAGCCGAAAAGCAATCCTCCTCATTGTTTTCTTTCTCCACCTTGTCAAATCTACAAGTTTCCGTAACAACATTTCTAAGTATAGTTGGATCAAAATATTTATCATCCTGGGAGCCATTAGTGGTTGCAGCTTCAAGGTCGTTAGGGGGAAATCCAATGCACGCCTCAAGGTCTGCAACCATACATGTCTTTTCCTTTTCTAATAAATTTAGCATCTCTTCTTCACAAGTATCTGCAAAAAGAGTGCATTAAAATACTATTTTATGGATTCCTGCTTATAAAGAATAAACAATGAATACAATATATTTTCCACAGTTTTCTTTTACAATTTGGACATGTTTACTTTACCATGTTACCTGTTTTTCATTTTCATTTCGACTAACAAAAACAAAAAACAATATAGATCCAATATTTTCCTCACAGAAATTTTGAAAATGACAAAACATTGTTTTCATTGTTTTTAAATATATGCATTCTACATATTTGTCTTTGATCTTCTCTGTAGCACAATTATCCACTCCACAAGTCTTTTATCTCTTTGTTCATTTAAAATGAACATGAATTTTAGAAAATGAAAAATAAATACTTTAAGAAGTAAACGGGGCAATGCATAATGCATTTCACTAGATTCGCCATTTGAAAACATTTGTTGAATACATAAACACTTGGAAGGAAAATTGCATAATTGCATTCCTTACTCAAAATATAAACTTTACCTGAAGCAAAAAGTTGTTGAAGGCTGAAAGTGCATGACATCATTTCACTAGATTGAGACATAGTGGGAACAAACTCATCTGCTTTCACTTCCTCGTCTGAATTTGTATCATCCACATCACTCCTTTTCCTTTTAGTGCTTGATGTAGAAGAATGATTTTCATCTTCTACTCCACCAACATCAGAGTTGTCAAACAACTTGCTAAGTGTAGTTTGATCAAAATATGTGTCAGCCTCAGAGCCCTTAGTGGTAGAAGCTTCAAGCTCATTAGGGGGAAATCTAATGCACTCCTCACCTTCGGGATCTTCAACCATACATGCTTTTTCTGATAATTTCAGCATCTCTGCTTCTTCACAAGTACCAATACTATCTCTTTCGACTTTTAGAGGCAAACTCGTTTCAATCTCCATCTCTTTATGCACCATTGATGAATCATGGAGCTTGGGAGAAAAAATAATGCTTTTCTCTTCACTTGCAACTGTCAGAACCTTTGATGGAGAGTTCAACTCCGTTTTATATGCATCTTCATCTCCAGAAGCAGTATCTACAAATCAATGTTTACGAGAATATCAATTAATTCCTATATCAAGATATAGAAAAAGGTTTGAAACCGATATAGGCTGCTGCATCAGATGCATTTGTTCGACTAAAATATCAAGGATCACAATGCAATTGCAACCACGACTGCGATTTAAAACATTTGTTACTTGAAAAGAAATTTCACAATGCAATAAACAATGATCATTTGTAAATTATAACAATTAATATATCGCAATTATAACACCAATACTTTTTTATTGCCTTCATAAATAGTTATAGATTGTAAATTATACATATCAAATATCACAAACTATCGGTAAATTTCAAAAAACATCCCTATACCTGAATCAACCATGTGTAGAACATCAAGATCAGTTCGTGTTGCTGGAGACAACTCTTGATTGTCTTCAATGTGTTCCTTATTATCACTCTTTTGCATGTTTTCCTCTAAAAAGGATCCAACATTATTTTCACTTCTTTCACATTGCAATTTCATCTTAGGTTCTTCTTCAGCTTGACTCGTCTGTTGCATTGACGCTGACTTCACTTCACAGGCATTTGAAATTCCAGCAACAGTACCTAAAATATAAATGTTTGAGATATTATAAGTAAATTCCGATTAAAATAAGCTATAGCACTTGTCTATATCAAGGTGTAAAAGTTAACAAGTTGATGTGAGGAAGAAGTGTTCAAAAAAATCAAGGATTAACAAATCCTACTTATACACTAGCTTGATTTCATTTCACCTCACTTTAATTATATGACATGTAGGATGCTTGATTTCTATTGGATGTCAATGTAAAATTAATTTACACTGACAAAGAATATCCATTAAACTCATCAACTATCAGTAAATTTCATGAACATCCTTATACCTGCATCAACCATGAGATGAACATTAGGATCACTTGGTGTTGCTGCATATAATTCTTGATTATCTTCAATTTGCGCCTTATCACCACACATTTCCTTGTTTTCCTCCAAATTAAAGGACCCAACATCATAATCACTTCTTTCAGATGGAAATTTCATCTGCTGTGAAGATGCTGACTTCACTTCGCAGACATCTGCATTTCCGCCAGCAGTGCCTAAAATATAAAGGTTTGACAAGATATAAATTAATTCCAATAAAATTAACCATGACACGTATATACAAGAAAGTTTAAAAGATGACAAATAAATTGATGCATGGAAGAAATGTTCAGAGAAGTCAAAAAAGTTTAATAATAATGTTTACACACACTACAAAACATGATCATCAAAGAATAGTAACATGATCATTCACCAAAATAAAAATAGTAACCAATAAACACTAAAAGGAAAGTTAAGTTCAATTCTGTTGAAGATCTTGAAGAGATTGCCTCTTAGCAAATTTAGTCTTCGACATCATCGAACCAACTTCCTACTTCTTGTCAATGTTAATGTTATCTTTCATATCACACGTACCAATACTATTATCTCTTTCGCGTTTTTAAGGCAAACTCATTTCAATACTATTACCTGAAGCAAAAAGTTGTTGAAGGCTAAAACTGTATGACTCCATTTCATTAGGTTGAGGCACAGCTTGAACAAGCTCATCTGCTCCAACATCAGAGTTGTCAAAATGCATCAGAGTTGACAAAACATTGTTTTCATTGCTTTTAAATATATGCTTTCTACATATTTATCTTTGATCTACTCTCTAGCACAATTATCAACTCCGCAAGTCTTTAATCTCTTCGTTCGCAATTTAAAATGAACATGAGTTTTAGAAAATGAAAAATAAATACTTTAAGAAGTAAACGGGGCAATGAATAATGCATTTCACTAGATTCGCCATTTGAAAACATTTGTTGAATACATAAACACTTGGAGAAAAATTGCATAATTGCATTCCTTACTCAACATATAAACTTTACCTGAAGCAAAAAGTTGTTGAAGGCTGAAAGTGCATGACATCATTTCACTAGATTGAGACACAGTGGGAAAAAGCTCATCTGCTTTCTCTTCCTCATCTGAATTTGTATCAACCACATCACTCCTTTTCCTTTTAGTGCTTGTTGTAGAAGAATGATTTTCATCTTCTACTCCACCAACATCAGAGTTGTCAAACAACTTGCTAAGTGTAGTTTGATCAAAATATGTGTCAGCCTCAGAGCCCTTAGTGGTAGAAGCTTCAAGCTCATTAGGGGGAAATCTAATGCACTCCTCACCCTCGGGATCTTCAACCATACATGCTTTTTCTGATAATTTCAGCATCTCTGCTTCTTCACAAGTACCAATACTATCTCTATCGCCTTTTAGAGGGAAACTCGTTTCAATCTCCATCTCTTTATGCACCATTGATGAATCATGGAGCTTGGGAGAAAAAATAATGCTTTTCTCTTCACTTGCAACTGGCAGAACCTTTGATGGAGAGTTCAACTTCGTTTTATATGCATCTTCATCTCCAGAAGCAGTGTCTACAAATCAATGTTTACGATAATATCAATTAATTCCTATATCAAGATATAGAAAAAGGTTTGAAAATGATATAGGCTGCTGCATCAGATGCATTTGTTTGACTAAAATATCAAAGATCGCGATGCAATTGCAACCACAACTGCGATTTAAAACATTTGTTGAATACAGAAACACTTGAAAAGAAATTTCACAATGCAATAAACAATGATCATTTGTAAATTATAACAATTAAGATATCGCAATTATAACACCAATATTTTTTATTGCCTTCATAAATAATTATAGATTGTAAATTATACATATCAAATATCACAAACTATCGGTAAGTTTCAAAAAACATCCCTATACCTGAATCAACCATGTGTAGAACATCAAGATCAGTTCGTGTTGCTGGAGACAATTCTTGATTGTCTTCAATGTGTTCTTTATTATCACTCTTTTGCATGTTTTCCTCTAAAAAGGATCCAACATTATTTTCACTTCTTTCACATTGCAATTTCATCTTAGGTTCTTCTTCAGCTTGACTCGTCTGTTGCAATGACGCTGACTTCACTTCACAGGCATCTGCAATTCCAGCAACAGTACCTAAAATATAAATGTTTAAGATATTATAAGTAAATTCCGATTAAAATAAACTATAGCCCTTGTCTATATCAAGGTGTAAAAGTTAACAAGTTGATGTAAGGAAGAAGTGTTCAAAAAAATCAAGGATTAACAAATCCTACTTATACACTAGCAAAAAGACAGACACGACAGTGTTTGTCGGTCAGGTCTGGTCTAACTTTATATTGTTTTCAAATATATGCATTCTACATATTTATCTTTGATCTTCTCTCTAGCACAATTATCCACTCCACAAGTCTTTAATCTCTTCGTTCGCAATTTCCAAAAAAAACATGAATTTTAGAAAATGAAAAATAAATACTTTAAGAAGTAAACGGGGCAATGAATAATGCATTTCACTAGATTCGCCAATTGAAAACATTTGTTGAATACATAAACACTTGGAGAAAAATTGCATAATTGCATTCCTTACTCAACATATAAAATTTCATCTGAGATTCTTCTTGACCTCGACTCATCTCTTGAGAAAATGCTGACTTCATTTCATTGACATCTGCATTTCCACCAGAAGTTCCTATAAAGGTTTGAGATTCTTCTTGCTTATATTCCTCGAAATAAACGGACCTAACATTATCCTCACGGTTTTCACCTCGCAATTTCATCTGAGATTCTTCTTTACCTCGACTCATCTCTTGAGAAAATGCTGACTTCACTTCATTGACATCTGCATTTCCACCAGAAGTTCCTATAAAGGTTTGAGAAAATATAAATTAATTCCAATATAAAACCAACCGCAACACTGTCTAAACCCAACTGTAAAAGATAACAAGACAAGTAAATTGATGTGCCACCCCCGCCCGCTATTGTACACAAAAAACGAAACAGTGTGACCAAAAATTGATATTACTTTCATAAATACTAATAGTAATAGAAGATTGTAAATTATAGATATCAACTATCATAAACTATCAGTAAATTCCAAAAAACATCCCTATACGGCTATACCTGAATCAACCATGTGACGAATATTAACATCACTGGACTTCGCTTCACTCAGTGGAGAAGTAACTAGAAATTGATCTGGTTCTCCTGAATTTTTTAAACCAGATGCAGGTAGCTCACCTAGAAAATGTTCCACATTCACATTGTTCATCTCATTGGAATCCTTATCAGCAACAATATCTAGAAAATTCGAAGTTTGAAAATTTATAAATAAACTAATACATTCTTATCAAAACAAAAATCAAATACAAAACTAACATATAATTTGATGTACCTGGAGCTTCCATTTGAACTTCAGTATCACTGTCAGAGTCCAATATTATAATTTCCACATTTGATTTGTCTTTAACGGTTCTTAATTGGCGTGACTCAGGATTTTCATTTTCTTTTTCCTGTATGCATCATTAAACCAAACCAATAACTAAAAAAACACAAAAATTGAAACTTGAGAAAAAGGGATTTAAGAAAATAACCTCATAAATCAATGAAAGTTTCTGAGCCATTTCTATATTTTTCAAGTTGGCTGGGATTCCATGCTTTTTGCATAGAGTCTGAAGATTCTTCCTCTCCATTGTGAAAAAATCCATTTTTGTTTTCTCAGTTTGAGAAGAATCAAGCACAACCTATAGTTTGAGAAAAATCCATTGTGAAAAAATGATTTAGCTACTTAATAATTTAAACATTATTTTTCATAGATTTCTAAAAAAAGCACAGCCTATAGTTTTTTTTACCATGATAAAAATTACTTCTTGTAAAAAAAAAAAATGTGAATTTTTGTCCCTCAAATTAGTCGATCCATAAGCTGGAAACGGAATCTTCAACCAAAAACAAATCACTTATCACTTATTGTAAAAACAAAACTATCCATCAAAAATGATTTTGAAGAGAAGCTACTCAAACAACTTCTCATTTCAAACAATTTTAGATTTTATTCAAATTGTTATTTTGCCTAAAAACCACAAACAGAAAAAACTTAAAAAAAAGTGATTTTTTTAAAAGCGATTTTCATAAACACCACAAACAAACAGACAAAAACTAAATTTTCATTCGGTAACAAGAAATCATAAGACTAAAAATATGATTTTGCAAAACCCTAAAACTCTATTTATAACTAATAATCTAATTCCAGAAATCAAAAACAACTAAAAAAAACATAAAAATTAAAACTTGAGAAAAAGGGGTAAAAGAAAGAACCTTATGAATCACTGAAAGTTTCTGAGCCATTTCTATATTTTTCAAGTTGGCTGGGATTCCATTCTTTTTGCATAGAGTCTGAAGATCCTTCCTCGTCATTGTGAAAAAATCCATTTTTGTTTTCTCAGTTTGAGAGAAGAATCAAGCGATTGAATGTGAATGAAAGAAGAATATGAACGTTGAAGAAAAAAGTGAGAAGTTTTGAAGTTTTGAAAAGTAAATGAAATGTTTCAAATTCCCGCTAATGTTGGAACTAAACTATGATCAATTTATAGTCACTTTAATTTGAATTTTTGAATTAAACGTTCTAATTTTGGAATATTAAATATTTTCATGAATTTTAGTGAAAATATTAGTGCTAAATAAAATGATTTGGATAAGGATATGTATCGGTGCCATCTTTATTTTTTTTATTTTTTTTTTGTTGCCATCTTTATGTTGCTATGAGTTACTATGGCAACAAATCTCGTTACGCGGATAATGTAATGAATTAAATACAGTTGTATGGATAGTGTAAAATAATTTTATGTAATTATTTAATAAAAAATTATTAATTTATTATATCATATTAAGAAAATGAAATTTAGTGGGATGATGTGGCGGTAAATATGGTTATTATTGATTGATGGTGTAAAATTATTTTACACTGTCTGTGACTAAAAAAAAATTAGTTAGTGGAGATGTATTGATGATATAAAATAGTTTTACACAATCATTCAATAAAAAAAAACTATTACAATTTGTTATGTCATATAAAAAGTGGGGTGATTTGGTGAAAAAACATACGGTTGTTATTTGTTGACAATGTAAAATTTACACTGAAAAAAAGGAAAATCAAACAAACATTGTACGAAGACAGGAATCAAATAACGTTGCACTAAGACGATGAGATAAGAAAAAAACATACAAAAGAAAATCTAATTAATATGAAAGTCACTTATTTGGATTAAAATAAATGAAAGAAGATGCAGAAAAATTAGAAAGATGGAGGAGTCTATCCAAAAAGAAATTAGGCTCGGTTGCAAAAAGAAGTTGAAAATTCAAGTGTGACTAACACATAACAACTTCGGCTGTATTCAAAATTGGGGATCAATGGACTGGATAAAAGTGAGATTATTATATTCATCTCTTTTAACTTATACTAATCTTCCTTAAAAAAAATTATACTAATCTTTTAATCAAACTCTTAAATAATATTCATTGCTTTATCATTATTTTCAAGATGAGTCAACCTTAAACAATATATTTTCTCAATTTTGTTTAAAAAACATTAGACCGTTGAAACCGGATAGTTTCGAGCTTTTTATTTTATTTTATTTAATACAAAATGCAATACAAGTTCATGCAAGTATGAGACGGGGATACTCAATCGCGATCTGGTATGGGATTGGAGTTCTATTTTTCACTCTTGTTGGAGATCGAGGTGTACATAGATACTCAAACCCTTTTCGGGTGGTTCGGGGAATGCAAAAAATTGTCACCAACATGCATGTTGTCATCTCTTTGTCTCTTGGTAGAAACAAAGTTGTTCTTGTGTTTGCCAGAATTGTTCGGTTGCTAGAAATATTGCATTATGAAATACTAAAATTTGAACTTAGAATTCCCAATTATTCATATTAAGGAGTGAGATTTTGGACACTAGTCTGCTTGACAAAGACAGTTTCAGTTGTTTTCAATATATGTGATTAAACAAAAGTTTAGGTTATGATTGTTTGGTGGCTGAGGCCTAAGGACGAGGACAAAAATTTAGCTTAGGGGGGTCGAGTTTAAAGGTATAATTTATTATAGAAAAAACTTCAATTTTAAAGCATAACATATACAAGAAATTATAAAATAAGTTTAAAATTAGTATTGTGAATCTGTATTTTATGGACCACTTTTTTAAGTCGAATTTTTTTGCCTCACTATTTTCATATTTGTTGTAGTTTTGGTCTTAACTTATGCAATTTGCCATAAAATTTGTGACTTTTTGCATTTAAAAATGTGGATTTTAGTCTCAAAAGATATATTTTATCATTAATTTCAATATTGGGGAGTTAGAAAAATATCAATTTTAGTTGGAAAAACATATATATGCTGGAATTAAATTTACACCAAATGTAAAACAGAGGTTCCTATAATATTATATACATATGAATACAACAAACTATTCAAAAATTTAAATGTATACAAGAGTTGATTAATAGTAGGGGCCAAAAATTGTGCCAAAAAATATTTTAGAGACCAAAAATTGTTAAAACTTTTTAAAGAAATTCAAGATATTTACAAAGACCAAAAATTTAGTAGACGTCTTTAATTTTAGTTAGAATAAGCTTATATATAAGTTAATAGCTAATATTGTAATTGATACATACACATGCATGAAATTTTCTTTCTTTTTTCTCATCTTTTTAATCTGGTTCGGGAGTCAGTTTTTGTATCAAATAGTTCCAACCCCCTGATCACAATTGTGGGGATTAAAATGTGGTTCTGCCTATCAAGTTCAGTGTCAATCACCATTGGACCAACTAACGATTGATTACATGCATGAAATTTTGTTTCCCTTATATTTCTCATGATTTAAACCTATTTACGAGTTAGAAAGTAATTAAATGGAGAAATCTAGAGCTAGTTAGATTACCAATTTATGAGTCAATAATAGTTAAAAAAATAGTTAATTGGCTGGTTAGTAGTTTGAAATATCATAGATTGACGAGGAATGAAAACCCTATCTTGTAGTGGACGTTTGAAGGTTTAATTTAAACTGAGAAAATCTAGGTTAATCATGATTCCTTTTGGAAAAATAGACAAAACGTATCGCATGTGTAGGTCATAAAGTTCTCCTAGTTGCTCCTTTTTTTTTTAGTGATTCTTGAAAATCTAGAAACTAGATATTCCCTTTAATTTAAGTATCAATATTATATGTTTTAGATAGATCGATTAGTATTGATGTTTGAAACCGCATTTAAAATTAGACAAGAAATATAGAAAACTCCAAATTTTACTACACGATATATCTTAAGAACCCCATGAAATCATAACTCCAAAAATATAGAGATTCTTTTATATTTTGTTATGGAAAAAGTTAAAATATGTCCTATATCAGTAATTCAAAAATAAAAATATTTTTATTCTAATCCGTGTATTTAATTATATTTTAAAAAATTTCATAAATTAATTGTACAATTTTTTTAAAAAATATTTTTGTTTTTTAGATTCTTAACATATATGCCCTTATGGCACATGTTAGCAAGACCTCAAAGTTAGGGTGCGTTTGTTTTTTGGATTCCAAATTCTTTCCTACGAAATTTATTTCCAGGATTATAGTGGCAGGCATTTTAATCATGAGCATTTGGAAAAATAAGTGTTTGGTTAGTGTTTTAACTTTCAGGATTTATTTTTCTTTCATTTTAAATTTTCATAAATATTAATTAAGTAAATACCTTTGCATCACACGTGGCAAAATATTATGTATCTTGTCACACAAAAAACTGATTGTCTTACATCATTAGAAGCAAAACGTGCATCAATTAGTAGAGAATACAACTGTTTGATGTACATTTTTTCTAATGTTGTAAGAGAATCAGTTTTTTGTGTGACAAGATACATACTAACATTTTGCCAAGTGTGATCCAAAGGTATTTACTTAATTAATTATTTATCAAAAATAAAAATGAAAGAAAAATAAATCATGGGAGTTAAAACACTAACCAAACACTTTTTTTTTACAAATGCCGAGGATTAAAATGTTTGATAATCCTGAGAATAAAATTTCTGGGTAAGAATTTGGAATCCGGGAAACAAACATAGGAATATAAATTTCCCGGTAATAAAAATTTCCCGGTAATAAAAATTTCCTACGAATAATTATTTATTACCTTATAACAAACATAGGTATTTTTCATTCCCACCTTAAATTTTCAGGAATAAATTTTTAGTCTCCGAAACAAATGCCCCCTTATGGTTTGTGTTTAATTTACAATAAGCACATGATGCCATATTTTAATTATATTATATGATAAGTAGTAATAGATGTTTGTCAAAGATAATATCACTTATTAATCTATATTTATCGTTCAAGGAAAAGATTACGATATGTAACATAAGTGGTCACTTACTTCCTGAAAGTTAAACAAGTTAGCAACTGGGAAGATTTTAACTTTTAAGAGTAAGAGCATGCAAAACTTTATTTTAAATATATTCTCGACTATTGTAAAAAAAAATATATTTTCGACTATATATTTGTTTATAATTTGTTTTTGATCTAACCTGTTGATCAGAAAAGGTTGAGGGCCAGCAAATCTTCACTTGAATGTATCCTTGGTTGAGTTGAACGGTTGAACACAGCAATTGGTCACCAACGGAGGGGGGGTTGTACCTGCAGGCGCTCCGATGCTTAAGTCAGAAAGTGCACAAGTACTAAGTGAGAGTAGAGAGTGAGAATAGAATACCTGACCCTCCAGTGAAGGAGGGTATTTATAGAACCCCCAGCGCTGGGCCAAGGTCCCCCTAATGGGCTGTGCTTTACGGCCCAATAGGGGAGACTGCCAGGATTTATCCGTTGTTGGATCAAGGAACCGGCCTTTAGCCCTTATCCTGGTGATGAGGTGTCCCCATCGTGCGGAGGAGTTGTTTCCTTCAGTCTATCGTGTCCTAGTAAATAGGAACACGTGTAAGTTATGGCGATACAGTGGTAGCGAGCATGGAACTCGTTACTTGCTGAGGAGGAGCTACGAGCTCCATACGTCGAGGATAGCTATGGGCTCCATATTCTGGGCAGAGTTCGTAGGCTCCATAAGTCGAGCACATGTACGGACTGAATGTTCCGAGCAGGAGCTACGAGCAAAGCATGGATTGGGCCAGCTCTAGGCCCAGTCCAGTACAGGAGCCCCCCAAGTCTTTGCTCCTAGTTATAGGAGTAATGACTTAAGACCGTTTGGTTAGTCGAAGTGCCCTGTCCTCGAATATGAGATTTGTGCCCTTAAAATCGTCCTCGTTAATCGTTATGGTAGAGGACAGCGTGTTTCTGCTCGGGAAATTGTGTTCGTTACATACAGAGCAACATCTTGGGCTCGTATAATCAAAGAAAGCTTCTTTGCTCGTAAAATTTATGTTCGCGATGACAAAGAAAGTTTCCTTTGCTCGTATATCCCTTGCGTATTTTATGCTCGTCAAATCTTCAAAAGATTTGCCTTTGGAATCGTGTATTACGAGCAGAACGAAACGACCTTTGAAGTGACAGATGCTTCGTTTCGTGCTGCCACGTGTCAAGCCTACGCTAGGGCGTAATGATGGCTATGCATAGTGACATTATGAGCTCGGTTCGCGAGGAAAACTTGTGACCGTTAGATCAAAGCGTCGTTTCGCTTTTCCCAAAGATCAGATCTGAATCGTTGAATTCCTTTGATCAAAACTGTTGGATTAAGCCAACGCTCCAGATGAAGAGATGTGTTTGCTCGCCGAGTGTGGGCAACTGTTTGGGGTTTGCCTATAAGTACAAAGAGGTAAACGAACTTCAGAAGTTTGAACATTTTGCCTCAAATTCTTCTTTTTTCTCTGAGTTACCGCAAAAATCCTTCTCGATCGTTGTTCGTTGTGGAGTTTGAAGCATCAATTCCTCGTTAGATCTCAGATAACCAGTAAGTTCTACACATTCTTTTGCGATTTTATTTCTGTTTTGGTTTAGATTTTTCCCACCGGACAAGTGTTGGTGGTTGGTGGTGGTTTAACCATCACCGGAGCATCTGTTTGCTCCTTGCACCGTTAATGACGGTTTTTAAAGTTGATATTCTTGTCTCTCGCATTTTTTCGGTTCCGTTTATGCCATATATGCGTGTATTAGCGATCTGGCGCCGGCGCTGCGCCGGTGAAAGTTGTTAAGATTCATGAGGTTCCTGAGTTTTTTGGAAAAACTTCAAGAACATCAAGGAGATGATGAACAATCCGACGAGGACAATTATCCCCGATTTTCGTCCTCGTGGGAGCTTTTGTATGCCTAGAATTTGTTTATGTCTTTGTTGGGGACCTTCTCCCCGTTTTAGATCAGAAACTTAAACGAAAACCCTAGGATAGTCTCCTCGTAGATTATTCGTTTTGCCGAACTGTTGGGGACCTTCTCCCCGTTTAAAACTTCGAAGAGAGTTGTCCTCGTATTTTCGTTCATTTGTTTTATGCCATTTGTTAAGGGCTTAGGTCGAGGGCAGCGTGCCCGCGCCTATCCACGCCCTTTCACTTGAATTGTGGTGGAGGGGTGGATTTGATTTGATTGTCGAATTCACTTTTCTTCGCTGCTTTTCAGGTAACATGGCTGACGAGCGTGACAAGGTGGTGAATGTCGAGGAAGGCGGAGGAGTTCAGCCCGAGGAGTTAGTAGACGAGGATGAGGACCTTATCGCGCACCCAGGGTGGAAGTGGATAGCGCGCGAGCCCCGTAGGATGGCGTCGGAGATCACGTCGACATCCCTGAATGTGTTCACTCTTGTCGAGGGCGATCCTGCGCCCGGGCACTTCGGGGTTTACAATGTGGGGCCTCACCAGAAAATATGTTCGTCCTTCCACCGAGATGCGTTCAGCATGTATGAGTTTGTGTTCAAGGAGCTCGGGTTAAGGCTTCCTTTCTCCCCGTTAGCGACAGAGATTTTCAAATACCTTAAACTGGCCCCGTCGCAACTTCACCCTAACGCGATGGCATTTGTGCTCGCCTTCGAGCACCTTTGCGAATATACGGGCGTGGTCCCTACCCGTGCCCTCTTCTTCCGTGTTTTTCAACTCCAGCGCATGACGAAAGAGTTTGGCCGAAAGAGCTGGGTGTCCTTTAAGAATCGTGTCTCTTTGTTCGACATGTACGCCGAATCTCTCTGCGGTTTCAAGTCGCGATTTTATATGGTTCACGCAGAGACTCAGACGGGGAGAAATTCGTTGTATGATTATGTCATCGACAGGAATGAGGATGGGAGCGTCAGAAAGAATGAAGATGGCACAGATAAGTTAAAGAAGGTGGAGAAGTTCCCGCTGACCTGGACGAGTGAGCATTTCGACCAGGGGACCGGAAGTTATTTGACTGCGGAGGGGTCTTTGAGTGCCGAGGAGAGGCGTGGTCTCAAAGCACTCCAAACTTATGTTGCGGGCCTACAACCCGCCAGGTTAGTTACTAGGGTCGGGGAGCCCGTTCTTGATGAAGAAGGGAATGAGCAGTTTTCTCCCCGTCTTATCAATACGAAGAGACTGCTCGAATGTAGGACCCGCGTGGAAGTGCACGAAGTATTGGGTAGATAGCTTATTTTTTCCTCGTTTCTATGTCTTCGTATGTTCCTGATGTGTGTTTGTAATTTTTCTTTCCTTTCCCCGGTTTTGACTTTGTTTTATTTGGTTGTTTTCAGATACAATGGCTGACTTTGCTGCTGATCTGAGCAAGATTGTTTCCGAGAAGAAACTGACTGGAGGAGCAGGGAAGATTCCGAAAAAGAGGAAGTTGGCGAACCGGGGTAGTGCTGTTTTCACGAGTGGCTCATCTTCTCCTGGTGGGTGCAGCTCGTCGCTGGGGACGAAGGTGACTTCCCCGACTGTGCTGCCGAAGAGCAATTTGGTAAAGGGGGAAGTTCCCTTCATCGATGTTGACGCAGAGATGGGAAGACCTTTCCTCCTCCCCAGGGTTATGACGGACAAGGAATTCCTAGGAAAGAATTCCTTGCAGGTGGCGGCCGTGGAGAAGGCTGCTATCCTGGAGATGGATGGTGAGGTCGCGCACGACCAGATCATCGATGACTCAGTTTCCCTTTTGAGAATGCTGGAGAGGGTTTTGGTCCTTCAGGAGGACAAGAATGATCATCAGAAGGACTTGGAAAAGATGAAGGGGGCCTACACCAAGCTCGAGGCCGAGAATATGAAATTAGAGAATGAGGTCGTTGATCTCCGGGGAAAGAAGGAGAATTTTGTAGCGGCGGCCAAGGAAAACAGGGAGTTGAAGGACGAGGTGGCCAAGTTCGAGGAGGAGAGGAAAAAGTACGAGGAGGAAATCAAAGCGCTGAAGTCAGCTCTAGCTCCTGCAGAGGATGAGACCGAGAACACAAGGGAACTGTCAACCCGGGCTGACTTTGTTGCTCGCATCAGGAAGCTTGGTGATTCCGTGCTTGCTGGGATGAAGCACAGCTGGCAGAATGCCCTTGCGCAGGTCAAAGTTGCTAACCCTGGTGTCGAGCTCACCTTTGATGGGATGGGGGTTTTCCGCGAGGTGGTTAACAGACAGATTATTCTCCCCGAGAAGTATAGAGAGGCTGAGGCAGCCGAGCTTGAGGGTGACGACGAGATCGACGATGACGTCGATGAGGAGGAGGATGATGGCTCTAGCAAGAAGGACCTCACTCCTGAGGAAGAAGTTTGATTGGAGGCATGCGTGCCATTATTGTGTAATTTCTTTTTTGAACATTTTGGGGGCCTGCGTGCCCGTTTATAATTTGTATTTTGGAATTTGTGTTGGGGGTCTTTGTGCCCGTTATGTAATATTTGAACAAGTGGGCTTTGTCCCCGTTTTATATCATGTTTGATTTCGCTAAGTATTTGTCTTGCCTTTATTTGGTTTGCATTGCGTTTACATTATTCTGCTCGACATTTTATTGTATGTATTGCGTTTATCAGATTTCCATTGAAAAAACCTTCAAATAATTTCAAATATTTTTCTAAGTGTTTTTCGAGCAGAGCGTTGGATTCGAGGCGTTGTTCGAACTCGAATGAGCGGGGTCAGGGTCGTCTGAGATGCCTGTCCTCGCGACTTGAACCTCCCATCGCGAGCTGGGTGTTAAGCCTGGCACGGGGACGATGGGCTCGTCGAGAGAATTTGTCATCGTCGAAAGCTCATCCCCAACTCCCTTCCGGGGAGAGGGTTTGTGCTTGGATTGGGTTTAAGATGGATGTTTGTGCCAAAGCATCCTCCGTTGTCCAGGTGCGTCCGCCCGTCTTATGGGGGGACACTACCTTGGCTTTGTATGCCCTGTTCGGCAGTAACTTAGCTATAATATTGTTTTAATTTTTGGGCGTTCCAAGGTCGGGGAAGCTCCTTCCCTTGGAGGTTTTCGAGGTAGTAGGCGCCGTTCTCGGTTTTTCCTCGGACCCTGTATGGTCCTTCCCAGTTGGGCGCCAACTTGCCCTCGTGAGAGTCTTTGGCGTTTCGCCGTAAAACGAGGCTGTCAACGTCGAATTCCCTGGGGATAACTTTGGTATCATGTCGAGCAGCCACTTTTTGCTTGAGGGTTGCTTCCTTTAAAGACGCGCCTGTGCGAATTTCTTCGACGAGGTCTAGCTCCTCTCGGAGTGCGTCGTCGTTCATCTCTTCGTCGAGGGGCTGTTGCGTGCGACGAGAAGGTTCTCCAATTTCTACGGGGATAACTGCTTCCGTCCCGTATACCAAGCGGAAAGGAGTTTCCCCGGTTGTGGAGTGTGGTGTAGTTCGATAGGCCCAGCGGACGCTGTGGAGCTCTTCGACCCATTTTTTCTTATTGTCGTTGAGTCTCCGTCGAAGTCCGCGCAGAATAACTCTGTTCGCGGCTTCGGCTTGTCCGTTAGTTTGGGGGTGCTCGACGGATGTGAAGCGTTGTTTTGTGTTGATCGCGACGAGGAATTCGCGAAATTTCTTATCTGTAAATTGCGTTCCGTTATCGGTGACCACGACTTGTGGGATTCCGAAACGGGCGAGGATGTCTCGTTTGAAGAAACGGAGTATGTTAAATGCGGTTATGTTCGCAAGTGGTTCGGCCTCGACCCACTTGGTGAAGTAGTCGACGGCTACGATGAGGTATTTGTTTTGAGCGAAACCCGTGGTGAAGGGTCCGAGGATATCCATACCCCACCACGCGAAGGGCCAAGGGGAGGACAGAGACTTCAGTTCGCTTGGGGGAGCTAGGTGCATGTCGGCGTGCCTTTGGCACTTGTCGCATTTTTTGACATGTTCCTTGGAGTCTTGCTGCATGGTGGGCCAGTAATAACCTGCTCGAAGGGCTTTTCTAGCGAGCGACCTTCCTCCTAAATGTTGGGAATTGATCCCCTCGTGTATTTCCCGCAAGATATAGTCGACTTTATCCTCCTCGATACATTTTAGAAGGGGGATAGAAAACCCTCTTCTGTATAATGTCCCGTCGAGGAGGACGTAAGCGCACGCGCGTCGTTTGATTGTCGCCGCCTCCTTTTGGTCGGATGGTAGTGTGTCGTTCGCTAGGAAATTGTAGACGGGGGTCATCCAACAGTTGCTGTCCCCGATCGCGTTGACGTCGAGGGTGGTTGGCGGTTTTTCTATGCTTGGTCGGGAGAGGATTTCCTGTATCACGGATTTGTTTCCTCCCTTTTTCTTCGTGCTCGCCAGCTTTGATAGGATGTCTGCTCGGGTGTTGTCCCCTCGGGGAACGTGGCATACCTCAGCGAATTCGAACTTAGCTATTCTGTCTTTAACGAGGTTTAGGTATTCGGAGAGGTTGTCGTTTTTGGCTTGATACTCTCCGAGTACCTGGGATGCGACGAGCTGAGAGTCCGTGCATATCTTGATCTGTCTTGCGCCGATGTCCTCGGCTAATCGTAGTCCTGCGAGGAAGGCCTCGTATTCTGCCTGATTGTTCGACGTTGGGAAAGAGAGGGTTAGGGAGACTTCGATGACTATACCTTTCCCATTCTCGAGTATGATCCCCGCCCCAGCTCCTGTTGAGCTGGATGCTCCATCGACGAAAATTGTCCACTTGTCTGTTTCCTCGAGCGAAGGAGCGGGAGCTGTCATTTCGGCGACGAAGTCGGCGAGTACTTGTGCTTTTAGAGCTTTTCTACTTTCGTAGCGGATGTTGAATTCAGATAGTTCTAGGGACCATTTGAGCATCCTGCCCGCCACGTCAGGGCGGCTGAGTAGAGATTTGATTGGTTGGTCTGTTCGGACTACGACTGTATGTGCGAGGAAGTAATGTCTTAGTCTCCTCGCGGCGTTTATGAGTGCGAGAGCTACTTTTTCGATTAGTAGATATCGAAGCTCAGGACCTTGCAAGGCCTTGCTCGTGAAATAGATGGGTTTTTGCCCTTCTGTTGTTTCACGGATGAGGACGGCGCTGACGGCCTCGGAGGCGACGGCGATGTAGAGGTAGACGACTTCCTCGTCGTTTGGTCGTGATAGGACCGGTGGTTCGGAGAGGGCCTTCTTCAGGTGTCGTAAGACCTGGTCGCACTCCTCGGTCCATTCGAACGCAGATTCTTTTCTCAGAAGTTTAAAAAGGGGGAGCGCGTGTTGGGCGGATCTTGCGATGAAACGAGATAGTGAAGTAAGCATTCCGTTAAGCGTTTGTATTGATTTTTTATCGTGGGGAACAGGAAGCTCGGTGAATGCTCTGCACTTATCGGGGTTGGCCTCGATTCCTCGTTCCGTTAAGTAGAAACCAAGGAATTTTCCTGCGCGGACCCCGAAGGTGCACTTCTCAGGATTGAACCTCATTTTATATTTCTTGGCTTGCTCGAATACCTTTCGCAGGTGGGCAGTGTGGTCTATCTCGTCGTGAGATTTGACGATCATGTCGTCCATGTACACTTCGAGCACGTCCCCAATTTGTGTCCGGAACACTTTGTTCATCATTCTCTGGTATGTGGCACCAGCGTTCTTTAAACCGAAGGGCATAACGTTATAGTAGTAATTTCCCGTTGGGGTCATGAAGGCAGTTTTGTACCTGTCGGCGACCGCCATCGGTATTTGATTATATCCTGAGTACGCATCCATAAAAGACAATAATTTAAAACCAGATGAATTATCTACAAGACTATCTATGCATGGTAAAGGATAAGAATCTTTAGGGCAAGCCCTGTTGAGATCGGTATAGTCAACACACATACGCCATTTTCCATTAGATTTTTTAACGAGTACAACATTGGAGAGCCAGGTTGTATACCTGGCTTCGGAAATAAAATTTGCCTCTAAGAGGTCATTTACAGCTTTTTGAGCAGCCTCCTCTTTTTCGGGAGACTGCTTCCTCCTACGTTGTACTACATATTTGGCGTTGGGGTCGACAGTAAGCTGGTGGCAGGCGACCTCAGGGTCCAATCCGGGCATCTCCGCGGCGCTCCAAGCAAAAAGATCTGCATTCTCCCTCAAGCAGGCTTTCAGCTGCTTCCTCGCCAGCTCTGGCAGTCCGGCTCCAATCTTCACTCCTCGAGTGGGGTCTTCGCCGAAGGGGACGAGCTCGAATTCGCCATCAGGGATTGGGCGAAAGTTTTCTCTGTTCGCCTCGTCCTCTTCTTTCTTTTCCTTTCGGAGCTTTTTCTCCTCTCTGTGCTCCTTCTTGTAGTGCCTGCTGTCGAGCTCGACATTGCTCACACTTGGTGCTGGGAGCGGAGATGTCAGCTTTGACTTTTTTGACGGGCCGGGGAGCTGACCAATGTAGCTGAGGCCTTTGGTTGCCGCCTCGAAGCACCTTCGTGCAGCCTCTATGTCCCCGTGCAGGGTGGCGACGTGCCCCTTGGTCGTGTAGTACTTCATCTTCAAGTGGGCAGTTGAGGGGACGGCGAGCAGGTTGGCCATTGCATCGCGGCCCAAGATGCATTGATATAGCGAGGGACAGTCCACGGCCAGGAATGGGATTTTGACTGTCCTGGCTGCTTCCCCTTCCCCGAAGGTCACCATGAGGTCGATGTATCCCCATGGTTTGGTTGTGGCCCCGTTGAATCCTTGGAGGTCGGATCCTACATAAGGGGCCAAGTAGCTTTTGTCGAGCTGCAAGGCCGGGAAGCACTGGGAAAACATGATGTCGACCGAACTTCCTGTGTCGACAAGGATTCGGCGGACATCACAGTTGGCCATGTCTGCTCGAACTAGCAGGGGAATGTGAGCGTTGGGCGCCCCGCCTGGGAGTTCCTCCATGTAGAATGCAAGGGGAACTGTTCCTTTCTTGTGCCTGTCAAGGGTGACAGGCTGTTTGGAGGAGGAGTCGATGAGCTCCTCGAACTTTCTTTTGACCGATCCGATGGACTTTTGCGTATAGCCACCAGCGGATATAACCATTGTCTCAGCAAAATTTTCCCACTTGGAGAAAGTGGGGTAAGAGTGGTTGTCTTCGACGTCGTCGGGGACGTAGTAATCTTCTGGTCGAGCCACGGAGAGGACGACCTTCTTTTCTAACCCGCTTGAAGATGCGGGGTGGTACTCCTCCTCAACATTCGCAGACTGTCGAGGAGCTTTCTTGGGACTTTCTTCGGCTTTGAACCTTCCAAGTCGTCCCTGTCGGATGAGTGTTTCAATGGCATCCTTCAAGTGGATGCAGTCTTCGGTGACATGCCCGTGGGATCTGTGGTATCTGCACCACTTGGACTTGTCCTGCCCGGGTTTAGCTAGTCCAGGCTTGGGAAATTTAATTTGTCCCTCCTTGAACTCGACATCGTAACATTCAAGGAGGATGTGCTCGCGTGAGGCATTGAGCGGAGTGTAGACTGTGAACAGGCTAGGTGGACCTCGGGGTCTTTCGCCTCTCCTTCTGCCTCCGTCCCGGTTCCCATCTCTGCGCCCGTCTCTGTGTCCGGGTTCACGAGGGGCTCTATTTGGGTCCTGCTTAGGGGGGGCCTCTTCAGCCCGTCCCTGTCGGAGAGCGTCGGCTATTTCCTGCTCCTCGTACTGTATGTACGACTCTGCCTTAGCGAGGAGCGGAGCCAAAGTTCTAGGCTTTTCAATGCCTACTGCTTTGGCGAAGTCAGTTCGGGGACGGAGCCCACGCACCAGTAAATATCTTTTCATGTCGTCAGGCTCTTCGACCTGAACGGCCTCTCTGTTGAATCTCTCGATGTATGCGCGGAGAGTTTCTTTGGGACCTTGGAATATGGCCTCCAAGGTCGCAACTGTCTTCGGCTGTTTCCGAGACGCGGTAAAGTTGTGCTTGAATTGGTCCATGAAAACCTGCCAGGAGAACACGGACCGAGGAGGAAGACTTGTGTACCAGGTTAGGGCTCCCTTCCATAGTGTTGTGGGGAAGAGCCTGCATCTGATGGCTCCGCTAGTGTTGCGGAAATTCAGAATGGTGTTGAAATTGTTGACATGATCGTCTGGGTCAGTCAATCCATCATAAGAGGGGAGATTGGGGAGCCTTTCCAGAGCTGCGGGGATGGGTGCTCTCATGATTTCTCTTGAGAGAGCGCAGACGCTATGCTCCTCTTCACTCCCAGTGGGGGAGATGTCGAGGGTGTCGTCATCATGTCGGCGAACCGGCGTGGGACTTCGGTATTCATGGTCGTTGCGGGCAGGGCGACTAGAGTTGCCTCCCTGTCTGGCCATGTTCCGCAGCCCTTGGGGAGAGTGACGGGTTTGCTCGGCTGTCTTCCCCTTTTTTGTGATTGGGGAGACCCTTTCCTCGCGTGGGGGTGGGGTTCGACCCTTTTTGTTGGCCGGAGGTTGGATCCTCTCGAGGGCAGGACGCCGTTGTCTGGCTGTTTCCTGGCGAGGAGGGGATCTAGACGAGGGATGTCTCCGCGGGGGAGAGTTGCCTGCTCGCTGGGGGCGTTGATTTCTTTCTAGCGCCTCGATCCTGCGATTCTGTTGCGCTATGAGGTCATTGTTTCTTTCGAGGAGGGCGAGAATCCTCTGAAAGTCAGTTTGCTGGTCAGCGGGTTGTGCGCTGACGACCGGAATTTCCTGCGTGTTTGACGGGCGCTTCCCTGATTGGCGCGCCGTCACAACCTGCACATCGTCATCTTCTTCCGACGATACCGTGGTTTCCTGACCGTCCCTAGGGTCAGATTCTGGGATTGGTTGCCGCACCGGACTAAGGACGGTGTTGTGTTCCGCGGGGGAAGAAATCGTGGGGATGAAATCACGGTTGTCGTTGTCGTGATCTCCATCGATACGAGTGTTGGATCCACTGGCCATAATGAAAGTTGTTGAAGAAGTGATCGGTTTTGAACTTTAGATTTTAAAGAAGGGGAAACCAGATTCCCACAGACGGCGCCACTGATCTAACCTGTTGATCAGAAAAGGTTGAGGGCCAGCAAATCTTCACTTGAATGTATCCTTGGTTGAGTTGAACGGTTGAACACAGCAATTGGTCACCAACGGAGGGGGGGTTGTACCTGCAGGCGCTCCGATGCTTAAGTCAGAAAGTGCACAAGTACTAAGTGAGAGTAGAGAGTGAGAATAGAATACCTGACCCTCCAGTGAAGGAGGGTATTTATAGAACCCCCAGCGCTGGGCCAAGGTCCCCCTAATGGGTTGTGCTTTACGGCCCAATAGGGGAGACTGCCAGGATTTATCCGTTGTTGGATCAAGGAACCGGCCTTTAGCCCTTATCCTGGTGATGAGGTGTCCCCATCGTGCGGAGGAGTTGTTTCCTTCAGTCTATCGTGTCCTAGTAAATAGGAACACGTGTAAGTTATGGCGATACAGTGGTAGCGAGCATGGAACTCGTTACTTGCTGAGGAGGAGCTACGAGCTCCATACGTCGAGGATAGCTATGGGCTCCATATTCTGGGCAGAGTTCGTAGGCTCCATAAGTCGAGCACATGTACGGACTGAATGTTCCGAGCAGGAGCTACGAGCAGAGCATGGATTGGGCCAGCTCTAGGCCCAGTCCAGTACAGTTTTTAAGCATTTTATAACAAAGAGTTTCTTGTATATCTATACGGGAACGATACAGACAACATGTCATTTTATTTGGATAACATGCAATCTCCTAATTCACATAATCGAGAGATCAGAGATGTGACGTTCAATCTGTTTGTATTTAATTAGTTGGATAAAAACATGTCAATCACCTTAGAGACTCAACATATGTGTTCAGTGAAAGTGATATGGGATGAGATTTCTCATCTTTTGTACTATGGAGTTGAGCTTGATATATAATACTCATATATATGAAGCTGCTTGTGAATAATGGTTGTATTGTTGGCGCAGAGGTTTATGTTCACAACTCAAGACTTGGGAATAAAGTAAGTCAAATTGACAAGTTGTATTTGCTATCCAAGTTGGCAATTTGATTCACTTGATTCTCATGTCTTGAGTTGTGAAGATAAATCTCTGCACCAACGATACAATCATTGTTCAAAAGCAATCACAAACTTGTATTAATTATCAAGCTCAACGAAAGGTAAAAGATGAGAAATCTCATCTCATTCACCTATTACAAAACACATGATAAGTCTCTTTTGTGATTGTCATAATGTTATCCAACTAATTAAATACAATCAGACTGAATGTCACATCTCTAATCGCTCGATTATGTGAATTAGGAGATTGTATAGTATCCAAACAAAATGATATGTTGTCTGTATCGTTCCCATATGGATATACAAGAAATCCAAGTTATAAAATGCTTGAAAACCATTTATATAAAAGAAATATTTAGTCAAGACTATTTGATAAAAGAAAATTCTTTATGAATATAAATATATATTAAAGAAAATTTCTAATAATTTTTTTTTCTTTGCATAGAAATATGTCAATTATGCGTCAAAAAAAAAAAATATGTCAATTAAATCACTTGTAGAATTATATAGCAATAAAATAAAAAGAAAATTTGAAACCAGAGATACTCCATCCGTAATAAAATATAAGTTTTTTTAGATTTATTATATAATTAATGTATCTAACTTATAATATATAGCAGATACATTAATTATGCAACGATTTTAAAAAAGTGAATTTGATTTATATTTTATCACGAATGAAGGATATTATATGAATAATAATAATGGTTTGATTAAATAATATTCGGATATATAATAATTAATGCTTCAAAAAAGTTATATTATTTTTGTAACAAAAAAAATTTATACTTTTCAACATGTTTGTAATTAACAAATGATGGTACTCCGTACTTATATTTTACATTTACAATAAATTTTTTAAAATACTTAAATAATTTTGTTTTTCTGATTTTTTTCAATATAGTAAAACAAAAACTTTTTTTTCTAAGATAGCAACAAATATTTTTTTGGGTACATGTAAAACAAAGATTTTACTATGTACCAAAAAAACCAAAGATTTTACTATAACTTTTTGAATTTTGGCCGATTATGGCAAATCATATATGTTATCATTTTATTCAAAACGCTAAATATCAGTCTACATTTTAGGATAAAATTTAAACTTTCAAGTACCTAGAATACCTATAAGTTTTGGCCAACACAAAAGACCAACCAAACTCATTTTTTTCAAAAATAAATTTTGGTACAATGATAAGTCAGCAAAATGTAAGAGCATTTAAGTAGACAAAATTTTTTTAACCCATTTTCAAAATTTTCAAAATGCTCAAAGCCTCAAACATGAAATTTTCTTTTAGATCCAAAAATATTTAACCAGATATATAACTTTCGTGAAATAATGAGCAAAAAGAATAAAAAATCACACATCCTAACCCATAGAGAGCACTTCGACCCAGAAATTAACAACAAAGAGGGAGAAAAATTAGTTTGATTTACCTTAAAAAAGAGCTTCTCACACTTGGCTTCAACTTCCACCTAGCTTAAATCCTCAAGATTTGGAAGGAAAATGAAAAACAATTGATGGAGGGAGAAGGGTTTTGAGGCCGCCGATGGGAAAGAGATGAAATTTCGACCCGATCTATCAGATCCATAAATATTTCGAACAGATTTATTACTTTCATGAAATAATGATCTAATAAATATTAAAAATCACAAACCCTAACACCTATAGAGCATTTCGACCCAAAAACAACAAAGAGTGAGATATATTAGTTTGATTTACCTTAAAAGAGAGCTTCTTACACTTAGATTCAACTTCCACCTAGCTTAAATCCACTAGATCTGGAAGGAAAATGAAGAAAAAAAAATTAACCTATTTTCAAAATGCTCAAAGATGAAATTTTCTTTTAGATCCAAAAATATTTAACCAGATCTATAACTTTCGTGAAATAATGAGCAAAAAGAATAAAAAATCACACACCCTAACCCATAGAGAGCACTTCGACCCAGAAACAACAAAGAGGGAGAAAGATTAGTTTGATTTACCTTAAAAGAGAGCTTCTCGCACTTGGCTTCAATTTCCACCTAGCTTAAATCCTCAAGATTTGGAAGGAAAATGAAAAACAATTGATGGAGGGAGAAGGGTTTTGAGGCCGCCGATGGGAACAGATCTATTACTTTCATGAAATAATGATCTAATAAATATTAAAAATCACAAACCCTAACACCTATAGAGCATTTCGACCCAAAAACAACAAAGGGTGAGATATATTAGTTTGATTTACCTTAAAAGAGAGCTTCTTACACTTAGATTCAACTTCCACCTAGCTTAAATCCTCTAGATCTGGAAGGAAAATGAAAAACAATTGATGGGAAGAGAAGGGTTTTGAGGTCGCGGATGGAAGAGAGAGTTGGTGAAAAAATGAGGAAACAATGCACTTAGGTATACTTATAGGGAAAATAAAAATGTACCAGGTATCTAGGCCAGCTCATTAGCCCATAAATTTTTACGGGTTGCCCGAAATCATTTAGCCCATATTGTAATTCAACTTAGCCGGCCCAATATCAATATTTTATATAATTTTTTAAAAAATTAATAAACAACTTTTAAAATTGTAACAACCCGTTTTTCCAGGGCCAGAAAAGTCAATATTTTTTTTTCTTTTCAACTAACACTCAGAGTGCGCATAAAATATTTTCCAATGAGCCGGCATTCAAATATACAAAAGAACTCATTACCAAAAGGTGCTTCGACAAGCAAAGTGTATTCCTGAATAATTACAATCCAAGTCTAAGTATTCAAATACTTACAACAAAACAAGTTAGACAACCCTATGCTAACCAAAAAGCACGGTGCACAAAACACACCGGCGCATAGTCTAACTATACTAAGCTTCACCACGTGCTCACTATAGCCTAGAACTGCCACCGTCGTCACTACGACCTAACCCATCATCTGGGTGGGATGAGCCCGCAAATGAAAGAAAGGGTCACCACAAAATATATAGTATGTATATATATAACCGGTGCGAAAGATTGTACACATAACAATAATTACACAAACACAAGAGAAAGCTCTTTAACCACCAAAGCAATTCCCACCAACGGGTTCATATAAGCAATGCACACATAGCCTATAATGCAACCTCTACAATGTGTGGTACTAACCCTAGCTACCACAATGCATGAGTTCCGGAACTGTAGGTCCAACCCCTACTAACACACCAACGAAATCACAAGGTTAAGGTGGATCCACTCCCGCAATCACACCCCATGGTCCACTCCCGCAACCATGTATCAAACTCAACAAAAACACAAGGTTAAGGTGGATCCACTCCCGCAATCACACCCCATGGTCCACTCCCGCAACCATGTATCAAACTCAACAAAAACACAAGGTTAAGGTGGATCCACTCCCGCAATCACACCCCATGGTCCACTCCCGCAACCATGTATCGAACTCAACTAAATCACAAAAGATTTAGGTGGATCCACTCCCGCAATCACACCCCATGGTCCACTCCCGCAACCATGTGTTGAACTCAATAAAACCCTATAAGAATCAGGTGGGTCCACTCCTGCAACCACACCTCGTAGTCCACTCCCGCCACTACGCACTAACAATGCATGAGCATACGATTCCCCATGTATACTAATGCAACAAATACATACCTCCCTAGCATATGTAAACCATCCCAACAACATACATACATATCCAATCATATGTAACAAACCACAACAAACATACATACATTTCCAATCATATGTATTCACCCACATGTTCATACATACATCTCCAATCATATGTAAAACAACGCACGTATTGTAAACACTTTCTCATCACGAGAATACATAACACATACATGCCAAACACACAAACACGCATCACCGAAAATAACCAACAAACATGTTATAACTCAGTGAAAAGACAGAAATAAAGTGATGCCCTTACCTCAGCAAGCTTCCGTCAACAACACACGTTCAAAACAACACAACGCGCTTCCTAAAACAAGCAGCGCAACAATCAATACATTGTTCCCTAACCAATCGTATTGAAACTACACCAAAGCCCCAAAAACCTAAAGGTTCCTAAGGAAAAATCCCTCTTTCGGATACCATACCAAAAACTACCGTATTGATCAACCACCATGAGTTATCTGTACTATTTTTAGGACCCAAAACAATAGTCAAAAGTCTTAAATAATTTGAAATGCAAAATGGCCGTTTTCTTGCGTTACAAGCCACACACTTTCCGAGTACCCGAAAAACTCGTTTCCAATCCCAACCACTTCCAACAATTAATAAAAAGGGATTAGAAAGATAAAAACCAAGTTTAGAAATCATAATCTAAAATCTCAACTCCCAGAGCTCGCCCTGGCGAGTGGGTGGCGAGTGAAGGCAGTGAGGACTGGTCTAGCTCGCTCTGGAGCTCGCCCTGGCGTGTTGTCATGACCTGTGACACTCGCCCCAGCGAGTAACCACTCGCTCAGCGAGTTTCAACTGTCATGACAGCAAAAGACAGCAACTCACACCACCTTTTTCCACCCAAGCTTAGTTTGATTCTATTAGTTCCCAACGTCTTTTCAAGGCACAAAAGCAAACCCTTTTCATAAGCAAGCAATTCATTTTCCGAAAGCTTGTTGGTTGCTTCGAGTGCAAGTTATTTGGTTTTCACTTCCAAAATCAAAACCAAATCCAAGCACAAGTTTTATTACGGGCCTTAATCGACCGGTAATCATTTTCAAACATGTTTTCTAAGCGAAAAACAACACAACATGTCACAAGAGTTTTAAATCACTTGGACCCCAAAACACCACACAAAACACTTAGTAAATATTTTCATAAACTCCAAAATATTTTTCATCGGATTTTCTAAAACAAAACCATACAACGCATTTCCCTTTTGCCCAAAGGTTCAAAGACAACTTTTCTTTTCAAAACCTTACAACCTAACCTCATGTTATTGATCAATACATAACCAACTCAAAACCCTAATTTTTCTCATGAGATTTTTCACCAACTCATGGAAAACAAAAGTAACAAAGTCTAGACATGCTTGTTAATCCCTCATGAACAACTTTCATGGAACAAAAACCATACAAAACCAATTCTTATGAAATTTCTCCCAAGAACAATAATCATAAAAATCCTAACTCCCTAAGAATCTTAGCCAAACAAGGATAGGGAATAGGTTTAGTTACCTTAGGAAGAAGAATCTCACAACTTCAAGCTTTCAACCAAGCTTCTAATGGATGATTATGGTGAAGGAATGCAAAACTTCACAAGTTGGGAAGGTGGAAAAGAAGGCCACGGCTAAAGAGAAAGGAATGGAAGGAAATCTCATGACTTGTGCACTTAAAGATCTCTTCATTAAATCCTAACCATTAGATCAAATAGTGAAAGCTTCCAAGACTAATCCCTAGCCCTTGGATCAAAACCGAGTCTATCCTCACAAGATATTTCCCACAACATCTTATAACAAAACACACGTTCAGTTCTCGCGCATCGCGACGAACGAAACTCACCAAAACATAAAACCTACGGAAAGAACGTCTAACGTTTAACATTTCCAAAACTTATCGCCGAATCTTTTTCCGCGACTGTAATTTTCTTCCATACCTTAGAAAATTAATCTCAGAATATATCCTAACTCACGCAGATATATAAAACTCCCATCCGAAACCTCACTCAAAACAGACGCAGTAAGATTTTCCATCCGCGGGTAAAATCCTACTAGTTTTTCCAAAAACAAGAATAATCCAAAACTCGTCATTCTGACTTCACAGAAATCTCCTCATACTTAAAAGAGGACTACGACCCGAAAGTCTGTGCCTTTCCAGCGCTCGAGCACAAAACAGGCTCCGTTTCAGCAAAAATCTCATTAATGTGACGATACTCACAAAACCGCCTCACCAAAAACCCTAAAACTCGTAGCCGACACTAGAGTTCCTTAGAAAACTGTACAGTGAAATCTTGGGTCTTACATTACTACCCTCCAAAAAGAAGTTTCGTCCTCGAAACTAAAGGTAAGAGTAACAACTCAACTAATTGTTACCATCACCAACACAACAAAATCCCTCAGGATTAGGTGCAGCCACACAGATGCTAACACTGGGTGAAGTCACACAGATACTCTCACCAACACACTGGCACAACCGTGCATCAACCGCAACTCTCAACGAGTTCACCACTCAAAATTAACCTCACAACAGAGGTTCACAACCTCTAGTTCCCAAAGATCCTCGTGCCCACAAACAAAAATTTCCAAAGTCACCTCTTTCGCCTCCGCGACATAGCCAATTTCCCTAGGTTCACGCGAAGCAGTTACTGGCTACCCTCCAAAAAGAAGCACCGAAACTTTCTGCGCATCACCAAAGCTAGCAAAAACTAGTCAATTCCAATCAACACGATTCCCGTCTACCATCAACAATAAATTAAGGACGGCCAGTCCCTCAATTTGTCAATAGACAGTCGACAATCCTGATGGTGGTTTAGACCATCTTTACCCCACTTAAGTGATACTTCATTCCACTTGTGCTCAAGGTCCTCCGAGGCACAATGGTCCCACACGTTTCCCTCAATCTCATACGAATACACGTCGAAAACGCAAGACACAACGCTCAAGACACGTAGCTTAAGCCATCATGCTTCCTTTCTTGAAGCACCCGTGGAGTATCATCCACTAGTAGTACCGTGCCACTACGGCAAGTACCACCCAAACCACTACATTCTGAGCAAGTTATCTTCTCTTAGGAAGAACTTCACACCTTACCAATATCCATGAGTCCGCAACTCAATGAATACGCCGAAACCGCATGCTCGCCCACGAATCTCATTCCAAACACGACTTACATAAAACAATCCCAACCTCTAGTTGGTGATTACACTCCTCATAGTCTTGACACTTGCCAAACTATACCATCTACTTCTCTTGGACTCCTTTTATCCAAATCCCCAATTCCCCAGAATCGGCTTCTTATGCGTTCATATTACTTCCAAACGACACTTAGATAAATCTCGCGTGCCTTAAACAAAACGCTTATCCTCGTCGACTACCATCGTCGGCGCACATCCTCTTCACATCGTATTTCCATTCTAATTCTGAACTCTCTCTTGAGTTCCTTTCCTCTTGGTTAGATACTTATCTAAACATTCCTGGATTCCAACAGGAAACTAACTCGACGGATTCCTAACCCATAACCCGACACAGAACAAACACTAGAACTAACTCAACTCTAGTTACGTTCCAACTGACTCTGGACTAACGACTCAAGTATACACTTTCCCTTTGAAGATTTAAAGCCGTGCTCTGATACCAATTGTAACAACCCATTTTTCCAGGGCCAGAAAAGTCAATATTTTTTTTTCTTTTCAACTAACACTCAGAGTGCGCATAGAATATTTTCCAATGAGCCGGCATTCAAATATACAAAAGAACTCATTACCAAAAGGTGCTTCGACAAGCAAAGTGTATTCCTGAATAATTACAATCCAAGTCTAAGTATTCAAATACTTACAACAAAACAAGTTAGACAACCCTATGTTAACCAAAAAGCACGGTGCACAAAACACACCGGCGCATAGTCTAACTATACTAAGCTTCACCACGTGCTCACTATAGCCTAGAACTGCCACCGTCGTCACTACGACCTAACCCATCATCTGGGTGGGATGAGCCCGCAAATGAAAGAAAGGGTCACCACAAAATATATAGTATGTATATATATAACCGGTGCGAAAGATTGTACACATAACAATAATTACACAAACACAAGAGAAAGCTCTTTAACCACCAAAGCAATTCCCACCAACGGGTTCATATAAGCAATGCACACATAGCCTATAATGCAACCTCTACAATGTGTGGTACTAACCCTAGCTACCACAATGCATGAGTTCCGGAACTGTAGGTCCAACCCCTACTAACACACCAACGAAATCACAAGGTTAAGGTGGATCCACTCCCGCAATTACACCCCATGGTCCACTCCCGCAACCATGTATCAAACTCAACAAAAACACAAGGTTAAGGTGGATCCACTCCCGCAATCACACCCCATGGTCCACTCCCGCAACCATGTATCAAACTCAACAAAAACACAAGGTTAAGGTGGATCCACTCCCGCAATCACACCCCATGGTCCACTCCCGCAACCATGTATCGAACTCAACTAAATCACAAAAGATTTAGGTGGATCCACTCCCGCAATCACACCCCATGGTCCACTCCCGCAACCATGTGTTGAACTCAATAAAACCCTATAAGAATCAGGTGGGTCCACTCCTGCAACCACACCTCGTAGTCCACTCCCGCCACTACGCACTAACAATGCATGAGCATACGATTCCCCATGTATACTAATGCAACAAATACATACCTCCCTAGCATATGTAAACCATCCCAACAACATACATACATATCCAATCATATGTAACAAACCACAACAAACATACATACATTTCCAATCATATGTATTCACCCACATGTTCATACATACATCTCCAATCATATGTAAAACAACGCACGTATTGTAAACACTTTCTCATCACGAGAATACATAACACATACATGCCAAACACACAAACACGCATCACCGAAAATAACCAACAAACATGTTATAACTCAGTGAAAAGACAGAAATAAAGTGATGCCCTTACCTCAGCAAGCTTCCGTCAACAACACACGTTCAAAACAACACAACGCGCTTCCTAAAACAAGCAGCGCAACAATCAATACATTGTTCCCTAACCAATCGTATTGAAACTACACCAAAGCCCCAAAAACCTAAAGGTTCCTAAGGAAAAATCCCTCTTTCGGATACCATACCAAAAACTACCGTATTGATCAACCACCATGAGTTATCTGTACTATTTTTAGGACCCAAAACAATAGTCAAAAGTCTTAAATAATTTGAAATGCAAAATGGCCGTTTTCTTGCGTTACAAGCCACACACTTTCCGAGTACCCGAAAAACTCGTTTCCAATCCCAACCACTTCCAACAATTAATAAAAAGGGATTAGAAAGATAAAAACCAAGTTTAGAAATCATAATCTAAAATCTCAACTCCCAGAGCTCGCCCTGGCGAGTGGGTGGCGAGTGAAGGCAGTGAGGACTGGTCTAGCTCGCTCTGGAGCTCGCCCTGGCGTGTTGTCATGACCTGTGACACTCGCCCCAGCGAGTAACCACTCGCTCAGCGAGTTTCAACTGTCATGACAGCAAAAGACAGCAACTCACACCACCTTTTTCCACCCAAGCCTAGTTTGATTCTATTAGTTCCCAACGTCTTTTCAAGGCACAAAAGCAAACCCTTTTCATAAGCAAGCAATTCATTTTCCGAAAGCTTGTTGGTTGCTTCGAGTGCAAGTTATTTGGTTTTCACTTCCAAAATCAAAACCAAATCCAAGCACAAGTTTTATTACGGGCCTTAATCGACCGGTAATCATTTTCAAACATGTTTTCTAAGCGAAAAACAACACCACATGTCACAAGAGTTTTAAATCACTTGGACCCCAAAACACCACACAAAACACTTAGTAAATATTTTCATAAACTCCAAAATATTTTTCATCGGATTTTCTAAAACAAAACCATACAACGCATTTCCCTTTTGCCCAAAGGTTCAAAGACAACTTTTCTTTTCAAAACCTTACAACCTAACCTCATGTTATTGATCAATACATAACCAACTCAAAACCCTAATTTTTCTCATGAGATTTTTCACCAACTCATGGAAAACAAAAGTAACAAAGTCTAGACATGCTTGTTAATCCCTCATGAACAACTTTCATGGAACAAAAACCATACAAAACCAATTCTTATGAAATTTCTCCCAAGAACAATAATCATAAAAATCCTAACTCCCTAAGAATCTTAGCCAAACAAGGATAGGGAATATGTTTAGTTACCTTAGGAAGAAGAATCTCACAACTTCAAGCTTTCAACCAAGCTTCTAATGGATGATTATGGTGAAGGAATGCAAAACTTCACAAGTTGGGAAGGTGGAAAAGAAGGCCACGACTAAAGAGAAAGGAATGGAAGGAAATCTCATGACTTGTGCACTTAAAGATCTCTTCATTAAATCCTAACCATTAGATCAAATAGTGAAAGCTTCCAAGACTAATCCCTAGCCCTTGGATCAAAACCGAGTCTATCCTCACAAGATATTTCCCACAACATCTTATAACAAAACGCACGTTCAGTTCTCGCGCATCGCGACGAACGAAACTCACCAAAACATAAAACCTACGGAAAGAACGTCTAACGTTTAACATTTCCAAAACTTATCGCCGAATCTTTTTCCGCGACTGTAATTTTCTTCCATACCTTAGAAAATTAATCTCAGAATATATCCTAACTCACGCAGATATATAAAACTCCCATCCGAAACCTCACTCAAAACAGACGCAATAAGATTTTCCATCCGCGGGTAAAATCCTACTCGTTTTTCCAAAAACAAGAATAATCCAAAACTCGTCATTCTGACTTCACAGAAATCTCCTCATACTTAAAAGAGGACTACGACCCGAAAGTCTGTGCCTTTCCAGCGCTCGAGCACAAAACAGGCTCCGTTTCAGCAAAAATCTCATTAATGTGACGATACTCACAAAACCGCTTCACCAAAAACCCTAAAACTCGTAGCCGACACTAGAGTTCCTTAGAAAACTGTACAGTGAAATCTTGGGTCTTATAAAAATTATTAATAAAAATATATTTATATTGCGTAAAAAAATATTTAAATAAGTAAACATAATAAAAACAGAGACAATCATATGCATAACCAAATATTAATATAACACTCGAAATTAAATTATCTAGAATTTTAATTAGGACATTAAAATCTTAATACCGAATACATTAAAATTTCCTTATTAATATTAATATTTCCTTATTAATTAATATGTTAATGATACAAAAACGAAAGTTAAACATGATTTTTAGTTAAAAAAATGATTTTGATAAGGATGTCCGCGCTATAAGGATGTATTTAGAGCTTTTAAAATGGGCTAGTAGGAATGACCTGAATTTGTTTCGGGCTTTTTTGCCTAGCCCGTTTAAGCCCGCTTAAAATATAGGCTAGCCCGAATGGGCCACTGGTAGTCCGAAGTCCAAAAAAATTATAAAAATAAATATGAGTTAGTATGTTACATTTTAAATATTTTCTTTTATTTGGGTGAATTCAATCTAATACACGTTAAGCCCACTTAAAAAGTTACAACTCTTTAAAAAAAAAAATAAAAGAAGTTATGTTTGTCGTGGTTCTTTCTTCCTGTCGTTCTTGACTTATTGTTTCCACAAAGAAAAAAAAGTTAAAAATCCTAAGACCATCTATGTGACCTACGTTCGCCGTCCGTCTGTGACCTCCGTCCGCCGTCCATCCGTTTGCGCGCTCTGTCACTCTGTGATCACTTGTTATATATTCGTCTCCATTTGCTAGTCCATTATGCTATTGAGTCACCATATTTTAATACTATTATTAATTGTCATCTTGTAGGTTCTCATCTTTTATTAAAAAAATTGTCTTATGTAAAGCGAAAAATTGTCACTCAAGTGTGAAAAATCAAAACAACAAGTATTACATATATAGTACGTTCTCATCTTTTATAAAAAAAATTGTCTTATGTAAAGCGAAAAATGCTTATTGTTATGAAACGAAACGCAAGAAGAACCACACCATGATTTGCGCTCCACTCAAACATTACATGCTTGTTCTTTTTTATTTTTTTCTAACATGTATTCTTGTCTTTCGTTTTGGCTACCGTTCGTATTAAATAGCATTGCTGATGTAAAGCACTTAACTTCGTCAAATTCGGTTTGGGACTAAACGCATATGAGTACAAAGTGTAAGGTTTAGCTTTAGATAGAATTAATTTTGATAGAATTGATTATGGTAGAATTGATTTTATCAGAATTGATTTTAGCATAATTGATTTATGTTTGGATACAGTTATGTAAAAGTGAGTTGAACAATAAATTTCAGTGTAAAAATCATACTTAAAGCCAGAAGCTACAAATCATAGCTTCTAGCAGAATCAATTCTGGAGGCAGAATCAATTATGCTTTAAAGTAACCAAACATCTAAAACCAATCTAAAATCAATTCTACACCTCTAGAATTGCTTTTGGCTCTTCCAAAAGCTAAACCAAACACACACTAAGAAAATAATGGAAAACGACAATAAATGACAACATTAACATTCATAGCCCAAAGGCAACAAAAGGCACACATTGCTTACATTAAAAAAAGATATTATTCAAATAGCAAAATAAGAAGTTCAAGCAACTATAATAAAAGTAAAGGCCTAAAGGTGACTAGCAAAAGCCTTGATGTTAGTCCAAGCATCTGACATGCGAGCCCTTTTTGAAAGCATTGACATATTCGATAGAGCATTGTTGTTCTTATGGCTGGTCTCACTGATGGATTGAATAAAGGAAAGATAGGAAGTCATAAGGTTCTCAAACATCTGAACTTGGTTAAGAAAATCTAGTTGTAGAGGGGATAGTTGAGAAGCCAAACTTTGCAAGTCCTCAACTATCTCAAGAAAGTGTTCAACCAACCAAGGAGTCGTAATTATGTAATTCAGATCCTCCCTTAACATCCCTTTCATGGTTTCCACTAGGGTCTCAACATTTGGTCGGCTGGAAGGTCCCTCAGTGGAAGAGACAATGGAGGTTGAGTGTGGGGAGGAATTCATGGTTTATTTGAAATCCTATGTTACAAACACTTAGAGGAGCCCAAAGTAAACGACAATGAAAGTTGATACTTAAGCTAGTATTTATAGAAAGTAGAAAGACAAATATGCTACTTGAGAATAGAGGCAGACAATTGATATTCTAATATATATATTAGTTGAGGCATTATAACGAAGATCTATCACTTTCTATGTGATCACTAGACCCTAAAAGTATTAACTAAAAATGAAACTTACACGAAAAAGTATAATCTTATAAAATCTTTTAATATATATATATATATATATATATATATATATATATATTGATATATAAATCTTTTAAAATATTTGAATTACTTTTAGTCAAAATAGTCTTTTAAAATTGCAATTAAAATTATATTATTATTTTATAAATAATTTTTAGGAAAATTAAATCATTATAATCTTACAAAATCTTTTAAAATCTTTGAATTACTTTTAGTCAACATTTTCTTTTAAAATTGAAAACAAATTGATATTATTACCTTATAAATAATCTTTTGAAAAATCAAATTATTATAATCTTAGAAAATCTTTAAAATATTTGAATTACATTTAGTCAAAATATTCTTTAAAAACTGTAATCAAAATTATATTATCTTATAAGTAATATTCTAAAAAAATTAAATCATTAAAACCTTTGATTTTTTTTTGGTCAAAATAATATTTTAAAATCATAATCAAAATCATATTTTTATTATATTACTTAAATGATAATTACCAAAAAAAAAAATTACTTAAATGGTGAATTTTGGGCCACTTTTGAGTCAAAATTAAATAATTTTGGGCCCTTAAATAGCCATATATCTCTCTCTCTCTCATTCAAACAAAAAAAAAAATCTCAGTAACACTGACAAACGCTCTCTCCCTCTCTTCCTCTCTCTTGTCACATACTCGTCAGGCAAATCCTCTCTCTCTCTCTCTCTGCTTCTCAGTTTTATTTTTCACTTCCATTAAAAAAGTTTTATTTTTCACTTTAGACAAATTTTTTGCCCTGTTTTTTAACAATTTGAGATACCCTTTTGCCGTGTGTTAATATTTTTCAACACTCTTTGTTGCATTTCACTCATTGATTCATGTGTTCAATTGGGTATGTGAGTTTTTCTCGAGTTTGATTTAGTAGAACATAAAGTTTGAATTTTTATGTGATAAGCACTTTATTTGAGAAAATCTCACTATTTATCTAATTTAATATTGATTTACTTTAAAAAATTGTGCTATGATTATAATTAATTGATATGATGCATATGTAAATTGTGTTTTGATTACTGTTAATGTGATAAGCACTTTCATTTTTGTTTGTTATTTTGGTTTTTGGTGTTAGAATTGTGTTGTTGATTTTCATTGTAAGCATTTTCATGTTTGTAAAAATGTTACTACAGAATTTTAGGGTTTGATCATTAATTTAATGTTGTTCTTAAATTTGAAAAGAATTAGAGGAAAATGAAAGAGGTAATGAGTTATCGATAGGTACTTCGATTGATGAGTTGAGGGAGTAAAATGAGTTCTAGTTAGGAGTTTTAGTGTTCATACTTTCAAAACCAACATAATCACCAATTTATTAATATTTGTATATCACTCGATCGGTTCATGAGTTTAGGCATGTTGAAGGAATTCTAAGTAGGAGTTTTAGGGTTTAAATCTCGAAAACTAACATAATCACTAATCTTTTATTTTTTTGGTTTTATAGGTGATTTGAAATGGCGGAACCTTCGAAGGTCATTCATGTTCGGAATGTTGGACATGAGATATCTGAAGTAAAATCTCTCTCTCTCTCTCTCTCTCTCTCTCTCTCTCTCTCTGTGTGTGTGTGTGTGTGTGTGTGTGTATGTGTGTGTTTGTGTTATTTGTACTAGTTACTTGTGGTTTTTTTTTTACTATGATCATGTCTTGGATTTACCCTAGCTGCATTTTCATTAACTCGATTATGGCTTGATATGATTTTTGGATGACAATAAGACTAATATAATATCGTAAACATCATAACAAAATCGTGCATCACATCCGTTAGAATCCAATGTTCATCCATTTCTTAAAATACCTTATGAAAGACCTTAATCAATCATATATATGACCACATAAATTTGATATTAAAAAAATAAATAGTTAAGTTTCATTCTAAATGCGTTGAGCCTTGTCTTAGTTTACCTTTTCCGTATGAGGATAATAATTTTTAGAATATGATTGGGTTCCCTCAAAAGTTCAATATTCCTATAGTTTTCAAGTTTGCAGTCTTAATGTATAATCATTAATTCTCAAACCATACATGAAAAATGGTTAGATGGTTGTGAATACTACAAACATGGAGACTTTAGGAATTGTGCTTCTGAAGAACGCGAATTGTATTCTAAATTATTATTCTCGTGTGGTAAATTAAGGCGCACATTGCATTAAGAATATAACTTAACTACTTATAATTATTTAACTTTATGTGGTAGGATAATAATTTAGAATATGATTGGCTTCTCTCAAAAGTTCAATATTCCTATAGTTTTCAAGTTTGCAGTCTTCATGTATAATCATTAATTCTCAAACCATACATGAAAAATGGTTAGATGGTTGTGAATACTGCAGACAAGGAGACTTTAGGAATTGTGCTTTTGAAGAACGCGAATCGTATTCTAAATTATTATTCTCGTGTGGTAAATTAAGGCGCACGTTGCATTAAGAATATAACTTAACTATTTATAATTATTTAACTTTATGTGGTAGGATAATAATTTAGAATATGATTGGCTTCTCTCAAAAGTTCAATATTCCTATAGTTTTCAAGTTTGCAGTCTTCATGTATAATCATTAATTCTCAAACCATACATGAAAAATGGTTAGATGGTTGTGAATACTGCAAACAAGGAGACTTTAGGAATTGTGCTTCTGAAGAACGCGAATTGTATTCTAAATTATTATTCTCGTGTGGTAAATTAAGGCGCACATTGCATTAAGAATATAACTTAACTATTTATAATTATTTAACTTTATTCGGTAGGATAATAATTTAGAATATGATTGTCTTCTCTCAAAAGTTCAATATTCCTATTATTTTCTTCTTTGCAGTCTTCATGTATAACCATTAATTCTCAAACCATACATGAAAAATGGTTAGATGGTTGTGAATACTGCAAAGAAGGAGATTTTAGGAATTGTCCTTCTGAAGAACACGAATCGTATTCTAAATTATTATTCTCGTGTGGTAAATTACGGCACAATGCATTTAGAATGGAACTTAACTATTTATAATTATTTAAGTTTATGTCGTCATTATATGATTTATTAATGTCTTTCAATTTCTACATGATGTGGTATTTTAGAAGGGGAAGAACATCGAGTTATTATTTGATGTGATGCACAATTTTGTTATCTTCTATTTCAGAACTGCATCCAATAACAGAATGTTTACAATATTATGTTGCATTGGGTTTGATCGAAAGAGAGTTTACTCATTTTCCGTAGCTGCATTTACTTTAACTCGATTATGGCCTAATTTGTGTTTTATGTTATATTTATTTACTCTTTACGTTAGATCGTTATTTCAATCAGTTCTTGATATCCTGTTTCTGATATTAATTGTTTTTGCTAGCTGTAATGTGTGTATAAGTATAACTAAGTTTGATAGTATTAACTTCAAAAGTTGCGTGTTCTCTTTGTTATTAATTGCTATGTTTATAAAAGGAAGTTGCGATAAGCTTATATGCTGTTGACACAATTTGAAGTTTATGATTTGATCTGGTTTTGTGAGTCAGTAATTTGATCCTTATTATATGCTGTTCGACACAATTTGAAGTTTATTAATTGCTATGTGTTTTATAAAAGAAAGTTGCAATAAGATTATACTAATGTGACTCATCTTGTTGCAGAATGATTTACTGCAACTATTTCAGCCTTTTGGAGTCATAACAAAGCTTGTGGTGTTGCGTGCAAAAAACCAGGTTTTGTTCGTGCCTTTAAATGAATGTTTTGCTTTTTCTTCGACTCTTTAACTCATGTTTGAATTGTTTAATCATTCTTGCAGGCGCTTCTCCAAATGCAAGATATTTCTTCTGCGGTTAGTGCTATACAATATTATGCAAATTCTCAACCAAACATAAGGTATACATAGATTGTTTATTTTTCTTTTAATTTTCATCCTGACTTGAATACTATTGTGGTAATTTTCATGCTGAATTCATATTTTATTCCATCATTTTCTTACAATACTTATATTCTATAGTAAATTAATGATGTTTTTGCACAAAAACTTGTGATGTTAGCTTATACTTATTGTATTACAATACTTATATTCTATAGTAAATTAGTGATGTTTTTGCACAAAAGTTAGCGATGTTAGTTTATACTTATTGACTATTGTTTACATAACTTATGGAGTTATCATTTTGTTTCATTCAAGGGGGAGAAATGTTTATGTCCAGTTCTCCTCTCACCGAGAACTAACGACCATGGATCAAAGTCAAGGACGAGAAGATGAGGTTGGTTTTATTTTGATTTTCTTTAATTGAATAACATATGCCATTTTTTGGATATGGAAAGAGAGGAGAATCGATTAGCCTTTTTCTTTCAGCTTATGTTCTCCATTTTTTATGCGATTCTTACCTTTATAAATACTATTTATATTGTTATATAATTATATTACTTTCCATATAATGGATTTATTGTTAAATTTTCTTTCTCTTTATCATATACTATTATATTTATTATCCTTTCTATCTATTTATTCTCCTTTCCATCTCTTCTCCTTCTCTATGCTGTTTGGTGTCGGCAACTATTCGGATGCACAGCCAAATCGAATTCTCTTAGTTACGGTTCATCAAGTGCTGTATCCCATGACAGTGGATGTGCTACAACAAGTATTTTCTCCCCATGGATATGTCGAAAAGATTGTAACATTTCAGAAGTCAGCTGGTCAGATTCTCTCAGATTTCTTTCTTTGTCTCTTTCTTTTCTTATGAAGCGTTGTTGTTTTTGAGTCATACAATAATTTATTTTGAAACGTATTAATATTATTTTTCTTCTTTCTGTAAATAAATAGGAAAAATGATAAAACATGGTTATTTACTATAAGTGAAGTTAATTTTCTTGCATTTAAATGTGTTATGTAATTGTTCATTGTTCCCCTAAATTTAGATATGGGGAGCGAAGAATGTCTTTGCAATTGATCATTACATGCATCACTTTTTGAATATAATGATGCCCGGGTGCGGGTACGGTACCGGTATCCGGTACCGGTACTGGTACGTGGTACGGCATTTTTAAAAAAAGTAAGGTACGGGTACGTCAATATATTTTTTTTTATATAATTATATAAATAAAATAATAGAATATATTGTTAAAACAAATAATTAAACATAAAAAAAACCACACTTTAAAAATAATTGAAATTGTTCAAAAACATCAAAATAGAAACTCAAAAAGACTAGTAATATCCATGGAGTCAAGAACAAAAATAATAAAAAGACCGAATATCATGGAGTCAAGATTGATTCTCAAATGTTTCCCTCTTCGGCATCATTAAAAAGATTAGCCTCTAACTCAGGTTCATCGAGAGAAAGACTAGAAACTTGTAGAATACCAGCTCCATCAACCAAATCAAATTCATCTCCACCAACATCCCACATTTTTGTTGGTCCTTCATTATAAGACTTGTTATTTCTCGAGAGAAGACGAAGATTTGTATGAATAAAAACTAAATCTTCGGCTCTCTTTGGATTGAGCTTATTCCTTTTCATTGAAGTAATAAATCCATATGTGTTCCAATTTCTCTCGGCAGAGGATGAAGAACTTGGTTGGGAAAAGAGTTTCAATGCAATGGATTGAAGTTTAGGGGTTGAAGAGCCATAAGTTACCCACCATTCCTTTGGTGTCATGTTCCACCTATCTAGTAACGAATCAAATTGGCCAAACTCTTCATCAGCACTTGAGATTTGTGGTTTAGGGCATTAGGAGTAAGCAGAGTACTTTTATAAAATAGTAAACAGAATAAAAAATAAACAAATATAAAAAAGAATGTGAACAGTTGCTATGAAAAAAATCAAATTTTTACAGATCCGTACCAACGCGCGTACCGGCCAAGTACCACGTGCGTACCGGACTTAAAAAAAATAATAAAAAAAATTGGTTCGCCGTCGGTGCGTACCCATGGAGTACCGTACGCGTACCGGTACCCGGTACGTACCCGGTACTGGTACTCTTTCAAAAACGGAGTACCCGTGCATCACATTCTCATCATTGCATGCATTACTTTTTAAGAATCAAGAATAAACTTTTCAATAAGATTTTGACGGAATGGCCAATTACATTATTTTGTGACGCATCGTGATGAACCATGTTTCATGACGGCAAGCAATTTCCTTATTTAATGAACGAAGATTATTGTTATATTTGAAAAATTGTGTAGGCTTTCAAGCTCTCATCCAGTATGGAACTCTTCAAAGTGCTGTGACTGCCAGAGGTGCACTTCAGGTTGTTTTGCGATTACATGGACTTCATGCTATACTTGTCTGACTAATTCTGATATTGTTTTTCTGGAATGACGATTGTACTTTTGGTATTTTTCTAGGGACGCAATGTTTATGATGGTTGCTGTCAGCTGGACATTCAGTTCTCAAAGTAGGTTAAAGTTATCTCTTAGAAATTTTATTGTGTATATTAGTTTTGGAAAAAGAAAAAAAACCAAGTCCTACGTTGAAACCGGATATGGTATCAAAACCTATCCATTAGGGCCAATTTTGTTGTGGTCCTTTGCTGCCTCATTTTATCAACCTTTTTCTGTTACTCAACTATTTTTTCTCGGTTAACGTTTAATTCATGTTAATTGCAGCCTTGATGAACTGCAAGTGAACTACAATAATGATCGATCAAGGTGACTTAATAAGTTATTTTTTTCCCGTCAACGTTATCTATTTTTTAACATCATATTCATTGGTGCTGAGATTATTCTTCGTTTTTTCAGGGACTTCACCAACCCAAATCTGCCTACAGAGCAGAAAGGTCGACCTTCACAAGTATGTTCTATCTGATTTTTCTATAATCTATTTATGAACCAATTTTTCTTGTTTGTTCATCTTTGTCAACTCCATCTAATACTATTTTCATTTTCTATGAAATAGTCGGGATATGGTGGTGATGCAGGAATGTATGCGGGGGTTCAAGGTTCTGGACCTAGGCAAGGTGGATTCTCACATGTAAGTACTTTTCATGTTTCCATTTGCAATTATTGATGCACTGTTTGATGTCATATTTTTACAGACAAAAATATATAGAAACATTTTTTTCTCCTCATATTGAGTTTTCTGCATTGTGAAACTGTATTGGATTTTCTTCCATTTTGTGATTAAATGACATTACATTATCAAGTATCAATAAATTATTGTAAATCAACTATAGATATGCATTCAATATCTTTTTAAGATTTTCATTCATTTTCTGACTTATCAATGTATTTTGAATTATAGATGAGTAATGCTGCAGCAATTGAAGCTGCCTTTGGGGGAGATTTGCCTCCGGGAATAACTGGAACAAATGATAGGTGTACAATTCTTGTCGCAAATCTCAATCCTGATGTAAGTACATTTGCTTGTAACTTTTCCATTCTGGTAGAAAATTGTTTCCGTTGTATTTAATTATTTGCTTGAAATTTGTTTATTTCAGAGAATCGATGAGGATAAGCTGTTCAACTTGTTCTCTATTTATGGGAATATTATGAGAATTAAAATACTCCGAAATAAACCGGATCATGCACTTGTTCAAATGGGGGATGGTTTCCAAGCTGAATTGGCAGTACACTTTCTGAAGGTTAGTTTCATGAATACCTTGGTGATATTTTCACTTTGTGCCTGCATATTAGATTCTGGGTGTGAATATATGTGATACCAAAGGATGAAAAGTGAAAACAATAGTTTGAACTTTGAAAGTTAACCTATCTATAATGCTTAATACATAAGCACGTAATTCACATACAACATACGCAAATACTTGATACTCTAATACAATCTAGTTTTGATAGAAGATATTATAGCTATTAGTCTTATTGTTAGTGGGCTTAGAAATGTATTAGTACTACGAGGAGTATAGGGTTATGGTATTAGAACAAAGTACATCTATTAGTCATACTTCCATTGTGCTAGTGTTAGCCATCTTTTTCCATCTCTTTTTTTTTTTTTTGTCTAAATCCTAATGTTTCTGACCAATGGTGTCATAATTGTGATTTAAATCGCAACATTGTGTGATTCCACGATCGCACTCAAGCCTGTCTTTCCAGATCACACTCAATCTTAGTAGAATTCAAGCTCGAGTGCGATCGTGAAATTGCAAAAACAATTTGCAAAAATGGTGAGATTGCGATCTTTGGCTGTCATTTATTTAGAAAACCCATTTATGGGTTGTTTAAATAATTTTTGAGCTAAAAAAATAGGTGTCTGAAATTTTTGTATTAGATATCTTGGTGTCTTTATGTTTTTCTAATTTTCGGCATCAGATATATGATTGTCCTTTGCACTACTGTCCTCAACTGTTATTCTATCTTGTGCGTTTAAATCTTCTACTTTTGTTTCTTAGTTTGTGTTTATATTAGTAAATTGTTATACAATGATTTATTCCGTAGACTGAAAAAAAAACCGATTTGTAATGAGCCAGAAGGTGAGAAAGAGCTAGGCAGTGCTCACTATTGTATTACCTTAAGGTTTTTATTTTTTTTATTTTATTTCTTTGATACTCCCAATCATAGCTTTTCAGTGATCAAAGAAATGAGAAAAATAATACTATAAGGTAACATTGATCACTGCATGGTTTTTTCTCACTTTTTGGTTGATGTCAAATTGGTTTCTTTTCAGTTTACAAAATAAATCGTTGTATATTAATTTTTACTAATATAGACACAAACTAAGAAACAAATGTAGAAGATTTTAATGTACATGATAATATAACGGTTGAAGACGTTCGTGCAAAGGGCATTCATAGATCTGTTGTAGGCAATTAGATAAACATAAAAACCCAAGATAATTTGATACAAAATTTCATAGACACCCATTTTTCTAAGCCCCGTACTCTGATGACCGGAACAAAGGCTAGAGTTTTTATCATTACTCCCATAAGCCGTCATCATCTTATCAGCAACAACATTGTGTCATCTTGTATTAGTATTAGGTACAAACCCAATTAGAGGTCATTACTAGATGGCATGATACTCACCTTTATTTTAATTTTCCGATAAGACCTAATATGAGGTGTTTAAGTAGTTAGTAGGGTATCTAAATAATATGAATATTTTATTAGCAATTAAAATATTCTTTGAAGTCCCGTAACCATAGCTCGGTTGGTAGGAACATTGTATGTAATATGTAGGGATCGGGGTTCGAACCCTGATACTCTCACTTATTCACCTTAAAAGTATTCTCTTTCTTTGCCTAACGATATTGGTTTTAGCAATATTCTTGCGTACCCATTACAATTCACTAACCCACCATTTATACTACTAAGAGGCATAACAAACTTGCCAACTAAGCACCCTATCTTACTTACTAATTACTAATAAAACCCCACTATACTCTTTATTACAATAATAGCCCTTTTCCTATATATCTCTTATACTCCGGTCTCTATCAGAAACTGTTCAATAAAACCTTTACAATTTTCTGCTCAAGTGTGAAACTGATCACTAAAACCTTTACAATTTCAAATGTAGGGCACCATGTTGTTCGGAAAGCGATTGGAGGTGAACTTCTCAAAGCATCCAAATATAACTCAAGGTGCTGATACACACGAGTACATGAATTCAAATCTCAATCGATTCAATCGCAATGCTGCTAAAAACTATCGGTATTGCTGCTCACCTACACGGATCATCCATGTGTCCTCCCTTCCACAAGACATTATTGAGGAAGAGCTTGCAAGTCTTCTAGTGGAGCACGGAGTCATTGTCAACTGCAAAGTCTTCGAGATGAATGGGAAAAAGCAGGCTCTTGTTCAGTTTGAGACCGAGGAAGAGGCAACCGAAGCACTTGTTTGCAAGCATGCAAGTTCACTTTCTGGCTCTGTGGTTCGCATCTCCTTTTCGCAGTTGCAGAATATATGATGCGGCACATTTTGACAAAGGGATTCTGAATTTTGGAAGGATAATTTTTATGAAGGAAATCCCATCTTCATTGTCTTTGTAACTTTTATAGGACCTGTTCTTGACTTTTTCTTTTATAATCATTTTTCTTCTCATCTCCATTGCCTCAATTATTTCTTTTATGTTAGATTGCAAACATAAAGTTGATGAGGAAAGATTTATGGTTGCAGATGGAAGAAGTTTTGAGAAGTAGAAAGGAGAAAATTAGTACTTGTTTAGAATTGAGTGATTACTATATGGTTTTTATGATGACTGTTGAATTGTTGATGTATATTTATTTGGTATTGAGGCTTAGTTGGCCTTTCTGTTGTATTCTCAATAAACATCAAAATCTTCTTGTCCAACTAAACAAGAAACTAAATTTTTTGTTTGAGGTATTTATTCATCTTTCTAGTAGTTATCCCTCTCTCTCTCTCTCTCTCTCTCTCTCCCTCTCTCATATATAGAGAGTGAGAGAGAGTTTGGAGATCGCCTTTTAAAAGCTTCAAATGACAATATGTCATGTTGCACTGATTTTTTATTGTTTATTTTCTTCTTACTTCCTAGTATTCATATAGATGTAGAACTTGTTTATTGTTTCTTCTCCTTGATATTGCCATTTTCAATTGTTTATTTATTCCCCTTAGTTCAACCTTGCATGAAGTGGAAAAAGAGACCTAGTGTATCATTTAGCCTTAGACTTTATTTTAGACTTTTTTGTGAGTTTGGAGAAGAAAGGAAAATAGAGAATTTTTTCACATTTTTTGAGTGTTTTTCTAGAGAATAAAAAATGCTCATGATTAGTGTGTGTGTGTGTATAATTTTGAGAATATTATAAAAAAATAAATTGAATTGAAAGAATTTATATAAATCCTTCAAGAAAGATTGAAGAATTTTTAAATTAAAAACTAAAAGATCTGATATGAAAGATTTTGTTAAAACTAAATTTAGCGAATTTCAAATACCACTTAAAATCTAAATATTATTAATTTCTTCATTATTAAGTGCACTGTGTATCTCAAAATTGTCTTTATAGTTATTTCCATTTTCTAAATTGGTCCTTATAATTTCAAGTTTTGCAATTTCAAAATTTAGGTATGAATTTAGAGAATTTTTAAAATGGTCGCTATATTATATTATCTTAAGATATTATTATTTTACAAGAATTATTGAAATCATAGAATAAAAAAACCAAATTAATTTTGGTTCAAAGTATTATTTTTGTATGTGATGACACCTCTTTCTTATTTTAGTCAAATTTTAAGTTTAGGAGTTCGATTTGTGTAATTATAACTTGTATTTAAGGGCATCTCTAATGCAAGTGGCTTAACGAGATCTTAAAACTAAGCAATTGGATCTTATTTTATTTTATCATTGGAGTTGAGTGATATGGCATATAAAGTAACTTAAAAATAGGCAATGAAATTTCATGGAGCAACTCTTGCAAAGAGTGACAATAAAATTCAATATTTTAATAGAGACTAGTGGGGTTCATACCTATTATAATAATTGAATTAATATTTAAATTTAAATCAAAATTAAGTGAAAATAAGTCTAAATTTAAATCAAAATTAATCCAAATTCAGTTGAAATCTTGGTCATAAATGCGCCGCAAGTTGAAGACGAGTTATTAGACAAAATTTAAGTTTTCATTCATTTTGTAACATTGCAAGCATTAGTTAAACCACGTTAATTATTAGCTGAATATTGACTAATTTGACTTTGTAGAAGTTTTTACTTTTCCTTTTCGAGGCTCTATCCTTGTGAGGTTAACCTGAATATTGTATGTAATATGCATGATCATAGTCCAAACTTTGGTACTCACACTTATTCACTTTAAAAAATAAAATTTTAGACACTAGATAACTTGACCAAAAAAATATATTTCAAATGTTTTTAGGCAGATGAAGTTGTCTTTATCAACCAAATAAATAAAATAAAATCATTAATTTATACCGTCCACATTTCCCGTGTGCTTAACCTCGTTGAAAGAGATATCACCTTATATATGTATAAGTCGAGATTAGAACTTCAAACACTTCATTTATCCGGTTAAGAGTGAATTATATTACTTGACAAAAAAGAACATATACAGTCCACCAATAAATGAAATTTAGCTTAAATATCTTTATCATTATAATATATATATATATATATAATCCTAATAAAGTTTGCAACAACTTAACTCTAACCCTAATTTTATGTATGACGATGGCATTATCTTTATCTATCTTTATTTATAAAGATCCTCCTCCAAGCAATGCACATATCATCATCATCACATGTGTATTGGGAACAAACAAGCTTACTTGAACAAGTAATCATATTTGAACAAGTCATCTCACATCCTTCAACTTATCATATCATATATCATGAATCATGATCCTTGTCTTATAAGCAATCCTTATTCCGCAAGTAAGTGTGGGGTCCATTTCAAAACTTTCATTGGAAAACAACAAACAAAACTCTTTTCCTTACATATCCAAAAATATTTGATTTTTTACGATAATTTTTTTTGGATCGGTTTGCAGTTTAGGTGCTTTAGTGATATGCACCATTTGTTGAAAACTATACATTTCCTTCAAAATTCATGAAATAGCTTTGATAACTTTGGATCTTTAAATTCTTGCGATTCAAATAGGAAATAAGCTGCTTGAAAGATGTGTATTTGAATTATAAATGAGAAATAGACAGAATTTGACACAAACACAATTAGGAACTAAATTAAAACAAAGTAAAGGAAAGAAAAGAATTGAAATAAAGTAGAAGGGGCGCCATACTCTTTCTAATCCAAGAGAGAATGATAAGCCTATGAATGAAGATCACCAAAAGAAAATGATTCCTTAATATGATCAGTTTTGGTTCAATCCAAAACCTAAGAGCAACTACTCTCAATTACATAGTAATTCAACAAAATTCATTGATTTTGGCAAGGGGTACACATCTCCTTTATATAGGAAAAGCTTATGATGAACTAAACAAGCAAAAAGTAACTCCTAAAAAAACAAAAGGATTTCAGCCACTAATTATCATGATGGTGGACTGAATTATTACAAAGAAAATGCAAATTAAAGAAGAGAAAGTGGTGCTTTTTTATTGCTTGGTTCCCTACTTTCATATGCTTAGTGGAACTCTTTATTTTCCATTTTTCTTATGCTTTATTGTGCCACTATCACATGTTTGGATGATAAGAAATATTCTCTTCTCTCCCCCATGACTCTTTTTAACCCCCCAATACTTCGATTTTACCCCTGTACAAAAACTTCGGAACGTGTTTATTGAAGTTTTTCTAGTTCAAATTCGTCAAAAACTTCGAAAAATACATTCTGAAGTTTATATTCAAGGCAAAAAAAACTCTGGAAAACACGTTCCGAATTTTAAAACCAAAAGGAAAAAAGGAAATTCGAGGCGGGAAAAAGAGGTGTGAGGGGGGGGGGGGGGAGAGAGAATCTTTCGGATGATAATCAGAAACTTTGGTTCTTTTTCTTCAACTTGGACCATACCTTCTTTAATTTGGGCCGAACCTTCTATTCATTTGAGAAATTTTCTTCCCCCCCCCCCCCTCAAATTTCCTTTTTTGGCCCTGGTTGTAAACTTCGAAACGCGTTTTCCGAATTTTTTTGCCTTGAATACGAACTTCGGAATGTATTTCCCAAAATTTTTGACAAATTTGAACTAGAAAATCTTCGGTAAACACGTTCCGAAGTTTTTGTTCAAAGGTAAAATCGAAATATTGGGATTTAAAAAAAGTCATTGGGGGGAGGGAGAAGAGAATTTTTCTTGATTTGATCATGACGTGAACTAAGGCATCAATGACTCTTTTTGCATGTACTCTTGTCATAGGACCTCTTAAGCTTTGAATTGTATTACTTATGTCTTGAAACGTGTCATAATCATTTAGCACCAATTTATTTAGTATTTTGTCAAAGATATTCATAATTATAATATCAATTGCAAATGTCAAATCTTGGTTCATATATATACATATATATGTCCTATGCCAACACAAGAACAAGATATCTAATAAAAATGGTCACGATTTTGATTTTAGTTCTTGTAAATATATGTTCATGTGCAAAATAGTTCATGTAATACTTATTTTGATCACTAAAATAAAATATTTTACATAATACAGAAACAAATTTTAATATTAATCAATTTTTTTTTACAAAATTTTAATCAATTTTATGAGAACTAATACAAAACAATAAAGAACAAAAAACAAAATATTATATATTTATAGTGATTAAAATATATTTTTTTACAAAAATTTAAATAAAAAACTCTATATATTTATGGGGACCATTTTAATATTTATGCCATGAAATTATAACTGAAAAATACCAAATTCTAAGTCGCTCCGTTAACCGAGTTCTAACACAAGCACCAGTCCACCGTCACCGCCACCGCCGTATAACACTATTTTCTCTCTGGAACACAACCGTTTCTCTCCACCAAACCTCACAGTTACATGTTCTTAACGCGGGAAGCCACCAAAAGCAAGGCTTCGTTCAACGAGGTTGCTTTCGAGGCGGAGTGGCTCAACCTCAACACCGAAGCTCGCCAAGCCATGGTTGTTGAGGAGGAGGAATCTTATCTAAAAGATGATCGAAAAGCTTGTAAATTGGTAATTAGACAGAGAATTTGGGATTTGTTGGAAGGGAATAATTTTGCACAAAATCCAAGACATGTTCATCATCGAATCCCTAATTTCGTTTTGCTGCTGACGAGGTAATGATATAAATGTCTTAAATAATAGATTTTGAAGTGAATTTAATTTTGTTTTCAAGAAATTGATTGTGGAGCAATTTGTTCTACGATAATAGAATGGTAAATTAGTTTCTAAAATTGAAAATAGTTAGTAAATTTATTCATTCTGTCAATCAATTTGAAAAATCTGTATTGTAAAGTTGAAAATTGTTGGTGGAACTATTTGTTCTACAATAATAAGAGATCAATCGAAAATAGTAGACCAAAATTGTACTAATTATTTTCTTTATTAATGACGAGTCTTTCTTTGTCTGCATTTAGAAAATATGAGATGACATATAACATCATTTTACTAGTTTTTGAATATATTTTAAATGCGCTTTTGATCCTACATTTTACCTGAAACTGATTTTTGGTCGTATATTCAGGTGCAAAAAAAATATAGATTGACTAAACTCGTGAAACAATGAACCCAGAAAATCAAAGTTGTATTTATTATTTCTTTATTTATGACGAGAGTCATGAATGACCTCAAAGATTCTTCTTTGACAGTTAACTCTATGAACCCTATTTTGTCTGCATTCGGAAAATATGAGATGACATTTAACATTTTTTTCTCAGTTTCTGTGTTTATTTTAAATGTCATCTCATATTTTCCGAATGCAGACAAAGTAGGGTTCAAAGAGTTAATTGTCAGTGAAGAATCTTTGAGGTCATTCATGACCCTTGTCATAAATAAAGAAAATAATTGATCCAACTTTGATTTCCTATGTTCATTGTTTCACGAGTTTGGTCAATCTATATTTTTTTTGCACCTGAATATATGACAAAAAACCAGTTTCACATAAAATACAGGATCAAAAGTGCATTTAAAATAAACTCAAATTAGGAAAAGGATGTTATATGTCATCTCATATTTTCCGAATGCAGACAAAGAAAGACTCAAGGAGTTAACTGAAAATGAACCATCTTCCAGGTCGTACATGACCCTCGATATAAATAAAGAAAATAATTAATACAATTTTGGTCTACTACTTTTCGATGATATTAGTCAAAAAAGTTTGCTATTGCATGCTGTTTCACCCTGCTTGTTTAAATATTATCAAATTTCTTACCCATTAACTGATAATTCACAAGTATTGAAACACAAGAGTCATGTTTCATAGCCTTTTATTGTAAAGATATCTAGCTGATGAATGACCTTTGATCTGTTACTGTGCTTTGAACTTGAATGTTAGTTGAACAAAGAAATGACTAAAGTGCACGGATTTGCAGAAGTTGAATATGGTATGCTGCGGTATATGGGAGCAATTGATGATTCAACACTAGTTGTTACCTCAGGTAATTTTGGTTCTTGCTTTTGTAACTTCGTATTAGCCATTCCTTCAAAGGATTTTCAAAGATGACTTAATGTGCATTCCCATGCTTCCTTACTTTGAATTTTTCAATTTTAAACCAAGTAACCTAGGTAGTCAATCCCGGATAGCAGCGCGGAGCGTGATGACCACTATTGGATAAGTTTTGGATAAAACTACATGAATAATACTATAAACATATATCTAATGTAAAAATTAAACAATTAACTCAACCATGAAACATTCATAAAACAAAACACAAGCCTTAATCAAAACACTAAAGAATCCATAAGTTATGATCAAAACGTTACATCCAAACAGAGTCGGCCACGGGCAGGTAACCAAGGCAAGTGCCTTTTGTTGGTACTAATATGTATTAATATTTGGAGAAAAAATCATCCAATAAATATATTTAATGGGAGCAAGTGAGTTTAATTGTTCTAACATTGACCAAATACCAACAAACGTCAAGAAAATAAAGAAGCATGAAAATATTCAAGTCTCCAACACTTAAGAGTAATAAAGTAACTAAATATTAAAACTCAAGTTCTTCTTCTTCAACATAATCCTCATATTCATATGTAGGAAACTGGTAATTAAAGAGTGATAAAGAATGTGAATAAAGCTGTTTATTGATTCAGCAATGGGGGAATTACAGAGAAGGAATGATCCTAAATTTGCCAGAGTGAAGCTCCTATAAGAAGCACATAACTAACTTTCTCTAAAATCCAAGATACTCTGTCTCACTCAACCCCTTATATTGAGGAACGGTTACTGCTAATACCAAGGCATGCCACATCATTGGCATCTTATGCATTACTAACATACCCCTTCTTAGCCCGTCTAGAGTAAACTAACAACTTCTTAGGCCTTCTAGAGTAAACTAACAACTTCTTAGGCTCCTTATGCTGATTGTGAATTGAATGACTAGTTGCACCCCTATCAATACCACCTTCTAAACCAAATGCCTTGTCCTCAAGGCAAAACTGTGGAAATTGACTCTTGATTGTAATCATATCCTCCCAAGTCGCTTCCTCAGTTGTCTTCCCTCTCCATTGCACCAACACTTGCTGCACAGTACGTTTTGCTAACACCAACTTAGGTTGCACTTGCTCAGTATAGTCACCAGTCAGATTGTCGGGTAATGACGGCTCAGCTGGCCTCTTTCCTTTTCGAGTTCTTTTTTTCTCATTCAAATCTGCCTGCAACAACACCTTTACATCTGGTGGTGTTTTACGGCAGGCAGCTACGTCTCCCTTTATTCCCAATTGATGCCTTCTAGCTCTCGTAATTCCTCCAGAGGAGGTGAGCAAACAGAAATTACATGTCACCTTGTTCTTTTTATTCTTGTCCTTCCGATGGTTAAACTGCCATGCTAAGTCTTTATTAGCACCGGTTGGTTTAAACGTTCCAACAGATGCAGAGTTGGATGGTGCTGCTGATGAAGATGCCATGGCTGACAGGCTGTGTTGCACAAACAACGTAACAAAGTTTAAAAACAGAGAATAAAAATAAGACAGAGGAGAACAAGGGAGAAAGTCTGAAGCTGACAAAGGAGAAACAAAGAAGTTCAAAAACAGAGAAGAATAACAATTTAACAGAAGAAATGAAGGAAATGATGAAAAAGAAACCTGAAACAAAAGCTTGAAGGTGGCACCGAGGGTTGAATGGAGACGAAGCTTGAAGAATGGCTACAAAATCAAGAATGGCGCGGAAGCTAGGGTTCACAAGGATGAGTGAGGGAAAAAAGGGTTAGGATGTGCAAAAACCTAATTTCACCCTTAAAAAGTAGGGAAAATGTCATTATAATTTATACAAATTTATATTATATACAAAAAGAAATAAAATAATAAATATATTTGACCGTAACAGTTAATATACTATTATGTCTCATATACCTATTATAAAAACTTAACAAAAACATAATAATAAAAAAATGTCAAGAATTTAATAATTACCCTACATATATAAATAATCTCATTTCTTTAATAGGAAACGGTTGAAAAATGTATAAATATTTCATATGCATTAAATAATACCAAATTGTTATATGGTGAACACTAGTAATCCGAAGTTTAGCTGCATATGTACTCATCATCCAATACCCTTTTGCTGTGTGTCAATTTTTTTCACCACTCTTTTGTTCTACTTCACTCATTGATTAATGTGTTGAATTGGGAATCTGAGTTTCTCTCAAATTCGATTGAGTAGGACAAAAAGTTAAAATTTTTATTCAATTAACACTTGGTTTTAAGAAAACACCACGATTTTATCCAATTGGATTTTGATTATATATTTATATGATGCATATGTGTAGCTTTTATTATTTTTTCTTTTCGTGATGTTGTTTTTGGTCTTAGAATTATGTTGTGTTTCATAATAAGCATTTTCATGTATGTACAAATGTTACTAGAACTGTAGATTTTGATCATGAGTGCTACCATTTAATTGGAAAATAATGAAAGGAAAATGAAAGAGCTAATTAGGTCCAACTTGATTTACTCTTGTCCAAGAAAGGAAGTAATTTATTTAGATCCTTCTTGTAATCAGTTCTATATTTCTTAGTTATGAATTTCATTGTAACACTTTGTGCATGCTCGTATTAACTTCAAAAGTTGCTTGTTCTCTTCCATACTAATTGCGCTATTTATATTTATTAAACGAAGCTTTAAGATCATATCAGTAGATTATATATTTCGATGAATCACAAATGAATCAGTGATTTGTATGAACTATATATTTCGATGAATCACAAATGATTCTTAATAATTCATCTCTTTTTGCATTGTTCTAGTGTAATGGAGGTTTGGTATGAGTTATTTCGTTGGTTGGGAGTTGTTATTGTCATACCTCCGAACTTGCTTCTTCTTTTTGAAATGTTTAGGAGTTCGGCGAGAAATAAAAAGGTCCGCCAAGGTTTCCTAAAGATTTGGCATGCAACACTTTGGTCAATTTGGAGGGCGAGAAACAATACTATTTTTGCGAATGGATCTTTTAACTCCAAAGTGTTGGTAGATGATGTGAAAGTGTTAAGTTGGAAGTGGAGTTTAGCTAGGCTAAAGATTCCTCCGTGCTTATTTTATGAGTGGCAATGGGATCCAGGTGATTGCTTGATGCGTTAATGGGTGGGCTGTTTTCTCCCTGGTGCTGCCTGGCGTGTTGGTGTCTTGGTGTGTGGCTTTGGGTGCCCCTGTTTCTCGTGTGGGTCTAGGAGTGTTCTTTTTGTTTGGGTGTTTTGGTGTAAGGGGTGCTATTTTTAGTCCCTGCTTGTTGGTTCTTTTTCTTCTTTGTTAGCTTCTCTTGTACTCCTTGTTATTGAGTTGCTTAATAAAATTTGCCTATTAAAAAAAAAAACAAAAACAAATGATTCTTAATAATGTGATATGTGTGCATGAATTGGTGCAATGTTGTGTTGTTGAAATGAATGTACGATTCACATCTCACAAATTTTTTTAAAATATATATTTCAATGTCTTAAAAACCGGACCGGACATCGAACTGATGTGACCTTTGTTTCATGGTTTAATCGATTCAACTGGGTCAACCGTTATTGAACCGGATACTAAATATATAATAAAATAAAAAAAATATATCACAACACGAAATCACATTTCAATAAATAAAAAAGGTCACATTTCAAAAAATATGGCCCAAGCCCATTACATAACCCTAACTATATAATAGAATTACATAACCCTAATTATATAATAGAATGTATTGATATGCAAAGCCAAAGAATGAAAATTGCAACACAGCAGCACAACCGTCACTCCCTCTAGTCTAATTCTTCCATATTCTCTTCTCCAAACATGCTTCTTCTATTCTTCAAGCTCACATGCTTCCTCTCTTCTTTTTATTCTCTCTCTCTCTCTCTCTCCCCTCAAACTCATAGAAAGAATGTGGTGTGATGGCTGTTGAACTCATAGAATGGGGACCAATTCTTACTTAAGAGTGTTTGGATTTTATTTTTCAAAATCATTCTTGCAAGCACTTCTCCAGATGCAGGCATGGGCGGATCTAAGGCCCGGCGAGCCCGGGCAATTGCCCTGGCTCCAGTGGCGGAGCCAGAGAAATTATAGAGCCCGGGCAAAATTTCATTTTTGAACAAAAATTTCAATTTTGCCCTAAACTAACTCATAAAAATCTCAATTTTGAACTAAAATTTCAGTTTTGCCCCAAATTAACCCATAAAAATATCAGTTTTGAACAAAAAATCTCAACTTAACATCTAAAATTTTTAATTTTACCCTAAGCTAACCCCTACAAATACGAAAAAAATTTATGAGAGCCAGGCATGGGCGGATCTAAGGCCCGGCGAGCCCGGGCAATTGCCCTGGCTCTCGTAATTTCTTTTCGTATTTTTAGGGGTTAGTTTAGGGTAAAATTGAAATTTTTAGATGTTAAGTTGAGATTTTTTGTTCAAAACTGATATTTTTATGGGTTAATTTGGGGCAAAACTGAGATTTTAGTTCAAAACTGAGATTTTTATGAGTTAGTTTAGGGCAAAATTGGAATTTTTGTTCAAAAATGAAATTTTGCCCGGGCTCTATAATTTCTCTGGATCCGCCACTGGATGCAGGATATCGTTCTTCCGTAAGTGCTATGCAATTTTATGCATATGCACAACCAAAAATAAGGTATACATAGATTGTTTAGTTTTCTTTTAATTTTTATCCGACTTGAATACTATTCTGTTAACTTGATGTTGTGTGATATATTTTTGGTATTAGGAAAGCACTATTCATTTGCATTGGTGTTAAGAAATTGCTAACTTATGTAATTTACATTTTTTTTCATTCAAGGGGAAGGAATATTTATGTCCAATTTTCCTCTCATCAAGAACTAACAACGGATCAAATTCAAGGAGGAGAAGATGAGGTTGGTTTTATTTTGATTTTTCTTTAAATGAATAACACATGCCATTTTTTGGTTATGAAAAATAGGAGAATTGATTAGCCCTTTTCTTTTAGCTTTTGTATTATCTATTTATTATCCTTTCTCTCTTTTTATTCTTGTTTCTCTATGTCTTCTCCTTCCCTATGTTGTTTGCTGTCGGCAACTCTTCGGATGCACAGCCAAATCGAATTCTCTTAGTTAGATTCATCAAGTGTTGTATCCCATGACAGTGGATGTGCTACACCAAATATTTTCTCCATATGGGTACGTGGAAAAGATTGTAACATTTCAGAAGTCAGCTGGTCAGATTCTCTGATTTCTTTATTTGTATCTTTCTTTTCTTATGAAGTGCTTTTGTCTTTGGGTCATGCAATAATTGATTGTGAAAGGTGTTAATAATATTTTTCTTCTTTTTGTAAATAAACATGAAAAATGATAAAACATGGTTATTTAATATAAGTGAAATAAACTTTCTTGGTTTTAAATGTGTCATCAAATGATTCACTTTTCTCAACACATTGACGATTTACATGGACATCTCTATTGGTTGATTTGGATTATAAAAGAACAAAAATGAATAATATCTAAACTTTACTCATTGATATCCGTGTTTTAGTTGTTGATAATGATTCAACTAGATGACTTTGTGTATCAGACTTGGGTGATAATGTGTTTGTTTTGGGAAAAGATTCAATATTTTCATTACCAGCTAAAGATTACTATAGATTTGAAAAGAATTTCATTTACTTTCGTTATAAAGATAGGGTAACTCATTTCAACTTAAAGGATTTAAGAGTGACGAAACATATGAGTTTGGTGCATTTAACGTTGCTCACACATATCAAAATTGCTCACATTTTGATATGTGTGACCAATGTTATATGCACCAAACTCATTTGTTCATTCTCTTAAGTCCTTTAAGTTGAAATGAATTACCCTATCTTTATCACGAAAGTAAATGCAATTCTTTTCAAATCCATAGTAATCATTAGCTGATAATGAAAAATTTGAGTCGTTTCCCAAAACAAACACATCATCTTAGTTTGATACACTAAAGCACTAATATCGATGAGTAAAGCGTAGATATTTTTCATTCCAGACAATCTATTGTGTTTTGCTGAAGGTTTGATGCTAGATAGATTAGGCTTCTATTGGCATTTTATGTTTGACAACTAACATGAATAGTAAAATCATACTCCAGAGTACAAACAGTTCAGCTCTAATTCATGATTAGAGCATTTGCAGTGTTGTAGGTTCTTTCATTTAGTTGTAACTATCTCAGTTATTTAGTAGTTAATATTGTCATTGTTATGTTTCTTTAGGTAATTAGGCTATCCTACTAGCATCGCATATGATATATATACAACTGACTACATTGTGACAAACTTTCAAAATCTCTTGTCTATTATGGACTTAAATATCACTTTAATCGGCGAGTCTATGTAGCGAATTAGCTGCAGTACTTGTATTCTGAAAATACTTTTGAACAATAAACATCTGTTCATCTCAACAGTATTTGTTGGAAGGTTTTCTGGTAAGTTTCCCAATCTAGCAAATTTTACAGACATAATTGGTATCTTGAACTATATTCTTAACTAGATCTCTATATCATCGATGGTTTTAAGCCAAAGAAATTTAAATGCCCACTTCTTTCTTACCAAATCTTAGTCAGTAACTATATGAAGCACGGACTCCGACATGGACACTTGACACGACACGAACACGTCGACCCTGTAAATGTAAAAAACATAAGACATTGACACCACTATATATTTATACAATATCTTAATTGAGGATCAAAATATATTTGTGCATCTATAGTATACCAAAACTGTACTAATTGTTTTCTTTATTTATGACGAGGGTCATGTATGACCTCGAAGATTGTTCACTACCAGTTAACTCTTTGAGTCTTTCTTTGTCTGCATTTGAAAAATTTGAGATGACATATAACATTATTTTCCTAGTTTGAGTTTATTTTAAATGCACTTTTGATCCCATATTTTACGTGAAACTAGGTTTTTGTGATATACTCAGGTGCAAAAAAAATATAGATTGACCAAACTCGTGAAACAATGAACACAGAAAATCAAAATTGTATTAATTGTTTTCTTTATTTATGACGAGGGTTGTGAATGACCTCAAAGATTCTTCACTGACAATTAACTCTTTGAACCCTACTTTGTCTGCATTCGGAAAATATGAGATGACATTTAAAATAAACACAGAAACTATAGATGTTAAATGTCATCTCATATTTTCCGAATGCAGACAAAGTAGGGTTCAAAGAGTTAATTGTCGGTGAAGAATCTTTGAGGTCATTCACGACCCTTGTCAAAAATAAAGAAAATAATTAATACAACTTTGATTTTCTGTGTTCATTGTTTCACGAGTTTAGTCAATCTATATTTTTTTTGCACCCGAGTATATCACAAAAAACTAGTTACACGTAAAATATAGGATCAAAAGTGCATTTAAAATAAACTCAAACTAGGAAAAGGATGTTATATGTCATATGAAATTTTTCAAATGCAGACAAAGAAAGACTCGAGGAGTTAACTTTTAACTGGTAGTGAACAATCTTCGAGATCATGCATGACCCTCGTCATAAATATAGAAAATAATTAATACAATTTTGCTCTACTACTTTTCGATGATTCAAGAATTTGGTCTACAATTAAAACACAAGCCCTTAATTGCTACCATCATGAATAATGAACCTCTGGTATCATGTATGGTGCATTTTTTATTTTTGAAAGTGAGGCAGCAATTCATTTCCCCATTTTGTCTTAAACTTAGCAAGTTCTGGTTTATCTGGAAAATATAGGGATCATCGTGTATTGTTTTATTACCTAATGTAGTTTTGATCGCCACAGATCGGTTGGCATCAATAATCTCCTCACTTACTACCACTAGGAGATCTTACATGGATATAAAATCGGACTCTGGTAGGATTTTGATATGGTGTGTGTGTGCAGAACTTAAATCTCCCTTTTCAGAGAGAAGTCTTAGAGAGGAATTTAGAGAAAGTAATATAATTCATTGCTTTTTTCCAATCATTGGTACAATCATTTATACTATTACAGGGTTTAACAACTTCCTGCAAATAAGGATCTAAAGGACACTTGGCCTATTCTTAGAAAATCAAAACTTAGAATTCTATCTTCTAGATTATTCTATCAGTAAAATAGTAGTAAAGTAGTAAATGGTAAAGTTGGTCTTTGTCATCTTCTTCTATTGTCTGATAGCTAATTCTCATATCTTTTGGGCCTCCTTATGATCCTTTTGGTTTTGCTGTTTGGCCCACTTTCCTCTAAAAACTTAGCTTCAGAATTTGTACTTGTAACATTGCCAACCTCATCGAGACAAATCTTGTCCTCAAGATTAACTCCTTGGAACTGCAGCTGAAACTCATCTTTGTCGACCCAAGAAGCTTCAGAATTTGGTAACCCTTCCCATTCAATCAGCAGTTCCTCCTTGCCTAGCCTGGAGAGACGGCGATTCAGCACAGCAGTAGGAATAGGTGAGGAGGGTGGAAACACCCCGGGAGCAGGAATGGGAGAAATCTGTGATGTTGGTTGGCCATAACATGGTTTGAGCAGAGAAACATGGAAGACGGGGTGGATGCGAGAAGAGGCTGGAAGTTCCAATTGATAAGCGACTTTGCCAATGCGTTTAAGGATACGGAATGGTCCATAGAAACGCTTTGCTAGCTTAGGAGAAGCGCGATATTGCACAGAGCTTTGACGATATGGTTGGAGTTTGAGATAGACCCAATCACCTTCCTCAAAAGTTTTGTCCTGACGGTGACGGTTTGCTTGCTGGATCATTCGATTGCGCGCACGGGTGAGATTTTCTTTGAGAATCCGGAGGATTTGAGCTTTTTGGGTGAGTAGTTGGTCTACTGATTCAATGGAGTTTTGTCCTGCAGAATAGTGAACCATGTTTGGAGGTTTGCGTCCATATAACGCCTCAAACGGAGTCATGCCGATAGCAGAATGGAATGTAGTATTATACCAGAATTCAGCAAGAGGAAGAAAACGGAGCCATTGTTTCGGTTCATCACTTACAAAACAACGGAGGTAAGTCTCCAAGCAACGATTAAGGACCTCGGTCTGCCCATCCGTTTGGGGGTGGTATGAACTACTAAAAGCTAAGGTAGTACCCAAACCTTTGAAGAGAGCACGCCAAAATTGACTGACAAACACTTTGTCGCGATCACTAACGATGGTTTTAGGTGCACCATGTAATCGATAGATTTCAGTCAAGAAGGTGGAAGCCAAGGATACAGCCGTAAAAGAAGCAGGCAGAGCAATAAAATGAGCAAACTTGCTGAGGCGATCGATCACAACCCAAATGGTGGATTTGTTATTAGTTAAAGGAAGGTTTGTAATGAAATCCATTGAGATATCTTCCCAAACTTGTTCTGGTAACGGCAAGGGTTGAAGGAGACCATAAGGAGAATGAGTGTTGTATTTGTTATACTGACAAGTGTTGCAGCTGTTAACAAATTGCTTGACATCCTTATGCATACCCGGCCAATAGAAAGAAGCGGAGAGACGCGCAAGGGTGGGTTGAATGCCGGAGTGACCACCGGTAGGGGAGGCATGAAACTCGTGAAGTAGTGACGAAGTAAGCCCCGATTCTGGAGGTATGAACAAGCGATTCTGAAAATAGAGTAACCCTGTTTTGATGGTGAAACGCTGCGACATCTGAGAATCGGTCTGTGCCTTTTGGAGCAACTTCATACCTGCAGGATTAGAAACAAAAAATGCACGCAATTGAGATAATAAAGGTGAAGTAGGAGAAGTAAGCAATGCACACACTCCATGATTTGGAGGCTCAGGGACTCGAGATAGGGCATCCGCAACCAGGTTTTCTCTGCCGGGTCTATAGTGAATTTCATAATTGTATCCCACTAATTTGGTAAGCCACTTTTGTTGTTCCGGGGTTTGAATGGTTTGGGTCATAAGGCACTTGAGGCTCTTGTGGTCGGTAAAAATTTTAAAAGTGGAGCCCAACAAATACTGCCTCCACTTTTTGATTGCTTCAGTGAGTGCGTATAATTCTCGGATATACGTGGAAGAAGAGCTTAACCGAGGGGTCAACTTCTTACTAAAGAAGGCAAGGGGTTTGGAATGTTGTGAGAGGACAGCACCTATGGCATAATTGGAGGCATCAGTGGTTACTTCAAAAGGCTGGGTAAAATCGGGTAAGTAGAGCAAAGGAAGGGTTGCCATGGCTGTTTTGAGTGATTGGAAAGCTTTTTCAGCAGCAGTGGTCCATTGGAAAGCATTGGCTTTTAGTAAGTCAGTCAGAGGGCTTGCAATTGTTGCATAATTCAGAACGAAACGTCGGTAAAATCCCGTAAGTCCTAGAAAGGCACGAAGGGCAGTGACATTCTTTGGCGTCGGCCAGTCTATCATGGCTTGTAACTTAGAAGGATCAGCGCGAACCCCTTCATGAGAGATGACGTGTCCCAAATATTCCACCGAAGTAACACCAAACTGACATTTGGATAACTTAGCGTAAAACTGATGCTCAGACAAAGAGGAAAGGACCTGATGCACATGCTGCAAGTGAGTAGTCCAATTAGGGCTGTAAATCAAAATGTCATCAAAGAACACTAAGGCAAATTTGCGCAGAAAAGGCCTTAACAAGTCATGCATGGCAGCTTGGAAGGTTGAGGGAGTGTTTGATAAACCAAACGGCATGACAAGGAATTCATAATGGCCATCCAAAGTGCGAAAACCAGTTTTAGGGATATCTTCCAGTGCAAGTCTAATTTGATGGTACCCGGAACGAAGATCAATTTTTGAAAAATAGTGAGAACCATGGAGTTCATCAAGCAATTCATCAATAGTAGGAATAGGGAATCGATCCTTGATAGTGATTGCATTGAGGGCTCGGTAATCAACACAAAATCGCCATGAGCCGTCTTTTTTCTTAACTAACAACACGGGTGAAGAATATGGACTGGTACTAGGTTGTATAAGGCCATCGTTGAGCATCTCAGCAATGATAGTAGTCATGGCTTCTTTTTGGTAGTGTGGGTAGCGGTAAGGTTTAATGTTGATGGGTGAAGCTGAAGGTTCAAGGTGTATATGATGATCATGGGGTCGGTACGGTGGCAAGCTCTTTGGTTTTGAAAAGATGTGGAGGAATGGTTGTAGAGTGGTTTGTAATTCAGGGTGGAGGGTTCGGATATAGTCTTCATCAGCTGTAGGGGTGGAAGATATCTGTTGTGTGGAAGGAATCATGGATATGGAATGGAGTGAATCGACAGCATGTGTGTGGAGCATGCGAGTAAGTTGGTGAAAAGAAGCAGGGGCAACGTGGTGGGGTTTTGTTCCAGTGATGGTGAGTAAGGTATCCTGGTGGTAGAATTGCATAGAGGGAATGGTAAAATCCGAAACAAATGGACCAAGGGTTTGCAACCATTGGACTCCTAAAACCACATCAGCCCCATGAATGGGCAGTACATACAGGGAGAGATTGAAGGTGTGATCATCGACAGCAAGAGGGGTATCGATACAGAGGCCAGTACAATGTAAGTGGTCACCATTACCAACCATAACAGTAAACGAAAATAGGGGTTGGATAGGTAGATGGAGGAAGGTGGCAATGCGGGGTTGAATGATATTATGGGAACTGCCGGAGTCAACTAATACAGTAAGTGGGTGACCATGGATTGTGGCAACGAAACGTAGTGTTCGTGGTGAGGGTTGTCCGGTCACGGCTTGTAATGATAGCTGAAAAAGCTCTGGTTCAGGCGAATTAGGGGCGGTGGAGTCAGGAGTTATGATTGCTGGGGCGAGTAATTGGGTAGATGGTGTGGGTGGGGATGTAATATCGGGCGGTTCCGTGGCTAGAAAAGCATAGATGGGGTCTGGGGTTATGGTGGGTGGGTCATCACCAAGCAGGAGGAGAAATTTGGGTTTGCAACGATGACCTTTGTGGAAACGTTCATCGCAATTGAAACAAAGTCCCTGAGATCGGCGAAGTTGCATCTCAGATGGTGACAAGCGGCGGATAGGAAGGGGAGAGGTATGGTTAGAGGAATTGGGAATTAATTTCTGAGATGGAGTAGGTAGTAGTGGTGGTTTTGGTGGAGGAGATCTAGAGTTTGAAGGAGGGACAAAGCGTGAGGCAAGGGTTTTTGATTCAATGAGTTTTGCTAACCCGATAGCTTGAGAGATGTGAGTGGGTCGATGGATAGCAAGTTCATTTTGAATGTGAAACTTAAGCCCAGAAACAAAACAGTCAACAATGGCGATGGGAGAAAGACCGGTTACCCGATTACAAAGGCGCTCAAATTCGCGTTGGTATTCGGCGACGGTGGATGATTGCTTCAGTTTGAACAACGCCTGTTGGTGGTTGTCATAGCTTGACGGACCGAAACGCACCTCCAGCTCAGAAGTGAATGCCTCCCAAGTGGAGAGAAGGTTGTTGTTATACATCCACTGAAACCAGCCAAGAGCATCACCGGACATGTAGCTAGCAGCATGGGTAAGGCGTTGAAACGGCGGAATGGCGTAATGGGTGAAAAATTGATTGGCTAGGAAAATCCAGTCAAGGGGATTAGTGCCATCGAACATGGATAAACGGATTTTGGGTGGTTTGATGGTGAGATCTGAAGCGGTGCCGGACGGTGAAGCTCCGGGTGAGGGGGATGTGTTGTGGGGCGGTGAGATCTGAGAATTAATGGAGTCGAACGACGCAAGATAATCATGGTGACGGTCGTTCTGGGTAGATTGGAAAGCAGAGAAGGCAACAGTAAGGGCGTGAATGGATTCTTGGAGTTGGTGGAGTGAAGGTTCGGGTGGGTCAGGGGGTGGGTTACGGGGACCCATAGTTCAAGAACGAGAGCACCAAATGATATGGTGTGTGTGTGCAGAACTTAAATCTCCCTTTTCAGAGAGAAGTCTTAGAGAGGAATTTAGAGAAAGTAATATAATTCATTGCTTTTTTCCAATCATTGGTACAATCATTTATACTATTACAGGGTTTAACAACTTCCTGCAAATAAGGATCTAAAGGACACTTGGCCTATTCTTAGAAAATCAAAACTTAGAATTCTATCTTCTAGATTATTCTAACAGTAAAATAGTAGTAAAGTAATAAATGGTAAAGTTGGTCTTTGTCATCTTCTTCTATTGTCTGATAGCTAATTCTCATATCTTTTGGGCCTCCTTATGATCCTTTTGGTTTTGCTGTTTGGCCCACTTTCCTCTAAAACCTTAGCTTCAGAATTTGTACTTGTAACAGATTTCTAAGATCGGTAGATCTTGTGCGATCCTAATAGTTCTTTTTGTTTTCTTCTGAAGTTCGCTACTTGATTTAAACCAGTGTTTTAAGCGATTTTATCCCCTGCAGGATCTTACGATTCTTGTTACGATCATACGTTGTCTTACAATCATACTACTATCCCTCTCATGCACCTAAGTATGGTTTCAATCTTTTAAACCTTGTTTGTGATATTAGTCAGAAAAGTTTGCTTTTGCATGCTGTTTCACCTGCTTGTTTAAATACAAACGCAAGAGTCATGTTTCATAGCCTTTTATTGTAAATATATCTAGCTGATGAATGACACTTTGATCTGTTACTGCACTTTGAACTTGAATGTTAGTTGAACTAAGAAATGACTATGTTTGGTCCTCTCATGAAAAACAGCGTAGCCTGATTAAGTTCAATTTTTTGACATTTGGTTTTCTCCTGCGAATTGTTTCATCAAGACTGAATTGCTTGCCAATTCACATTTCAGATTCATTACACTTGATTCACATTGGATGCTTAAGCCATCTACAAACCATGTCATTTTATCGATATGTTTTTTTTTATTTGTTATTTTTTTTATTCGATTGTCATTGTGGCATGCAGATTAATCAATATTTTTTCTGCACAAGTGTATAACCGATCATTAAAACCTTTTACTTTCAAATGTAGGGTCCCATGTTGTTTGGAAAGCGATTGGATGTGAACTTCTCAAAGTATCCAACATAACTCAAGGTGATACACAGTGAATACATGAACTCGAATCTCAACCGATTCAATTGCAATGTTTGCTAAAAACTATCGATATTGCTGCTCACCGACAAGGATCATCCACATGTCCTCCCTCTCACAAGACATTATTGAGGATGAGCTTGGAAGTCCTTTAGTGGAGCAGGGAATCATTGTCAACTGCAAAGTCTTTGAGATGAATGGGAAAAAGCAGGCTATTGTTCAGTTTGAGACCGAGGAAGAGGCAACTGAAGCCCTTGTTTGCAAGCATGCAATTTCACTTTCTTACTCATCGATCCGCATCTCCTTTTCGTAGTCGCAGAATATATAATGCGGCACACTTTGACAAGGGATTCTGAATTTTGGAAGGATAATTTCTATGAAGAAAATCTCATCTTCATTCTCTTTGTAACTTATAGGACCTGTTCTTTACTTTTTCTTTTATAATCATTTTTCTTCTCATCTCGATTGCCTCAATTATTTCTTTTATGTTAGATTGCTAACATAAAGTTGATGAGGAAAGATTTATGGTTGCAGATGGAAGAAGTTTTGAGTTATAGAAAAGAGAAAATTAGTACTTGATTAGTATTGAGTAATTACCATATGGTTTTTATAATGATTGTTGAATTGTTGGAATTTAGGCTTAGTTGGACTTTTATGAAGTGTTTTCTCAAAACTAAATTTAGTGAATTTCATATGTAGAAAATCACTAGTTTATATATATAAATTGACTATCTAAAAAAATTACATATTTAGAAGAAAAAAAAACTTAGAAACTAAAAAATTTAAATATATTCATTACTCTCTAAATCTCAAAAATTGTCCTTGTAATTATTTCATTTTGCAAATTGTTCCTTATATTTTCAAATTTTGCAATTTTCAAAACTTGCATATAAATTTAGAGATTTTTTAAAATGGTCACTGTACTTATTAAAAATTTATTATTTGTTCCCTATAGTTTTTCAAATGTTGCTTTTTACATTTATTGAATAATTAGAAATTGTAGTCGACCTAAAGGGGCTGAAACCACTTGATGTTAGAACTGACCCCTAAACCAGATTAAACTGGTGGTAAAAGCCAAAAAAAATAAATTGTAGTCGGCCTTAATTTTCAGAGAGATGAGCTCCTCATTCTCTCTAAGTTTTTTTATCTTTTTTCATAAAAAATGGGTCATTTTGGATCATTTTTTTTTACCAAAATCTCCTATGTGCATTTATTTTTATTTGCTTTAATCTAAATAATTGATTTTCACCTATATTAGCATTTTCTTCCGTATTTTTTTTTTTGATTTTTTCATCTTAATGCAAAATTGTTTGGTTTTTCGTCTTGGCGCGGTGTTTAATTTTCCGTTTTGTTGCAGTGTTCGTTTGATTGAATTAACAAATCAACTTTAATCAACTACAAATTCACACAATGATAGAGCTTGTCAACGATGCAGATCCGACGATATTCCAATTATCATTATTTTATAACATTATTTGTAAGTACGAATAAGTATACCGTTTTACGCTACTCCCTCCGTTTCTTTTTAATTGTCTTTTATTATCATATTTAGCGTTTTTATTTAATTGTTCTTTTTTGTATTTTATGGGTATGATTTGTCAAGTATACCCTTTGTCAATTGCTTTTATCTTTTTCCATAAAACCAATTAATGCTATATATTTGGAAAACTAAATCTTTTTTTTTAATTTGTTTTTTTTTGTACATAATATATTAAATTTATTGGAAAGAAAAAGTGTGGGCAAAAAAATAGGAATTTATTGGTGGATTAAAACGAGGGTATAATAGGAAGATAACATGAAAAAATACACTTCTTTAATTTGGTGTTATCATTCTAAAAAGACAATTAAAAAGAAACGGAGGGAGTATTAATTTAGATACCATAAGTTTATAATATATTTATCCTTTTGCTTTTAACGGTATTAAATTTGTAGTTGAATCTATGTACTTTGCCAATTTAATTGAATGAATATACTTTATTTTAGAAAAAAAAAATTATTGAATAATTTTAATTTTTTAATCAAGATTCATGGAATAATTAATTATTCAAATTGGAAAAATGACTTTTGTTTATCTTTAAAAACACGAGCGAAAATACCGAAATTCTAAATTGGACGCTGTTACCTCACTTGGAACACCAACTACTAAAATGGATACACAAAGCATTACGGAATCCATCGACACTCACTAATAATCGCAACCGCAGGTCCACCGCCTCCGGCGCCGCCGTAAAAGACTCTTTTCTCTTTGGAACACAACCTTCTCTCTCCACCAAACCTCACAATTACAATGTTCTTGAAGCACGGAGCCACCAACAGCAACAGCAATGCATCCTACAACGAGGTTTCTTTCCAGGCGGAGCGGCTCGCCCTCGACGCCGAAGCTTGCCAAGTTATGGCGGTTGAGGAGGTGGAATCTTCTCTAAAAGATGATCGGAAAGTTTGAAAATGGATGATTAGAAAGAGAATATCGGATTTGTTGAAAGGGAATAATTTTGCACAAAATCCAAGACATGTTCATCATCAAATCCCTAATTTGGTTTTTTTTGCTGCTGATGAGGTAATGATATAAATGTCTTAAATAATAGATTTTGAAGTGAATTAAATCTTGTTTTCAAGAAATTGATTGTGGAGCAATTTGTTCTACAATAATAGAATGGTAAATTAGTTTCTAAAATTGAAAATAGTTAGTAAATTTATTCAATCTGTCAATCAATTTGGTAAATCTGTATTGTATATTGAAAATTTTTGGTGGAACAATTTGTTCTACAATAATAAGAGATCAATGGATGTCTTTGTTAAGAGTATTACATTTGGAAGGGATAATAACCTAGAAATTTGGGTTGGACTAACTCAACCCTACAAAATTAGATCCTCTTATAAACATATTTCCAGGCCGTCTATGAACGAATGTGGGACTCCCGATTACGGAAACCTAATAGCAGTGGCTCAATGGATCTCGGATAGACTCTGATACCATTTTAGAAATTTGGGTTGAGTCTAATTCAACCCTACAAAACCGGTTGGTGAGATGAGGATTGCTCCTCAGTTATAAACATATTTTCAGGCCCTCTCAACCAATGTGGGACACTTATCATAATATGGCCTAGAAATTACTTAATGAAATGAATCTCAACCAATGCGAAACATCTCTCGCGCTGCAAGCCAATTTTGCAAGAATGAGTTAGGTTTGGTCAATATAAAATCCTTAAATGTTATCCAAGACCAGTTGGGCCGCCTGTTATTATCTTGGGAGTGGAGGGTTATGTTAAGAGTCTTACATATGACGACATATGACTTGAAATAAGTTATACGTTGGGGTGTCACTCACTTTATAATGGGAACCCTAGAAATCAAGTAAAGAGTAAAGAGTATTATTATAAAATACTATTAGAATACTCCTATGATTATTTAGATACCCTACTAATTATTAAACACCTTCTCATATTAGGTCCTATCACTTTACAAGCAAGTCATTTTTGTAAGGTTGAATTAGGCTCAATCTAAAATTGAAGAGCCTTGAATATAGTTTTGACTTCTGACTCGTGTCATAAATGTTTTACTCAGCATTTCTTACATGCTATAGATTGACTACGTTGATTAATGATCTTCAATTTTAGTGACTCATTTTAATTTTGTAAATTTAGAGAAGTAAATTGACTATGTTTCAAAAAATTAGATACATTTTTCTTCTCAAAATGAACTTATGATAAGTGATGAGATTATAACTACTTTATCATTTGTTAATTGTTATACAAGGTACCCAAATTTCATCTTTTTGTTGAATTTATTTTTGAACTAAGAGTTTATCTGTGTTTTACCGTATAAACTCTAATGTGCATAATAGATTTTAGAAGAGTAGAGCTTAATCCTGTAAAATTTGTTAGTGAAAATAGGATATAACAGAAGGAATTTGGATTGAATTACATCATTAAAGGATGTAACAGAATTAAAATATCCATGTCTATCTTTTCCAGAACCTTTTTGATATCGTTACATCATATAATGTTTCTTCAACATGCACACTTAGTATTTGTTCAAGATAGATTTCTTCATTAACGCCTCCTTTCAGAAATTCCAATTTTCACATCTAACTGCAATACTGCATAACTTTCCCATTGTTTAGTTCAACAAGAGCAATAAGATAGATTCATTTAGGCCAGCAACTGATCATTGCACACCATTTTTCTCCCAATCCAATAGTTATCCTCATCAAAATTCTTTGATTTTATAACATTGAGTCTTCACATTCAGAACTCCATACCCCTATGCTCGGATGCTATAGCATATTAAAAGTATGATTTCGGATTTATCTTCAAGTTTCTGTTTTCATACTGCTGGCTTAAGAAAGTATCACATACTTCCAAACACTATGTGTTTAGCTGAAGGTTTGATACCAGACCAGGCTTCTATTGGCATTTTATGTTTGACAACTAATAGGAATATGAAACTCATACTCCAGAGTTCAAACTGTTAAGCGTAATTCATGATTAGAGCATTTGCAGTATTCTAGATTCTTTCAGTTAGTTGTAGTAACTATCCCAGTTAGTTAGTAGCATAGAAGTTAATATTGTCATTGTTATGTTTCTTTAGGTAATTAGGCTATCCTACTAGCTTCGCATATGCTATAAATCTCTCGTGCAACGTACTTAGATAGCACTTTAGTTGGGGAGTCTATGTAGCAAATTAGCTGCAGTTTGTATTCTGACAATACTTTTGAACAATAAACATTTGTTCATCTCAACAGTATTTGTTGGAAGGTTTTCTTGTAAGTTTCCCGATCTGGCAAATTTTACAAACATAATTGGTATCTTGAACTATATTCTTAACCAGGTCTCTATATCATGGGTGGCTTTTAAGCCAAAGAAATTTAAATGCCTACTTCTTTCTTACCAAATCTTAGTCAGTAACTAAACATGACAGCCCTTCATTGCTACCATCATCAATAATTAACCTCTAGTATCATCTATGGTGCATTTTTTATTTTTGAAAGTGAGGTATTAATTTTTTTCCCTATTTGTCCCAAACTTGATAAATTCTGGTTTATCTTGGAAATATAGGGATCATCATGTATTATTTTATTACCTAATGTAGTTTTGATCACCACAAACAGGTTAGCATCTATAAACTCCCCACTTACAACCGCTGGGAGATCTTACATGGATATAAAATCAGATTCTGGTTACGATCCTAACAATTGTTCATTCTCACGCAAGAAAGGATCTTACGTTTCTTGTTACGATCCTACGTTGTTTTACAATCATACTACCCCTCTCATGGACCTAAATATGGTTTTGATCTTTTAAACCTTATCAATGATACTGGTCAGAAAAGTTTGCTTTTGCATGCTGTTTCACCTGCTTGTTTAAATATTATCAAATTTCATACCAATTAACTGATAATTCACAAGTATACAAACACAGGAGTCTTGTTTCAAAGTATTTTATTGTAAATATATCTCGCTGATGAATGACCCTTTGATCTGTTACTGCACTTTGAACTTGAAAATACTTGAACTAAGAGAGGACTAAAGTGCAGGGATTTGCAGAAGTTGAATATGATATGTTGCGGTATATCAGTATATGGGAGCAATTGATGATTCAACACTAGTTGTTACCTCAGGTAATTTTGGTTCTTGCTTTTGTAACTTTGTATTCGCCATTCCTTCAAAGGATTCTCAAAGACGACTTAATGTTCATTCCCATGCTTCTTTACTTTGAATTTTTATTTATTTTAAACCAAATACCTAGGTAGTCAATCCTAGATAGCAGCACAGAGCGGCCGACCCCAAAAGTGGCATTGCGGGATGACTGCTATTGGATAATTTTTTGTGTAAACTACATTAATAATACTATAAACATATATTTAATGTAAAATTAAACAAATAACTCAAAATCCAAGAAACATTTATAAATCAAAACACAACAGTTAATCAAAACACTCAAAAATCTACAAGTCATGATCAAAAGTTACATCCAAATACCAACAGAAGTTGAGAAAATAAAGAAGCATGAAAATATTCAAGTCTCCAACACAGAGTAATAAAGTAACTAAATATTAAAACTCAAGTTCATCATCAAAGTCTTTAAGTAAAAAAATCATTCTCAAATTGTTCTTCTTCAACATAATCCTCATCTTCCTTGTTAGGAACTCAAATCAGATGCAGTAAACTGGTAAGTAAAGAGTGATAAAATATGTGAATAAAGCTGTTTATTGATTCAACAAAGGGGGAATTACAAAAAAAGAATGATCCTAAATCTGCTTACTCAGAACTAACTTTAGCTAAAATCCAATATAAGATATTCTCTCTCTCACTCAACCCCTTGTATTGAGGAACGGTTACAGCTACTACCAAAGGATGCCACATCATTGGCATCTCATGCATTACTAACATACCCCTTCTTAGCCCTTCTAGAGTAAACTAACAACTTCTTAGGCCTATTATCCTGAGGCCTGTTATCCTGATTGTGAACCAAATGCCTTTTCCTCAAGGCAAAACTGCAGAAATTGGCTCTTGATTGTAATCATATCCTCCCAAGTCGCTTCCTCAGCCGTCTTCCCTTTCCATTGCACCAACACTTGCTGCACAATACGTTTTTCTAACACAAACTCAGGTTCCACTTGCTCAGTATAGTCACCAGTCAGATTGTAGGGTAATGATGGCGCAGCTGGTCTCTTTCCATTTCGAGTTCTCCTTTTTTTCTCATTCATTTCTGCCTCCAACAGCACCTTTATACAAATTTATATTATATACAAAAAGAAATAAAATAATAAATATATTTAACCATAACAGTTAATATACTACTATGACCCATATACATATTATAAAAACTTAACATAAACATAATAATAATTTTTTTTCAAGAATTTAATAATTTCCCCAAATAATCTCATTTCTTTAATAGGAAACGGTTAAAAATGTATAAATTTTTCAAATGTATTACTACCTCCGATCCTAAATATAAGAGAAAATTTACTTGTTAGATTCACTGAAAATCCAATGTATTTGACCCATATTATGACCAAATACATTAGATTCTCAATGAATCTAAAAAGTAAATTTTCTCTTATATTTAGGACCGGACCGGAGGGAGTAAATAATACCAATTGACATTGTTATAACTTATAAGGTGAACACTCTAGTAATCCGAAGTTTGGTTGCGTATGTACTCATCATCGAATAATTCAATGTCATATCATTTTTTTCATATTAATATATTTTAAATTAAATTCAAATTTTGCATATAGTGTACCAATCATTATTATTACATTTGTTATAACTAATCTTTCACAAAAAATTATTATAATCTTACAAGGTCTTTTAAAATTTGACTTTTTTTGCTCTTTTTTCACATACTCTCGTCAGGCAAGCCTCTCTCTGTTGCTTTTCTGCTCTTTTTTACATTTGAGATACCCTTTTGCTGTGTGTCAATTTTTTTCACCACTCTTTTGTTCTACTTCATTCATTGATTAATGTGTTGAATTGGGAATCTGAGTTTCTCTCAAATTCGATTGAGTTCGACAAAATGTTTAAATTTTTATTCAATTAACACTTGGTTTTACGAAAGCCTCACGATTTTATTGAAACACACCGTTTCAATTATTATTTAATTAAAAAAAAAATAAAACCCAAGTGAAAAACCCACGTATACCTTTGTCAAAAAAAAAAAAAACAAAACCCACGTATACCCTACCCCTAACATTTCTCTCACTTTCCCTTATTTCATTTCCTTCTTCTCTATTTCAACGTTCTCCATCTATTATACTCTCCATCTCTTCCATTCTACTCTTCTTCCTCTTATTCAAGCAAAATCAAATCTCAACCTTTATTACACACTCTTGATCAAACTTTCACACATTCAAGAAATAAATTGTCATCTCTTAAAAGTACTAGTGAGTATGATTTTGGGATTAGGGTTATTTTAGTATGAGTTTGGGTCGTGACATTTATCCAATTGGATTTTGATTATATATTGATACAATGCATATCTGTAGCATTTATTATTTTTTTCTTTTTGTTATGTTGTTTTTGGTGTTAGATTTATGTTGTGTTTATATAAGCATTTTTATGTTTGTACAAAGTTACTAGAGAACAGTAGGGTTTGATCATAAGTGCTACCATTTAATTGGTATATATTGAAAGGAAAATGGAAGAGCTAAATAGGTCTACCTCGATTTATGAGTCGAGGAACGTGTTTAAGGGTTTAACCTTTCAAAAGTAACATAATCACTAATTTATTAATATTTGTTTCTCAATCGATTGATGAGCTGAGTGATGCTTTAGGAATTCTCACCAGAATTTTAGGGTTTAAATCTCGGAAACTAACACAATCACTAATTTACTTGTGTTTTATTTTCTGTTTTTATAGGTAATCCAAAATGGCTAGAACTCCCAAGTTAATTCACCGTCGAAATGTTGCTCCTGAAATGTCTGAGGTAAATTCTATTTCTTCTCTCTGTTTGTGTTGTTTGTATTTGTGGTTTTTTCAGTACGATCATATCATGGATTCACTTATTCTAACCTGATTATGGTCTGATCTGTGTTTTTTGTTATATTTACTCTTGTCCATGAAAGGAAGTAGTTTATTTAGATCCTTATTGTGATCAGTTCTATATTTCTTATTTATGAATTTCATTGCAATAGTTTTAAGATGCTTGTATTAATTTCAAAATTCCTTGTTTTCTTCCATATTAACTGTGATGTTTATATTTATTAAACGAAGCTGCAAGATCATGTCAGTAGATTATATTCTGTTAACATAATTTGAAGTTTATAATTTGATGCGATCTTGTGAGCCAATGATTTGTATGAACTGTATATTTCGATGAATCACAAATGATTCTTAATAATGTGATATGTGTGCATGAATCGGTGCAATTTTGTGTTGTTGATATGAATGTACGATTCACATCCCACATAAATTTTTATAATATATATTTATATATTGAGTAGAGGATGAGGTTGGTTTTATTTTGATTTTTCTTCAATTGAATAATACATGCCATTTTTTGGAAAAAGAGAATAATTGATTAGCCTTTTTCTTTTAACTTTTGTACTCTTCAATATTTCTGCGATTTTTACCCTGTCAATAAATAATATTTATATTTATATTGTTATATAATATACTTATATTACTTCCCATATAATGGGTTTATTGTTATATTTTCTTTCTCTTTATCATATACTTATCTATTTAGCTATCTATTTATTCTTGTTTCTCTCTATGTCTTCTCCTTTTCTATGATGTTTGCTGTCGGAAACTCTTTGGATGCACAGCCAAGTCGAATTCTCTTAGTTACGATTGTTCAAGTGCTGTATCCCATGACAGTGTATGTGCTACGTAAAGTATTTTCTCGCTATGGATACGTGCAAAAGATTGTAACATTTCAGAAGTCAGCCGGTCAGATTCTCAGATTTCTTTATTTGTATCTTTCTTTTCTTATGAAGTGCTTTTGTGTTTGAGTCATGCAATAATTTATTGTGAAACGTATTAATATTATTTTTCTTCTGTCTGTAAATAAACAGGAGAAGTGATAAAATGTGGTTATTTAATACCAGTGAAAATAATTTTCTTGGTTTTAAATGTGTCATGATATGGTTCACTTTTCTCAACACAATGACAATATACATATCCCCTATATGGCCTGAGAAATATCAGTCATGAAAATCATTACATGCATCACTTTTCAATAAGATTTTAACAGAAAACACGGGTGAATGGCCAATAATATTATTTTGCGACACATTGTGATGAACCGTTTCTTGACAGCAAGCACTGTCTTTATTTTAATGGATGAAGAATATCATTATATTTGGAAAATTGTGTAGGCGTTCAAGCTTTCATCCAATATGGAAATTGTCGAAGTGCTGTGGCTGCCAGAGATGCATTTCAGGTTGTTTTACGATTACATGGACTTCATACTATTTCCTTAATTCTGATATTGTTTTTCTGGAATGATGATTGTACTTTTGGTATTTTCCTAGGGACGCAATGTTTATGATGACTGCTGTCAGCTGGACATTCAGTTTTCAAAGTAGGTTAAAGTTATCTCTTAGAAATTTCATTTTATAAATTAGTTTTGGGAAAAAAAAAGTCTCACATTGGAAAAAAGATAAGACCTGAAAAAAGTATATAAAATGTGCAACCCTCATCTTACAAACCAGTTTTGTAAGAATGAGCTACAATATTGCTGAGCGGGAGGTGGTTTATTGGGAAAAACTCAAGTACACTTCCACATTGAAAATAGACAAGGCTTTAAAATAGCTTTTAAAAGGTGGCATCCTTCACCTTACAAGTCAGTTTTTAAGGACGAGTTAGGTTTAATATAAAAACCTTATACTGAAGTTAGAGAATTATAATGTCCTCCTTTGCTGGTTCATTTGGTATCTCTTGTTTAAGTCGTTTCTTTTACTCAACTATTTTTTCATTCTTCATTTGATTCATGTTAATTGCAGCCTTAAGGAGTTAAAAGTGAACTACAATAATGATTATTCCAGGTGTTTCAATATGTTCTTTTTTTCCTTTAAGATAATTTATTTTTTTACATCATATTCATTGTTGCTGAGTTTATTCCTCATTTCTGCAGGGACTTCACCAATCCATTTCTGCCTACAGAGCAGAAAGGTCAACCTTCACAAGTATGTTCTATGTGATTTTTGTATAATCTATTTATGAACCAATTTTTTTTGTTTGTTCATCTTTTTAAATTCTGTTCTAATACTATTTTCACATTTTATCTTCTATGAAATAGTCTGGATATTGTGAAGCAGAAATGTATGGTGTTCAAGGTTCTGGACCTAGGCAAGGTGCTAAATATATTAAATTGCTCCGGTTGATTTGCTTTGTTTGGTTACTGCGGTCTGTTTCTAATGTGCTAATATTTGGTCTGTTTTTTACAGGTGGATTCTCACATGTAAGTACTTTTCAAGCCAAGTTGAAGTTCCCATTCGTAATTATTGATGCACTGTTTAATATTATATTTTTACTGAAAATATATATTGGAACATTTTTTTTCTACTCGTATTGGGGTTTGATTCAAAGGGGGGAATTTTTTTGAGTTTTCTGCATTTGATTTTCTTCCTTTTTGTGATTAAATGACATAATATTCTGAACCCATTACTCTGATTTTCTTGTTTATAAATGAACTGTTTACATGCATTTGAAATGTGTAATTTTATGTAATTCTGTGTGTGTATGCCCAGATCATTCAACTTGTAGTTATAAGTGTGTTACAATAAATACATTGAATGTATAATAAGCACTAACCTTAGGAAGTTGTATACTATAGGAATATCAATAGATTTACTAAATTCTAACACTCCTCCTCAATCTGGACTATAGTTGTTATATGCACCAAGCTTGTTACAAATGTATTCAACCCGAGGTCTTCTAAGGGATTTGGTAAAAATGTCAGCCAATTGATCATTTGAACCAACAAAATCAGTTATGACTTTTCCTGAAAGAACCCTATCTCTTACGAAGTGATAGTCGATCTCCATGCGCTTAGTTCTTTCATGAAAAACAGAGTTGGAGGCGATATGTAGTGCAACTTGGTTGTCACATATCAGTTTCATTGTCTTGACATCTCCTAACTGTAGTTGTTGGAGTAATTGTCTTTGCCATGTGAGCTCACACGTTATAGTTGCCATAGCACGATATTCTGCTTTTGCACTAGACCTTGCAAGCTATGTTTTGTTTCTTGCTCCGCCATGAGATCAAATTTCCTCCAATGAGAACACAATACCCTGAAGTGGACCTTCTATCTACTGGTGAACCTGCCCAATCGGAATCAGAATAACCCACAACTTGGGTATTTCCCTTGTTTTCATAAAGTAATCCTTTACCCGACACACTATATACTCAAGAATGCAAATCACAGCGTTCCAATGGTCATCACATGGAGCATTTAGAAATTGGCTAACCACTGACAACAAAAGTAATGTCTGGTCCGGTCTAGTCATTGTGAGGTAATTAAGTTTGCCAACCAGTTGTCGATATCTACCAGGGTCATGTGATTCAAAGGGGAGAATTTATTGAGCTTTCTACATTGGATTTTCTTGCTTTTTGTGATTAATTGACATTACATTATCAAGTATCAACACATTACTATAACTTTCTTGTTTGTAAATCAACTGTAGATATGCATTTATTATCTTTGCAAGATTTTCATTCATTTTGTGATCAATGACATAATATTCTGAATCCATTACTATGACTTTCTTGATTATAATGAACTGCATAACAAGAGCATATTTTCGCTGAACTATAGATGTTTGAAGCTCTCTTAATAAGATTTTAATTATTAGACATTTTAAACACAAAGGTTAATCCTTCCACATACTTATCATTGTGTTTTGAATTATAGAGGAGTAATGCTGCAGCAATTGAAGCTGCCTTCGGGGGAAATTTGCCTTCTGGAATAACTGGAACAAATGAAAGGTGTACAATTCTTGTCGCAAATCTCAATCCTGATGTAAGTACATTTGCTTGTAACTTTTTCATTTTGGTAGAAAATTATTTCCTTTGTATTTAATTGTTTGCTTGAAATTTGGTTATTTTAGAGAATCGACGAGGAAAAGCTGTTCAACTTGTTCTCTATTTATGGGAACATTATGAGAATCAAAATTCTCCGAAATATACCAGGCCATGCACTTGTTCAGATGGGGGATGGTTTCCAAGCTGAATTGGCAGTACACTTTCTGAAGGTTTGTTTCATGAATACCTTGGTGATACATTATTGTGATATTTTTACTAATATGAAAGGTTATAGTTGTCCATTATTGGTGTTCCTGCATATTTAAATCTGAGTGTGAATGTCAAAATAATGTGAATAATGGCCTAGTGTTTATTTTTGTGTAGTACATGAGCACATTATTCACAAAACATATGCAAATACTTGATACTCTAATACAGGAGAAAATCATTATATTTTCTATTTTTGTTAGAAGATATTACAACTATTAGTCTTATTGTTAGTGGGATTAGACATGTACTAGTAATAAAAAGTCCCATCAGCCACGAACACTTATTAGCATCAGCACTGTGTCATCTTGTATTAATGTTTAATTGACACTTCCTGAGTATCTCAGTATCCTTCCTTTTCCATATCATCAGATTGAAGTGTCATAGTTTCAATCTTAAGTTTTGTTGTCTGCAGTTTAAGAATTGATCACAAATTGGCTCAGTAATTTGTAGAGTATTAAACAATTAAACAATATGAAGAAATGTTGAAGAGAAAAATTATCACATTTTAGTTTCAAAGGTTTGTTGTAGTGGTGAATCTTAAGTTCAATTTTTTGACATTTGGTTTTCTCCTGAATAAATGTGTACTGCTACCATCTATGGTTGGAAAATGGAGAATTATTTTTTTTAAGACTGGAATGCTTGCCAATTCACATTCAGAATCATTACACTGGATTCACATTGGATGCTTAAGCCATCTACAAACCATGTCATTTTATTGATGTTTTTTTTATTCTACCTCTATTGTCATTGTGGAATGCAGATTAATCAATATTTTTTCTGCTCAAGTGTATAACCAATCACTAAAACCTCTTCACTTTTAAAATGTAGGGTGCCATGTTGTTTGGAAAGCAATTGGACGTGAACTTCTCAACGTATCCAAGCATAACTCAAGGTGCTGATACGCATGAATACAAGAACTCGAATCTCAATAGATTCAATCGAAATGCTGCTAAAAACTACCGGTATTGTTGCTCCCCGACAAGGATTATCCACGTGTCCTCCCTTCCACAAGACATTAGTGAGGGTGAGCTTGCAAGTCTTCTTGTGGAGCACGGAATAATTGTCAACATCAGAGTCTTTGAGACGAATGGGAAAAAGCAGGCTTTTGTTCAGTTTGAGACTGAGGAGCAGGCTACTGAAGCCCTTGTCTGCAAGCATGCAGTTTCGCTTTCTGGCTGGTTGATCCGGATTTCCTTTTCACAGTTGCAGAAAATATGATTCGGCACACTATGACAAAGGATTCTCAATTTTGGTGAACGAGATTGGATTTAAGCTGGAGAGACAATTGGAGTTGTAGTATATATCTTTGTGAAACCTTTTTTGAACATACATTTAAGTTTATGATTATGATTTCTAGTCGGTGTTTCATAGAGATGTCTGTGTTTCTTTCGGCAATATCATTTTGTTGTGGAGTATCATGACAAGTTGATTATGAATGATCCCCTTAAATACTAGAAATGTATTTAAATATTTGTTGAAATATTCAGTCTCTGCTTTCAAACCTTGGAATGCCAATTTTGGTTTGAAAATTGGGTTTTAATCATTTGAAAGAAAATCTTTAAACCTTTCTGCCACTTTAGAATTTTTATCCATGAGGTAAAAGTAAAACCAACATACCTGTGCAATAAATGTCACAAACCATTTTTTACTAGAAATAGTTTTAATTTTAGAGCTACCCCAACCATCATGAAATAAGTAAAAAGGTTTGAGAATGGATTCTCTCCGTTAAAAAAAAAAATTGAGAAAATAATGTTTGGATCTAAACCATTTGAACAAAAGCATGTAATAATATTTTAATTAGAAAAAATGAAGAAAAGTAGGTCAATGGTTAAAATGTAAGAATTGAAAAACTTGAAGGAAAAAAAAAAGGAGAGGATCCTTTCTCAAAAGGTTTGGATGCAGAATAAGGCAGTGTTTTAAAAACTGGACCGAACCGGCCGGTCGGACCGGTCAGACCGTGAACCGGAGGGGTGACCGGTCTGGTTCGAATGTTGGATCGGCCATGCAGTTAGACCGGTGGGAACCGCTCAAAACCGGAAAAACCAGTGAACCGGCGGTTTTTTCAAACCGCCGGTTTGATTGCACGCGCTTTTTTTTTCTTATTTTGTTTTCAGCCAAAAGTCTCAAAACGGCGTCATTTTGTATTTTTTTTTAAATAGAAGAACCAAAAGAAATAAAAGAGAGTCCAACATTGAAATAACTATGCCTCCTTAGATTTTAATTTATTAGACACTTTGTTATTCCGTTTATGTTGCAATTAAATTTTGTTTAAAACTTATTTGGATTTGTATTTTGTACTATTTTATTGTGTGTGATGACAACATTTATAATTTGAATTTAAGAACTTATTACATTATGGAATTTCCGAGTTTTTCAAATTTTTTATGTGTCATGTCATGATTTTTTAGAGACTGAGTCATCTGATTCGACCGATTTAATACCTATATAGTTTTATTATAGAGACCGGTTCGTTCTACCGGTTTATCCGGTTTAATCCAGTTTATTCATGCGGTTCAACCAGTGACCCGGTGGTTCGACCAATAAACCAGTGAACCAGTACCCTCACGGTTCGATGTCCGGTCCGGTTTTTAAAACATTGGAATAAGGTTTTAAAGAAAAATACACGATGATCTTTAGCTAAGTGACAAGCATCATAATGTAATTGCTAAAATTTATGGGTCATGCTACACAGTGCCTCTGAGGCACTTGTTAAGCATACCATGAAAGAAAATAAAAGAGAGATTTAATATTGGGAAAATAACTTTTTACATTTCCAAAGTGTTGAATGTGCATATTTCAAGACAAATTTTCTATTTTAATATACTTAATCATTGCCCCAGAGGCACTGTTTAACATTTTTCATAATTTATTTCTTTATAAAGTTCAAAAAACAAATACTTAAGATAGGGAAAACTAGGATTGTTCAATTTGTTACGTGTTAGAGCAAAATGTGTTCTAGACAATATCTCACTTATTTAGTGTTTTGATGATATCAAACATTTAAATCAATAAAATGAACAAGTTATCTAATTGTATGTTGAAGTGTGTCGATATAAGAAATGATCTTAAAAGCTACATTATCAAATGCATTCTTATGATCCTCAATACAATAGAATTTTTGGGATAATCTTCTAGACCAAGAAATTAGAAGAAAAAAAAGTCAAGATCTATGATCCTCTACGTGTCACATCAAGACTTCAACAAAAAGACAAAGGACAAAGATGACATCGATCACCATCCGCTATACTACAAATGAAGACACTTTGTCATAGTCAACACTATGTTCACCATCCTTATATTTGTCATAGCCTTAAGTTTGGAAGCATGATTTACCAAAAGATGAACATCAAAAGGTGTTCCTTGTTCTTTGTGTAACTTATTGTTCATCTAATCTAGAAGAAACATCAACAACATCGATAACAAAAAATAGTAACAGATATCAACAACATCAAATTCAAAACCAAAAATAGAACATCAACAGTAACAACAAAATGAAATAAAAGTTTAGGGTTTCGAAATTTGAAGCAAAATAACGTACCAACAGGTTGAGGGTGAGAGACGATGGTGGCTATGGGGAGGGTGGTCTGCGGCAATGGTGGCTATGGGGAGGATGGGTGGCGACGATGAAGATGATTGATGAAGAGAGAGAGGGGGGGAGAGTGAGAGAGAGGGAGAGAGAGAGAAATACGCGTTCCTTCTTCTGTCCTCTGTGTGTTCAACAATTCAATATTTGTTTTTCCAGTATATATTTATATATATTAATAAAAATCCTGAAAAGGGGGAGAGAGAGAGAGAGAGAGGGGGAGAGAGAGGGAGAGGGAGAGAGAGAGTGTGAGAGAGAGAGTGAGAGAAATATGCGTTCCTTCTTCTATCCTCTGTGTGTTCAACAATTCAGTATTTTTTTTCCTATACATATATTAAAAAAAATCCTGAAAAATCTGTCACTGTATAAATATAATCTCATTTTCTCATTTTCTTTTTGTGATGTTATAATCTCAATGCAAAGTTGTTTGATTTTCCGTCTTCGTGCAATACTCATTTGATTTACCGTCTTGGTGCGGTGCTTGATTTTCTGTCTTGTTGCGGTGTTCGTTTGACCGAATTAACAGATCAACTTCGGTTAACTACTGATTCACACAATGACTTAGTTTGTCAACGATACAGATCCGAAGACATTCCAGTCGGTAAAATGATTGAATAATTAATTATTTTTTTAATCATTGAATAATTAAAAAATCATTAAATAATTTTATTTTTTTAATCAAAATTCATAGAATATTTAATTATTCAAATCGGAAAAATGATTATTATTTTTTTAAGGCTTAATAGATCATTTGGTCGCTGTATGTTCGCGAATTTTTGGTTTTAGTCCCTGTATTTTGTTTTGTTGCAAATAAGTCCCTGAATGTACAAAATTGGTTGGTTTTAGTCCCTAAAGTCAAAATCCGCAGGAAAATCTGCAGTTTTTGTGCATATTTTCCTTCAGATTTTCGTGCGGATTTTGACTTTAGGGACTAAAACCAACAAATTTTGTACATTCAGGGACTTATTTGCAACAAAACAAGATACAGGGACTAAAATCAAAAATTCGCGAACATACAGGGACCAAAAGATCTATTAAGCCTTTTTTTAATCAAAATTCATAGAATATTTATTTAAAACACGAGCGAAAATACGAAATTCTAAATTGGAAACTATTACCTCAGTTGGACCAACTACTAAAATGGACACACAAAGCATTACGAAATCCATCGACACTGCAACCGCAGCTACGCCACCGCCACCGCCGTAAAAGACTCTTTTCTCTTTGGAACACAGCCTTCTCTCTCCACCAAACCTCACAGTTACAATGTTCTTCATGCACGGAGCCACCAACAGCAACAGCGATGCATCCTTCAACGAGGTTGCTTTCCAGGCGGAGCGCCGAAGCATGCCAAGGAATGGCGGTTGAGGAGGAGGAATCTTCTCTAAAAGATGACCGGAAAGTTTGAAAATGGATAATTAGAAAGAGAATATTGGATTTGATGGAAGGGAATAATTTTGCACAAAATCCAAGACATGTTCATCATCATCGAATCCCTAATTTCGTTTTGCTGCTGATGAGGTAATGATATAAATGTCTTAAATAATAGATTTTGAAGTGAATTAAATCTTGTTTTCAAGAAATTGATTGTGGAGCAATTTGTTCTACAATAGTAGAATGGTAAATTAGTTTCTAAAATTGAAAATAGTTAGTAAATTTATTCAATCTGTCAATCAATTTGATAAATCTGTATTGTAAAATTGAAAATTGTTGGTTGAACAATTTGTGCTACTGCTACAATAGTAAGAGATGAATTGATGTCTTTGTTAAGAGTATTACATTTGGAAGGGATAATATCTTAGAAATTTGGGGTTGGACCTAACTCAACCCTAGAAAATCAGATCCTCTTATAAACATATTTCCAGGCCGTCTATGAACGAATGTGGGACTACCGATAACGGAAACCTAATGGCAGTGGCTCAATGGATCTCAGATAGACTCTGATGCCATTTTAGAAATTTGGATTGAGTCTAATTCAACTCTACAAAACCGGCTTGTAAGACGAGTATTGCTACTCTACTCAGGTATAAACATATTTTTAGGCCCTCTCAACCAATGTGGGACACTTATCATAATATGGCCTTGAAATGACTCAATGAAATGAATCTCAACCAATGTGAAACATCTCTCGCGCTGCAAGCCAATTTTGTAAGAATGAGTTAGGTTTGGTCAATATAAAATCCTTAAATGTTATCCAAGACCAGTTGGGCCACCTTTTATTATCTTCGGAGTGAAGGGTTATGTTAAAAGTTTTGTATATGATGACATATGACTTGAAATAAGTTTATACGTAGGTTGGGGTGTCGCTCACTTTATGATGGGAACCCTAGAATTCAAGTAAAGAGTAATAATAAAAAAAAGAGATAATGGATAAATAGTAATATTTATTGATAATAGAATGATTTAGTAGAGTATTTCTCTAGCTACTCCTAGAGCAAAGCTCCGACACAACTCAGAGAGGAATCCTACTCTGGCCCTAACAAAAAGTTATTCCCATCATTACCTCTAAAACTGTAAAATTTATTCTTAAATACTACTAGGGAAATAAATTAGATAATATCTTTATTGATAAGATATTATTCTAATATATACTTCTAAGGAGATTCATATACTCTCTTCATCCCTTATTACAAGAACCCCTACCAAAAATCACGGGTATTAAGAAAAGTTGTTAGAGTAATAGTTTTGTCTGAAATGTGTGCGAGTATTATTATATTATCCTTGTATTCAATGTTGATTTTTCATATTCTGATGCAAATTGGTGGGTATTAATAAGGGATATATTTGGAAAAGAGTAATAAATACATCTAAATATTTGTAGAGGATCTTACATATAGAGACACATTTTTTTTTTTGTAACAGGTTCTTATAATTAAGGACGGAGGGAGTAATATCTTTATTATATCCTACTAATAAAATATTCATATAACTAAGGAGACATTATATAAGAATATTATCATTATAAAATACTATTAGAATATTCTTATGATTATTTAGATACCCTACTAATTATTAAACACCTTCTCATATTAGGTCCTATCACTTTACAAGCAAGTCATTTTTGTAAGGTTGAATTTAGGCCCAATCAAAAATCGAAGAGCCTTGAATATAGTTTTGACTTCTGACTCATGTCATAAATGTTTTACTCAGCATTTCTTACATGTTATAGATTGACTATGTTGATTAATGATCTTCAATTTTAGTGACTCATTTTAATTTTGTAAATTTAGAGAAGTAAATTGACTAAGTTTCAAAAAATAAGATACATTTTTCTTCTCAAAATGAACTTATGATAAGTGATGAGATTATAACTACTTTATCATTTGTTAATTGTTATACATGGTACCCAAATTTCATCTTTTTGTTGAATTTATTTTTGAACTGAGTTTATCTGTGTTTTACCGTCTAAACTCTAATGTGCATAATAGATTTTAGAAGAGTAGAGCTTAATCCCGTAAAAATTTGTTAGTGAAAATAGGATATAACAGAAGTTTGGATTGAATTACATCATTAAAGGATGTAACAGAATTAAAATATCCATGTCTATCTTTTCCAGAACCTTTTTGATATCATTACATCATATAATGTTTTTTCAACATGCACACTTAGTATTTGTTCAAGATAGATTTCTTCCTTAATGTCTCCTTTCAGAAATTCCAATTTTCACATCTAACTGCAATACTGCATGACTTTCCCATTGTTTAGTGCAACAAGAGCAATAAGATAGATTTATTTAGGCCAGCAACTGATCATTGCACACCCTGTTTCTCCCAATCCAATAGTTATCCTCATCAAAATTCTTCGATTTTATAACATTGAGTCTTCACATTCAGGACTCCATACCCCTTTGCTCGGATGCTATAGCCAATTAAAATTATAATTTCAGATTTATCTTCAAGTTTCTGTTTTCATACTGCTGGCTTAAGAAAGTATCACACACTTCCAAACACTCTATTGTGTTTAGCTGAAGGTTTGATACCAGACCATGTTTCTATTGGCGTTTTTTGTTTGACAACTAATAGGAATATGAAACTCATACTCCAGAGTTCAAACTGTTAAGCGTAATTCATGATTAGAGCATATGCAGTGTTCTAGATTCTTTCAGTTAGCTGTAACTATCTCAGTTAGTTAGTAAGCATAAAAGTTAATATTGTCATTATGTTTCTTTAGGTAATTAGGCTATCCTACTAGCTTCGCATATGCTATAAATACAACTGAAGACATTGTTACAAACTTCAAAATCTCTCGTCTAACTTAGACTTAGAGAGCACTTTAATTGGGGAGTCTATGTAGCAAATAAGCTGCAGTTTGTATTGTAACAATACTTTTGAACAATAAACATTTGTTCATCTCAACAGTATTTGTTGGAAGGTTTTGTTGTAAGTTTCCCAATCTGGCAAATTTTACAAACATAATTGGTATCTTGACCTATATTCTTAACCAGATCTCTATATCATGGATGGCTTTTAAGCCAAAGAAATTTAAATGCCCACTTCTTTATTACCAAATCTTAGTCAGTAACTAAACATGACAGCCCTTCATTGCTACCATCATCAATAATTAACCTCTAGTATCATCTATGGTGCATTTTTTTATTTTTGAAAGCGAGGCAGTAATTTTTTTCTCTATTTGGTCCAAACTTGGTGAATTCTGGTTTATCTTGGAAATATAGGGATCATCATGTATTATTTTATTACCTAATGTAGGTTTGATCAACACAAATCGGTTAGCATCAATAAACTCCTCACTTACAATTGCTGGGAGATCTTACATGGATATAAAATCAGATTCTGGTGGGATTACCAAGATCGGTAGATCTTGTGTGATCCTAAGAGTTCATTTTTTTTTCTTCTGAAGTTCACTATTTGATTCCTTAAACCAGTCTCTTAACCCATTTTATACCCTAAAAATTGCTCATTCTCACGCAAGACAGGATCTTACGTTTCTTGTTACGATCCTACGTTGTTTTACAATCATACTACCCCTCTCATGGACCTAAATATGGTTTTGATCTTTTAAAGCTTATCAGTGATACTGGTCAGAAAAGTTTGCTTTAAATATTATCAAATTTCATACCAATTAACTGATAATTCACAAGTATACAAACACAAGAGTCATGTTTCAAAGCATTTTATTGTAAATATATCTAGCTGATGAATGACCCTTTGATCTGTTGCTGCACTTTGAACTTGAAAGTTACTTGAACTAAGAGAGGACTAAAGTGCGGGGATTTGCAGAAGTTGAATATGGTATGCTGCGGTGTATGGGAGTAATTGTCGATTCAACACCAGCTGTTATCTCAGTTAATTTTGGTTCTTGGTTTTGTAACTTCGTATTAGCCAGTCCTTCAAAGGATTCTCAAAGATGACTTAATGTACATACCCATGCTTCTTTACTTTGAATTTTTTAATTTAAACCAAAAACCTAGGTAGTCAATCCCAGATAGTGGCACGGGGCGGCCGACACCAAAAGTGGGATAGCGGGATAACCGCTATTGGATAATTTGTTAGATAAATTACATGAATATTACTATAAAGATATATTTAATTTATTATTAAACAAATAACTCAACCCATGAAGCATTCATAAATCAAAACAAAAGGCTGAATCAAAACACTCAAAAATCCACAAGTCATGATCAAAACATTACATCCAAATACCAAAAAAGTCAAGAAAACCAAGAAGCATGAAAATAATCAAGTCTCCAACGCTTACAGTAATAAAGCAAAAGCAACTAAATATTAAAACTCAAGTTCATCATCAAAGTCTTTAAGTCAAAAAATTATTCTTCTTCAACATAATCCTTCAGAAAACTAGTTTTCCATCCATGATAACCTTCAAGGAGTCAGCTTCCTTGAGAATATCAGTGTCAAGATCAGGGAAGAGAATTTTCACTTGCTCCAGGGCTAGGTCAAAACCTTTCTGAAACATCGATGCTTGATCAAGTTTTAGCTCATGGACCACACCATCATGGTGTTTCCTCTCCTCCGCCCAGGATTCTTTCTCTTTAGTGAGTTCCTTCAAAGTCTGGTCCTTGGTGGTAAGGGAAAACTTCATCTCAGAATTTTTGTTGCTCAAAGCTCGATTCTTTTTCTCAAATTGCTGCTTCAACTTTTTGATCTCATCCTCATGATCTTTCTTCAGCTTTTCAATATCTTCTTTCCTCTTATCTTCTAAATCGGCACGGAGTTTGGCTTCTTTCTTGAACTTCTCAGTCACTTCCTCCAATTTCGTTTGAACTTCCACAAGTGTCTCATCAGCAATGGTCAATTTGGATTGGGCAACTTGCAGATCTTTAGCTTGACGCTCTGTCAGAAGCTTCCCTACAGACATTGCCTTCAGTCCATAGGTGAGCATCATGTTCCTGCCTTCCTCAATACTAATCTTGTGAATGTCCTCAGGACATTTAAGCTTGTCAGTTTTTGCAGGACCCTTCGAACTCACAATCCTTTTTTCTTTTGATTTATCCTTCCCAGTTTGTGCTCTTTTGGGCGAAGGAACACCTTCGTCATTTGGGGGAGAGTCAGCATCAGGATTGTCTGTTGCCATGACGGTGGAGGAGGTTACGTCAACTCCCTCGTTTGGCTCGGATTGATAGCTAGGAAAAAGGAGTGTTATTCTCCCAATTTTAACTTTTTCTTTCCTTTTGCCACTTTTGTTACCCTCGCCGTGAGTATGGAGTATCATCTGCTGACAAGTGTTTACTGTGGAAGGCTGAGTGTTTTTCTGCCTAGCTGCAAGGAGGTAGGCCTTCCACTCTTCTGGACTCATTTTGCTCTTCCTATCTGCAAGGAATAAATAAAGTGTTAGAAATAACCAACAAAGCAGAAAATTTTAATTGTATCATAAATACTTAGTAATCAATCAGACCTTTTTTCTTCTTGGCAGCTTGTAAAGAAGGCTCAGCTGGCCTTTTTCCATTCTGAGTTCTCTGTAGTTCTGCTGCATCATGATGCACAACATCGTCCACTTGCGCTCTCAACTCTTTTAGTACTTGTTTTTTCCGTTTTTTCCTATCCAAATCTTCCTGCAGTAGTACCTTTACATCTTCAGGTGTTTTACTGCAGGCAGCTTGTCCCGATATGCCCAATTGATGTTTCCATGCCCTTGTAATTCCTCCAGAAGAGGTGAGCAAACAGAAATTACAGGTCACCTTGTTTGTATTATTGAGGTCCTTCACATGGTTATACTGCCATGCTAAGTCATTCTTACCACGGGTTCGTTTTACGACAGTGGACTCAACAAATGCAGATCCCATGGCTGACAGGCTGTGTTGCACAAACAAAATTAAGAGGTTCAAACCAGTCATACAAATCAAACCAATTTTTGCAAAGAGAACATTGATATCGTTGACAAAAACAATTTCTTTAATACTATAAAATAGTTACATACAAAATATAAAATCTCATGTCATTGTCAACTTACAAATGAATTTTCCAGAAAGAAAAACAAAACACAAAGAACAGAGACCATCATGCAACCAAATTAAGAAGAAGGAAAAAACCAATTAACCCTTAGATTTGTCATAGCCTTAAGTTTGGAAGCATGATTTACCAAAAACTGAACATCAACATCGACAACATACACAAAGGTGTTCCCTGTTCTTTGTGTTATCTATTGTTCATCTAATCTAATCTAGAAGTAACATCAACAACATCGATAACAAAAAACAGTAACAAATATCAACAACATCAAATTCAAAACCAAACACAGAACATCAACAGTAACAACAAAATTAAATGAAGGTTTAGGGTTTGGAAATTTGAAGCAAAATAACGTACCAATAGGTTGAGGGTGGGTGACGATGGTGGCTATGGGGAGGGTGGGCTGCGGCAATGGTGGCTATGGGGAGGATGGGCAGCGACGATGAAGATGATTGATGAAGAGAGAGAGAGAGAGAGAGAGAGAGAGAGAGAGAGAGAGAGAGAGGGAGAGAGAGAGAGAGAGAGGGAGAGAGAGAGAGAAATACGCGTTCCTTCTTCTGTCCTCTGTGTATTCAACAATTCAGTATTTTTTTTTCCAGTATATATTTATATATATTAAAAAAAAATCCTGAAAAATCTGCCCTTGTATATATATAATCTCATTTTCTTAATAGGAAACGGTTGAAAAATGTATAAATTTTCTAAAAGCATTAAATAATACTCCATCCGGCCTTAATTATAAGCAAATTTTAACTTTTTAGATTCATTGAATAACTAATGTATTTGGTCTATAATTACGGCCAAATACATTAGTTATCCAATGAATCTAAAATAGTAGAAATTTTCTTATAATTAAGGCCGGAGGGAGTACCAATCTAATAATGCAATGTCATATCAATTTTTTGTTATTAATATATTTTAAAATAAGCATTTTCATGTTTGTACAAATGTTACTAGAGAACTGTAGGGTTTGATCACAAATGCTCCCATTTAATTGGAAAAGAATGAGAGGAAATTAAAAGAGCTAATTAGGTCCACAGCTCGATTTATGAGACGAGGAACTCGGACAGAGTTAACCTTTCAAAAGTAACATAATCACTAATCAATTTGATGAGCTGAGGGATGCTTATGGAATTCTCACCAGGATTTTAGGGTTTAAATCTCGGAAACTAACATAATCACTAATTTACTAGTGTTTTTATTTTCTGTTTTTATAGGTGATTCAAAAAGGCTTAACCTTCCAAGGTCATTCACATTCGAAATGTTGTACCTGAGATATCTGAAGTAAAATCTTTCTCTCTGGATTCACTTATTATAACTCAATTATGGCTTGATCTGTGTTTTTTATTATATTTACTCTTGTCCATGAAAGATAATAGTTTATTTAGATCCTTATTGTGATCAGTTCTATATTTATTATTTATAAATTTCATTTTAACTGTTTTTGATTGCTCTTATTAACTTCAAAAGTTGCTTGTTGTCTTTCATATCAATTGCGATATTTATAAAACTAAGTTGCAACTGCAAGATCACGTCAGTAGATTATATTCTGTTGAGATAATTTGAAATTTATACTTTGATTCGATTTTGGAGCCAGTGATTTGTATGAATTATATAATTCGATGAATCACAGATGATTTTTGATAATGTGATATGCATGCATGAATTGGTGCAATTTTGTGTTGTTGATATGAATGTACGATTCACATCTCACATAAGCTCTTACATATTGTGTAAGAAGTATGCCTATAGAACTAATATTAATATTGTTATGTAATTATATAATATAATTATATTACTTGCCATATAATGGGTTTATTGTTAAATTTTCTTTCTCTTTATCATATACTTTTCTATTTATTATCCTCTCTATTTATTCTTGTTTCTCTCTATGTCTCCTCCTTCTCTATGCTGTTTGCTATCGGCAACTCTTCGGATGCACAGCCAAATTGAACAAGCAAATAAAATATCTTCTCTCTATGTCTCCTCCTCTATTTATTTTTGCAAAAACTTTTGCCATTTCACTATGATCTCAGTAGAATACGATCATGATCGCGAGGCTTGAGGGAGGTCATGAAATCACACAATCTTGCGATTTAAATTGCGATATTGACAACATTGGTCATAAACAGTAGGGTTTAGACAAAGGAAAAAAAGAGAGAAGATAGAAACAGATGGCTAATGTTCCCATAAAGAGAGAACAAGTTAAATACATCAGTTTCACCATTTTGGTTACATCAATATGAAGTGTCAGTAGTTTCCATCTTAAGTTTTGTTGTCTGCAATTTGAGAATTCATCACACATTGACCCATTTTGTATGAAGCGTGCAACATGGTTGAAACTGAGAAATCTTTTTCGTGACTGTTTATTCTGAAAACGTTTTATTTTTCAATCTATAGTGTTTCCTGTACTTCGAGAATCAGAAAGTAGAAAAATAGAGAATTATTTCATTAAGTCTGGATGTTTTGCTAATTTTCTTTCAGATGATGTGCAACAAGGCATTATTGAGGAAGAGCTTGCAAGTCTTCTAATGGAGTGCGGAATCATTGTCAACTGCAAAGTTTTTGCGACAAATGGCAAAAAGCAGGCCCTTGTTCAGTTTGAGACTGAGGAGGAGGCAACTGAAGCCCTTGTTTGCAAGCATGCAATTTTGCTTTTTGGCTCATTGATCCATATCTCCGTTTTGCAGTTGCAGAATATATGATGATGTGCACACTTTGACAAGGGATTCTGAATTTTGGAAAGATATTTTTTATGAAGGAAATCTCATCTTCATTGTCTTTGTAATGGTGTCATTGTTTGATTTTTAACTTAAAGAATCTGTTCTTCACTTATCCTTTTTTAATCATTTTTCTTCGCATCTCGATTGGCGATTGCCTTATAGAATCTGTTCTTCACTTATTCTTTTTTAATCATTTTTCTTTGCATCTTTTTTCTTTTTTAATCATTTTTGGGAGCAATTAGAAGGGATTGGTTATTGTCCATAAAGACAATCTTTATGGACCGTCCATAAACCAATCAAAAGACAACAACTTTACTCATGCGCCTCCCATTTTACTCGTGCGCCCCCCATATTACTCACACACCCCCATAAGTGAGGAAAATTTCTCACGCACCCCCCAAATTTCTCGCGCACCCCCCAAATTTTTAATGCACCCCCCAAATTTCTCGTGCACCCCCTAAATTTCTTGTGTACCCCCAAATTTCTTGCGCACCCCCCCAATTTCTAATGCACCCCCCCAAATTTTTCATGCACCCCCAAATTTTTTTTTGTCCCCACACATTTCTAGCCTAAACCATTTTGTTGTGGGAATGGTTTCACATATATACACTCCAAAATCATTAAGTGCATAAGATGGTTTTGAAGTACAACCTATAATTAGAATCATTATTTTTTATTTTTTTTGGGTACAATTATAATCATTATTTAAAATCATTTAACAATAATTTTGGTTTCTTATATAAGACAATCTAAATCATTTAATCACAATTATTGTTTTTATTCTAATTATAGGGTTGTACTCCAAAACTATTTTATGCACCTATTGGTTTTTTATTACAACCATCTGAAACCATTCTCACAGCAAAATGGTTTAATGATTTTTTATTATAATCATTATTTTTTAGTTTTTTTGGTACAATTATAATCATTACAGTATTTAAAACCATTTAACAATAATTTTGGTTTCTCATATAAGACAATCGAAACCATTTCTATTTTAATTATAGGGTTGTAATCTAAAACAATCTTATGCACTTAATGGTTTTTGAGTGCATATCTCTGAAACCATTTCCACAGCAAAATGGTTTAAGATAGAAATGTGGAGGGGATCAAAAAAAAAATTGGGGGGCAAAAGTCATATGGGGGTGTGCGAGAAATTTGGGGGGTGCATGAGAAATTCGGGGGTGCATGAGAAATTTTTGGGGTGCGTGAGAAATTTGGGGGGTGCATAAGTATTTTGGGGGGTGCACAAGTAATTTGGGGGGTGCATGAGAAATTTGGGGGTGCACGAGAAATATGGGGCGCTAGTCAGTTGGGGGGTGCGCGAGAAAGTTGGGGAGTGTGTGAGTAATATGGGGGGCGCGCGAGTAAAATGGGGGGCGCATGAGTAAAGTTGTTGTCTTTTGATTGGTTTATGGACGGTCCATAAAGATTGTCTTTATGGACAATAACTTTGCCCCAATTAGAAGTTCTAATTTAGAACCTTCCAAAGTCCAAAGACAGGTTATCACAACATGCTGATTTCACTTCCTTTCTTTGCTTCTTCCTAGTATGCATATGGATTTAGAACTTGTTCAATGTTTCTTCTCCTTGATATTCCCATTTTCAATTCCTTCTTCTCTTGAGCTCAATCTTGGTTAAATGAATAGAAAAGAAGAGCATGAAGTGAAGAAAATTACCTTATTATTGTGTAGCCTAAGGCTTTGTGTTGTTAGTTTGGAGAGGAGGAAAAGTTTTGCAGAGAAAGGAATAGAAGGAATATTAGAGAAATTTTTCACAATTTTTTTAGTGTATTTGTAGAGAATGAAAAATTCATTCTTATGATTAATATATATTTATTTTAAAAACATTATACCAATATAAATTGAATTTAAAGAATGCATATAAATTGTCTAAAATCTTCCTTCAATACAATTTTTTACTTTTTCAAAATTAGAAAAATTTGTGTCACCCTTACATAGTTCAATAGTATATTTCTTAATACCCGAGTTCACTTAGTAACAACAAATAAACTCAAAATCTCATATTGTCCTATTTCAATATGACCATGTATTTTTTAGAGTCACATTCTACCAAGAAGTCCAAAATATTACTCCTCTAATGTAGGAGGGACAAATCTTATCAAAGTCACTCATGTCTCTTAATATGATTCGTGGAGTAGATATCACGGATAACATTTTAACAACAACAAAACATTTGACACACGTCTAGGGTCCATAGTAGTTTCAAATTGAAAGATAGTATAAACCACTATTACTATGCGAATAACATATAACACTTACATAACGGACTATGTAGTATTCTCATAGAAGATCAATGCAATATAAATTTTAGTCCTAATATTTATATCTATATAAAAACTTGATATCTCATATTCATGAATGGTAAGATGTAGTCATCAGCTTACTCACAAAATAGTCTCTATGTTGGAATTAATTTACTAATCAATTATATGAAATGCTCAACATAAAGATTAAATCTATAATCTTATAACTGTAGTGCGGAAGCGAAACAAACATGAGCACGTATATAAAACAGGGTCGACAACATATTGATTTATCAAAGATAGGGGTGATCTGAAACAAAACAAAGTTAGCGACGGCTAGTTTGGTTCTTCCTCAACCGGTACCCTGATAGCCTTGATTCTCTTCAGATGGGGAGAAGAGAGTGTTTTTCTTATTGTACGGTATATTGGGGACCATAGCCTATATATAGGGTGATGACCAATTAGGGTTCCCATTATTCCGAAATGGGCCATCATGACATCCACTCATATTGAGCCCATATCCAATTAATTAATTAATTAATTTCTAAATAGAAATCTAAATAGCCTTTTAACTTTATTTGATCACTTAATCAATTAAGGCTCCTAATTGATAAATAGCTAATATAATTATATAAAGATATTTGCCCACATAATATTATTGGAATATCATAAAATATTCCAACAATCTCCCACTTGGGCTACATATCGTAATAATTATATCATTATTCTTTAGGCGCGCATCCGAATGCTATTTATCCTTAGATTTCAACTTTACAATCTGGTCCACCTCACACATTAATAATGGGACCACCGCGGCTGTCGTCACTGACGTATAACGTGACGGAACCCCGACGACCACCATATCAATGCACTTGATGACATAGATCGATATGGATGAGTGACATGGAAATTTCATGCAATGTGATCTCTATATCATGTCTATTTCCAACTGGTCCAACTTAAGTCTTTAGTGAGATCAAACCGAAGTTTGCAAATCAATATTTGCACAAAAGATACAGAATCGGTTATAACAATAATAACCTCAAACTTTATTTCTGCAGAAAACCTTAACAAAAATATGTACTTGTATCAATACCAAAGTTAGGACATATCTGAAGAGAGACTCCCACTAATCCAAGACATCCTTAGTGACAACAACCATATGAAAGACCTTAAGTGTCAAGTCTTCGATTAGTGAGTCTGCTAGCATAAGATTTGTCTCTATATGTTCTATCATTCAACAACTTATAAATCGATAAACTTCATAAAGCAGTTGTTGAAACATTATATGACTAATTTATGTCACAATATAACTTGAGTTGTCTTTCAGAAATCTTTTACTTTATGCAACCAAGTGACATAAATGCTTACAATCATTTCTTGAGTTAGGATTTCCATTATACATGGACATCCAAAATGATCGGAGTCGAACATACTGATGATCTTTAAATTATTCGATCTCCGATATGTGAGCACAAATTATTTTGTTCTCTATAACAATCCTTATGGTTGCTTCAACGATTCAAATTTTGAATTGTTCAAGTATCTGCCAAATGATCTTATTATACACTATTTCTGGATGCATATAAGTAAGATCATACATAAGTTTCTCAAAGCTGAAGCATATAAGAAAATACTTTATTTTCCAAATTTCTAGATTTTCCTTTGGGCAATTATTGAGACTTTTAAACAGTCTCCTTTATGATTAAAATAATCCCTTAGTTTATTAACTTTCATGTCGAATCTACTTTCAACTTTATTGAAATATCTCTTTTGTGATAACCGAATGATACATTGAGAATTCTAAGTATCAAAATGTCTAATACAAAAGAGGTGTGCCCAAGATCTTTTGTCACTAAACTTTAGTTAGCGATTTCTTGGTTTGACACAACAATCATATATCACTGTTGACTTAATAAAATAAAATCGACACATTAAACAAAAAAAAAAATATAAACATACTCCCACTGAACCTGTATAAACCACAACTCTCCATAATATACATCTCAAAACCAAATGAGACAATTACCTAATGAGACTTTTGTGGTATTATTAATGAGACAACTTTCTTAACAAATAAATGGATTTAATTTTGTTTGCAAATCATCTACTTTGTGTCTATTGACAAAAAGTTTCATCTGATTGCACCTTATTATGTTTCTTAAAGTCGCCATTAAGAAAACTATCTTGATATCCATTTTATTTAGCTCCAATAATTATAATAAGTAACAAGTGTCGTTACTATCCTAATAGAGTTTTCAAATCAAAAATAGATATGATTTCTCTTTTCAGTCAATACTTTATGACACTTGACGCCTTAGTTCTTGAAGGTATTGAGTTTGATATTCATGAATTAATTTCTTAACTTAATTGAGAGAGAAAACCCTAATGACTTTATGAGGATCCAATTTTACTATGTAAATAGCAACTTTATGAATTAGTTTAAAACCAATTCTTCCTCAATCAAAATTGTTATTTTGCCATATCTCTCCCCCAAACTCAATATCTTCAAGGGACTTTGTAGTTTCTGTCTCAAAATGTTCATTAACATGGGACGAAAGTTTATATTTCTTAAAATTTTCAACAACTCAAGATTGTCACAAGTCATAACTGAATTGACTATACTGATATTTAAATTTAAAAGACAAATTGAATCTCTCGTTTTAAAACAACAATAAATAATTTATGACATCAAAACAAAAAATTAAATTCAAAAAAAATGATTCACCAAATTGTCTTTTAAATACAAATATTATGAGTAACAACAATCTAACAAATAGTTGAAATACCATCAATCTTCACCGACTTATTTCCCTCTAGATTGATGTGTCTTTCAACATCATTGAAATTTGTCAGTTTAGATCATACTTTCTTATTATTCTTTATTTGCCCTTATCCTTTGAGATATTTACATAATGAGCACTATTTTATTTTCTCTTGCTTCAACTATTTCTTTATTGCACACTTTATGAAATGATTATATTAAAGAATCATTTCTAACTTTAATAGTTATAGAATTAATTGTGCAAGGAGAAAACTAAAGACTATATTTTCGACCAAGTTACCTGATTGTCGAAACCATAACTCTTTAGCAAGATTAAAAAGTTACATAATGTGCTCATGATATTTTATTTGCTCGACAATTTTAATGAAAAGTCACATCTCCAACGAGATTGTCTTTCGCCTTATTGCTTTAGAAGCACATTAATTTGAGCAAAGAAAAAACATGACAAAAATTATGTCATTTTAAATAACACCTCAAATAATTTTTCTGGAATTCAAACTTTATGCCATATGACCTATGTGATTTGGAGTATACTCTTTTTCTAAACTTGAGTCTCACTTTAAATTTACTAAAATGTGAGAGATTTGAGTTCCTCCATCCTTATCAAAGGTCTAGATCCAAGAACGTAATATTCTTCTCATTTTCCTGAGAGTTAGAATTTTAAGAATTAAAATTTCTAACACGATTTTGCAGATACATAAACTATTTTAGTTTATAGAGAACAAAAGAGTACTCACCAAAATACCTATTGCACCATTGATGTCAAACCCTTAAAAAAGTCACATCAATTGCTAGTGACATTTTTTGACAATGATCAAACACTGATAATCAATATTGACAAACAATAAATTCTTATAATCGTCACATGTTTATCATTATAAGTGTGAATGTAATCCAATAAATACCCGTATGGATTTACACTAACACGACTTTATTAGGCATGTCAACAAATTATCACAAAGACATGCACATCTTTATGTGTAAATTGTAAGACATAACAAGATACCAAACGCACCATTAATCCACAATCTTTGATTGTCAAGAATTAACTGCAAGCGGTACTCTCAACGTAATGATCAAATATTGGTAATAAGTCCTGTCAGATAATGTGCGTCTTTGACACCAACCATTACCCACATGGAAAAACTTAATAATTACCACACATTTACCATCACAGGTATGTAATTATCCGGCCAAACTGTGTCTTCCTTTTGGCCGACTATAACAGTTCGCATGAATAATTTCACACCACATCTTTTGTAATTCTAACTGAATCAAATCTATGCAACAGAGGTTACTTTTGCAACATGTTGTTTCAACCAACTCAACCAAAATTACTAGACAATTTAATAAATTGAGTATATATGTGTGCAATTATTCGGCCAAACTGTGTCTACCTTTTGGCAGACCAAAATAGCTTGCATGAACAATTTTATACATATTTTGTGATTCCAATTGAATCAAATCTACACAACAGAGGCTACTTTTGCAACATGTTGCTTCAACCAACTCAACCAAAATCACCTGACAATTTATTAAATCAAATGGGAAAAGTCTTAAATTTACAAGGCACTACCCACAAAATGTAGACCGTATTCTTTTATGATGTCCCTTCATAATCATGGGATTAAATGACATCTTTTAATGTGAGGATAAATTCTCACTATCAAACAAAATTGGCATGAAAAAAAAAAAAATATTCGAAGAGCATAACAAAACAAAATTATTGTTGAAACTTAATAACAATAAATTCAAACATCATAATCATGCTATAAATTAAATATTTAATTTCAAATAAAATTAAATATTTATATATACCAAAGAACATTCATGCCACAATCGATTCACATATACCCAATGATTCTTTAAATAAAAAATAGTAATTTTAGAATGATATTTTCTAAAATAAGAGGAAACAAAACTTTATATTCCGTAAATAAATAAATAAATACAGAATCTGTATTTTCTCCAACATTTAAAGAATCAAAACTTTAATTTTCGTACATACCATATTTGTTCAAAGTATTTTGAGAATCCTTATTAATCGCTATTTAATGGCAATTAACTTGTACAAAAATATATACAATAACCAAAAAAAATATATCAAATCTTCATATGCCTTATTTCTCAAAATAAACTTTAAGTACAAAATTAATGTGAATTAATTTTAATTTCAAATCAAATCAAACCAAAATAAAATTATTTTAGGCAATAAACTCTATTTATAACAACTTTATATCTAAGTCAAACCGAAGATTTGATTTGAAAACTTAATCACCAGAATCAAATCAAATTTCACAAATGAATCAAATCCAAATCCTTATTTTTAGTAACAAACTTATTTATTATTATAACAAAAAACCGGATAGTTATAACACTAAACAAAGAAACTATACAAGTAAGGCAAATTGATTTGAAAACAAAAGATATCATAATTCAAAACCAAAAATAATGAGTAGAAAATTGAAAATCAACCGAATCAAATTCATACTCAAATCCATATCATTGTTTCAAACAATAAACTTTATCAACAAGAAAAATCAAATATCTAATTTAGAAGAATTAGTCCATAATCACGTAAACTTGATTTTATTTTCAGAATAAATCAAATCATTCAAATCATAACTTAAGTCCTTATTATATGGCAACAAACCGAATTTGTCATATATGAATACAGTGAACGATTTCACTATAATCTGCATATCCAAAATCTTGAAAACAAATCTTCAAAATCTATAAAAGATCAATATTGCTTGTATGTTTTAAAGTAGTACACACTAATATTAAGGGAAACCGTGAATACATTCTTGACTTTTCAACAAGTGATTCCCAATAACCAAATAGAAAATCACAACTTTCAGTTGAAAAGCCAAAATAAACAACAATATTGACATTGTTTAAAACTACTCATAAGTAAATAGATATAGATGTTTTTCACCGAATGCACATGGCCAAATTAAACAACCACCGATAAAAAAAGATTTCATCCAATTTAACAGCAAAGACAAGTCTCGATCGTATACTTTTTTAGTGTTCATAAAAAATTGGGATAAAACGCACATTGAAAACATCCATACAGCCAAAAGAAGAAAAAAAATTATCAAACAATTCCAATAAATCAAACATGAAGACCTGCTCTGATACCAATTGTTGGAATTAATTTACTAATCAATTATATGACATGCTCAACATAAAGATTAAATCTATAATCTTATAACTGTAGTGCGGAAGCGAAACAAACATGAGCACGTATATAAAACAGGGTCGACAACATATTGATTTATCAAAGATAGTTATTAGGAATACCTTGATCCATGACACAAGGATTTTTCGGCAGGGGTGATCTGAAACAAAACAAAGTTAGCGACGGCTAGTTTGGTTCTTCCTCAACCGGTACCCTGATAGCCTTGATTCTCTTCAGATGGGGAGAAGAGAGTGTTTTTCTTATTGTACGGTATATTGGGACCATAGCCTATATATAGGGTGATGACCAATTAGGGTTCCCATTATTCTGAAATGGGCCATCATGACATCCACTCATATTGAGCCCATATCCAATTAATTAATTAATTAATTTCTAAATAGAAATCTAAATAGCCTTTTAACTTTATTTGATCACTTAATCAATTAAGGCTCCTAATTGATAAATAGCTAATATAATTATATAAAGATATTTGCCCACATAATATTATTAGAATATCATAAAATATTCCAACACTCTATGCTTTCGTGCCATTATTGTAGCCATCATTGTAAACTTACTTCCGAGGCAAATAGTGACATCATTACTAACATAATATGTGTGAGAGAGAGAAAGAGAGAGAGTGTGAGAGAGAGGGGAAGAGAGACAGAGAGAGTCAGGATCAAATGACACCAAAATATCAAACTTAGGAATATGACACATTTAATAATTCTTTACCGAATAGTCATATTACAAAATTGACCTCTGGATTGAAAGATATTATCACATAAATCATGTCTATAAAATCTAACATTAATCGGAAATTATTTGATAGGTCAATGAGATACATCAAAATAAATTCATTTTTTGAAAGTTCGTAAGACATTAATTTTGATGTATCTCATTGACGTATCAAATGATTTTCGATTAATATTATATTTTATAGACATGATTTATTAGTCATATTACTAATTTTGACACCTTGGTATCATTTGATTCTGACTCATATATATATATATACATATTATCTCTATCCCTAAGGGTTTGTTTGGTTCAAACGGAAGGGAGGGGAGGGGAGGGAATTTAATGGTGGGGAGGGGAAGGGAGGGGATAGGAGGGGAGGTATTTTAATTAAATATGTGTTTGGTTCAAACGAGAGAAGGGAAGGAGAGGTGAGATATTAATACGATATAAGTTATATATAAGAGCAAAGAAAATATAAGATAAACTCTTAATATTCTGGTTTTTTTTTTGGTTGATAAACTTTTAATATTCGAATAAAGATAATTTAGGATTTTAACAAATTAATTGAGGGTTTGTTAAAAAAAAAAACAAATTAATTGAAGGTAATTATATCAGTATATTAAATTATATTTTGGTTTCCCTTTCCTCCCCTCCAAATCCCCCCAATTTGGGGGGAAGCAAAAATAGCTCTATATTCCCTCCCCTCCCCTCCCACTCATAAAAAAATTGAACCAAACATAAAAATTTAAAATATCACCTCACCTCCCCTCCACTTCCCTCCAAAACCCCCGAACCAAATGGACCCTAAATATAAGACCATTTTGAGTAAAATATGGAGATTAAGAAAGTTGATTGTGGTATTAAGTTTGTTGAGAGTTGATATTGTCTTTACAATTTTATCCTTTAAGAAAGAGAATTAGTTAATGTTTTTTAGTATATTTATTATATGTTGTAGAAAAATATGCACTTTTATTAGGGGTATGTTGTGGTAAAAAACTATTTAACTCCCTTGAAAATTTGAAAGGGGTCTTATAAAAAAGGACAAAGAAAAATTTTAAAAAAGTCTTATGATTAAAGATGGAGGTAATATATTTTAAACAGACAAAATTATTAATTAGTTATGGATTAATAGACTTTTACCCCCTGCAAAGTAGGCGAGTTTTGCGTTACCCTCATGTAATTTTTTTTGTGAGATTATCCTCTGCAAAATTTATTTTTTTGATTTACCCCCTTTTTGCTGATGTGGCAGGCAAAAATTCAACTGCCCGTCAACAAAGTTCACAGCCACGTCAGCAAAAAATTTGACTTTTTGTCTGCCACGTCAGCAAAAAGGGGATAAATCAAAACAATAAATTTTGTCGAGGGTAATCTAAAAAAAAAAAATTACAGGGGGTAACGCAAAACTCGTCTACTTTGTAGAGGATAAAAGCCTAATAACCATTACTTATTAATGATAGTATTTTTTCCTTATCAAAATTTGAATTCAAGACTTTTTACGTCTTAAATACATTTAACCTTTAACTTGAATATTTATATTCTATAAGAAACAAAAAAATTTATTACATTAAAAATAGTCAAAGATTCGTCAAAAAAAAGAAATATTTAGTCAAAGATAACAACATAGCAAAAATGGAAAATGTCAACTCTTGTTTCCATAACACTAGTTAAGAGTATTTGTATTTTTTATGTAATCTTTGACTAACTTTGAAATACTTTTTTATTACTTTTTTTGATCTTTTTTATGACATTTCATTTTTTAGATTCATTAAATAAGTTATGTATTTATTTATATTATAGATTATATATATTAAATATTCAATGAATTTATAAAATCAATTGTCTTTTATAGAAAGGACTGAATAGAACATATTTTCGTTATATTTTTATAGGGTCATGGATTACGTAATAAAAAGTATTTCAAAAGTTAGTCAAATATTACATAAAAAAATACAAATAGTCAAAGATTCGGGAAACAAAAAAGGGTTAGTCAAATAAATATGTTCTTTTTTTATTTTAAAATTATTCATTATTATTAGAATTGAGTATTGGGCTTAACTCATGCTTACAAAACTGGCTTTGTAAGGTAGGATTGCCACATGCTTATAAACACTTGCTCAGGAAAATTCACATTCGATGTGAGACTTCTTAACACACTCCCTTATGTCCAACACTATTAGGCTTGGTGCGTAGATATAAATGGCAGGTGGCCTGATAGCTGGTGGCTAAGTGAATCTTGGAGAGGCCCTGATACCATATCGGAATTGAACATTGGACTTAATTCACACATACAAAACCGACTTTGTAAGGTGAAGATTGCCACATGCTTATAAATATTTGTTTAGGTCAACTCACATCCGATGTGAAACTTCTTAACAATTATAATCTTTCAAAGTATTTAAAGAGTTAGTCAAAGATTACGTAAAAAAAAATAAAAATAGTCAAATATTCGTGAAAAGATAAAAGAATTAGTCAAAGAAATTAAATATGTTCTATTTATAGATTCATTGTATCTGGTTTATATTATAGGTAAGAATAGGTAAGATACATTAAAAACAAAATGAACCTAAAAAGTCAATTTCAGTGATAAAGTATTACGGAGAGAGTATAATTTTTCAAAGTCTTTTTAATCTTTGAATTTTTTAGTCAAAATTGTACTTTTTTAGTCAAAATTGTCTTTTAAAATTGCAGTCAAAAGTTATATTATAAAATTGTTGCAAAGAAAAATAAAATAAAATAACAGTTAAAATTATATTACCATATTATCATAAATTATAAAATTTGGGCCTTTGAGTAAAAAAAGGGACTTTGTTAGAGTAAGAATTTCACCTTAAATAACATATAAGAGTTTCAAGAAAAAAAATAGTCTAGATACATATTAAAGTTGATGTATCTAGATAATATTATAGTTTAAATACATAAATTTTACAATAAATTTAAAACGTTAAATTTTTCTTATATATAGTTGTTGGAGGTACGTAACACACAAGAATAAGTTGAGTATCTCTCTCACACACACACACGTTAGGCAAGCCCCTCTCTGTCTCTCTTGCTGCTTACCAGTTTTATTTTCTCACTTTTGAAAATAAAAATTGTGCTTGTTTTTTACAATTTGTTATACCCTTTTGTTTGTGTCAATTTATTTATACCACTCTTTTGTTCTACTCCTGTGTTGAATTTATAGGTATCAAAGTTTCTCTCGAGTTCAAGAACATCAAATTGGAATTTTTTGTTTTAAAATTATATTGTGAATTTCATAATAAGATACTCACACCAAATTTATGTATACTCCGCCATATTCTCTTTTTCAATCTTTGGACAAAATGACACCATTAAGAGGAAGAAGCTCCAATTTTTATTTTCAACGAAGTAGATGAGTATACTATCTAGATCTATAAATTATTACTTTTTCTTACCGCTTTTTATTTTGATTTCCTAATTTTGTAAGTGCCAAATCTAAAATTGTTTCTATATGTTTGATTTTTAAAAAATTGGTTTATTTGATTTTCTAAAATCATTTGTTAAAGTGTTGATGCTAATCTAAAGATTTTGGTGATGTGTTAAATCATATACTGCCTCCCTTTGTTTTTATCTTTTTCGGCCTTTGTTTCTCAAGTAATCTTTCATATTTTGAACCTTCAAAGGTTATTCACATTCGAAATCTTGGACATGAGATATCTAAAGTAAGATCTCTCTCTCTCTCTCTCTCTCATATCTTGAAACCTTCAAAGGTTATTTACATTCGAAATCTTGAACATGAGATATCTAAAGTAAGATCTCTCTCTCTCTATCTCTCTCTCTCTCTCTCTCTCTCTCTCTCTCTCTCTCTGTGTGTTGGTGTAATTTGTATTTCTGGTTTTTTAATACATTATATCATAGATCTACTTTAATTTCGAGTATGACCTGATACTTTTTTTTTTTTTAAATTTACTCTTGTTTGCGAAAGGAAGAAACTAGTTAATTTAGATATTTATTATAATCATTTCTAATTTTCTTATTTATGATATTCATTGTAGCAGTTTTTGCATGCTCTTATTATCTTCAAAAGTTGCTTCTTCTCTTCAAAATTATTTACTATATTTATTAAATGAAGTTGCAAGATCATATCATTAGTTTTTTTTTTGGTATAATTATGTTTAGATTATATTCTATTGACAAAATTTGAAGCTTATAATTTGATGTGACTGTTGTCAAAAAAATAAAATAAAAATTGATGTGATTATATTGTGAGCCCGTGATTTGTATGAATTATATATTAATATGAATCACAAATGATTTTCAAAAATGTTATTATATTATTACTATATCAAAGAATAATACATATTATTCTAACTTTGGATCAATATGACCTTCATTATCTTTCTGTATAGTTCAATCTCTTATACAATGGAATTTTATGGAGAGAAAAATGAAGACTCTGAATGCACACGACAAGCTTGTATTTGCCTTAGCAGTATCCAATGTTACTGGATTCGTGATTTCAAATATTTATGAGATAAGCATTTCAAGATCTGAAAGTGACTTGTATTTTTTGTTGATAACATAGTTGTACATTCCTTTAGAAAATAAATAATGGGATCGTATTTGTATTGGTCTCTTTGTTCATATTGGGTCATACATAGGTCTTATACTATATATGATGCAATATAAACAAAGAAGCAAATATAAAGACCATTCCATTCTTTGTTTTCTAAAATAATGCACAGCTATATTATCAACAATGTAAGTTACTTCCAGATTTTAAAATGCTTATTATGACTGATTGAAATCACAAACCTAGTTACATCGGATACTGCCAAGGCAGATACAAGATTGTCGTGTGCATTCATAGTTTTCATTTGTCTCTCAATAAATTTCCACAGTGTAAGAGACTGAATTTATAAAGATTATGATATCATATATTGACCTGGAGTCAGAATAGCATGGATTATTCTTTGATATTGTCATAATATGATATGATAAAAGATAACTTACCTCATTGAACCCATCTTGTTGTAGGATTATTTGCTTCAATTATTTTAGCCTTTTAGAGTCATAAAAATGCTTGTGGTATTGTGTGGATATTCTTGTGAAATTTTCTCTTCCCACCCCCATGACTCTTCCCCCCCCCCGGATTTCCGTTTTTGCCCCTAGTTTCAATCTCTTCCCCCCCATTTATAACACTTGCACTTGACCATTTATAACACTTAAATAGTAAATATCCTTTCGATAGATCAATGTTTTAAATTTGTCCCTTAAACACACTTAATGAAGGGGTAACTACAAAAAATATATAATCTAAAATTCATTAATTTTAGGGTTTAATAATTTTTGTTCCTATAAATATTTCAAATTTTATATTTAGTATGTATGTATTCAACATTTCAATACGTTTTGGATCGACAAATGGTTTGGTAGATAGTTTTAAGTCTACACATATGTATCCTTAAAAAATTTATCAAAGTGTGTTATAGGGATTAAAAACTCATTTTGACAAATCAACAGTTTGAGTGCGATGAAGTTTGGCTTACTTATATTTTTGAATTGGCTAAATTTTATTAAAGGACAAATCTCCTTAATAAGTAGTATAGGGGATTATCGGAAAAAAAACATACAGTAAAAGGCAAGATGATGAAAACACCCTATCCAATAGAGAAGTACAACAAACAACTGCCTAAATCCATCCATTACAATGACTCACTATCCCCCTAATTCAGAACGGGACAATGACACTGAAGTGAAGCAACGCAGAAACATCTCCCACAGAAAATACCTTTGCCGAACCCGTCCCTTCCAAACTAAAAGAAACAACACGGACAACTAAATACACTTCACACAGATCTGAGCAAACTGCAACCCACCAAAGCATCTAGCTTGGAGGAGACCGCCAGAAGCTTCTGGTATAAGCTAAGAGTTTACATTTGTGATCAGATAGTGTGACTGTCGGCGAAAACTTTGGAAAGAAAGAAAGCAACGACAGAGTTTTGACGGAGGGAAACATTCTTCTAGAACTGCAACAAACCAACCACCACCCATACACGACATTAACCACTCCTCGACGACGCCAGATCCAACGCCACCAATGAAGTTTGGCTTACTGTTATTCTCCTTTGCAATTATTAAGAAATATGAAAAAGAATTATAATTATAGCGGGAATAATTTTATGTGAGAGATATTGGTCTCCTTAATGTAAGGTTTACTATCGTGTTTGCTTTTTTAAATATTATGACTATAATTTGGTCAGCTAGGAACAATGCTACATTCAATAATAAGCTGACTCGTTGAAAATATGCAATTTCTTGGATTTCTTCTAATTAACATCGAGCTAGTAATAGTACCAGGTCATGCTTTACAATGTTATATCAGGGGACTTTACTATTTTAAAGAATTTTAAATGTGATAATTCACCACCCTCCCCCCTTGTGATAAGGGAAATTATTTGCCAACCTCCAATTGACAATTGGGTGAAATGCAATACTGGCGGAGCTAGCAACTTAGGTTCTTCCTTTTGTGGTGGAATTTTTTGAAACAATGATTCTGATCTTTTATGCAGTTTTGCTGAGAACACGGGCTTGGGGTCAGCATTCAGTGTTGAGCTTGCACGGGCTTGAAGCGCCATTGAAATCGCCGCTAATAACAATTGGAACAATTTATGGTTGGAGACTGGTTCAACTTTAGTTGTGTTTGCTTTTAAATCCTTATCTTTGGTCCCTTGGAACTAGATGGTTCAATTGCTCTATTCTTATGGAAGAATGAATTTCATATTTTTCCTCATGTGTATGGGATAGGAACTCATTGTGCTGATGCCTTAGCTGACATTAGACTTAATATATATTGTCTTACAATTTGGAATGAAATTCCTCATGTGATTAGAAAAAGTTTCGTTGTTATAAGAAACTTGGTAGGTCTAATTTTAAGTTTGTTAACTTTTAAGAAGGTTTTGGTCTAGTCTCCTCTTGGTTGATTTTACTTTTATTTTATGCCAAAATTGATTTTTAAAACTTAAAACTAGTTATAGAATCGGTTATGGATATAATTGATCTTGTAACTGGTTTTGTGATATCAAAACCGGTTTGATATATAATATGATTATAGTATTCGGTAATAACAAATGGATAAAAAATGATTTTGGATTGATTATGGCTTTTATTCGATCATAAGCAACCCTATTTGTAACTTGATTTCAATCAATAAGAAATTCAATTTTCTCTGCTCGATCTTAAATTTAATCTTTGTCTTTTATCCAAAAAAATTCTCTTTCTAAATGGAGACTTCATTTTTGTTGGTTTGTCTACTCTCTTGACTTTGATACTCTTAACTCTTGTTCACGATAGCCATTATATAAACTCACATAAAAAAGTTCATGTTGCTTACAAATATTTGTGGACAAAATCCTCGGCACTTTTACAATTGATAAATGTTAGTGAGATTTGGCTTATTTTCATTAATACACATAGAAAACTTCATGTTGCCTACAAATATTTGTGGAAAATTGTCAGCACTTTTACATTTGATATTTTGCTTAGTGTCAATTTCCTTCGCAGCAAAGAAATAGGAAAGAAATAAAATTATAGCCGAAACAAATTTGAGAGTAAAAAGTCAAAGTTACAGGGTGGGTAGTGATACATCCAAAACAAGAGAAGAAGACAATTTAATTTCATTACCAAAATTTCAGAGTACAAAATTAAAGTTGCAAAGTGCATGAAATTAAGAAACAAAAAAATAAAAATATAATTAACGGTTGCTACTTGGAGAACTCATTCTTCCCTACATATGACATTAATTTGTTACTCTATGGATATATACTCAATCCATGACAGTAGCCATTCATGCAAAACCAAATGGCACATTTAGGGATAGGGTTGCTACAATCTATCTTAGATCCACATTTGTCATATGTTCGAAGGATATATACTTCACTGGCACCCTCGTTTGTAATAAAAAATAGGAAAAGAAATAAAATTATTGCCGGAACTAACTTGAAATTTTTAGCCATGTTCTCTCTTTTGGTATGTACCAAAAAGAATACGGTTAGATCAATTTATAGTGTGTAAATATTATGCAATTTCAAACAATGTTTCTATCTTTTTAGCATTTAAGGTGATTAATGGGTTGCATTTGACCATTTAGAACACTTAAATAGTAAATATCCTTTGGGTAGATCAATGTTTTAAATTTGTCCCTTAAACACACTTAGTGAAAGGGGTAACAAAAACTATATAATCTAGAATTTATTATATTTTGCGGTTCAATAATTGTATTCCTATAAATATTTCAAATTTTATATTTAGTATGTATTCAATATTTCAACAAGTTTTGGACCCACATCTAATTTCATAAATAGTTTTAAGTCTACACATACCGTTATAGGGACTAAAAACTTACTTTGACAAATCAACAATTTGACATTTCATAAATGGTGGAATGAGATTTGGCTTACTATTATTCTCCTTCGCAATTATTAAGAAATATGAAAAAGACTTAAAATTTGTTGTGGGAATAAACTTAATAGTGTATAAAGCTCATCAAATATTAAAAACAATTAACATTTAGAACACTAAGTAAATGTCTCTTTGGTAGATCAATAAGTTGAGTACCTAATCCTCTCTATTCATGGCCAAGTGCATGATTATTGTCTTGTATTTTTTATAAGGCTAAACTGTACTTTTGATCCCTTACGTTTATTTTAGGTTTGAATCAGGTCCCTTACGTTTTAAAAGTTTCAATTTGGTCCCTCACGTTATCAACTTTTGCATTAGTTAGTCCATTACGTCAAATATTTCACTAAATTCGTTTGATTTTTACACGTGGCTGACGGTTTGGACACGTGGACGTTATTTTGGACACGTTGACACTATTTTGGACACTTTTTTTGGGGCCAATTCCATTATTATAAGTAATATATATTATTTTTAATTATTTTTTTACTTAGTTAGCATCCCAAATGGCACTGAACATGTCCAAAATAGTGTCCATGTGTCCAAACTGTTAGTCACGTGTAAGGATCAAACGGATTTAGTGGAAAATTTGACGGAAATGACTAACTAATGCAAATGTTGATAACGTGAGGGACCAAATTGAAACTTTTAAAACGTAAGGGACCTGATTCAAACCTAAAATAAACGTAAGGGACCAAAAGTACAGTTTAGCCTTTTTATAATTATTTTTATTTAAAAAAAGTGCATGTGAGCATGCTCCGTTGATCATGACTTTTGTTGATTTAGATTTCTAACAAAGTGTATTATAAATTATAATCACAAAGCTATATTTAGGTCAAGAAGATGTTTGTTCGAGAGGAGAAATTGATGTATGTTCAGATCGTACATTATGATAACTAGGAGTAATATGTTAATAGTGCGTTGAAACGGTTTGAGAAATTTCAATGTGCTTTGGCAGAGTATTATGTTAATCACCTGTTAAGTGAAATGTTTGTATACTAAGTGTGAGTGTATGCGCGTATATATACGAGTGAATATGCATGAGGATTTGCAAAACAACTTGTAGGCCCATTCTGAGATTGAAATGAGGGGATGTACATTCGAAATTTTCTCTTCCCACTCCCCATGACTTTTCCCCCTCCGGATTTCCGTTTTTGCCCCTAGTTTTAAACTTCGGAACGCATTTTCCTAAGTTTTTTTTCCCTTGAATATTAACTTCGGAATGTATTTTCCGAAGTTTTCGACGAATTTGAACTAGAAAAACTTCAGAAAACACGTTGCAAAGTTTTTGGGCAGGAGTAAAATCGGAATATTGGGAGGTTAAAAAGAGTCGGGAGCGAAGATAATCTTTCTATTCTTGTAGGCTCTTCTTAAAAAGTTAGTGTTATACAATGTAAATACTCAACCGAAAATAAGGTATACATAGATTGTTTAGTTTCCATTTAATGTTTGTCCAACTAGAAAACTATTGTGTCAAGTTGATGTTGGACGGAATAATTTTGGTATTTGGAAAGCATTATTCATTCTCATCGGGAGTAATATTCTAAATTTTGTACCCATCTTTGTAATTTCACTAAAAAAAAGTTAGACAAAAAATAAGATAAATACAATAAAATAATTATATATGAATCTAAGCATAAAATATAAGAACAAACAAAAAAGATAAAGATGATAGATGAATTTATTCATAAAAATAAGATAATATTCTAAATTTTGTATTCTCCATTGTAATTTCTCTAAAAAATTATAGAAAAAGTATAAAAAGAATAAAATAAATAAAATAAAAAGATTATAAACTCTTGTTCAGGCCTTCTCAAAATTGATGTGGGATTTCTTTAACAAAAATAAACAAATATATGAAAATCACACTTATTTATTATAACGAGAAAGAAAAATAATTTGGAGGATGATTTTAGGCCAAAATCTTAGTATTAACTAGCAAAAATATTGCATAAAAAAAAACTAGCAAAAAAATAAAAATAAATCGTTTCATTAATGAAGACACTTCTCGCAACAATACCAAAATGTTAAAATCACACGCTACCTATATACTTCGTCCGTTCCTTTTTATAAGAAACAGTTTCAAAAAATTACACATACCAAGGAAAACACATTGTAAATAGTTCTTTTCATTTAATACTCTTATAAATTTAAACGTATTCCATCTATACCCCTATTTAATTACTCTAAATTTAATTAACTTACTATTTTTTTTTATATTTAAGATTGATATTATACTAAAGTATAAAATTAATTTAGAATAAAATATTCAGAAAAATGTTATAAAATATTATTAAAATATAAGTTACGTCATTGTGCTATTTCTTGATTAAAGTAATTGTCCCGTGTTTGATTTTTGTGTAATAAAATAAAATTAAAATTAATACTTGTTTATTATTCAATTCTTTTTTTTTATTAAATTAATTGTCTCGTGTAAATTCGTAAGATTTTTTTACGCATGTTAATTCATAAGTTTTGACTAACAAAAATTATATCTTTATAAACTGTTTTCATAAACTACCTTATAAAACTTATAACAAGTCAATCCAAACGGGTTCATTGTGTTTTTGTTTCTATTTTTATGTTCTTTTATTTTTAAGCTCATAAATAAGCATCTTCTTTTATTAGGTTTTTTTATTTTTATTTTTAATATATAAGTTGTTATATGTTAGATTGAGTTACTATTTTTTCATTCAAATTCCTTTTTTTTATTAAATCAATTGTTCCGTGTAAATTCGTAAGTTTTTTTTACGCATGTTAATTCATAAGTTTTGACTAACAAAAATTATATCTTTATAATCTGTTTTCATAAACTACCTCATAAAACTTATAATAAATCAATGCAAACGGGTTCATTGTGTTTTTCTTTCTATTTTTATATTCTTTTATTTTTAAGCTCATAAATAAGTATCTTCTTTTATTAGGTTTTTCTATTTTTATTTTTAATATATAAGTTGTTATATGTTAGATTGAGTTACTATTTTTTCATTCAAAAAACAAAGTTAGTACTATTTTTTATGCGTAATTTTTATATTGATTTTTATTCATATTTTTATGCGTAATTTTTTTTAATTAAATCATTTTTGTTAAATAAATTGGATTAATATCTTTTTTAGAGGTGGTTTCCGATGCTATTTTTATGGGAAAATTTCTTTTATACTTATCTTTTTTTTTTCTTCCTATTTTTATGGGAAGATTTCTTTTATGCTTATCTTTTTTGTTTCTTACTATTTTTGTTTTGTACTCCCTCCGTTTCTTTTTAATTGTCTTTTATCATATTTAACGTTTCTATTTAATTGTCATTTTTGTATTTTATGGGAATGATTTATCAATTATACCCTTTGTCAATTGCTCTTATCTTTTTCCATAAAACCAATTAATGCTATATATTTGGAAAACTAAATCTTTTCTTTTTTTAAATTTTTTTGTTGGTGTATAACATATTAAATTTTTGTTTTTTTTTTTTTGTATATAATATATTAAATTTATTGGAAAGAAAAAGTGTGGGCAAAAAAATAGGAATTTATTGGTGGATTAAAACGAGGGTATAATAGGAAGATAACGTGCAAAAATACACTTCCTTAATTTGGTGTTATCATTCAAAAAAGACAATTAAAAAGAAACGGAGGGAGTATCTTTTTATTTTTAGTTTAGAGTTAAAATTACATTTAAGGGCAGAAATACTGCAACATTATTAAACTTGATTGGATAAATTTGGTATTTTAGTAGTAGTTCCTTTTAATATATTGTAAGTAGATAAAAGCATAAGTTAAATTCAACATTTAAAAGATTTGAAAATTAGTCAAAGTTTCTTATAAAAATGAACAAAAACAATTTGACTTTTGTTTCTTATAAAAAGGAACGGAGGGAGTATTAATATTTCATTTTCCCAAGTAATGTTTGTTTCCAATGATACGGCTGGTCATTACCCAGGTCATGTTTACTTCTTTTCTTCCAAAAGTTTAATAAAATTTTAACAAAAAGGGGGACTTGAAGTCTCGAACCATGGTCCTTCACTTGGTTAAAGATAACCCCAACCGCTACGCTACAGTTATAGGTTTCTTTTCATCTTTCGGTGAATAAATAAATAGTTGCATTTAGATTATCTTTTTATTGACAAAAACTGGTTGTCTTTAACCTCTAACCGGGTCAGAATTCGACCCGGCGAACTTAAGTGAAACCCGATCGCTTCTGGACATTTTAACATTGAAATTAATATTTAAAATCACATAAACCATCCGAAATCAATTACTATATGATTCTCAAACTCATTTTCAATCATGAATACCTAAAAACTCAGATCTAAAAATAAATCCAAAATCTATCGTTTTATTTTTTCTTTCAAAAATCTCTAAATCTATTAATTAGTGTCGTTGGACAATTCATATATTTAAAGTTTGATATGAAAGTAGCTTTTGATTTTGCGTTTGGCTTCATCAGAAACTTCATGTGATGCCAAAGTTTCAATGTTCCACTCAGTGTGAAATTGGCGGCGGTGAGGGTGTGAAATTTGAGGATGGGGCGTCGTACGAATTTGATTGCGGCGAGGTAAGAAGAGGAGAGCAACAATGAGATGTGGTTGAAGGAGAAGAGCAAAGAACGATAGACACAAGGAAGAAAACGGTGCATGTGCAGAGAAGATTGAAATGGTGGTGTTCTCCAAAATCATTTTTATATTATAATTATTATAATTGTTTTATGTGTTATCATGTTTTGGTTGATCTAATCTAATGAATATAAATGGTGATGATCTACCATAGACCATATATTAAATGGGTATATTGAAACATTTTGCCTAAAATCCTATGTGGCAATCACTAAGTTAATATTGCTTTATTATTGGTCAGATTAATGACTTCACCAAAAAAAGTCAATTGAGGGACTTCACCATAGAATCTCCCAAAAACTTATCCATTAGGGCCACACACTAAAAGTCTAAAACTATTCACACACCAATTCCCATATTGCTAAACCAGAGGAGGTGTACTGAGAAAAACTCAAATTTTACACTTACATTTAAAATTGATATATAAGACATTAAAATAGTTTATAAACTAATAATTACATGAAGAATTAGTCAAAGATTCGTCAAAACAAAGAAAGAATTATTTGAAGACAACAACATAGCAAAAAAATGTAATTCGGGAATATTTTGATTCATATGCCCATTATCTATATCTATACAAATACATAAAAAGAATATCCTTTTTCACATGGACTTTTTTTATTGTCACTTCAACCCTTCACTCTATTCAAATATTTGTATATGTATTTTTTTTTAATGTATTTTTGCCCCTAGTTTCAATCTCTTCCCCCCCATTTATAACACTTGCACTTGACCATTTATAACACTTAAATAGTAAATATCCTTTCGATAGATCAATGTTTTAAATTTGTCCCTTAAACACACTTAATGAAGGGGTAACTACAAAAAATATATAATCTAAAATTCATTAATTTTAGGGTTTAATAATTTTTGTTCCTATAAATATTTCAAATTTATATTTAGTATGTATGTATTCAACATTTCAATACGTTTTGGATCGACAAATGGTTTGGTAGATAGTTTTAAGTCTACACATATGTATCCTTAAAAAATTTATCAAAGTGTGTTATAGGGATTAAAAACTCATTTTGACAAATCAACAGTTTGAGTGCGATGAAGTTTGGCTTACTTATATTTTTGAATTGGCTAAATTTTATTAAAGGACAAATCTCCTTAATAAGTAGTATAGGGGATTATCGGAAAAAAAACATACAGTAAAAGGCAAGATGATGAAAACACCCTATCCAATAGAGAAGTACAACAAACAACTGCCTAAATCCATCCATTACAATGACTCACTATCCCCCTAATTCAGAACGGGACAATGACACTGAAGTGAAGCAACGCAGAAACATCTCCCACAGAAAATACCTTTGCCGAACCCGTCCCTTCCAAACTAAAAGAAACAACACGGACAACTAAATACACTTCACACAGATCTGAGCAAACTGCAACCCACCAAAGCATCTAGCTTGGAGGAGACCGCCAGAAGCTTCTGGTATAAGCTAAGAGTTTACATTTGTGATCAGATAGTGTGACTGTCGGCGAAAACTTTGGAAAGAAAGAAAGCAACGACAGAGTTTTGACGGAGGGAAACATTCTTCTAGAACTGCAACAAACCAACCACCACCCATACACGACATTAACCACTCCTCGACGACGCCAGATCCAACGCCACCAATGAAGTTTGGCTTACTGTTATTCTCCTTTGCAATTATTAAGAAATATGAAAAAGAATTATAATTATAGCGGGAATAATTTTATGTGAGAGATATTGGTCTCCTTAATGTAAGGTTTACTATCGTGTTTGCTTTTTTAAATATTATGACTATAATTTGGTCAGCTAGGAACAATGCTACATTCAATAATAAGCTGACTCGTTGAAAATATGCAATTTCTTGGATTTCTTCTAATTAACATCGAGCTAGTAATAGTACCAGGTCATGCTTTACAATGTTATATCAGGGGACTTTACTATTTTAAAGAATTTTAAATGTGATAATTCACCACCCTCCCCCCTTGTGATAAGGGAAATTATTTGCCAACCTCCAATTGACAATTGGGTGAAATGCAATACTGGCGGAGCTAGCAACTTAGGTTCTTCCTTTTGTGGTGGAATTTTTTGAAACAATGATTCTGATCTTTTATGCAGTTTTGCTGAGAACACGGGCTTGGGGTCAGCATTCAGTGTTGAGCTTGCACGGGCTTGAAGCGCCATTGAAATCGCCGCTAATAACAATTGGAACAATTTATGGTTGGAGACTGGTTCAACTTTAGTTGTGTTTGCTTTTAAATCCTTATCTTTGGTCCCTTGGAACTAGATGGTTCAATTGCTCTATTCTTATGGAAGAATGAATTTCATATTTTTCCTCATGTGTATGGGATAGGAACTCATTGTGCTGATGCCTTAGCTGACATTAGACTTAATATATATTGTCTTACAATTTGGAATGAAATTCCTCATGTGATTAGAAAAAGTTTCGTTGTTATAAGAAACTTGGTAGGTCTAATTTTAAGTTTGTTAACTTTTAAGAAGGTTTTGGTCTAGTCTCCTCTTGGTTGATTTTACTTTTATTTTATGCCAAAATTGATTTTTAAAACTTAAAACTAGTTATAGAATCGGTTATGGATATAATTGATCTTGTAACTGGTTTTGTGATATCAAAACCGGTTTGATATATAATATGATTATAGTATTCGGTAATAACAAATGGATAAAAAATGATTTTGGATTGATTATGGCTTTTATTCGATCATAAGCAACCCTATTTGTAACTTGATTTCAATCAATAAGAAATTCAATTTTCTCTGCTCGATCTTAAATTTAATCTTTGTCTTTTATCCAAAAAAATTCTCTTTCTAAATGGAGACTTCATTTTTGTTGGTTTGTCTACTCTCTTGACTTTGATACTCTTAACTCTTGTTCACGATAGCCATTATATAAACTCACATAAAAAAGTTCATGTTGCTTACAAATATTTGTGGACAAAATCCTCGGCACTTTTACAATTGATAAATGTTAGTGAGATTTGGCTTATTTTCATTAATACACATAGAAAACTTCATGTTGCCTACAAATATTTGTGGAAAATTGTCAGCACTTTTACATTTGATATTTTGCTTAGTGTCAATTTCCTTCGCAGCAAAGAAATAGGAAAGAAATAAAATTATAGCCGAAACAAATTTGAGAGTAAAAAGTCAAAGTTACAGGGTGGGTAGTGATACATCCAAAACAAGAGAAGAAGACAATTTAATTTCATTACCAAAATTTCAGAGTACAAAATTAAAGTTGCAAAGTGCATGAAATTAAGAAACAAAAAAATAAAAATATAATTAACGGTTGCTACTTGGAGAACTCATTCTTCCCTACATATGACATTAATTTGTTACTCTATGGATATATACTCAATCCATGACAGTAGCCATTCATGCAAAACCAAATGGCACATTTAGGGATAGGGTTGCTACAATCTATCTTAGATCCACATTTGTCATATGTTCGAAGGATATATACTTCACTGGCACCCTCGTTTGTAATAAAAAATAGGAAAAGAAATAAAATTATTGCCGGAACTAACTTGAAATTTTTAGCCATGTTCTCTCTTTTGGTATGTACCAAAAAGAATACGGTTAGATCAATTTATAGTGTGTAAATATTATGCAATTTCAAACAATGTTTCTATCTTTTTAGCATTTAAGGTGATTAATGGGTTGCATTTGACCATTTAGAACACTTAAATAGTAAATATCCTTTGGGTAGATCAATGTTTTAAATTTGTCCCTTAAACACACTTAGTGAAAGGGGTAACAAAAACTATATAATCTAGAATTTATTATATTTTGCGGTTCAATAATTGTATTCCTATAAATATTTCAAATTTTATATTTAGTATGTATTCAATATTTCAACAAGTTTTGGACCCACATCTAATTTCATAAATAGTTTTAAGTCTACACATACCGTTATAGGGACTAAAAACTTACTTTGACAAATCAACAATTTGACATTTCATAAATGGTGGAATGAGATTTGGCTTACTATTATTCTCCTTCGCAATTATTAAGAAATATGAAAAAGACTTAAAATTTGTTGTGGGAATAAACTTAATAGTGTATAAAGCTCATCAAATATTAAAAACAATTAACATTTAGAACACTAAGTAAATGTCTCTTTGGTAGATCAATAAGTTGAGTACCTAATCCTCTCTATTCATGGCCAAGTGCATGATTATTGTCTTGTATTTTTTATAAGGCTAAACTGTACTTTTGATCCCTTACGTTTATTTTAGGTTTGAATCAGGTCCCTTACGTTTTAAAAGTTTCAATTTGGTCCCTCACGTTATCAACTTTTGCATTAGTTAGTCCATTACGTCAAATATTTCACTAAATTCGTTTGATTTTTACACGTGGCTGACGGTTTGGACACGTGGACGTTATTTTGGACACGTTGACACTATTTTGGACACTTTTTTTGGGGCCAATTCCATTATTATAAGTAATATATATTATTTTTAATTATTTTTTTACTTAGTTAGCATCCCAAATGGCACTGAACATGTCCAAAATAGTGTCCATGTGTCCAAACTGTTAGTCACGTGTAAGGATCAAACGAATTTAGTGGAAAATTTGACGGAAATGACTAACTAATGCAAATGTTGATAACGTGAGGGACCAAATTGAAACTTTTAAAACGTAAGGGACCTGATTCAAACCTAAAATAAACGTAAGGGACCAAAAGTACAGTTTAGCCTTTTTATAATTATTTTTATTTAAAAAAAGTGCATGTGAGCATGCTCCGTTGATCATGACTTTTGTTGATTTAGATTTCTAACAAAGTGTATTATAAATTATAATCACAAAGCTATATTTAGGTCAAGAAGATGTTTGTTCGAGAGGAGAAATTGATGTATGTTCAGATCGTACATTATGATAACTAGGAGTAATATGTTAATAGTGCGTTGAAACGGTTTGAGAAATTTCAATGTGCTTTGGCAGAGTATTATGTTAATCACCTGTTAAGTGAAATGTTTGTATACTAAGTGTGAGTGTATGCGCGTATATATACGAGTGAATATGCATGAGGATTTGCAAAACAACTTGTAGGCCCATTCTGAGATTGAAATGAGGGGATGTACATTCGAAATTTTCTCTTCCCACTCCCCATGACTTTTCCCCCTCCGGATTTCCGTTTTTGCCCCTAGTTTTAAACTTCGGAACGCATTTTCCTAAGTTTTTTTTCCCTTGAATATTAACTTCGGAATGTATTTTCCGAAGTTTTCGACGAATTTGAACTAGAAAAACTTCAGAAAACACGTTGCAAAGTTTTTGGGCAGGAGTAAAATCGGAATATTGGGAGGTTAAAAAGAGTCGGGAGCGAAGATAATCTTTCTATTCTTGTAGGCTCTTCTTAAAAAGTTAGTGTTATACAATGTAAATACTCAACCGAAAATAAGGTATACATAGATTGTTTAGTTTCCATTTAATGTTTGTCCAACTAGAAAACTATTGTGTCAAGTTGATGTTGGACGGAATAATTTTGGTATTTGGAAAGCATTATTCATTCTCATTGGGAGTAATATTCTAAATTTTGTACCCATCTTTGTAATTTCACTAAAAAAAAGTTAGACAAAAAATAAGATAAATACAATAAAATAATTATATATGAATCTAAGCATAAAATATAAGAACAAACAAAAAAGATAAAGATGATAGATGAATTTATTCATAAAAATAAGATAATATTCTAAATTTTGTATTCTCCATTGTAATTTCTCTAAAAAATTATAGAAAAAGTATAAAAAGAATAAAATAAATAAAATAAAAAGATTATAAACTCTTGTTCAGGCCTTCTCAAAATTGATGTGGGATTTCTTTAACAAAAATAAACAAATATATGAAAATCACACTTATTTATTATAACGAGAAAGAAAAATAATTTGGAGGATGATTTTAGGCCAAAATCTTAGTATTAACTAGCAAAAATATTGCATAAAAAAAAACTAGCAAAAAAATAAAAATAAATCGTTTCATTAATGAAGACACTTCTCGCAACAATACCAAAATGTTAAAATCACACGCTACCTATATACTTCGTCCGTTCCTTTTTATAAGAAACAGTTTCAAAAAATTACACATACCAAGGAAAACACATTGTAAATAGTTCTTTTCATTTAATACTCTTATAAATTTAAACGTATTCCATCTATACCCCTATTTAATTACTCTAAATTTAATTAACTTACTATTTTTTTTTATATTTAAGATTGATATTATACTAAAGTATAAAATTAATTTAGAATAAAATATTCAGAAAAATGTTATAAAATATTATTAAAATATAAGTTACGTCATTGTGCTATTTCTTGATTAAAGTAATTGTCCCGTGTTTGATTTTTGTGTAATAAAATAAAATTAAAATTAATACTTTTTTATTATTCAATTCTTTTTTTTTATTAAATTAATTGTCTCGTGTAAATTCGTAAGATTTTTTTACGCATGTTAATTCATAAGTTTTGACTAACAAAAATTATATCTTTATAAACTGTTTTCATAAACTACCTTATAAAACTTATAACAAGTCAATCCAAACGGGTTCATTGTGTTTTTGTTTCTATTTTTATGTTCTTTTATTTTTAAGCTCATAAATAAGCATCTTCTTTTATTAGGTTTTTTTATTTTTATTTTTAATATATAAGTTGTTATATGTTAGATTGAGTTACTATTTTTTCATTCAAATTCCTTTTTTTTATTAAATCAATTGTTCCGTGTAAATTCGTAAGTTTTTTTACGCATGTTAATTCATAAGTTTTGACTAACAAAAATTATATCTTTATAATCTGTTTTCATAAACTACCTCATAAAACTTATAATAAATCAATGCAAACGGGTTCATTGTGTTTTTCTTTCTATTTTTATATTCTTTTATTTTTAAGCTCATAAATAAGTATCTTCTTTTATTAGGTTTTTCTATTTTTATTTTTAATATATAAGTTGTTATATGTTAGATTGAGTTACTATTTTTTCATTCAAAAAACAAAGTTAGTACTATTTTTTATGCGTAATTTTTATATTGATTTTTATTCATATTTTTATGCGTAATTTTTTTTAATTAAATCATTTTTGTTAAATAAATTGGATTAATATCTTTTTTAGAGGTGGTTTCCGATGCTATTTTTATGGGAAAATTTCTTTTATACTTATCTTTTTTTTTTCTTCCTATTTTTATGGGAAGATTTCTTTTATGCTTATCTTTTTTGTTTCTTACTATTTTTGTTTTGTACTCCCTCCGTTTCTTTTTAATTGTCTTTTATCATATTTAACGTTTCTATTTAATTGTCATTTTTGTATTTTATGGGAATGATTTATCAATTATACCCTTTGTCAATTGCTCTTATCTTTTTCCATAAAACCAATTAATGCTATATATTTGGAAAACTAAATCTTTTCTTTTTTTAAATTTTTTTGTTGGTGCATAACATATTAAATTTTTGTTTTTTTTTTTTGTATATAATATATTAAATTTATTGGAAAGAAAAAGTGTGGGCAAAAAAATAGGAATTTATTGGTGGATTAAAACGAGGGTATAATAGGAAGATAACGTGCAAAAATACACTTCCTTAATTTGGTGTTATCATTCAAAAAAGACAATTAAAAAGAAACGGAGGGAGTATCTTTTTATTTTTAGTTTAGAGTTAAAATTACATTTAAGGGCAGAAATACTGCAACATTATTAAACTTGATTGGATAAATTTGGTATTTTAGTAGTAGTTCCTTTTAATATATTGTAAGTAGATAAAAGCATAAGTTAAATTCAACATTTAAAAGATTTGAAAATTAGTCAAAGTTTCTTATAAAAATGAACAAAAACAATTTGACTTTTGTTTCTTATAAAAAGGAACGGAGGGAGTATTAATATTTCATTTTCCCAAGTAATGTTTGTTTCCAATGATACGGCTGGTCATTACCCAGGTCATGTTTACTTCTTTTCTTCCAAAAGTTTAATAAAATTTTAACAAAAAGGGGGACTTGAAGTCTCGAACCATGGTCCTTCACTTGGTTAAAGATAACCCCAACCGCTACGCTACAGTTATAGGTTTCTTTTCATCTTTCGGTGAATAAATAAATAGTTGCATTTAGATTATCTTTTTATTGACAAAAACTGGTTGTCTTTAACCTCTAACCGGGTCAGAATTCGACCCGGCGAACTTAAGTGAAACCCGATCGCTTCTGGACATTTTAACATTGAAATTAATATTTAAAATCACATAAACCATCCGAAATCAATTACTATATGATTCTCAAACTCATTTTCAATCATGAATACCTAAAAACTCAGATCTAAAAATAAATCCAAAATCTATCGTTTTATTTTTTCTTTCAAAAATCTCTAAATCTATTAATTAGTGTCGTTGGACAATTCATATATTTAAAGTTTGATATGAAAGTAGCTTTTGATTTTGCGTTTGGCTTCATCAGAAACTTCATGTGATGCCAAAGTTTCAATGTTCCACTCAGTGTGAAATTGGCGGCGGTGAGGGTGTGAAATTTGAGGATGGGGCGTCGTACGAATTTGATTGCGGCGAGGTAAGAAGAGGAGAGCAACAATGAGATGTGGTTGAAGGAGAAGAGCAAAGAACGATAGACACAAGGAAGAAAACGGTGCATGTGCAGAGAAGATTGAAATGGTGGTGTTCTCCAAAATCATTTTTATATTATAATTATTATAATTGTTTTATGTGTTATCATGTTTTGGTTGATCTAATCTAATGAATATAAATGGTGATGATCTACCATAGACCATATATTAAATGGGTATATTGAAACATTTTGCCTAAAATCCTATGTGGCAATCACTAAGTTAATATTGCTTTATTATTGGTCAGATTAATGACTTCACCAAAAAAAGTCAATTGAGGGACTTCACCATAGAATCTCCCAAAAACTTATCCATTAGGGCCACACACTAAAAGTCTAAAACTATTCACACACCAATTCCCATATTGCTAAACCAGAGGAGGTGTACTGAGAAAAACTCAAATTTTACACTTACATTTAAAATTGATATATAAGACATTAAAATAGTTTATAAACTAATAATTACATGAAGAATTAGTCAAAGATTCGTCAAAACAAAGAAAGAATTATTTGAAGACAACAACATAGCAAAAAAATGTAATTCGGGAATATTTTGATTCATATGCCCATTATCTATATCTATACAAATACATAAAAAGAATATCCTTTTTCACATGGACTTTTTTTATTGTCACTTCAACCCTTCACTCTATTCAAATATTTGTATATGTATTTTTTTTTAATGTATTTTTGCCCCTAGTTTCAATCTCTTCCCCCCCATTTATAACACTTGCACTTGACCATTTATAACACTTAAATAGTAAATATCCTTTCGATAGATCAATGTTTTAAATTTGTCCCTTAAACACACTTAATGAAGGGGTAACTACAAAAAATATATAATCTAAAATTCATTAATTTTAGGGTTTAATAATTTTTGTTCCTATAAATATTTCAAATTTATATTTAGTATGTATGTATTCAACATTTCAATACGTTTTGGATCGACAAATGGTTTGGTAGATAGTTTTAAGTCTACACATATGTATCCTTAAAAAATTTATCAAAGTGTGTTATAGGGATTAAAAACTCATTTTGACAAATCAACAGTTTGAGTGCGATGAAGTTTGGCTTACTTATATTTTTGAATTGGCTAAATTTTATTAAAGGACAAATCTCCTTAATAAGTAGTATAGGGGATTATCGGAAAAAAAACATACAGTAAAAGGCAAGATGATGAAAACACCCTATCCAATAGAGAAGTACAACAAACAACTGCCTAAATCCATCCATTACAATGACTCACTATCCCCCTAATTCAGAACGGGACAATGACACTGAAGTGAAGCAACGCAGAAACATCTCCCACAGAAAATACCTTTGCCGAACCCGTCCCTTCCAAACTAAAAGAAACAACACGGACAACTAAATACACTTCACACAGATCTGAGCAAACTGCAACCCACCAAAGCATCTAGCTTGGAGGAGACCGCCAGAAGCTTCTGGTATAAGCTAAGAGTTTACATTTGTGATCAGATAGTGTGACTGTCGGCGAAAACTTTGGAAAGAAAGAAAGCAACGACAGAGTTTTGACGGAGGGAAACATTCTTCTAGAACTGCAACAAACCAACCACCACCCATACACGACATTAACCACTCCTCGACGACGCCAGATCCAACGCCACCAATGAAGTTTGGCTTACTGTTATTCTCCTTTGCAATTATTAAGAAATATGAAAAAGAATTATAATTATAGCGGGAATAATTTTATGTGAGAGATATTGGTCTCCTTAATGTAAGGTTTACTATCGTGTTTGCTTTTTTAAATATTATGACTATAATTTGGTCAGCTAGGAACAATGCTACATTCAATAATAAGCTGACTCGTTGAAAATATGCAATTTCTTGGATTTCTTCTAATTAACATCGAGCTAGTAATAGTACCAGGTCATGCTTTACAATGTTATATCAGGGGACTTTACTATTTTAAAGAATTTTAAATGTGATAATTCACCACCCTCCCCCCTTGTGATAAGGGAAATTATTTGCCAACCTCCAATTGACAATTGGGTGAAATGCAATACTGGCGGAGCTAGCAACTTAGGTTCTTCCTTTTGTGGTGGAATTTTTTGAAACAATGATTCTGATCTTTTATGCAGTTTTGCTGAGAACACGGGCTTGGGGTCAGCATTCAGTGTTGAGCTTGCACGGGCTTGAAGCGCCATTGAAATCGCCGCTAATAACAATTGGAACAATTTATGGTTGGAGACTGGTTCAACTTTAGTTGTGTTTGCTTTTAAATCCTTATCTTTGGTCCCTTGGAACTAGATGGTTCAATTGCTCTATTCTTATGGAAGAATGAATTTCATATTTTTCCTCATGTGTATGGGATAGGAACTCATTGTGCTGATGCCTTAGCTGACATTAGACTTAATATATATTGTCTTACAATTTGGAATGAAATTCCTCATGTGATTAGAAAAAGTTTCGTTGTTATAAGAAACTTGGTAGGTCTAATTTTAAGTTTGTTAACTTTTAAGAAGGTTTTGGTCTAGTCTCCTCTTGGTTGATTTTACTTTTATTTTATGCCAAAATTGAATTTTAAAACTTAAAACTAGTTATAGAATCGGTTATGGATATAATTGATCTTGTAACCGGTTTTGTGATATCAAAACCGGTTTGATATATAATATGATTATAGTATTCGGTAATAACAAATGGATAAAAAATGATTTTGGATTGATTATGGCTTTTATTCGATCATAAGCAACCCTATTTGTAACTTGATTTCAATCAATAAGAAATTCAATTTTCTCTGCTCGATCTTAAATTTAATCTTTGTCTTTTATCCAAAAAAATTCTCTTTCTAAATGGAGACTTCATTTTTGTTGGTTTGTCTACTCTCTTGACTTTGATACTCTTAACTCTTGTTCACGATAGCCATTATATAAACTCACATAAAAAAGTTCATGTTGCTTACAATTATTTGTGGACAAAATCCTCGGCACTTTTACAATTGATAAATGTTAGTGAGATTTGGCTTATTTTCATTAATACACATAGAAAACTTCATGTTGCCTACAAATATTTGTGGAAAATTGTCAGCACTTTTACATTTGATATTTTGCTTAGTGTCAATTTCCTTCGCAGCAAAGAAATAGGAAAGAAATAAAATTATAGCCGAAACAAATTTGAGAGTAAAAAGTCAAAGTTACAGGGTGGGTAGTGATACATCCAAAACAAGAGAAGAAGACAATTTAATTTCATTACCAAAATTTCAGAGTACAAAATTAAAGTTGCAAAGTGCATGAAATTAAGAAACAAAAAAATAAAAATATAATTAACGGTTGCTACTTGGAGAACTCATTCTTCCCTACATATGACATTAATTTGTTACTCTATGGATATATACTCAATCCATGACAGTAGCCATTCATGCAAAACCAAATGGCACATTTAGGGATAGGGTTGCTACAATCTATCTTAGATCCACATTTGTCATATGTTCGAAGGATATATACTTCACTGGCACCCTCGTTTGTAATAAAAAATAGGAAAAGAAATAAAATTATTGCCGGAACTAACTTGAAATTTTTAGCCATGTTCTCTCTTTTGGTATGTACCAAAAAGAATACGGTTAGATCAATTTATAGTGTGTAAATATTATGCAATTTCAAACAATGTTTCTATCTTTTTAGCATTTAAGGTGATTAATGGGTTGCATTTGACCATTTAGAACACTTAAATAGTAAATATCCTTTGGGTAGATCAATGTTTTAAATTTGTCCCTTAAACACACTTAGTGAAAGGGGTAACAAAAACTATATAATCTAGAATTTATTATATTTTGCGGTTCAATAATTGTATTCCTATAAATATTTCAAATTTTATATTTAGTATGTATTCAATATTTCAACAAGTTTTGGACCCACATCTAATTTCATAAATAGTTTTAAGTCTACACATACCGTTATAGGGACTAAAAACTTACTTTGACAAATCAACAATTTGACATTTCATAAATGGTGGAATGAGATTTGGCTTACTATTATTCTCCTTCGCAATTATTAAGAAATATGAAAAAGACTTAAAATTTGTTGTGGGAATAAACTTAATAGTGTATAAAGCTCATCAAATATTAAAAACAATTAACATTTAGAACACTAAGTAAATGTCTCTTTGGTAGATCAATAAGTTGAGTACCTAATCCTCTCTATTCATGGCCAAGTGCATGATTATTGTCTTGTATTTTTTATAAGGCTAAACTGTACTTTTGATCCCTTACGTTTATTTTAGGTTTGAATCAGGTCCCTTACGTTTTAAAAGTTTCAATTTGGTCCCTCACGTTATCAACTTTTGCATTAGTTAGTCCATTACGTCAAATATTTCACTAAATTCGTTTGATTTTTACACGTGGCTGACGGTTTGGACACGTGGACGTTATTTTGGACACGTTGACACTATTTTGGACACTTTTTTTGGGGCCAATTCCATTATTATAAGTAATATATATTATTTTTAATTATTTTTTTACTTAGTTAGCATCCCAAATGGCACTGAACATGTCCAAAATAGTGTCCATGTGTCCAAACTGTTAGTCACGTGTAAGGATCAAACGGATTTAGTGGAAAATTTGACGGAAATGACTAACTAATGCAAATGTTGATAACGTGAGGGACCAAATTGAAACTTTTAAAACGTAAGGGACCTGATTCAAACCTAAAATAAACGTAAGGGACCAAAAGTACAGTTTAGCCTTTTTATAATTATTTTTATTTAAAAAAAGTGCATGTGAGCATGCTCCGTTGATCATGACTTTTGTTGATTTAGATTTCTAACAAAGTGTATTATAAATTATAATCACAAAGCTATATTTAGGTCAAGAAGATGTTTGTTCGAGAGGAGAAATTGATGTATGTTCAGATCGTACATTATGATAACTAGGAGTAATATGTTAATAGTGCGTTGAAACGGTTTGAGAAATTTCAATGTGCTTTGGCAGAGTATTATGTTAATCACCTGTTAAGTGAAATGTTTGTATACTAAGTGTGAGTGTATGCGCGTATATATACGAGTGAATATGCATGAGGATTTGCAAAACAACTTGTAGGCCCATTCTGAGATTGAAATGAGGGGATGTACATTCGAAATTTTCTCTTCCCACTCCCCATGACTTTTCCCCCTCCGGATTTCCGTTTTTGCCCCTAGTTTTAAACTTCGGAACGCATTTTCCTAAGTTTTTTTTCCCTTGAATATTAACTTCGGAATGTATTTTCCGAAGTTTTCGACGAATTTGAACTAGAAAAACTTCAGAAAACACGTTGCAAAGTTTTTGGGCAGGAGTAAAATCGGAATATTGGGAGGTTAAAAAGAGTCGGGAGCGAAGATAATCTTTCTATTCTTGTAGGCTCTTCTTAAAAAGTTAGTGTTATACAATGTAAATACTCAACCGAAAATAAGGTATACATAGATTGTTTAGTTTCCATTTAATGTTTGTCCAACTAGAAAACTATTGTGTCAAGTTGATGTTGGACGGAATAATTTTGGTATTTGGAAAGCATTATTCATTCTCATTGGGAGTAATATTCTAAATTTTGTACCCATCTTTGTAATTTCACTAAAAAAAAGTTAGACAAAAAATAAGATAAATACAATAAAATAATTATATATGAATCTAAGCATAAAATATAAGAACAAACAAAAAAGATAAAGATGATAGATGAATTTATTCATAAAAATAAGATAATATTCTAAATTTTGTATTCTCCATTGTAATTTCTCTAAAAAATTATAGAAAAAGTATAAAAAGAATAAAATAAATAAAATAAAAAGATTATAAACTCTTGTTCAGGCCTTCTCAAAATTGATGTGGGATTTCTTTAACAAAAATAAACAAATATATGAAAATCACACTTATTTATTATAACGAGAAAGAAAAATAATTTGGAGGATGATTTTAGGCCAAAATCTTAGTATTAACTAGCAAAAATATTGCATAAAAAAAAACTAGCAAAAAAATAAAAATAAATCGTTTCATTAATGAAGACACTTCTCGCAACAATACCAAAATGTTAAAATCACACGCTACCTATATACTTCGTCCGTTCCTTTTTATAAGAAACAGTTTCAAAAAATTACACATACCAAGGAAAACACATTGTAAATAGTTCTTTTCATTTAATACTCTTATAAATTTAAACGTATTCCATCTATACCCCTATTTAATTACTCTAAATTTAATTAACTTACTATTTTTTTTTATATTTAAGATTGATATTATACTAAAGTATAAAATTAATTTAGAATAAAATATTCAGAAAAATGTTATAAAATATTATTAAAATATAAGTTACGTCATTGTGCTATTTCTTGATTAAAGTAATTGTCCCGTGTTTGATTTTTGTGTAATAAAATAAAATTAAAATTAATACTTGTTTATTATTCAATTCCTTTTTTTTATTAAATTAATTGTCTCGTGTAAATTCGTAAGATTTTTTTACGCATGTTAATTCATAAGTTTTGACTAACAAAAATTATATCTTTATAAACTGTTTTCATAAACTACCTTATAAAACTTATAACAAGTCAATCCAAACGGGTTCATTGTGTTTTTGTTTCTATTTTTATGTTCTTTTATTTTTAAGCTCATAAATAAGCATCTTCTTTTATTAGGTTTTTTTATTTTTATTTTTAATATATAAGTTGTTATATGTTAGATTGAGTTACTATTTTTTCATTCAAATTCCTTTTTTTTATTAAATCAATTGTTCCGTGTAAATTCGTAAGTTTTTTTTACGCATGTTAATTCATAAGTTTTGACTAACAAAAATTATATCTTTATAATCTGTTTTCATAATCTACCTCATAAAACTTATAATAAATCAATGCAAACGGGTTCATTGTGTTTTTCTTTCTATTTTTATGTTCTTTTATTTTTAAGCTCATAAATAAGTATCTTCTTTTATTAGGTTTTTCTATTTTTATTTTTAATATATAAGTTGTTATATGTTAGATTGAGTTACTATTTTTTCATTCAAAAAACAAAGTTAGTACTATTTTTTATGCGTAATTTTTATATTGATTTTTATTCATATTTTTATGCGTAATTTTTTTTAATTAAATCATTTTTGTTAAATAAATTGGATTAATATCTTTTTTAGAGGTGGTTTCCGATGCTATTTTTATGGGAAAATTTCTTTTATACTTATCTTTTTTTTTTCTTCCTATTTTTATGGGAAGATTTCTTTTATGCTTATCTTTTTTGTTTCTTACTATTTTTGTTTTGTACTCCCTCCGTTTCTTTTTAATTGTCTTTTATCATATTTAACGTTTCTATTTAATTGTCATTTTTGTATTTTATGGGAATGATTTATCAATTATACCCTTTGTCAATTGCTCTTATCTTTTTCCATAAAACCAATTAATGCTATATATTTGGAAAACTAAATCTTTTCTTTTTTTAAATTTTTTTGTTGGTGCATAACATATTAAATTTTTGTTTTTTTTTTGTATATAATATATTAAATTTATTGGAAAGAAAAAGTGTGGGCAAAAAAATAGGAATTTATTGGTGGATTAAAACGAGGGTATAATAGGAAGATAACGTGCAAAAATACACTTCCTTAATTTGGTGTTATCATTCAAAAAAGACAATTAAAAAGAAACGGAGGGAGTATCTTTTTATTTTTAGTTTAGAGTTAAAATTACATTTAAGGGCAGAAATACTGTAACATTATTAAACTTGATTGGATAAATTTGGTATTTTAGTAGTAGTTCCTTTTAATATATTGTAAGTAGATAAAAGCATAAGTGAAATTCAACATTTAAAAGATTTGAAAATTAGTCAAAGTTTCTTATAAAAATGAACAAAAAGAATTTGACTTTTGTTTCTTATAAAAAGGAACGGAGGGAGTATTAGTATTTCATTTTCCCAAGTAATGTTTGTTTCCAATGATACGGCTGGTCATTACCCAGGTCATGTTTACTTCTTTTCTTCCAAAAGTTTAATAAAATTTTAACAAAAAGGGGGACTTGAAGTCTCGAACCATGGTCCTTCACTTGGTTAAAGATAACCCCAACCGCTACGCTACAGTTATAGGTTTCTTTTCATCTTTCGGTGAATAAATAAATAGTTGCATTTAGATTATCTTTTTATTGACAAAAACTGGTTGTCTTTAACCTCTAACCGGGTCAGAATTCGACCCGGCGAACTTAAGTGAAACCCGATCGCTTCTGGACATTTTAACATTGAAATTAATATTTAAAATCACATAAACCATCCGAAATCAATTACTATATGATTCTCAAACTCATTTTCAATCATGAATACCTAAAAACTCAGATCTAAAAATAAATCCAAAATCTATCGTTTTATTTTTTCTTTCAAAAATCTCTAAATCTATTAATTAGTGTCGTTGGACAATTCATATATTTAAAGTTTGATATGAAAGTAGCTTTTGATTTTGCGTTTGGCTTCATCAGAAACTTCATGTGATGCCAAAGTTTCAATGTTCCACTCAGTGTGAAATTGGCGGCGGTGAGGGTGTGAAATTTGAGGATGGGGCGTCGTACGAATTTGATTGCGGCGAGGTAAGAAGAGGAGAGCAACAATGAGATGTGGTTGAAGGAGAAGAGCAAAGAACGATAGACACAAGGAAGAAAACGGTGCATGTGCAGAGAAGATTGAAATGGTGGTGTTCTCCAAAATCATTTTTATATTATAATTATTATAATTGTTTTATGTGTTATCATGTTTTGGTTGATCTAATCTAATGAATATAAATGGTGATGATCTACCATAGACCATATATTAAATGGGTATATTGAAACATTTTGCCTAAAATCCTATGTGGCAATCACTAAGTTAATATTGCTTTATTATTGGTCAGATTAATGACTTCACCAAAAAAAGTCAATTGAGGGACTTCACCATAGAATCTCCCAAAAACTTATCCATTAGGGCCACACACTAAAAGTCTAAAACTATTCACACACCAATTCCCATATTGCTAAACCAGAGGAGGTGTACTGAGAAAAACTCAAATTTTACACTTACATTTAAAATTGATATATAAGACATTAAAATAGTTTATAAACTAATAATTACATGAAGAATTAGTCAAAGATTCGTCAAAACAAAGAAAGAATTATTTGAAGACAACAACATAGCAAAAAAATGTAATTCGGGAATATTTTGATTCATATGCCCATTATCTATATCTATACAAATACATAAAAAGAATATCCTTTTTTACATGGACTTTTTTTATTGTCACTTCAGCCCTTCACTCTATTCAAATATTTGTATATGTTTTTTTTTTTGACGAAAAATATTTGTATATGTTCAAAAATAACTTTCACATAAAAGTAAGTTTTCAGTTTTTTTAGTAAAAAAAACTATATATATATATTCTTTTTATCTTTTTTTATTCTTAATAACTAAGCACAACAAAACATGAGGTTAAATAGATATCAATTAATTATGCACAATAAAAAAGGAGATTAAGTAATTATCTATATTAGCACAATATAGAATGTCGATTACACGAACGGGCACGATGCCCATTTGGCTGCTAGTAAAAATATAACGAAAATATGCTCTATTCAATACTTTCTATACCAGACAATTATTTTAGATTCATTGAATATTTATTGTATATAATCTAGAATATAATCTAAATACATAAATTATGAAATGAATTTAAAAAATGAAATGTCATAAAAAGGACTGGGAGTAAAAAGAAAGTATTGCAAGAGTTAGGTATCGTTTGACCCGGCTTATTTTAGATTTTTTTACTCAATAAAAAGAGAAGTTAGCCAAACAGATTTTCAATAAACTATTGATAGAAAAAAGTTGCTTAATTTTTATGAGTAAAATACATAGAAAAAAGACCTTTGAAGCTAAAAAAAGTAAAAACAACAATTACCAAACAGCTTTAGCTTTTTTCTAAAAACTCTTATTTTCACTTTTAGCTTTCAGTTAACTTTTAAGACCTAAAAAAATTAGGCCAAACAATACTTTAATAAAAAATTACCTTTAAAAAATACAAATAGTCAAAGATTCGTCAAAAGATAAAAGAATTAATAAAAAAAATGTGTTATTTTTTTTTAAAAAATTGTCCATTATAATCAGTCAAAGTATTTAAAAAGTTAGTCAAAGATTACGTAAAAAAATAAAAATAGTCAAAGATTCGTGAAAAGATAAGAGAATTAGTCAAAGAAATACATATTTTGACTTAAAAAAGGGACTTTGTTAGTATCAAAATTTCACCTTAAATGACAGATAAGAGTTTCAAGAAAAAAAATAGTCTAGATACATATTAAAGTTGATGTATCTAGACAATATTATAGTCTAGATACATAAATTTTATGATGAATTTAAAAAGCTAATTTTTTCTTAAAAAATACAAATAGTCAAAGGTTCGTGAAAAGATAAAAGAATTAGTCAAAAAAATATGTTATTTTTCAAAAATATTATTGATTATAATTTTTCAATGTATTTAAAGAGTTAGTCAAATATTACGTAAAAAAAATAAAAATAGTCAAAGATTCGTGAATAGATAAAAGAATTAGTCAAAGAAATATGTGTTTTGAGTCAAAAAAGGGACTTTGTTAGTGTAAAAATTTCACCTTAAATAACATATAAGAGTTTCAAGAAAAAAAATAGTCTAAATATATATTAAAGATAATGTATTTAGACAATACTACAGGTTAGATAGATAAACTTTACAATAAATTTAAAATGTTAAATTTGTCCTATATATAGGATCGGAGGAGGTAGTAACGCAAGAGTAAGTTGAGTATCTCTCTCACACACACACGTTAGGCAAGTCCCTCTCTTTGTCTCTCTTGCTGCTTACCAGTTTTATTTTCTCACTTTTGAAAAAAAATTGTGCTTGTTTTTTACAATTTGTTATACCCTTTTGTTTGTGTCAATTTATTTATATACCACTCTTTTGTTCTACTCCCGTGTTGAATTATAGGTATCAAAGTTTCTCTCGACTTCAAGAACATCAAATTGGAATTTTTTGTTTTAAAATTATATTGTGAATTTCATAATATGATATATTCACACCAAATTTATGTATACTTCGCCATATTCTCTTTTTCAATCTTTGGACAAAATGACACCATGAAGAGGAAGAAGCACCAATTTTTATTTTCAACGAAGTAGATGAGTATACTATCTAGATCTATAAATTATTACTTTTTCTTGCCGCTTTTTATTTTGATTTCCTAATTTTGTAATTGCCAAATCTAAAATTGTTTCTATATGTTTGATTTTAAAAAAATTGGTTTATTTGATTTTCTAAAATCATTTGTTAAAGTGTTGATGCTAATCTAAAGATTTTGGTGATGTGTTAAATCATATACTGCCTCCCTTTGTTTTATCTTTTTCGGCCTTTGTTTCTCAAGTAATCTTTCATATCTTGAACCTTCAAAGGTTATTCACATTTGAAATCTTGGACATGAGATATCTAAAGTAAGAACTCTCTCTCTCATATCTTGAAACCCTTAAAGGTTATTTACATTCGATATCTTGCACATGAGATATCTAAAATAAGATCTCTCTCTCTCTCTCTCTCTCTCTCTCCCTCTCTCTCTCTTGGTGTAATTTGTATTTATGGTTTTTTAATACGATCATATTATAGATCTACTTTAATTTTGAGTTTGACATGATACTTTTTTTTTTTTTTTTAATTTACTCTTGTTTGCGTAAGGAAGAAACTAGTTAATTTAGATATTGATTATAATCATTTTTAATTTTCTTATTTATCATATTCATTGTAACAGTTTTTGCATGCTCTAATTATCTTCAAAAATTGCTTTTTCTCTTCAAAATTATTTACTATATTTATTAAATGAAGTTGCAAGATCATATCAGTAGTTTTTTTTTTTTGGTATAATTGTGTTTAGATTATATTCTATTGACAAAATTTGAAGTTTATATATAATTTGATGTGATTGTTGTCAAAAAAATAAAATAAAAATTGTTGTGATTATATTGTGAGCCCGTAATTTGTATGAATTATATATTAATATGAATCATAAATGATTTTCAAAAATGTTATTATATTATTACTATATCAAAGAATAATACATATTATTCTAACTTTGGATCAATATGACCTTCATTATCTTTCTGTATAGTTCAATCTCTTACACAGTGGAATTTTATGGAGAGAAAAATGGAGACTCTGAATGCACACGGCAAGCTTGTATTTGCCTTAGCAGTATCCAATGTTATTGGATTGGTGATTTCAAATATTTATGAGATAAGCATTTCAAGATATGAAAGTGACTTGTATTTTTTGTTGATAACATAGTTGTACATTCCTTTAGAAAATAAATAATGGGATTGTATTTGTATTGGTCTCTTTGTTCATATTGGGTCATACATAGGTCTTATACTATATATGATACAATATAAACAAAGAAGCAAATATAAAGACCATTCCATTCTTTGTTTTCTAAAATAATGCACAACTATATTATCGACAATGTAAGTTACTTCCAGATTTTAAAATGCTTACCATGACTGATTGAAATCACAAACCTAGTTACATCGGATACTGCCAAGGCAGATACAAGATTGTCGTGTGCATTCATAGTTTTCATTTGTCTCTCAATAAAATTCCACAGTGTAAGAGACTGAATTTATAAAGATTATGATATCATATATTGATCTGGAGTCAGAATAGCATGGATTATTCTTTGATATTGTCATAATATGATAAAAGATAACTTACCTCATTGAACCCATCTTGTTGTAGGATTATTTGCTTCAATTATTTTAGCCTTTTAGAGTCATAAAAATGCTTGTGGTATTGTGTGGATATGCTTGTGAAATTTTCTCTCCCCACCCCCATGACTCTTCCCCCCGGATTTCCGTTTTTGCCCCAAGATTCAATCTCCCCCCCCCCCCCCCCCCCCCACACACACACACACACACACCCCCACACCATTTATAACACTTGCACTTGACCATTTATAACACTTAAATAGTAAATATCCTTTCGATAGATCAATGTTTTAAATTTGTCCCTTAAACACACTTAATGAAGGGGTAACTACAAAAAAATATATAATCTAAAATTCATTATTTTTAGGGTTTAATAATTTTTGTTCCGATAAATATTTCAAATTTTATATTTACTATGTATGTATGTATTCAACATTTCAATAAGTTTTGGATCGACAAATCGTTTGGTAGATAGTTTTAAGTCTACACATATGTATCCTTAAAAAATTTATCAAAGTGTGTTATAGGGATTAAAAAATCATTTTGACAAATCAACAGTTTGAGTGCGATGAAGTTTGGCTTACTTATATTTTTGAATTGGCTAAATTTTATTAAAGGACAAATCACCTGAATAAGTAGTATAGGGGATTATCGGAAAAAAACATACACTGAAAGAAAAGATGATGAAAACGCCCTATCCAATAGAAAAGTACAACAAACAACCGCCTAAATCCATCCATTACAATGACTCACTATCCCCCTAATTCAGAACGAGACAATGACACTGAAGTGAAGCAACGCAGAAACATCTCCCACATAAATTACCTTTGCCGAACCCGTCCCTTCCAAACTAAAAGAAACAACACAGACAACTAAACACACTTCACACAGATATGAGCAAACTGCAACCCACCAAAGCATCTAGCTCGGAGGAGACCGCCAGAAGCTTCTGGTATAAGCAAAGAGTTTACATTTGTGATCTAATAGCGTGACTGTCGGCGAAAACTTTGGAAAGAAAGCAACGACAAAGTTTTGACGGAGGGAAACATTCTTCTAGAACTGCAACAAACCAACCACCACCCATTCACGGCATTAACCACTCCTCGACGACGCCAGATCCAACGCCACCAATGAAGTTTGGCTTACTGTTATTTTCCTTTGCAATTATTAAGAAATATGAAAAAGAATTATAATTATAGCGGGAATAATTTTATGTGAGAGATATTGGTCTCCTTAATGTAAGGTTTACTATCGTGTTTGCTTTTTTAAATATTATGACTATAATTTGGTCAGCTAGGAACAATGCTACATTCAATAACATCGAGCTGGTAATAATACCAGGTCATGCTTTACAATTATCTATCAGGGGACTTTACTATTTTAAAGAATTTTAAATGTGATAATTCACCACCCTCCCCCCTTGTGATAAGGGAAATTATTTGCCAACCTGACAATTGGGTGAAATGGAATACTGGCGGAGCTAGCAACTTAGGTTCTTCCTTTTGTGGTGGAATTTTTTGAAACAATGATTCTGATCTTTTATGCAGTTTTGCTGAGAACACGGGCTTAGGGCCAGCTTTCAGTGTTGAGCTTGCACGGGCTTGAAGCACCATTTAAATCGCCGCTAATAACAATTGGAACAATTTGTGGTTGGAGACTGGTTCAACTTTAGTTGTGTTTGCTTTTAAATCTTTATATTTGGTCCCTCGGAACTAGATGTATCATGAAGAAACGAAAATGATAGAATGAAAACTAACTTCATTAATTTCTACAGTTATTACATCTCATATTTATATACAAACTAGTACACATGATAGCTAAGGTGTACTACTAATACTAGATCAAAACCAATGATAACTAACTAAACAGTTAGTTCTAACTAACTCTGTGACGTGTCCTGCAAGTGATCGTGTTTACTCTTTGTATCTTCATCTTTGGATTGTAATAGCCCTCCGCAAGGTGAATATTGGTAGATGTCTAACATATTCAACTTGGACAAAAGAAGATGGAAAGGTTGAGGCAAGAGTGGCTTGGTAAAGAAATCTGCTATTTGGTTTTGAGAAGATACAGGCAGTAATTTCATAAGACCTGTTTGAAGTTTCTCTCTAACTATATGGCAATCGATCTCCAAATGTTTTGTCCATTCGTGAAAAACCGGATTTGCAGCTATGTGTATGGCACTAAGATTATCACAATAAAGGACAGGGGTTTTGACACAAGAGATTTGTAAATCACGGAGAAGATAGAGAATCCATTGTAATTCACATGTAGCAGCTGCAAGTGCCCGATATTCTGCCTCTGATGATGAACGGGAAACAGCTAGTTGCTTTTTGGTACGCCAAGAAATGAGTGATTTACCAAGGAAGAAACATTGTCCTGAAATAGAACGCCTAGTGTCAAGGCACCCAGCCCAATGAGCATCAGAGAAGCCGGAAATATGAATGGTTGAATCTCTTGGAAAAAATAGACCACGACCAGGATTGTTTTTGAGATAGCGGAGAACTCGAACAGCAGCTTGATAATGAGTGACAGTGGGTTTGGATAAAAATTGACTAAGCTGTTGAGTCACGAAGGTGATATCAGGCCTTGTGGTGTTGAGATAAAGCAAGCGACCAATCAAACGCCTATAAGAAGGAACATCATGATAAGGGGAACTAGAGTCATTGTGTAACTTGATGGAAGGGTCAGAAGGAGTAGCACCAGGTTTAGTGCCTAGCAAGCCAGAGTCAGATAAAAGGTCGAGACAATATTTACGCTGACATAAAGAAATGCCTTGCTTGGAATGTGAAACTTCAAGACCAAGGAAGTACTTCAAAACACCTAAATCCTTGATTTGAAATGCCTCATGTAAAATAGACTTGATGTGTTGAAATTCTGTTAATGAGTTACCTGCCAGAATCACATCATCAACATAAACAAGCAGAGCTGTGAAGGAATTGTTGGATTTCTTGATGAATAAAGAATGGTCTGAAGAAGCTTGTACATAATGATGTTGGATGAAAAGAGAAGTGAGCTTTTCATACCATTTGCGACTGGCCTGCTTAAGTCCATACAGTGACTTAGTTAACTTACACACCTGGTTAGATTTAGTAGTCTTAACACCTGGAGGAATCACCATGTAAACATCTTCTTGGAGATCTCCATGTAAAAACGCATTGTTAACGTCTAATTGGTGAAGAAACCAATGATTAACAGAAGCTAAAGCAATAATGAGCCTGACAGAAGTGACTTCAGCAACAGGTGAGTAAGTTTCAAAGTAGTCTAACCCTTCGATCTGGTTATATCCCTTAGCTACAAGGCGTGCCTTATACCTTTCAACAGTGCCATCTGCATGTAGCATGACTTTATAAACCCAACGACAGCCAATAGGAGTTACATTTGGTGGAAGATCCACAATTTGCCATATACCAGTTATGTCAAGAGCAAGCAACTCAGAATGCATTGCTTGTCTCCAACATTCAAACTTATTTGCTTCATCAAAGTACTTAGGCTCGTGATGAGTGGTAAGAGACAAAGAGAAACAACATTGAGATGCAGACAAATTAGTATAAGACACAAAATGAGAAATAAGATGTGGATTACCTGATGAAGGAGTGGGTGTATCATTGAATGTGCTACAGACATAGTCTTTAAGATGAGAAGGTGTAGTTTTATGACTAAGTGACTTTCTAATTTGATTGTCAGCATAAGAAGGAATAGGAATATGATCTGTTAAAGGAATGGAAGAATTTGATGGTGAACAAGGTAAAGGTTGGGAATTAGAAGTAGGTAAAGTATCAGAATCAGTAATGATGGGTGGAGAAACAGTGGACTGCTCATTTTTGGAAGTATAGGACCATTGGTGAGTAGGGTTGGTTTCATTACTTGTGTAAGGTAAAATATGATCATGAAATGTGACATGTCGAGAGACAAATATATTTTTGGAGTGTAAATCATATAGAACATAGCCTTTCATGCCAGGGGTGAAACCTAAGAATATGGATTTTCTTGCACGAGGATCTAGTTTACTTCTATGACAAGTAAGGGTAGAGGCAAAACATAAGGAACCAAAAACCTTAAATTGAGACAAATCAGGAACATGGTTATGTAAAACCTGATAAGGAGATTTATTTTGGAGTAAAGGTGTGGAAACTCTATTGATTAAGAAGGTGGCATGAAACAAAGCATAGGACCAGAAATATTTGGGAAGTTTGGATTGAAACAAAAGGGCTCTTCCTACATTTAAAATATGCTGGTGTTTTCGTTCTACTCTCCCATTTTGTTGGGGAGTTTCAACACAAGATCGTTGGTGGATTATACCTTTAGAGGCAAAAAATTCATTGAGAGTGAACTCAGGACCATTGTCACTTCTCACAACTTTAGGGGTGACATGGAATTGGTTTTCAACAAGAGTAATAAAATTCTGGACATGTAAAGAAACAAAAGCTTTGGTTTTAAGTAAGATGATCCAAACAAATCTACTATGATCATCTACAATAGTCAAAAAGTATTTATGACCATGTATAGATGTGGTGGACAAGGGTCCCCATATATCAAAATGCAAAAGTTCAAAATTAGACTTAGCAATAGAATGACTTGTAGGAAAAGGCAATTTTTTTTTGTTTTGCATAATGGCAAATGTCACAAACAACATTATTATCAATAGAAATATTGGGATACAATTGAGTCATTTTTGACAATCTAGAGTTGTATTTTTGAAATTTTTTTGACAAACTAAATATAAATCTAGTAATGCTTTGTAAACACAATCCCCGGCAACGGCGCCAAAAACTTGACTACGGTCTAGCAAGTGCACCAGTCTGTCGTCGAGTAATAATTCACACTCTAGGTGTCTAGAATGAGTTCGTATCCACAGGGATCGTGCCGAAGCTTCACTAGCGTTATTTAAGTTTGTGATAGTTTGCATTCGCTTTAGTTTTTGAAAAGGTTTTTATAAAAGTAGCGTAATGCTTTGCAGAAATATAAATGCTGAATGTATAAATAATAGATTCAAGAAATATAGAGGTTAGGCATGGTGGTTGGACTCCCTCCCTTCTTCATATTTGGCATGCTCGGTGTATAACATAGTTACTTAGATTATGTTCGGCGGTGAATTATCCTTGTTGTAGTAATACCTTACTATTACACTATGTCTATTAAAGTTTCCCTACGTTAACAACTAAGGTACCTACGAGAGCCTAACCTCGATGTGTCACATACCCTAATTACTAAGTGAGTTGTTTATAAACATGCATTATAACCTTCACCAATTAACCTCTAGGTCCTAGTATCGGGCTGTTCATCTTCTAAGTGCTCAGATCACACCTAGTGCATGATTCCTCCTCTAACCGCTCAGTTCACGACTAGTGCAGGATGTTACCGTCTCTATACACCTAGCATTATTTACTACGAGTTCCGGACCATATCAAGTCAAAACCTGATATCAATTCTATAGGCGCTCCCGCTTATCCGGCCAGATTACGAGAATACGTTATTAAAGTGCACGAAAGTAAATAACAAACATAATTACTAAATATCATTTATTATAACTTAGACTCAACCACAGACTCCAAATATTCATAGGGGAGTTCATCTTCTCCACCACAACCTAAGGCATAATTATAAAGACTACATATTTAAATTACAAGAATTATAACCTAAATACAAAAGCCTAAAGAAACATACCTTGCTGAGTTAGTTTTCCCGTAAGGGGAGAAAACTATGCCCAATAGAGCTCCTTTGAACCTCTCCTTATAGTAGAGAGTGTTCTACTATTTCTGAATGAATAAAACAATGAAAGGGAGGCTCAATTTTACTTTTCGTAATGGGCCTCAGCAAGGCATCGCACCACGATGAAGCCATCGTGCTGCGATGTGAAGATTCAGTTCAATTTTATAACTGATCCTGTGCATTTCATCAGCTTGGCCGCCAAGTTACTCCATCGTGCTGCGATAGCACACATCGTACTGCGATGGACAAATTTTCTTCAGATTTATTTCTTCTGATTTCTTGGCGAACAAGCAGCTCCCATCGTGGCACGATGGGAGCCATCGTGCTGCGATGGAATATTGATTTTCTTCACTTTTTGGGCTTTTTCTTGTCTTTTTGCATATTGGACTCTGTCTTGATGCTTTTTCTTGCTTTTGTAGGTTTTCCTTCGTATTTGAGCCTGTCTTGGTCATTTTACTACTAATAATAATACTAAAAATACCGTAGAAATTCCTATCATCACAACCCCAAACTTAAACTGTTGCTTGTCCTCAAGTAACATGCTGTCGGACAAGATCGTTAGAGAAATAAGAGATAAATAAAGATGATAGGAATTTCACACCCTTGCTTTATATTTCAGCAATGGTTCCGCTGATTTCTTACCGCAGCGATCATGCTCAGTCCTGCTAGGCTCAGGAGACGTCAATAGTAGCAAATCAGATAAATGCCTTTAAGAGTCAAGGTAGGACATTTTTGGGAATAGTAGGCTAAACATTGGAGTTAAGTTCTACTTTGTTGTTCCTTTTTGTGTACGCAACCTTTGTTCCTTAGGGTGCCTTTTTGTGTTGGTATCAGAGATTAAGAACCGGATGTGTATTTGTGTGGTTCTTTTCTATCACTGTTTTTGCCCTTTGGCTCTTTTCTTTTGCCCTTTGGCTCTTTCTTTTGCCCATTGGCTCTTTCTTTTGCCCTTTGGCTCTTTCTTTTTCATTCATTTTGTTTTGAAGAGACTATTTTTTTTAGGGATTTTTTTGATGTTTTCCCGTCTCTTTTTCATTTTTTTTCTTTTTGTAGTGATAGTTCTCCGTACACCCACCCCAAACTTAAATGTTTCTAGTTCCATGAGCAACCCCAAACTTATTTTGTTGCCAAGACTTGAGAACTATTACCTTAACTCCAAAGAGGGTAAATCATTGTTTTTCTGGTCTATAGGCTTGTATCGTGGTTTGTCACCGAAACAAAAGGGATAATTATTTTTTTACGGCTCAAATTTGGCTAGCAAAGGATATAATATAATAAAGGGTGGCTTGAAGAGGCTCTGGGTTATAACAAACAATTGCCTCAATGCATATAATATTAAATCAACTAGTCAGCAGAGAATTAGAGCAAGTTCTAGAAAATAAACAAGTGCACGGTACTCTCATAGTAATTCGAAAGAAAGTGGTAATACCGTTTGGAAATATTTGGCTCAAATCCTCACATGACTTAGGTATCTGAAAGTTGAACACTTGTCTCACAGACACAACCTTCATTACTCGTCTCTCTGTCTCCCGAACTTCGCACTTCGGAGCAATCACCTTTGGTTTCTGTATGAAGGCGTGAAATTCCGCTCATCAGAATTTATAACTCACTTCGCCGCAAACTTACCTATAACAGTTTATCATGCACTCAGGGACGGATCTAGCCATATAATAATGGTGTGGCCAAATATCAAACAACTTTTTTTTTTTTGACAGAAACTTTATAAATTGGAGAACAAATATATATATATATATATATATATATATATATATTATAAATTAAATTATATTAAAAACAAAAGAGAAACTCAAGAAAATTAACACCAAATTTTTTTATTTTGTTAAACTTAGTCCTCTGATTACCAATACATTGATTGGAGAATTTTTTTATATATCATTAATATTCGAATAATATTGCATCGTCAATAACTTCTAAATTCATATATAATAATTTTTTTTATGGAAATCTAAAATAATTTCATATGTTATTGAGCTCTATTCAAATCAACGGTGTGCATTAAAAAATATATAAATACTCAATTTTGGTTAACGGTGTGCAATTGTTGTTAATAGTGTTGTAAAATTGACCTACAAATCATAATAATAAATAAAAATATAAGAATATAACCTGCAAAATAGATCATAACCTGAGGCGTGACAAAGTCACTGTCCTTAAAGATTTATCCGCTGTATATTTGCGCAAATCCTCCAGGATTCAACAGGTCCTTCCCGAGTATGAATCATACTCGAGGTGACAGAACAACTTGAATTCACTAAGTGCTGGCAATGTAACTCAGGAAGATAAACTCAATTTTATGTGAGGGGAAAATACTGTTGTTCAAAATCGTGTCTTATCATTGAAAAGCATATATGCATATAAGTCGCTTTCTTCTTCGTATATATACCAAAGGTGTTGTTTGTGCTAATCATATTTGGATATATATACACCAATTATGTGTTAAATCAAATCCATTCCTCATGTGACCATTCAAGCATTATATGACCATTAAATGACCATTAAAATGAAATAATTGGTAATAAATCAATTATTAAGCAATCTTTAATTCATAAAGAAAAACGGTTTGGCCACTTAATAATTTATAAATGAGGATTGATCAAGTAATTGGCACATAGAAAAATAAGGAATAATTTTAAGAAACTTTTGAAATAATAAAATATTTAATAAAATTACAACAAATAGTATAAAATAAGATTAATGGATATTTTTTCTATATATTTAGTAGAGAGAGTTCATCCCTGTTAATTATTCTATCTTCTACCCATATTGTTTCAATGAAAAAAAGTTATTATGCAACAATTGTATTTGAGAGGGTGAGTGAGAGGAAAAGGGAAAGTACCGAAAAGTTAATTTCAGTCACACACAAGAAAATGCATCAGATAGAGGGGGAGGTATTTGCTGCCTTAAATAAAAAATAAGGGAGGTTATTAGTGGCAACATAGCCATTCTGTTGCAAAAAATATAAATTAAAAGGCAAATTTGTAGGCTGTTGGATTCAAACCCAGGCAACTTCAATAACAGCCAGCCACATTGCCACTGGCGCGCATGCCTCTATATGATTAATTCTAACAGTAATGTGTATATATACTATAACAGCTAACAAAAATATCTATACATATACCTATATACCTATTAAAAATGAAAATACCACTGTGGCCAAGGCCACACTATGCCCCTATGTAGGTCCGTCCCTGCATGCACTAGATAATAAACAGCAAACAGTTATTTAATTTTTTTGTAAGTTTGAATAAGGGCTGTTTACAGATGAAGATGCCATGCAGAATTCTAGGCAAATTTATTGAATTGAAAAACTGAAATGAAAATACTGAATTGAAAATACTAAATTGAAAATACTGGAATTAAAAATACTCATCCTTGGGTTGCCTCCCATGCAGCGCTTGTTTAGCCCTCATTAGCTTGAGGAATTTCCTCCATTACAGAGGATATGTTCGCATGTCTCTCTCTTCTGTAGGAGCTTTCGCCTTAGCTCCTCCCTCTTTCTTGTTGCTTCTTTCATACTTCTATGGGTTCTGTTTTTCTTTGAAGGTGGCAAAGCAGAGTCGTTCATCATCTTCTGAAGGTACTGTTTTCATGATGGACTTTCCCTTGCTTCTTGGTGGATGTTCCTTCTTTTGCTCTTTTGGTGTATTGACCCAGTTGTTCTTCTTTCTTTCCTCTTTTCTCTCAGCAGCAGGCTTCTTCAGAGGTGGCGTATTAACCCCAAACTTAGATTTTCTGGCCACTTTTCGGTTTCTACCCCATGCTTTGACCCATGTTGCTCGGATGTCCACTTCAATAGTTAGCCTCTTCAGTTTATCTGTGAGTTCCTCGGGTTCCTCCTCTTCCTGAGTTGTCTCTATCTCTAGCTGCGCCATTTCATTCTCCAACTCCTCTATCTCTATCTTTACCTGTACTTCTTGAGTTGGAGTCGGTGGTGTAGCTTCTCTGTCCTTCCACTCAAGCATGTAGCAGTATACTCTCTCCGTTTTGGAAGTTTTGATAATTCTTTCCTCCTCTCCACTCCTTAGAGTCAACTCAGCGAGCTCCATATTAATGAGTGCCCTGCTAGTTGCTAGGAATGGTCTTCCAAGAATGATCGGATGCTCTTCATCTTCCTGGATAACTAGGATCATGAAGTCTGCTGGAAATACCAGGTCTTCGACTTTCACCAAGACATCCTCGATTGTACCTGCTGAGTGAATTGTTGTTTGGTTAGCTAAAACGAGTTCACGTTCTGTACCTGCAGTTATTGTTGTGAGTTTTAACTTGTCTGCCAGAGATAATGGCATTACGTTAACACTTGAACCCACATCACATAATGCTCGAATCTCTGCTTCCTCAATCTGATAGGGTATGGTGACGCTTCCAGGATCTGTCTTCTTGATTGGCAAATGTGGTTTTACCGTTGGGTCGATTCTGTATTCTTCTAGCTCACTTAAATACTCATCATAGTAATCTTCCATTGTAATTCCCAACGTAGCTTTGAACCACTCCTCGAATTGTTTTAGCTTCTCTTCATCGTATATGCGCCCTGGTTTCATGTCCTTTAGCGCTTTGCATTCCTCCTTTGGATTGTCCACCGTGTTACCTGCAATATCTTTAGAAACATGATTGCTTACCAGTTTTGAGAGTTGACCAATCTGGGTTTCAAGACTTTTTATCGTTGCCCCCTGGTTGGCTACTGTTGTCTGGATATTTTCAAAGTTAGTTTTGCTCATGCTAGCAAATTTATTGAGTAACTCTTCCAATGGAGATGGCTTTCTTGGTTGAGGTGCAGTTTGAGCCTGGTTCCCTGTCTGGTCCCATCGTAAATTTGGGTGTTTGCTGCAACCTGGGTTGTAGTTGTTCCCCATGTAATTTACCTGCTCCTCGCTTCCTCTTGGCAAACATTGCCCATTAGGGTGATCTTCTAGGCAGAAGTCGCAAACTCCCTCCACCTGTTTAACTAGGGGTGAGCATCGGTCGGGTTCGGTCGGATTCGGGCCGAAAATCGTAAAACCGATAAAAACAGTGGCCTCTTAGTTTGGACCCAATTCCGACCGTCTACATCTTCGGTTTGTTCGAGTTCGGGTCATACGGGTGACGGGTATAGCGGGTCGGTTTTAACGGGTTACATTGCAACTTTGTTGTTACATCTAAAATTTCATTGATTAAAAAAATATTATTCTTCAAATAGTTCGATATTTCGTACACACGGCAACAAATGATACAATAAAAATGATGAGATGCAATTATTATTTTGTTTCAAATTTGTTAATCCAACGACAATAATAGATAGTAGATGAGAAGTAATAATTAATATAAATCTAGAATATTATCTTTCAGATAAACTTGTAAAATATAACATTTTTATTCTCTATCAAAGATAGACAAAATTAACAAAGCGAAGAGTATAAGAGATTAAGAGGTGCTCAAAACTGAAAAAAAATAATTAATTTATATTTTAGTAATTGTTCGGTCGGTTTCGGTTATGAAGAAATAAATTTTAGAGACCCGCACCCGCCCGTATACAACCGTTCATGACCGATTTTTCACAATTGTTGACCCGAGACCCGACCCGCACCCGACCGAATGCTTCCGTATGTTGGCGGTTATGTCGGTTTCGAGTCGGGTTGCGGGTTCGTGCTCACCCCTATGTTTAACACTAGCTTCCTTCACAGCTTTCTCCTTATCAGCAAGTTGCCTCCTTAGTAACTCGATCTCTACTTTGTAGGCAATCTCCTGGTCCACCTTAAGAATTCCAGGAGTCTTTTCAGCTCTATCATGTCTCATGTTGTATTCATTCTGGCACATCTGCTCAACCAGATCCTTAGTCTCTGCACAGGTCTTTACTTTGATCGACCCACCAGCTGAGGCATCTAGTATCATCTGATGTTGCATTTTCATACCAGCAGTGAATAGTTGCATCTGCTCCATAGCACTAATGCTGTGGTTAGGACACCTTCTCATAAGCAGCTTGAAACGTTCATAAGCCTCGCACAACGTTTCAGATTCATGCTGTTTGAAACTTAGAATCTCAGACTTCCTTTTCTGGAATAATGTGTGTGTGAAGAATCTTTCCAGGAACTTGTCTTCAAGCTCCTTCCATGTTGCAATCGTTCCCCTTGGCAAGCATTGAAGCCAATCTTTAGCTGGACCTGTAAGAGAAAAAGCAAATAAACGCAGCTTCTTCTGGTCATCAGTAACACTTTCCGGCACTTTCTGGATCTGACAGGTCTCTGAAAACTTTGCTAGATGATCCCAAGGTCGTACTCAAACTCCAGGATACCTGTTGTCAAGCACAACAAATGAATACCTTTAGTAGCACTGGAAAATTAAATGGTAAAACAATTTTTGGTTTGTCTCATGTGTCTTTGTCACTATGAAAATTCCCAGGTAAGTGAGGTGGATCACAACGGATCGCTTAAATACCAAGACTTATCCTTAGCCAGAACTTTCACAGATCAAAATCCACAATCATCAACAAGATTTTTTGATTTTTTTAATTTTTTTGTATTTTTGAATTTTTTTTTGACAAACTTAAATAAATCTAGTAATGCTTTGTAAACACAATCCCCGGCAACGGCGCCAAAAACTTGACTACGGTCTAGCAAGTGCACCAGTCTGTCGTCGAGTAATAATTCACACTCTAGGTGTCTAGAATGAGTTCGTATCCACAGGGATCGTGCCGAAGCTTCACTAGCGTTATTTAAGTTTGTGATAGTTTGCATTCGCTTTAGTTTTTGAAAAGGTTTTTATAAAAGTAGCATAATGCTTTGCAGAAATATAAATGCTGAATGTATAAATAATAGATTCAAGAAATATAGAGGCTAGGTATGGTGGTTGGACTCCCTCCCTTCTTCATATTTGGCATGATCGGTGTATAACATAGTAACTTAGATTATGTTTGGCGGTGAATTATCCTTGTTGTAGTAATACCTTACTATTACACTATGTCTATTAAAGTTTCCCTACGTTAACAACTAAGGTACCTACGAGAGCCTAACCTCGATGTGTGACATACCCTAATTACTAAGTGAATTGTTTATAAACATGCATTATAACCTTCACCAATTAACCTCTAGGTCCTAGTATCGGGCTGTTCATCTTCTAAGTGCTCAGATCACACCTAGTGCATGATTCCTCCTCTAACCGATCAGTTCACGACTAGTGCAGGAGGTTACCGTCTCTATACACCTAGCATTATTTACTACGAGTTCCAGACCATATCAAGTCAAAACCTGATATCAATTCTATGGGCGCTCCCGCTTATCCGGCCAGATTACGAGAATACGTTATTAAAGTGCACGAAAGTAAATAACAAACATAATTACTAAATATCATTTATTATAACTTAGACTCAACCACAGACTCCAAATATTCATAGGGGAGTTCATCTTCTCCACCACAACCTAAGGCATAATTATAAAGACTACATATTTAAATTACAAGAATTATAACTGATGACATGAATTTCTACGTCATTTTTAGTATTATTATTAGTAGTAAAATGACCATGACAGGCTCAAATACGAAGGAAAACCTACAAAAGCAAGAAAAAGCATCAAGACAGAGTCCAAGATGCAAAAAGACAAGAAAAAGCCCAAAAAGTGAAGAAAATCAGCATTCCATTGCAGAACGACGGCTCACATCATGCCACGATGGGAACTGCTTGTTCGCCAAGAAATCAGAAGCAATAAATCTGAAGAGAATCTGTCCATCGCAGCACGATGTGTGCTATCGCAGCACGATGGAGTAACTTGGCGCCCAAGCTGATGAAATGCACAGGATCAGTTATAAAACTGAACTAAATCTTCACATCGCAGCACGATGGCCTCATCGTACTGCGATGCCTTGCTGAGGCCCATTACAAAAACTATAAATAGAGCCTCCCATTCATTGTTTTATTCATTCAGAAATAGTAGAACACTCTCTACTATAAGGAGAGGTTCAGAGGAGCTCTATTGGGCATAGTTTTCTCCCCTTACGGGAAAGCTAACTCAGCAAGGTATGATTTCTTTAGGCTTTTGTATTTAGGTTATAATTTATTGTAATTTAAATATGTAGTCTTTATTATTTATGCCTTAGGTTGTGGTGGAGAAGATGAACTCCCCTATGAATATTTGGAGTCTGTGATTGAGTCTAAGTTATAATAAATGATATTTAGTAATTATGTTTGTTATTTGCTTTCGTGCACTTTAATAACGTATTCTCGTAATCTGGCCGGATAAGCGGGAGCGCCCATAGAATTGATATCAAGTTTTGACTTGATATAGTCCGGAACTCGTAGTGAATAATGCTAGGTGTATAGAGACGGTAACATCCTGAACTAGTCGTGAACTGAGCGGTTAGAGGAGGAATCATGTACTAGGTGTGATCTGAGCACTTAGAAGATGAACAGCCCGATACTAGGACCTAGAGGTTAATTGGTGAAGGTTATAATGCGTGTTTATAAACAACTCACTTAGTAATTAAGGTATGTGACACATCGAGGTTAGACTCTCGTAGGTACCTTAGTTGTTAACGTAGGGAAACTTTAATAGACATAGTGTAATAGTAAGGCATTACTACAACAAGGATAATTCACCGCCGAACATAATCTAGGTAACTATGTTATACACCGGTCATGCCAAATATGAAGAAGGGAGGGAGTCCAACCACCATACCTAGCCTCTATATTTCTTGAATGTATTATTTATACATTCTGCAATTTATATTTCTGCAAAGCATTCCGCTTATTTTATAAAAAACCTTTTCAAAAACCAAAGCGAATGCAAACTATCACAAACTTAAATAACGCTAGTGAAGCTTCGGCGCGATCCCTGTGGATACTAACTCATTCTAGACACCTAGAGTGTGAATTATTACTCGACGACAAACTGGTACACTTGCCAGACCGTAGTCAAGTTTTTGGCGCCGTTGCCGGGGATTGTGTTTACAAAGCATTACTAGATTTATTTAAGTTTGTCAAAAAAATTTCAAAAATACAAAAAAATTAAAAAATCAAAAAATCTTGTTGATGATTGTGGAATTTGATCTGTGAAAGTTCTGGCTAAGGATAAGTCTTGGTATTTAAGCGATCCGTTGTGAACCACCTCACTTTCCTGGGAATTTCCATAGTGACAAAGACACATGAGACAAACCAAAAATAGTTTCACCAATTAAATTTTCCAGTGTTACTGAGGTATTTGTTTAAGTGCATGCAGACAGGTATTCAAAGCACCAAGGATCACAGAGGCTGGCAATAGCCAACTAAAGACAACATTCTCACAAGAAAACTCCTAAGGAAGATGAAACGCATTGGCAAAGAGAAAGCTGCAACAGAGAGTCAATGGTCAGGAGGATCATTAGACTAAAACTTCCAGAAAGGCAGTAATAAGAGAATGTCACAGGAAGTAGAACGAGACGAGGCTGTTTATAGCAATAGTTCGAAGACACAGGAACCATTGGCGAAGATGACGGGAGAAGATAAAGGACATCAGGATGAACAACTACGATCAGGTGAATCAATCTGCAAAATCATCTCAGAAGAACAAATTCTTCCTCGGGAGGAAAAACGCAAAACAGAAAGACATGCACAGGTACAAGTTTGGGGTGAAATCACCATGCTCTATGAAACTGCACCCGAAAAATAAGTCGTCAACAGGGATAGTTGAGGGTATGGTGAAACAGACCTGGTCCTACCAAAGATTGTAAGAAATTAAGGAAGATGGTCAGTGCTTCGTGCCGGAACAAAGAAGCACAAAAGAAACATGCGAACCTATCCTCTGTAATGGAGGAAATGCCTCAGGCTAATGAGAGGCTAAACAAGCGCTGCTTGGGAGGCAACCCAAAGATAAGTATTTATAATTCAGTATTTTATTTCAGTATTTCTAATTCAGTATTTTCAATTCATAGCATGTACTTAAGAATTCTTGTTATATCACTTTCATCTAACCCTTATTCAAACTTACAAAAAATTAAATAACTGTTTGTTGTTTATTATCTAGTCCATGATAAACTGTTATAGGTAAGATTGTGGCGAAGTAAGTTATAAATGGTGATGAGCCGAATTTCACGCCTTCATACAGAAACCAAAGGTGATTGCTCCGAAGTGAGAAGTTCGGGAGACAGAGAGACGAGTAATGAAGCTGGTGTCTGTGGGACAAATGTTCAACTTTCAGATACCTAAGCCATGAGAGGATTTGAGCCAAATATTTCCAAACGGTATTACCACTTTCTTTCGAATTACTATGAGAGTACCGTGCACTTGTTTATTTTCTAGAACTTGCTCTAATTCTCTGCTGACTAGTTGATTTGATATTATATGCATTGAGGCAATTGTTTGTTATAACCCAGAGCCTTTTTCAAGCCACCCTTATTATATTATTATCCTTTGCTAGCCAAATTTGAGCCATAAAAAAAATATTATCCCTTTTGTTTCGGTGACAAACCACGATATAAGCCTATAGACCGGAAAAACAATGATTTACCCTCTTTGGAGTTAGGTAATAGTTCTCAAAGTCTTGGCAACAAAATAAGTTTGGGGTTGCTCATGGAACTAGCAACGTCTAAGTTTGAGGTGGGTATACGGAGAACTATCACTACAAAGAAAAAAAAATGAATGAAAAAGAGACGGGAAAACATCAAAAAATTCCCTAAAAAAAATAGTCTCTTAAAAAAAATGAATGAAAAAAGAAAGAGCCAAAGGGCAAAAGAAAGAGCCAAAAGGCAAAAACAGTGATAGAAAAGAACCACACAAAGACACATCCGGTTCTTATTTTCCGATACCAACACAAAAGGCACCCTAAGGAACAAAGGTTGCATACACAAAAAGGAACAACAAAGTAGAACTTAACTCCAATGTTTAGCCTACTATTCCCAAAAATGTCCTACCTTGACCTAAGCCACGTTATAACCTTGAAAAAGACCTATAATAATGCATGTATATTGAATTTTGACTGGTTGCTTAGAATTCTTGCAAGCCTATGGTAAAATGGCAGGTTGTGCGATGATTGAGAGATAACCCTTTCAATTATGAGCGAAAAACACAAATGTGAGAGAGAGAAAAGTTGAACATCGACTCTTGCAGACATTTGTCCGATTTGCTACTATTGATGTCTCCTGAGCCTAGCAGGACTGAGCATGATCGCTGCGGTAAGAAATCAGTGGTACCATTGCTGAAATATTAAGCAAGGTTGTGAAATTCCTATCATCTTTATTTATCTCTTATTTCTCTAACGATCTTGTCTGACAGCATGTTACTTGAGGACAAGCAACAGTTTAAGTTTGGGGTTGTGATGACAGGAATTTCTACGTCATTTTTAGTATTATTATTAGTAGTAAAATGACCAAGACAGGCCAAAATACGAAGGAAAACCAACAAAAGCAAGAAAAAGCATCAAGACAGAGTCCAAGATGCAAAAAGACAAGAAAAAGCCCAAAAAGTGAAGAAAATCAGCATTCCATCGCAGCACGATGGCTCCCATCGTGCCACGATGGGAACTGCTTGTTCGCCAAGAAATCAGAAGCAATAAATCTGAAGAGAATCTGTCCATCGCAGCACGATGTGTGCTATCGCAGCACGATGGAGTAACTTGGCGCCCAAGCTGATAAAATGCACAAGATCAGTTATAAAACTGAACTAAATCTTCACATCGCAGCACGATGGCCTCATCGTACTGCGATGCCTTGCTGAGGCCCATTACGAAAACTATAAATAGAACCTCCCATTCATTGTTTTATTCATTCAGAAATAGTAGAACACTCTCTACTATAAGGAGAGGTTCAGAGGAGCTCTATTGGGCATAGTTTTCTCCCCTTACGGGAAAACTAACTCAGCAAGGTATGATTTCTTTAGGCTTTTGTAGTTAGGTTATAATTTATTGTAATTTAAATATGTATTCTTTATTATTTATGCCTTAGGTTGTGGTGGAGAAGATGAACTCCCCTATGAATATTTGGAGTCTGTGATTGAGTCTAAGTTATAATAAATGATATTTAGTAATTATGTTTGTTATTTACTTTCGTGCACTTTAATAACGTATTCTCGTAATCTGGCCGGATAAGCGGGAGCGCCCATAGAATTGATATCATGTTTTGACTTGATATAGTCCGGAACTCGTAGTGAATAATGCTAGGTGTATAGAGACGGTAACATCCTGAACTAGTCGTGAACTGAGCGGTTAGAGGAGGAATCATGCACTAGGTGTGACCTGAGCACTTAGAAGATGAACAGCCCGATACTAGGACCTAGAGGTTAATTGGTGAAGGTTATAATGCGTGTTTATAAACAACTCACTTAGTAATTAAGGTATGTGACACATCGAGGTTAGGCTCTCGTAGGTACCTTAGTTGTTAACGTAGGGAAACTTTAATAGACATAGTGTAATAGTAAGGTATTACAACAACACGGATAATTCACCGCCGAACATAATCTAGGTAACTATGTTATACACCGGTCATGCCAAATATGAAGAAGGGAGGGAGTCCAACCACCATACCTAGCCTCTATATTTCTTGAATCTATTATTTATACATTCTGCAATTTATATTTCTGCAAAGCATTCCGCTTATTTTATAAAAAACCTTTTCAAAAACCAAAGTGAATGCAAACTATCACAAACTTAAATAACGCTAGTGAAGCTTCGGCACGATCCCTGTGGATACGAACTCATTCTAGACACCAAGAGTGTGAATTATTACTCGACGACAGACTGGTGCACTTGCCAGACCGTAGTCAATAACCTAAATACAAAAGCCTAAAGAAACATACCTTGCTGAGTTAGTTTTCCCGTAAGGGGAGAAAACTATGCCCAATAGAGCTCCTCTGAACCTCTCCTTATAGTAGAGAGTGTTCTACTATTTCTGAATGAATAAAACAATGAAAATGAGGCTCTATTTATAGTTTTCGTAATGGGCCTCAGCAAGGCATCGCACCACGATGAAGCCATCGTGCTGCGATGTGAAGATTCAGTTCAATTTTATAACTGATCTTGTGCATTTCATCAGCTTGGGCGCCAAGTTACTCCATCGTGCTGCGATAGCACACATCGTACTGCAATGGACAGATTTTCTTCAGATTTATTTCTTCTGATTTCTTGGCGAACAAGCAGCTCCCATCGTGGCACAGCCATCGTGCTGCGATGGAATGCTGATTTTCTTCACTTTTTGGGCTTTTTCTTGTCTTTTTGCATCTTGGACTATATCTTGATGCTTTTTCTTGCTTTTGTAGGTTTTCCTTCGTATTTGGGCCTGTCTTGGTCATTTTACTACTAATAATAATACTAAAAATACCGTAGAAATTCCTGTCATCAAGCACCATTAGGTAAACTGGCACGAATAGGATCAATTGAGTGTAATGAGTGAAACCAATGAGGTGAAGAACATATATGTTCATTAGCACCGGAATCTAAAATCCAATGACTAGGTTTAAAACAAGTTTAGAAAAGGAATTGTTACCTGAAGTGGAAGCATCATGAGGTGAATTACCTTCATGAATCACATTAGAGACACTAGCATTGTTTGAGGGAGTGGTGGAAGTTGGTTGTGAGACTGAAGCAAACAAATTTGCCTGTTGAAGCAATGATACAAGCTGAGTGTATTCATCTTGAGTCAAACCAGCACTGGTATTGGAGCCATTCAAGTGCGGTGTAACAGTAACAGAACTCGGTCCCTCGCTTGGATGCACATAGAAAACAGAATCGGAGTCAATAGGTGGAGGATGAACCGGTGCAACTCGCGGCGGCATGATCAAATCGGAGAAGAAGACGAGAAAAGCAGAGAAAATGCAAGAAAATGAAGGAAAGGGAAAGAAAATATCGCAACGGAATTGTAACAAACTTTTGGATCGTAACTAACTCCAAAGTGGAGTGTCTATCACTGATACCATATCATGAAGAAACGAAAATGATAGAATGAAAACTAACTTCATTAATTTCTACAGTTATTGCATCTCATATTTATATACAAACTAGTACACATGATAGCTAAGGTGTACTACTAATACTAGATCAACACCAATGATAACTAACTAAACAGTTAGTTCTAACTAACTCTGTGACGTGCCCTGCAAGTGATCGTATTACTCTTTGTATCTTCATCTTTGGATTGTAATAAGATGGTTCAATTGCTCTGTTCTTATAGAAGAATGGGTAGGTCTAATTTTAAGTTTGTTAACTTTTAAGAAGGTTTTGGTCTCTCCTCTTGGTTGATTTTACTTTTATTTTATGCCAAAATTGAATTTTAAAACTTAAAACTAGCTATAGAATCGGTTATGGTTATAATTGATCTTGTAACCGGTTTTGTGATATCAAAACCGGTTTGATATATAATATGATTATAGTATTCGGTAATAACTATAAGTGGATAAAAAATAATTTTGGATTGATTATGGCTTTTATTCTATCATAAGCAACCCTATTTGTAACTTGATTTCAATCAATAAGAAATTCAATTTTCTTTACTCGATCTTAAATTTAATCTTTGTCTTTTATCCAAAAAAAATTCTCTTTCTAAATGGAAACTTCATTTTTGTTGGTTTGTCTACTCTCTTGACTTTGATACTCTTAACTCTTGTTCACAATAACCATTATATAAACTCACATAAAAAAGTTCATGTTGCTTACAAATATTTGTGGACAATCTTTTCGGCACTTTTACAATTGATAAATGTTAGTGAGATTTGGCTTATTTTCATTAATACTCATAGAAAACTTCGTGTTGCCTACAAATATTTGTGGAAAATTGTCAGCACTTTTACATTTGATATTTTGCTTAGTGTCAATTTCCTTCGCAGCAAAGAAATAGGAAAGAAATAAAATTATAGCCGAAACAAATTTGAGAGTAAAAAGTCAAAGTTCCAGGGTGGGTTGTGATACATCCAAAACAAGAGATAAGAAGACAATTTAATTTAATTTCATTACCAAAATTTCAGAGTACAAAATCAAAGTTGCAAAGTGCATGAATTTAAGAAACAAAAAAAATAAAAATATAATTAACGGTTGCTACTTGGAGAACTCATTCTTCCCTACATATGACATTAATTTGTTACTCTATGGATATACACTCAATATATGACAGTTGCCCTCCATGCAAATCCAAATGGCACTCAATATATGGATAGATATTCTACTACAATCTATCTTAGATCCACATTCGTAATATGTTTTAATGATATGTACTTCACTGGCACCCTCGTTTGTACTAAAAAATAGGAAAAGAAATAAAATTATTGCTGGAACTAACTTGAAATTTTTAGCCATGTTCTCTCTTTTGGTATGTACCAAAAAAATACGGTTAGATCAATTTATAGTGTGTAAATATTATGCAATTTCAAACAATGTTTCTATCTTTTTAGCATTTAAGGTGATTAATGGGTTGCATTTGACCATTTAGAACACTTAAATAGTAAATATCCTTTGGGTAGATCAATGTTTTAAATTTGTCCCTTAAACACACTTTGTGAAAGGGGTAACAAAAAAACTATATAATCTAGAATTCTTATATTTTGCGGTTCAATAATTGTATTCCTATAAATATTTCAAATTTTATATTGCAAAATGCTTAGTGGTACGACATTCTTCATGACGAAATTCGACGAAGTCGCTAAAACTCTATGTTTATAGCTTTTAATTTTTTTTATTACTATATACCGTTTATTATATTAAGTATAAATTTTTAAAACAAACCTTAATTCCTATTACTAGTTAATTATTAGCTTATTTTTTATGAACCAACTAGTTTAATTTTTGTGTTAGAATGGCGCATGATCACTACTAGAAAAATTTTAAATACCAATGGATAAAATCTGTGTCTAAAATGCAAATATTCTGTCACTAAGTATGTTAAAGACGGATTTGATGTTGTCGGTAATTTCCTCGTCTCTGAACTATTAGAGACGGACAAAATTGGAACCGTTCATGAAATATGCAGTACCGAGGTTCGAATCTCAGTATTTTCACTTGTTTACTCCATCCGTCCCAAAATAAATGACCTGTTTGACTTCGTTTACGCTTACCAGTGTCAAACTTTGATCGCTAATATCTTTAATTATCTATTATTAAAAATTATAAAAATTGTATATTTTGAAAATACTCGTCGAGACAAATTAAACAAGATCTCATATGCTAATATTTACAAGTATATATAAATAGAAAAATAAGGTCAAAGTAGGTCAAATGAATAGTACACTAAGTCAAAATTAGGTCACTTCTTTTGGAACCGAAGGAGTACTTTAAAAAGTGAATTTGTAGTCATTAAATTATTTTAAAAAAAAATCTTGAATTTATAAACAAACAAAGCCAAAGATAAAAAAGTAATAATTGAACAAGTGTAAGCCTTTGAGGTGAACATCAAATTGAGCTACTAATTTTGGGTCGGTGTGGTGAAATGCAAAACGTGGATCATTGGTAAGTTTCATTGGTCTCAGGGATATCAGGAAGAATATGCCGTGTAAAGTAGACCATAATGTCTAACTTGTATTTGAAATTCAGAGAGCGAAATGGTAAGTGCGTCTGTCGTCGAATTTCGTCGAATAAACTGTCGTACCATATAGCCGTTCTCTTTTATATTTAGTATGTATTCAATATTTCAACAAGTTTTGGACCCACATCTAATTTCATAAGTAGTTTTAAGTCTACACATAACATTATAGGGATCTAAAAACTTTCTTTGACAAATCAACAATTTGACATTTCATAAATCGTGGAATGAGATTTGGCTTACTATTATTCTCCTTCGCAATTATTAAGAAATATGAAAAAGATTTAAAATTTGTAGTGGGAATAAACTTAAGAGTGTATAAAGCTCATCAAATATTAAAAACAATTAAACATTTTTAGCACTTATGTTGATTATTGTCTTGTATTTTTTCATTTAGAACACTAAGTAAATGTCTCTTTGGTAGATCAATAAGTTAAGTACCTAATCCTCTCTATTCATGGCCAAGTGCATGTGAGGAGGCACTTATGCTGATTATTGTCTTGTATTTTTTATTTTTTTATTTTATTTAAAAAAAGTGCATGTGAGGATATGAAGCCCCGATACGCGACACGATATGGATACGATACCGATACGCCGATACGTGAAAATTTTAAAAAATCTATATCCGATACTGGCGCGATACATTATTTAAAAATTAATTTTAAAATTAAATATATAAATGCACAATATATAAACATGACTAAAATCAATAATATTAATAATGATAATTTTTTTTGAAAGACAAAAAATTATTATTATTATTATTATTATTATTATTATTATTATTATTATTATTATTATTATTATTATTATTATTATAAACGTCAATAGTTCATTGTACAAAGAGTACACACAAGCCAATAAGCTTGCACAAGAGCAAAACAGTTTAAGGCTCAACATACAAGGGTTCCTCAGTCTTCCTCAGTCCTAACTAAAGACATATAATAGCTTAAAAAATATATAATAGTCATGACATTACCAGTACATTTTAAGTTATACATCTTAAGTTAAGTATTATACAAAAAGAACATCATTAGTACTATCCCAAAAACATCACTGGTACTATCCAAAAAAAGACATAGTTAGTTACCCGTGTAACAACATAATAGTTTCACATTCATTAGGAAACACGGATTGTATCGAATATTATTTTTTTATTTAAAAATAAAGATTTAACCGATACTTTTCCGATACGAGTATCGGGAAGTATCGGACGCGTATCGGATATTATTTTTTTACTTAAAAATAAAGATTTAACCGATACTTTTCCGATACGAGTATCGAGACGTATCGGACGAGTATTGGTATCGAGGACGTATCAGACACGATACTTCACCATTTTTAGAGTATCGGGGCTTCATGGGAGGAGGATATAGCATTCTCCGTTGATCATGACTTTTGTTGATTTAGATTTGTAACAAAGTGTATTATAAGTTATAATCGCAAAGCTATATTTAGGTCAAGAAGATGTTTGTTCAAGAGGAGAAATTGATGTATGTTCAGATCGTACATTATAATGACTAGGAGTAATATGTCAATCGTGCGTTGAAACGGTTTAAGAAATTTCAATGTGTTTATTATTCTGTTAATCACCTGTTAAGTGAAATGTTTGTATATTAAGTGTGAGTGTATGCGCGTATATTGTAACACACCGTTCCAAAAAAATAATAATAATAATCTATTATCTATTATCTATTATCTATACTAATATATAAAGGGGATACAATTTTTTGGGATGGCTTTTTTGTAATTCCTATTTTACCCTTAAAAAATAACTTCCACATAAAAATAGATTTTCAGTTTTTTTTAGTAAATAATATATTTTTTTTCTTAACAACTAAGCACAACTTCCACATAAAAATAGATTTTCAGTTTTTTTATAGTAACAAAAATATAATTTTTTCTTCTCAATAACTAACAAAAAAAAAAGAGGTTACATAGTTATCAATTAAGTCCAATAAAAAAGAAGATTAAATAGTTATTTATATTTGCACAGTAGAGAGTATCGATCACAAAAAAAAAAATATCGATCACACAAACGGGCACAAAGAGGATACAAATTTTTGGGATGGCTTTTTCATTATACCTATTTTACCCTTAAAAAAAACTACCAAAAAAAAAAACAAAATATTTATATATATGTTGAAAAATAACTTCCACATAAAAATAGATTTTCAGTTTTTTTTAGTAAATAATTTTTTGTTTATCTTAATAACTAAGCACAACTTCCACAAAAAGTATGTTTCAATTCTCTTATAGTAAAAAAAAACATATATATTTTTTTTTTCTTAATAACTAGCCACAACAAAAAAAGGATGTTAAGTAGTTATCAATTAACTAAGCCCAATAAAAAAGGAGATTAAGTAGTTATTTATATTTGCACAATAGAGAATTTCGATCACAACAAATAAATAAAAAAGAATATCCATGACACAAACGGACACGGTGGCGGCTAGTAATAATAAAAGGAAATAAATAATAGTAAGTAAAAAAAAAAAAAAGAAGGGTTTGGAAGTCAGAACCCGCGTAAACAACCACCCACATTATTCATTCACTCTCACTTTCCCTTTTCCATTTTTTTTCTTCATCCCTCTTATGTTACTGCTTCTTTTCCATTTGCTTTTACCAACTCATTAATCTCACAAACAAATCAAACACTCATGAAAATATTTACTCCTTTCAAAATAAGGCTTCCTCATAGTTCTACTAATGTGATTGGGTATAATTTTGGGGTTAGAGTTAATGTTCTAGGGATGAAGATGAGTACCCATTCTTGGAGAGTTGCTTATTGAAACTCTTTGAGGTAAATATACAATTTATAACTCAATATTGTGTCTTTTGGTATGTGTAGTTTGGGTTAGAAATTTAATATTAGAGATTAGAGTAGATATTTGGGGATTTTATGGTTCCATATTCTTAGTTAAAACTCTAGATTGATTTTCTAAATTTTGATAAACATTATGATACTCAGATATGACGCCGGAAGCTTCACATGCTTCTCAGGAGTGGTTGGAGAGCAAACTTAGTTGATTCGTCATAACTGTGAGTTGATGATGATCATTATCACATATTTTAATTATGGTTATTATTGTTATTTTGCTTATTTTCTATGTTTAAGTATTTATGAAAATTGGGAAACATAACCTTTAAACATTTTTCTCATCATCGTTATTAAATTTTTAAAGTTATCGATGTTAATACGGTCTTTATTTGGATTTACTATGATCTATTGAGCATAAGAATTGAAATTGAGATTTGATTTATATACTTTCGGCGTAAGTTTGATATGTTGAGAATTTTGGTTTTGAGGTATGTGTTTTGAAAATGTTGATCTTCTCCAATTGGATTGGATTTGATTTTACTTATGGTTTATAAAGTGGAATATTTTCAATTCCGTTTGGACTATATGTATTTCAACAAAAGCTTTCGAAATGTATTGAAACATGGTTTTAAGAGATGTATTTTTAAAAATCACGATTATAATGACGACGACCTAGGTGCACCTAGTAATGTTATTCGGTTAGGGAGAATTACCCGTTAGATGGAGCTACCCCTATGGAGAGGCCGCTATTAGGAGGAGAGGGCTATCAACGAGATGTAAACTCCCTAATCGATAGATTTGATTTTTCATTAGTCGAGAGAAAAGAGCTATCCGTTAGATGGAGCTACCACTAAGGGAGGCCACTCTTAGGAGGAAAGAGCTATCAACGAGATGGAGCTAGCTCTCGGTTTGATGACATGTTTTCCGAATCGATGAGAAAAGGGCTATCCGTTAGATGGAGCCGCCACTAAGTGAGAGGCCGCGCTTAGGAGGAAAGGGCTATCAACGAGATGGAGCCATCTCTCGATTCTCTGACAACGATTTTATTTTATTGGATTTCCATATTTTCTTTAAAGATGGGTATTTTGATTCTTTGATTATTCTCGATTTCTATATTTTTATAAAGTTGTTGATTTGATTTTCACCTCTTTATGACGTTTGATTTTTGAATAGTTTTCTTTTATGGATAAATTTACAAGTTTAGTGAATTTTCACGTTTACACGGGATTATGGATTAATTATAGTTTTACATGATTACCACCTTCCTAAATTGAAATTAAGTTTGAGAAAACTAATTATTCGTGCTCTTGTGTGTTTCCCTTCTAGTTGATGGTGATTGTTGTCTCTCACTAAGTCTTTGTGACTTACCCCCCCCCCCCCCCCCCCCCCCCCCCTCATCTTATATTTTTTCAGATTTAAAGTCAGCTGAGTAGAAAGCTTCTAGCAGAGCTAAAGATCTATCAGTGTCACTCTTTTGGTATGTCTCCTATATGTATAAATTGGACCATTGATGTATCTGCAGCTATTGGTAGTTCAAAGATGTTATATTTTGAGTTGCACAAACATCTAGTTATGTCATTTTGAATTTCTGGCTGGTTTATAAGTGTATAAACATGATTTATTCCGATTTGGGAAATGTTAAAAAATACAGAGGATACTCTGTCGAAATTTCTGTGAATATTATTTTGAAGTAAAGATCATTTTGGGAATTTCTTGTTTATGGTTTGTTAAGTTTGGTCATAAGGCTTGCCGGACTAGTGTGATAGTTCGTGCGCCGGTCACGATGCGGATTCGGGTCGTGACAAAGTTGGTATCAGAGCCTGGTTGTAGGTCCTAATAGCCGCAGACATAGAATGAGAATAGATTCTTGCTAGTAAATTGTGAACCGCGGCACCATTTACTTGCAAGAAGCTATTAGCATTCTATGGTAGTCTCACTTGTTGTCCAATCCCATGATCTCTTTTGGTCTTTGATTTGTCTCACTCAGTTTGTCGTCTTGTTCAATATTCGGTCAATTTTCTTTAATTTGGTAAGGATGCCACCGAACACTAGGATCTCCACTAGAAGGGAAGTTTGCTCCTTATGGGTTTACTTTCACAACCTTAAGACCTAATCAAAGAGGTTGTGATTCGGTCGTACTCGTTGTCAACTTAAAGCAAATGATGGAGGATGTGGCGTTCACGTCAACGGACGTGGCTTAATGGCACTAGTAGTTAGTGTTGAGGTGCCTAGAGGAACAAGAAGATTTCTACAAGTATTGCAACAACTTGTTGCGATTGTTGTTGAGAAGTAGCTTGATAATCTAAGACAAACAAATATTGACGACTCACAAGAAGTTAGCTAGGGTGAGTACCAGGCGATAACTCCATCTAGAGAGATTGGTGTTGACATAGATAAATTCGTGAAACATAAACTCTTACCTTTTCTACGTCCAGTGTGTGTGGGGATCCACTAAAATTCATTAAGTGTCTAAAGAGGTTATAAAAGGAATGATAATGCTCAGATATAAGGGTGGTGAAGTTGACATAATTTAAGTTGGAGAGTTTGGTATAGTACTTGTGTGATACACTTATGTGTTGTAAACGAAAAGGATCAGTGAGATAATCTTTCTATTCTTGTAGGCTCTTCTTAAAAAGTTAGTGTATAATAAGGTATACATAGATTGCTTAGTTTCCATTTAATGTTTGTCCAACTAGAAAACTATTGTGTCAAGTTGATGTTGGACGGAATAATTTTGGTATTTGGAAAGCACTATTCATTCTCATTGGTGTTAAGAAATTGTTGTTTATATAACTTACATAATTATTATTTTAATATAAAAATCAAATATGGTATAAAAACTTATCCATTAGAGCCACACACTAAAACTATTCACACACCAATTCCCATATTGCTAAACTAGAGGAGGTGTATTGAGAAAAACTCAAGTTTTACACTTACATTTAAAATTGATAAGACATTAAAATAGTTTATAAACAAAGTCAGCTTTTAAAGATGAGTTAGACTAATGTAAAAATTTAAACCAAATGTTAATGATGTTACCCCTTGTTGGTTCATTATGTAATCCTCCAACTTTCTTTCAATCATTTCATTAATTTAATCAGCTATTTTTTTCTTTCAACAATTGATATGATTCATGTTAATCGCAACCTGAATGAGCCGCAAGTAAACTACAATAAGTGAAGAAAATCATATAATGCATGTAGGGCCTGTTTGTATTTTTGAAAATAGATTTTGTAATTTTTTTTTAAAAAATATTACAAGTTTTTATATTCATTTTTTCTAAATTGAAATGTTATTTTTGACATTATATAAAATAAACATACATTATTGAAGATTAAAACATAGTCAAAATCTTAATTTTTTTAAAAGGTTTTATTTTAAAAATGATTTTTATGAAAATATATTTGAAATAACTTCAAAATTACGTGATTTTTTTTGAAATTTTGATATCCAAATTTTTTTTCAACAAAATGATGAAATACATAAAATAACATTTTAAGAATAACTATTCAAACAAAATTTTCATTTAAAGCTTTTATAAAAAGTTTCTTTGTAAATTTTTTTACACAAAATTATGTTACACTATAAAATCCATTTTTAAAGAAAGTCAAAACAAACTGACCCATAATCTCTTCCGAAAATCAATAAATCGATACAATGTTGAGTACAAGTACATTGAGTTGGATTTTGAATCTACAAATGTCAAAATTCAGTTAGAAGTAAGTTTAAATGGACAGGTTCAATTTTAAAAATTTTAATTCAGTTATATTTGAACTCGCATCAAATGGGGAGAATCCATTTTCTGATAATATACATATATGATTGAAAAGACCCCTATCTAACACCAAATGAGACTACTCCTACCTTTTTTCTCAAAAAATATTGTATTTTTCGGATCAGGATTCTCTCTCGGGGATTATCCATCGGAAAAGGTGCAGTTCAATCTTGACCATCTATTTTGATAAAAAATAAAAACAAAATTGTACAAATAATAAAATCAATGGATTGAATTGCACTGCAGGAAGTAATGTACCGCAAATGATCCTTTCTCGGATTTTACATACCACTCACCTTATTTTATTTTATTTTTTACTTTTTCCTCTCTTCCAATGTTCATCCCATCCAACATATATAATATTTCATCCGTTCATATTTATAAGAGCTAATTTGATAAAAACACACCAATCGTTAGTTGGTTCAGTGGTGATTGGCGCTGAACTTGGTAGGGAGGACCACGGTTCGATCCCCCGCAACTGCGATCGGGCTGGTGGTGTAAACCAAAAAAATTTTTTGATAAAAACACGAGTTTTAAGAAAGTTTGTTTTTTTGTCAAAAAAGAAGGCAAATTAGTTTTAATATCAAATTGGTTGACAACATAAATGATTTTCCATATTTACCCTCGATAATGACACCATCTTTCAAATAAGAATTAAATGCTATTAAAAAAAAAGAGTAAATAAGGATAGTTTTGGAAAAAAGTAATTAATGTCATTGATAATTGCAAAATGATCTTATAAAAGGACAAATTTAATAAATCTAAAAAATAAGTTAATTTTTATAAAAAAGACCGGAGAAATATAATTTATCCCAATATTTTTTTTTTGCTTTCACCATCAATTAAATCTACGTCGGGGTTAATTTTGACATTATATAGTTCCTAACTCTTCCCAATCTCGGTTGATGTTTAACCCTTGCAAAAACTATATAAGTTTTCTCTTACCTCTCTTTTCTATCTTTGCAATCCTAACCAACCATAATTTGAAACCGAAAATTTGTCAGAAAATGGAAACACAAACATTACGGTTATGTTATCCATTCACACTCATCAACACCAAAACTAACAACAACTGCCGCAAAACACTCTCTCCTCTTTGGCGCACTCTCACAACCAAATCTCACTCTTCCATTTTCTCCAAACTGGAAGCCACCAGCAATAGCAAGGCATCATTCAACGAGGCTGCTTTCGAGGCCGAGCGGCTCGCCCTCGACGCCGAAGCTCGACAGGCAATGGCAGCTGAGGAGGAAGAATCTTCTCTTAAAGATGATCCGAAAGCTTGGAAATGGATAATTAGAAAAAGAATTTGGGATTTAATGGAAAGGAATAATTTTGCACAAAATCCAAGACCTGTTCATCATCGAATCCCTAATTTTGTTGGTGCTTCTATTGCTGCTGATAAGGTATGCTGGTGAGTGACATGAGAAATTGTTGCCATTTATTTATTTTTTTATTTTTGCTTTCACCACCAGTTTAATCTGGTTCAGAGGTCGGTTCTGGCATCATGTAGTTCTAGCCCCCTCCAGATCGCAGTTGTGGGGATCAAATTGTTGCCATTTATAACGATAGAAAACTGTTGTATAGATTTTGGAGTGAATAGATTTTTGTTTTCATAAAATTTTAGGTGGAAAATTTTGTATAGAAATGCGTCCGTTTGATTCTATCATGTGTTGTTCTGTCTAGTAATTATCTTTTGCAGATCAAACGGACGCATTTCTATACAAAATTTTGTAAGATATCGAACAACTTCTGGTTTTAGATGATGTTTCCAGAAATTTTAGGTGGACAAATTTGCTTCTGCATTTATAGAAATGAGTTGTTTGATTTTGATATGCAAATGATAAGTACTAGAGAGAACAGCACATGACAGATAGCACAACTCAAACTTTTATGATATTGAACAACTTGTTATTTTAGACGATGTTTGATGGACAAAATGTTATTTTGGTTTTTCAGTTTTTGTCTAGTTTCTTGTTCTCTTCAGTTGTAGGAATAATTTTAATATTAAACACAGTACAACTGAAGCTGTTATGTTCGGTCCCTTATGTAACATAGATCAAATGCACTAGAATAACTAACTTAAATTGGTTCAGTTGATAAGGAGTTTGGTTCATATCCTGCAAGGGAGTGAGTTTATTTCCCTTTTAGCCTCGAATTGTGCCTTGGTGAGCCAACGAGACTGACAGTGTTCTATATTCTTCCAGTTACCTAGTAGTATAGCAGTGAATATTGTCATTGTTCTGTTTCATTGGGTAATTAAGCTCTTCTGCAAACTTCCATGTGCTATAAGTAAATACAACTGAATACATTGTAACAATGCAATCAATTAGAAGTTAAAAGTCCCATTTCTTTCATACCATAAATATCAGTCAGTAACTAATCTTGACAAAGCATACTACTCAGAGTTTGGTCTCCAGTCAAAGCATCTATCCTTCATTGTTGCCGTCAACATGAACAAACTTCTATGATTGTGTATGATGCATATTCAATTTTTGAAAGTCAGGCACTAATTTTTTCCCGCACGGAACATCATTTATTACTTTATTACCTGAAGTAGTTTGATCACCTCAAAACTTGTTCTGTCGTCCTGAATAATCTCCCCATTTATGAGCTCGAAAATCGAATCTAGTGCTGCAAATTTTCTCCTTGCCCACAAACAAGTTACCATTGCTTATCACATGATTAGTACAATCTCTATCTATATGAAAGATTTCTTGCAATATATGTACTGAATATTAGGTTTGTTCCGGCAATGTGGTTTTATTTTTTGCAGATGAGGGAGCTAGATGTGTTCAGCACTGCACAATGTGTGAAGGTTAATCCCGATTCTCCTCAAAAGCAAGTCAGATTTCTCACTCTTTCAGGTTAGTTAGATGCTTCATTTTGAGTTTGTGTGTGGTGTTCAGTAAGGAGGGAGAAAGTTAGTCATGAAGTATAAACATGTTTTTGTGTGCCTTGATGATTTTGTTGCTAAGTTTCACAAATTAATGTACTGGCATAATAGAGATCTAGTAAAAAAGGTATATAAAAAAAACATAATTTCTACATCATGTTTCATTTGAAGTTTAGATTGTTTATCATGTTGGATGTCTAGGTGCGTCTAATATTTAATTATTAGAGCATGTAAGACCTTTTGAATATGAAGGTACCTATGAGACTGCGACTAGTAACTATGACGGCTTTTCATTGAAATTATGCATCCTACAGCAATGTAGAAGAATTATCGGAATAAGTTGTCCAGGTTTATATCTTTTTTCGTACAAGGTTATAACTTATATTTTCCTAATTTAAGTTCAGTATTGATGCTTTTCGGATTTATGGTGATTGTTTTGTTGGTACCTTTGATATTCACCCTTGTTTGGCCTTTCTATTTAACTAGGGAAAGTGATAGCCTACACCCTCTATGCAACTTAGCACAAGAGTACAATTAAGAAATTCAAATTACTATAACAAAAATTGTGTTTGATAATAAATTTCTGATTTAACATATTCAAGACTTGCTGCACTTTCTCATCTCTCGTGGTTTTCGTTTAATTTTATCTTCAACGTCTATGCAGATGGAAAGAAGTTGTTAACTCCTCAACCACGCTTGCGGACTGGTTTTTTCTCTGTAATTGAGTCCAATATGTTAACTTCGGGTACCATCAAGGAAGCCTGTACTTCTGTTGGAGTTGCCAAATATGGACGGCCAATTGGATTAGATGAAAAGATAAAGGTAGATCTTATTGTTATTGGATCTGTTGCTGTTGACCCGAAGACAGGTGCTCGATTGGGAAAGGGAGAGGTACATTTAAATGCATTTTACATTTCTTATGGTTATCTTTAATTAAACTCAGGTTCATTTTACAATCATACTACCCTGCCTCACGATCCTTAATAGGATTTCAATCTTGACAACTTTTTATGTGATACTGGTTAGAAAAGTTTGTTTTTGCACGCTGCTTCACATGTTTGTTTAAAATTTAAATATTACTTCCTCCGGTCCATTTTATAAGAAACATTTGACATTTTATGTTTATTGAATAATTAATGTATCTGGTTTATATCATAGACCAAATACATTAGTTATTCGATGAACCTAAAAAATTGATTGTTTCTTATAAAAAGGACCGAAGGAAGTATAAACTTTTCCAGCCAATTAACTTATAGCTCACAAGTGTCTGCATATAAGAGTCTTGTTTCAAGGGCTTTTTATTAACTTCTCTGTGACATTATTTAATTTACCAATTGTAATTGTAGAGAATAGTTGATTTAGCTCATAAATGACCTTTTGAACTATTATTGCACTTTGAACTTGAATGTTCCTTCAACTAAGAGAGAATGAGAGTGCAGGGATTTGCAGAACTTGAATATGGTATGCTACGGTATATGAAAGCTATTGATGATTCAACACTAGTTGTTACCTCTGGTAATTTTGATTCTTGCTTTCGTAACTTTTCCTCGGCCATTTTTCCAATTTTCATTTATTGATATCATAACACAATGAGAACTACTCTTACAGTGCATGACTGCCAATTGGTGGATGACATTCCAATCGAAAAGCTGTTAATCCATGATGTACCGGTGGATATCATTTGTACTCCAACCCAAGTCATTTTTACACATACATCTATTCCGAAGCCTCAAGGTTGGTGAAAAATTTCTATCTAACTTTGCATTTTCTTTTTCCTTAAAGTGTTTTTCTTCTAAAGACTTTGAGTGTGTTTTGAATATTTTTGTTTTTCAAAATTTGCTTTATAAAATAGTTTTATAAAACAGTTTTTCAACACAAATTAGCCAAACAAGTTTTTGGGTCTGATTGGATTGATTTGTGTTTATCTACTTGAATAACCACTTTTGGGAGTATTTGGAAAATAGGTTATGACAAGTCCATAAGCTGTTTCAGCTTATGAAAACAACTTATATGAAAACAGTATGACTTTATTTTATTGTAAAAATAACTTTTACATAAATACTTTTAAGAGAAATGTTTATGCTATAAACGCTTAATTAAGTTGTTTTTTTTGGTGAACTTAATTAAGTTGTTTATCCATACACGACCTTTCCGTTTTTAATTTTTAAAAAATAAAACTAGTTTTTGAAAACAGAAAAATCAAACTAGTTCTAACTCAACATACTTCTTTATTTTAGGAATTTATTGGGACAAATTGTCTCCTGAGAAACTTGGACAAATTCGTATACTTCGAGAACTGAAGCGGAGAATTGAGCTAGAGACTGGACAAAAACTTCCTACTGGTCCATCAGAGAAACTACCCCCTACTGCTCAACGAAATAAAAGGAGTTAAGTTAACTAGTAAATGAGTTTTGATGAATTTATGTATATATTTGAAATGTTTAGCATATTATATAAAAAGAGGGAATGTTTAATAAGGCTATATGAATACCAATTCTGAAGTGATTCAAGAAAGAATTTAATCAATGTAAATATTGCTTATGAAGCCTCTTGATGTTGCTGGTATTAACATGCATATTGAAGATAGAAGCAATCCAATACCATAGTCAGAACAAGGACATAGAAGCAATCAATGTAAAAATTGTATTAACCTGCATATTGAATTAACAGTAGGATATTATTATCCAAAAGACCGAACAAGGACACGGTTAGGTTGATTCTCCGAGATATTCGAGAGTCTTGGGTCACTCCTTTCTAAGAAATGCCATGTCAGTTTCAATTTCTCTTCCTTGCATATTATTTCTATTTCTATATGAGGTCTAACACAAATTCACTTTCAAAGAACAAGTGATTGCTAGATTCTTCTTGCTTGTTGCACAAGATACACATGGAACTTTTTATAATGGAACAATCTCCAACCTTGAAGAGATCTAGTAGGAGGTATAGAGATTCCAAATTCTTTACCAAAAAAAAGAGAGAGAGAGATTCCAAATAAGTTTAGCCCAAGACTGCTCTTGCAGGGAAGGCTTTGGAAATAGATAAGAATCCTTAAAACACATCTAACCAATAGTAGAGTTCTTCTAGATAAGTTTTGATAGAACTCAGCTTCAAAGATCAAATAATAATGGTGAAATTGATGGAATAGTGTAATTGTATTAATGGAATAAGGAAGCAATTACAAAGGTAGTAGTAATAACAAAGCAAATAACAGAATGAAAGGATAACAAATTGATAGCAAGCTACCAATCCCCAAAGCAACAATGTGCCCCCAAATCACTCAAGAGTGATCCCATAGTTTCTAACTGAATTTCTAGCTACCCTATTCTCTTACTTACTACTACTAAGAATACCTCCAATGGTGCAACCTCTACAAAGATATTTTATAGGTCTCGTCAGTGCTACATCACTTTGAAGCAACTCACCCATTTTTTACTCTAATAGTGTAACTCTAAAAAACTTACATTGGGTCCCACGACTTTATCTCACATATTAATATTTTATTCATATTTAGTTTTATAACAACTTAAAATATTAGTCAAATGTCTCAAGAAAAAAAAATTAATTAAAGGAACCTGCAAAGTTCCGTTGCATTCTAACATCACCGTGTTGCCACCTGGCGTACTTCACTGTGGAATATATCCAAATTAATCCCCCTTCATGCAATCCAGCTTGCGGACGAACTCCAAAAAATGTGCCGCTGGAGTTGCTCTTATATAGTGATTAATTCCTCATACATTCATTGTACACTATGCTACCTCATCATTCTTTCCTTTCCACATTTTCTCACATATACCCTCCATATTTTTGGTTTAGGCCCACAATCAAGGCCCATTTCATCATTCAACTCTCTATCAAGTTTATCCTTAGTGATAAATTTGGAGGAAAATCACTTTTGTCACCCTATGGTTTCTGGGGCGCGCCCTACGAAATGACCAAAATACCCCTGTCCGTGACTTGTGCTACAGACACTCCCCAAAACACCCTACAATTATAACATCAGTGACTTAAGTCATGGACGTTATTTTTTAAAATTACTCATTTTTCCTACATCCGCGACTTAAGCCATAGAAGGGTATTTTGGTTATTTTGTAGGGCGTGCGAGTAACCCATATATAGGGTGGCAAAAGGAAAACCCGTTTGGACATGTTCACATTTTGCTCAATGTCACCAGCACAATGAAAGTTTCTTATCCATCTAGCAATTGCGTTGCTACAGAGAGGTAGGCTAAGAATATAAATAAGGAAGTTGTATGTAAGCATACTATGTAATGTAACACACTTTTGTCTACTTGAACCCTTCCTGCAATGGAAAGTAAATAAGCCTCCTAAGCTTCTAATTTAGATTTAGTTATGTCCATAACAAGCATAAGGTGCACAACTTTTGGCTTTGCATTTAAAGATAGAAACTTTAAGATAGATGAAAGGAATAGCGCCCAAAGAAAAGTCTAGAATAAAGGATATTCTAGCCTACGCGGCTCGTTAGAGCCGAGTTTTCTTGGAATGTAGTTAGCAGTTCGACGGAGCATCCATTTTAAGTTTTGCTGGGTTTTTACACTCTAAACTCAATCATATCTGCCTCAGTAGTTTTAGGAATTAAGATCACAATATTGAGATTCCAATTAGTTTTAAAAAAGTGCTAGACAACTTGGAAAATATCTTTGACCAAAAACATTCCAATATGTTTTGAAAGAAATAAGCACCATACTCATTAGGGTGACTTATTTCAACTCATCCAAACTAGGTAACTTATTTAACATATGTCCTCATTTATTATCAACAAAATTACTTTTATTATTGCTTAACTTAATTTCAGGTCATTCTAGATCTTTTTAATCCTTTTACCATGTTTGCATATGGATGTCTAAGCTTCAAATCTATAGAATTTTTGTTTGGAGCATAATATATATTTTTGTTTAGAATCACTTGATGTTAGAACCAACCCCCGAATCAGATTAGACACATAAACTGGATACTGGTGGTGAAAACTAAATACTCAAACATGAAAAAATGACTAAAATAATGCGAAAAAAAAATAGTTACTTAAAATTATGATAATATATCAGCACAATTGAAATTTTGTCTTTATTACATTGTAGAGTCGACTTTTTCAACAAGATCATTATTCACACAATTGCTTTAACTTTAAATTAAATAAACACTGCAAAAACGTACACATCTCTACAAAGAATAAAAACAAAAAGAAATCCCCAATATATTCAGTACAGAAAACACAGCGGGAACATACTTTGTTTGAAAAAGAAAAGAAATAGAGAGATTCATTGATTTTCATAAAATAATAGAGATTCATTGATCCACAAACCAGACCAGCCGAATCCTCTATAAGCAAAATGTCTCCTAGAAGGCTAGAATTTAATTTACACGAGTGGAAATATTGGTTAACAAGTTTTCTTTTTTGGATTATATAGCACACACTTTAGTTTGTATTTTTTTGTAAAATGCAAAATAAAGATTTTATTAAAAGATTAGGTCACCTACATATGATATCTAAGCACAAAAAGTTAGCAGCCATTTTAGATAGTTTATGCTTAGAAGAAATTTTAAGAGAATACAATTTTTTTATTTGATGAACGTTCACAATTAGAGGATTGCTAACGCTTGGACATTACAGAGACTTTAAACTGGTCTGAAGCAGGAGTAAAGATTGACAATGAGGACGAATTAGATAACAAGTTTCATATCGAAAATGAGATGGTTTGAGCAAAAATTTATAAATAAAAATAATTTTCATCTTATAAGTTGATTTTATAGAGTTGATATTAGTAAATACAAGGTTGAGCATACATGTATATTTAAAGTAAAATATCTTTTTTAAAACATAATTACTATTTATAGTTTCTTTAATATTTGTCTATAGAGTGCAATTTAACCTATATATGTAAAAAAAAAAAAGTACAAGTTAACCTTTTCTTTTAACATGAAATTGGTACAACATTATTTGAGATGTTCTAGCCGATTTTATGGACTTATAAACTATTATTCGACATTAGTTGATCAAGTTCACTTAAAATAAATAATTAAAGGAAATTTAACATATGCTCTTGGATAATGGTCCATATAAGACCACTGTCATTCGTAGTTGTAGCTATAAATGTGATTATGACAGTTTAAGAGAACTAATGTAACACTACAAAAATTATGATATACTAGTAAAGGAAAGGTTAGACCATATATAATTGAGGATGAATTCTTCGGTGTACATTTTATTTAATATGTATCGGTTTATTTGCTGATGTAAACAATTGTGAATTTTTAGTTAAATAGTTACTTCGTAGATCTTTTTTTTTGGACAAATACTTAGTAGATCCTTAAATAATTCTTTTAGCGAAATTGATCCTTAGTAGTATACTCTAAAAAATGTAAAAAAAACTACTCTATTCGTATCAAAATGTAAGTCATTTTGAGAGAAAAAAATTGTACCAAATTGTATGTCACTTTACATTATCAATGAAACATTTAATATTTTTTTTCCTATTATATCCTTAACTATTTATTTCTCTTTCTTCTTTTAATTCTTCAATTTATCTTTTCCACACCATTAATGAAGGATAATTTTGTAAACTAACTCATAATTTATCTTTTTTATACAACAATGATTATTTTTTCTAATTTGTGTAAAATAACCAAAATGACTTACATTTTGGTACGGATGGGGTATAATATAAAATCCAAAATGAATTATTATGAAGTTACTTTTATTTTTAGGATAACGATCGGCACTGCACTCGTGATTCATATGCTTAAATCAACATTGTAATCATAATATAAGTTCCAAGTCGCATAAAAACAACAAAAAAATGACATGTGCATGTTTAATCTTGAGCGTGACCAAGTACCAGCCTTTCCACATGTGTAGCAAATGAAAAGGAAGTAAAAGCAAATCACCTCCAATATCATATGAACCATTCAAATTTCTAAACGTGGCAAAAGTTTTGCCTTGTTTTCACAAAATGCTGGATTGTGTGAATCCACCTGATTGATCCATCCTAAGGTTGGTGGCATCGATCTTTTGCTTCATCCACACTTCACGCAGTGGCGGTGCTCGAACCCTGATTTAGGGGTGCAAAATTTTAATTAATATTTTAATAATTTTATTTATAGACACACACATTCAAAAATTATATAAATAAGATTTACAACTATTCACTACATAGTTTAATATGTATTTAATTTTGTATTTTATTTGAGAGAATTTAATTTTAGAGAGAAATTGGAAGAAAAAAAATGAAACAAGAAAAAAGTATTTTGAATTTTTAAGTAGTGGTGCAAAGCAAAAAAATCAGGGAGTGCAAAGTGCAAAGCCATAGAGGTATTAGTAAAAAAATATTTCTTAAATAAAATGAGATTTTCTGAAGCACCCCCTCACTGTACTACAGCACCGCCCCTGCTTACAAGGTTATGAAATGAGATTTTCTGAAGCAGTTACAGTAAATTGTCGTTCAATGAAATAAAAGTGACTATTTCTCTACACCTTTATAATTTGGGGTATTTATCATTCAGTCGAGTACTTCTGTACTCTTTTATAATTTGGGGGTATTTACCCTTCAACCAATAAGAACAATCCACAAAAGTAAATTTGTATGTGGTTCCTACAACCAACTTGTAACAAACTTGTAGGAATCACGTACAAATCTACTTATCTGATTTGTTCTCATTGGTTGAAGTGTAAATAACTTTAAATTGTGAAATACAGTAGTAAATTAGAATAAACAATTTTTTTTTTGGTTCTATGTTCTAGCTAATTTTGAGGACTTTTGGATGCGGCATAAGAAGTTGATCAGGTTCACTTAAATAAATAATTAAACGAATTTAGCATGCTCTTTGACCATGGTCTATATACGACTACTTGTTAGTGACATGGACATGAGGTGTAGCTTTATAGGAATGATAATGACAATTAAAAACTAATGTAACATTAAGAAAGATTATGTTTGTAGAAAAGGAAAGTTTTTAAAACGAGATTAAACTTTCAGAAGTTTCATAAGTTGTAAGTGATATCTAAAAGTAATGTATGACAAATTATTTAAAGAGTTCATCCTAATTAGTGCCCCCAGGGCATTAGTTAAGAATACAAAAAAAAAGTAAATTTTGCATTGAAAATAATATTTCTTTTATTTTTCAAACATTGACCACACAATTTTTAATGTAATTTTACTATTTTAAGTATCGTTAACTAGTGCCCCGAAGGCACTAGTTAACATTTTTCTTATTTAAATAATGATTTCACTTGGTTAATGATCTTTTTTAAAGATATATTATTCAGAAAAATTTGAATTTAATTTAAAAAAAAATAATTTTATCAGATTTTATTTATATTGCGATTGAAGAGAAACAACAGCAGAAAAAATGTGCATTCTTTAGTCTCGAGTGTGATTATAAAGCCTCTTCATATCAAAATTAAATTATAGTATCAACACCTTTCCACATGTAGCGAATGAAAAAAAAGTAAAAGTAAAGCACCTCCTACATCATATTCTTATGAACCATTCATTTTCATATGCAAATACGTGGCAAAAGTTTTGCATTCTTCCAAAAAAAAATACCTAGTTAGTTTAATGGAAATCTATTAACTATACTAAAAGTAAGACATACTTTTCAAATTCCAAACCTAACTCCAACCCTAAAACGCCCCCAACCCTAATTCCAACCCTAGAACTATAGTTATTCCAACCCTAGATCCAACCCTAGAGTGACTCCAACCCTAATTCCAACCCTAGGTGCTTACATGTGCCCTAATTTTCCTTTGCCCAATAGTGTGTTAGCATGTAATCTCACTATAAATAAAAGAAAAATAAAATATCAAAATTGAATTCTATATACATGTGCTAGGTCTACTATTCATTGTACTGTTAATTAGATGCTTGATTCCTTCTACCACATTCTTTCATCATTTCATGGTTCCACGTGTTTTCATTGTACAATACATCAGATGCTTCATTCCTTCTACCATCTTTTTTCATCATTTCTTCTCAATTTCTTTCATTGATTGCATATGGCTTCTTCATGCATGCTTCCATGTGTCAATATATTCCTTCACTTCATATGTTATATATTTCCCTTTTCCAAAAAAAATTCATTTGTCAAATTTTTTTTCTCTCTCTTCTCTCTTTTCTCTTCTACGTTCTCTCTCTTTTCTCATCAAAAAAACCCCAAATCAAACCAACATCAACTCACCCAAAAAATTCTTTCACACCAAAACCTCTTCTTCTCTAATTTTTAATTTCAATTTTGAATTTGAAGCCTTACATTTAGCTTTCATGAAATTTAATTCTTTTTTCTTTTTTTTCTTTTTATCTTGCATCCAGTACAGGCGACTGAGGGTGGTGGCGCGGCTGCGACGGTGGCGGTTTCAGATGGCGGCGTGTTGGCCGGAAGTTTGCCAGATTAGCAGCGGTGGTTGGCCGATGGTGTTGATGAGGTTTGATTCTTCTTCTCTGCTTCTTTCTTTTTTCTTTTGTTCCATTACTTTCTTTGCCTTTTTTGTTTTTAGTTTTTGATGAAATGGGTTTGAGTTATGTTGAAGATTGAAGAAGATGATAGTAGTTTATGGTGATGATAATGAATGAAGTTTTATATCAGTTTTTTCTTTTTCTTCCTCTCCAATTTCAGTTTCAAGTTTTCTTTTGATTTCTTTTCTTCTTTACTGATTTTTGGTTCTGATTTGGATCCCTAATTTCTTTCCTCTTGATTTTCTGATTTTTTGTGTTTGGTTTTGTAAAATGGAAGTAAGAGGATTTAATGATTTCTTTCCATTTTTTTGTTGAAAGTTTTTTTGGAGTTAGAAGCCGCAAAACCTGTATCAACTCACCCAAAACTAAAAATAATTTCTGACTGCTTCTCTCTCTGCCTTCGCTAGGTTATGTAATTTCTGACTGACAAGTTTTTATTTTTCAGGTTGGTGAGATTATTAGCAGGTTTGAGAAGAAGAGTTTCTACTTGAAGGGTATAATCCCTAGATTATGCTTATTCTATATCATGTTGTTTTCCTTAATCAATACTGAAAGAACTTCTGCTTATATAGATTTATTGTTTAAATTTGTTGTACTTAAATCTTTGTTATGATAGTATGTTAATAATTCATAACCTGATTATTTCAAAGTTGAGTTATTTCTGAAATTTATGTTTGGAAGTGTAATTTCAATTTTGTTTGTGATATGTATAAATTTTTTAAGGTTATTTAAATTGCATTGGTGTAAATTGTATCTTCCTTTTGATTTTGATATTGTTCATGATGTTGAATGATTTTTGTGATTTGATTTTAGGTTTGAAATTCTTGAATGTGGAGCGTGTTTTTGCTGGCCCTGTTGTTATTTGGGAGAGAAAGAATGTCGGGTAAGTTTGATAAATATCATCGTTCTCTATCTCTTTATTTACGTCATAATAGGATTTCCATAGGAGTTCTTGGAACAGTTATTTTTTTCTGTCTTATATCTCTTGGTAAGATCATTTTCTCACAACCCTCTTGAGTAAATTGTTTAAATATCATTATGAACCTCAAGCCAAAATCTGATTATAAACATTTACTATAAATACTCATAGTTTTCTATTTCTTCAATTTCTCTAGATGCATTTTTGCTCTTTAATATGATAATTATTAATGATGTTTGATTTATTTTTTTGTGATATATGATTTTTGTTTTATTTTGAGTTTTAATTTTGTGATATAAGATAATTCTCTTCTTTGTTCTTGGAATGTAGGTTCCACCACCACCAACAAATCAATCTCCAAATCAGAACTGCAAAAGGTGTGTGTGCTGGATTCAAGGGAGCTCAAGAAAATGTATTGATTCTTAATTGAATTTAATGTTTAAATTACTTTCAATGGGGTTTTTTAACTATGAATTTTGATGATTTTTATGACTGTTACAAGCAAAGAGATTGGCGTTTAAGTACTCCCTTTCATTTAGTCAAAAAAAAAAAAAAAAAAAAGTACTCCCTTTCATTCATTACTTTCTGTAGGGTTGCACTCGGATGCTTAAATAATTTATTTTGCTTGACTGTCAAAAGTTAAATCTCCATCTTCTTCTATGTATGTGTCTGCATATGTACTTTCAGGTATGGATCTCCATTTTGTTTGTTGTTTTGTTAATATATACAGCTTTTTGTGTTGTTTTCTTCAGTCTAATACAACTTGCACATACCATATGTTGCCACTGTTATTCCTCATAGACTTACGTTTATTTTTTCACCTTTGGTATTCGATGGATTCTCCAACAAAGATTGATTACAATTGAACGGTGGTAGATACTTCATACTTCCTTATTATGAAAAACTTCTTAAACTAGCCATAAAGGGCAGCTTTTTGTGAAAATGGAGTTTAATCATTAAGATATTTCATTCATGAAATTAGTGTATTGATTGGTTAGTTGGTGTTTAAACGGAGTTTTGATCTTTTTGTTGCAGAAATGTTGTGTCTCTGTCTTGGCTTGTGCCTGTGAGTTTGATACTGATGCAGTTTGGTTTTATGAGGCCTGCACCAAGTGTGCATCCAGAATTAATTTCATTGGAGGTCAACTTTACCGTGAAAAATGCAAGATGCCAGTAACTGTTGTACCTGTGTATGGATTTCACAGCCACTGTTTCTCTTTTTAAATAATCACTTGGTGTTGTTAATTGAACATGATGTCCTTGACTCTCTCAATCTTACAGGTTCAATGAGAGAAAGGGGTAGGAAGAAGTGGAAAGCCTCTTCATTATAAAGGGAGTGCATTCCATTGGATAATACCAAGCTTCATGGTCCAAGGGAGTGATTTCACCATGTATTTTTATGAAGGTTGGATTTATTAAGTTTGGTTATGTGGCTACAAGAAATATAAATGATAGGCAAAGAAATTCAGAGATAGTCCAAAACAAAGGGAGGGAACAAATTATATAGCAGAACATGTATATTTATTTTTCCAATGCCAATGCATGCAAAGATACTAGAATTTACATAGTTTACTAACTGAGATTTTGGTTTTTTGAAGAATTGACCATCTCTAGAGCACTTGCATCCTTTAGAGGCAGTGCTTTTGTCTCCAAAGGTTGTTTAGCTGCAGCCACATTTATTAGTAATAGTAATAGAACCATGTCAGATTGTAAAAAAAGAACCGGAAGACATCTATAAAGAAAGAAGGAGATCTGATAGCATGTATTTTTATGGGCCTGCAACCAAATACTAACAATTTAAGCATATAAATCACTTAACTTTTAAGTTCATTCTCAATAAAAAAATGTTTATATCATGTGAGTCTTACCATTAGACTAAACCTAAAAAAATATGTTTATAGTTGTCAATATAAGTGTTTTATTAGTAACAATATATTGGTGTGAGGCTTTTGTTAATATGATGGGTGTTGTTGTTGGTGTAGTACCATTATGGTATATATGCAATGTGAGTGAATGAGTAGGAGCTGGTCTGGCTTTTGGTAAAGCAACAAGTCTATATTTTGGAGTTGGTCTTTATATCAATATTGTTTGCATATATTTGGATTGTCTTAAGCTACTCTTTAAGGAATTTGTTTGGCCAAGATAGACTTGCAAAATTATGCAGATTGTACTTTTGGGTTGTTGGTCATTCAAAATAATTAAGCAATATCTCGACGTGCTTTGAAATTAGTGTTTTCTTAAGACCTTTAATTGACAAAATGTATTTAGTGATATGTGGGAAGTTTGAGCAAGAAAGTGTTTACTTTATTTGTAAGAAACACAAATACACTGAGCGCGTTGGTGTCAATCCTCCTGTTTAGCTTGCCGTTGTCCTTTGAATATCTTGCCGATGAGGCAATTTTTGCTCACCGTTCTTATTCGTATGCAATTCCTTTGCTTTTGAGAATTGTTTGGTTATCTTTTTTACCTTTTTTTTTAATTTGCTACTAATACCAATAGCCAAAAGAGATTCTTAATTTATGTTTGACTTAGGGTAAAAATTGTTTTCGTATCTACTTTGATTTACTTATCTGCAATGACAGAAAAATATTATGCAAAATTCTTACATTTTCTAATTGTCTTTTGTAGGAACTATAACTCTTTCTCCAAAGTGCTTGAAAAAGCTAGACTCATTCATCTTTTCAAGGACCTGTTAAGCAAGCTCATAATTTGATGTCTTTGGTTTCATATTTTGGTCCTGTTTTGATCAAATATTGGGCATGTTCAAAACACTTATTACTTAATTTGAAGTGTTGTGGAAAGATTTAGTTGATTGTAATAAAATTTTGATTCACGGGCAGATGATTATTTTTTCTCGCTAATAAAAGTTTTAAAATCACTATTACACGTTATTACTGATACAAATTTATAATTTACAGAGAGATGATAATTTTATCGCCGATAAAAAATAAACTTTATTGTTTTATTTCTTCCTCTTTGTTATCGTTTGCTTCACTTGATTCACTTTATTATGGAGTTCAGTGATTATATGAATAATTTTTAAAATTTGACCAGTTTAGTTTATATTATTTGAGATGCATACCAAAATATGAGAGCGCATATTTTAATTTTCCGTAGTTAGCGAGCACATCCAACTCAACAATAGTCGATGCTAATTTAATGTGTAGTTTATAATCATTCTTTAATATACACTAAACTTAAAAAGCAGTGGTTATTGACAAAAATTTATAATTCAAATCATGGGGAGCTGATAATTTTTTCTCTAATAAAATTTTAAAATCACTATTATAAGTTATTACTGAATTTTTTAAAATTCACGGGGAGATGACAATTTTTATTGCTGATAGAAAATTAAAATCACTTTTACAAACTAATTTTTTTTTAACAAGCCAAAATGGAATATATATGTATATATAACAAGAAATAAAGTCATCTCCTTAGCACAAGGTGTGCCCAGAAGAACACTTTTACAAACTATTAGAAATTAAAATTACTATTATAAGGCTCAAAATTGAAGCACACCCAATTCAGAAAACAAAAAAATAAATCAAAAATCATGAAAAGCTAAACAAACCCAATTCAAGAATCACTAAAACAACAAACCCCAAGAAATAAAAATTAGAACTTGAAAACGAACCTACACAACAACAATGATCACTATACATAAAATAATAAATACATGAAAATGATACAACTTGAATATTACAAAATCTAGATCCACAAAAAAAATATCTTATGGCTTGATTTATATGGCTTGGCGATCCGTCAAACCGTACGTAGCACGGGCAACCCACTAGTTAAGTGGTAATGGGCAAAACGTAAATGACTTTGACAATGCCTCTTTATCTAAAACTTAAACACATTCGTTGGGTAGATTTATGAGTTAGGATTCGTTGACACCAATTAATTTGATAATGTAAAATTAATTACTCACACTGGTGGTAGATGCCATGAGAGTGGGTAGGGAGCGCTACCGCCTAGGTACCATTTTTTTAGGTAATCAAATTAATGTTTTTCTTCGTATATACACATTGATGTAGTTATAAAATGATTAAAAAGATTGAGTAAAAAAAAATGATTAAAAAGATTGATTAGCTACTTATAAATATATAGACAATTGAAATTGAATTTGCAAATCATTAATGAAATAATCGACCAGTAATGATTTTGCAACAAAAATGCAAAGAGAATGATATTCAAATAGTTATAAGCGTATTATTTTATTACTTCGTTCATGGCACTCAATGTCTTTGGACCGGCCCTGACTCACACTTGAGTCCAACAATTTTCCTCTCAAGTGAGTTCTCACGTCTAATGCCTGATACAAACATCAGGGTCCCACTTCCGCTCCAACACCAAGCTGAATCAAGACTCTAATACCACTAGTTAGAGAACCGGGGGAAACATTAGAAGTAACAATAAGCCAATGATTCAGGAACACAAGAGACGGAGACACCACACTACTAAACTGATCCACACTAGGATCCAACTCCTGCCCCCTTGCCAAGTTGAACCCTAAACTCATATGCTTGTTAGAAAGTCTTGAAACGTGGTGAGTGGAAGTATGCTAAACATTCAAGAGCCATAAGAGACCTTGACATTGCATCTCTAACAAAAGCATATGTGAATGTCGCCTGATAGACACAAAAGGTCTTGACCTGATGGTGTTAATTTTGGCTTCTTAAAGGAATTTTGGATGGATCTTAAGACAAATTTTATGAAATTTTTGTAGAATTCCGCTTTAATCCCTAAAATTGAAAGTCTTCAACGATTGTCCGACTTTAGACATATTTCTTTGGTGGGTTGTATGTACACAAAGATAACAAAAATTTGGCTAACATATTGAAGATGATAATTAGTAAAGTCATCTTTGACACTCAATTTGCATTTGAAAAGGGCGACAAATTATAGATGACACCTTCATTTCAAATGAACTGCTAGATTAGGCAAATAAATTGGAAAAAAGCAAGTGGATTTTCACAAAGCATTTGATTATGTAGAATATGAATACTTGGACGTTGTGATGATTAAAATGAGGTATCCTATAAAATGGAGGAAGTGAATCGTAAAGTGCAATTAGGGGTGGCAATGAACCGAACCAACTCGAAAAATTTCGAGACTCGATTCGACAATTGATTCGTTGAATTTGGTTCATGAACCAAATCAGCCGAACTTGAGCTAAATATTAAGTTCGTTAATTAAATGAGCTGAACTTGAGCTATATATAGTTTGGCTCGTTTGGTTCACGAGTTGGCTCGATTAAATATATAACACTTCAAAATATATTTTTAAATAACACTTCAAAAATAATTTTAAATTTATATTTGTTTGATTTATAAATTTATATTTATATGATTGATTTTCTTTTCTATATATATAATTGATTTTATACATTTAGATATTGATAATATATATAATACTTTAAAGAAACCAAGACAAACACTTAACAATAATATAATAAAAGTTAGTAATAACATTATAGTCTATAGACAACGGCATGTATAATGATGCTTTTACGGAATTGAAAAATAAGTAGTCTCATATCTGAGTGTATATAAAATAATGGAAAGTAAAATAGAAAAAAATTCATGTCTAACTCTTGAGTTGAGTTTCGAGTTTAAAACGAACTGAACCTAACGAGCCGAACCGGACTGCTCGTGAACTCTAAACGAGCCGAACTCGAGCTGAAAAAGAGTTCATGTCGAACTTGTAACACCCCGATTTTTAAAGGCTAAAAGGGGCATTATTATTTTATTTTTTTTTAAAACAAACAGAGTGCGAATAAATTTTCGTGATGAGCCAGCATTAATCATACAATAGGACTAATTAAACATTAGTGCTTCTCTGGTACCTGAATAATTACAGTCCCACAAGATAGCGTTCTAGTTCATAACAAATACACACAAGATGTTATGAACTCTATGCATCACACCGCCAAATGGAGTTTAAGTGCAAATATTAGTATAATACACAGTCATCCAACTACAGTTAGAATAATACTAAGCCCAACCAAAAAGCACGGTGTACAGACCTACCGACACAAAACACCTACGTGACCACAACTTCACACGATCACTGAGGGCCAAAGAAGCCACCGTCGTCCTCACGACCCACAGTCTCAGACGGAAAACCATCGTCTAGGTGGGGATAACCTGTTCATGTTTCATTGTAAGGGTCACCACAAAATATATGTATATATATATATAACCGGTGCGAGAGAGTATACGAATACCAAACATACACAAACCAACAGAGAAAGCTCTATAAACACATAGACAATCTCCCACCAACGGGTTCATATAAGCAATGCACACATAGCCTATAATGCAACCTCCACAATGCGTGTTACTAACCCTAGCTACCACAATGCATGAGTTCCAGAACTGTAGGTCCAACCCCTACTAAAACACCAACGAAATCACAAGGTTAAGGTGGATCCACTCCCGCAATCACACCCCATGGTCCACTCCCGCAACCATGTATCGAACTCAACAAAATCACAAAGGATTAAGGTGGATCCACTCCCGCAATCACACCCCATGGTCCACTCCCGCAACCATGTATTGAACTCAATAAAACCCTATAAGAATCAGGTGGGTCCACTCCCGCAACCACACCTCGTAGTCCACTCCCGCCACTACGCACTAACAATGCATGAGTATACGATTCCCCATGTATACTAATGCAACAAATACATACCTCCCTAGCATATGTAAAACATCCCAACAACATACATACATATCCAATCATATGTAACAAACCACAACAAACATACATACATTTCCAATCATATGTATTCACCCACATGTTCATACATACATCTCCAATCATATGTAAAACAACGCACGTATTGTAAACACTTTCTCATCACGAGAATACATAACACATACATGCCAAACACACAAACACGCATCACCGAAAATAACCAACAAACATGTTATAACTCAGTGAAAAGACAGAAATAAAGTGATGCCCTTACCTCAGCAAGCTTCCGTTAACTTTTCTCGCATAATTCTACAACTCGCGCTTCCTAAATTTAAGCAGCGTACAATCAATAAAATACTCCCAACGTATCCTATCGAAACGAAACTTGTTCTCTAAAAACTAGGGGGGTTTAAGGTACTTTCTCACACTCTCGGATAGTGATTACGAGTCCCCCTTGTAGCGATTAAAAATTCCCAAAGTTAATTGCACTATTTCTCGCTACGCGAAAATATTTTCGTTTCAAAACAAACTAAGAAACACTTTGATTCCTAACTCCAAGGCAATCAATTTTCACATACTAAAACCATTTGAAAACAACCCAAAAACTCTTTGAAAATTTTCACAAAAATAAAAGTTTACTTGCGCCACAAGTTACAAGTTTTTCCTTTCAAATAAAATAAACCCCATAATCAATCCTTTCAAAAGCTTAGATCATCCACCAATGCAATGATCATTTACTCATCAATTTGGACTTAGAAAATTTTGAAATCTCATGGCCATATACATCTATATGCCACGGCCAAAACAACAAAACCAATGCTAGCCTCCAAAATTACTTAACCTAACAATCCAAACCATTTAAATTCAAAGCACAAAACTTTACAAATTAACTTGTTTACTTAAAACACAAATTACAAACTTTCATTAACACAAACACTACACAATAACTCATGTTCTTGATTCATATAAAATTTTCATGAAAACCCTAACCCAAAATCTCATGAAAATCTCATCACTCCATGGAAACCAAAACAACTAAGCCTAGACATGCTTGTTAATCCCTCATGAACAACTTTCATGGAACAAAAATCAATTAAAACCCATTTCCAAAATTTCATCTCATGAACACAATCTACAAATCCATAAAACTCTAAGAGTTTGGCCAACTAAGAGATGAAAGAAGCTTAGTTACCTTAGTAGATGATTCGTAGCAACTTTCTCTTGATCCAACAAGCCAAAAATGAGATGTTTTGGTGAAGGATTGAAATTTTGTCATGGAAGGAAAATGAAATGGAGGTCCAAGGCCAAGAGAGAAAGAATGAGAGTGAATGAGTTCCAAATTCTAAGTCTCCTAAAATAACCAAAGTCATCCCATGTGTTTTGGTCTTGATTCATACCAACCCTTAGATCAATATTAAAGTTCTAAGATCAAATCCTAGCCTTTTAATAAATCTTGGTCACCAAGACACCCTCATGAATATCTAGATATTTTTATGTGATCTTATCCTCCAACTAGCTCGCTCGGTCCCCGCGCTCGCGCTTAAATGAGTCGCACCTCGCTAATGGATGAAAATCGCAAAAATAGAAAAAACTACGGAATAAACGTCCGTCGTAAACCGCTTCTAAAAATTATCGCTAAAACTTTTTCCTCGACTGTGATTTTCTTCCTCACCCTCGAAAAATAATCTGAAGATATATCCTAACTCACGCCGATATATAAAACTCCCATCTAAATTTCTACGGAATTCAGAAACCGTAAAAATTCCTAACAGCGGGTAAGATTCCTACTCGTTTTTTCAAAAACAAGAGAAAACCAAAACTCGCATTTCTTACTTCACAGAAATCTTCTCATACTTAAAAGAGGACTACGACCCAAAAGTCTGTGCCTTTCCAGCGCACGAGCACAAAACAGGCTCAATTTCAGCAAAATTCTATTACCGCGACAGTACTCACAAAAACACTTCACCAAAAACCCTAAAACTCGTAGCCATTACTAGAGTTCCTTAGAAAAACTGTACAGTGGAATCTTGGGTCTTACAGAACTCGAGCCGAGTTTCGAGCCGAACTAATTCTTATCGAGTCGAGTCGAGCTCAGACAGATTCGACTCGACTTATTTCCGGCCCTAAGTGCAATAGTATTACTATTTTAATTTGTTGCATGTCCAACTAAAGAGTTCAGATTGCTACCGAAAGGGTTAAACTCCATGTTGTGTGCTTTAATTAATGTAGGTTTTTTCACAAGTTATTAAGTAAGGACTTAATCTTATAGTTTTGAGTCACTTCCTTAGAATTTTCAAATGACATTTTTGATTCAGGATGAGAAAAGTTGGGTAAACATCAAACTGTAAAGGTCAATCTACTCCTTATTTTAGCATTATTATGTCTAAAAGTTAATTTTCATTAAGAGATTTCTTGTTGGTGAGGTGAATGTATCTTGGTTGATGGAGCCCTTTATATTTGAATATCTCTAACTTCCAATTGGATGTAAATTTTTGCTGTCTATCTTTTTGGTGTACTATGATTGAAGGAATCTGGAATAATCATTCTAATTGAAAGATTTGATACTCAGGGTTGGTCCGACTATTTAGAGATCCAATCTCAATAGTTAAAAATGAATTCCTTAATAAAGAAATGGCTTAAACATCATTTTCGTCCCTGTAAGTTTATAAATTTTTGGTTTTAGTCCCTGTATATTTTTTTGTTGTAAATTAGTCCTTGCATGTGCAAATCTTTTTTATTTTAGTCCATAAATCTAAAATCCGCAGGAAAATCTGCAGGAAAATTCATTGGTTTCTTGCGGATTTTTCTACGGATTTTAGTTTTAAGGGACTAAAAGCAAATAATTTGAACATACATGGTCTAATTTGCAAGAAAAAAAGATACAGGGATTAAAACCAAAAATTCGCGAACTTACAGGGACGAAAAAGATGATTAAGCCTAAAGAAATTAGGGGTGTGCAAAATATCCGGTTAGAAGGCCCAAACTCATAACCGGATCCAAATCCGTTTTAAAAAATCCGGATTTTGGCATATGATTATCAACCAAACCATTTTCATCTGGTCGGTTATTCAGCCAAATTAAATTTTCGGATTTGGTTTAAATTGGTTATTATATCCTTTTCAAATTTGTTTTTGTCAAAACAAAAAAAAAATATATATATATCTTCTTTTTTTGACAAAACAAACAAATATCCTTTTTTTGTTGGTACAATAAACAAATATCCTTTAATTAAAATTAATTGACGCACAAACCATCACCATGTGCGTGTGATTTCTGCAATTATGATTTGCGATGAACCCTAAATCTCAAATCTACAATAATCTCTCCAATTGAACCATAATCGACGATATTCTCTTTCAATCGAACCAAACTCATTCTCTGCAATTGCTTCTAACCGCTCTAATCATGTATTCTTCCTTTCTCTATTCTTCACAATTTGTTAATTAAACACGGAAACAATTTTTCTCCTCTTTGTTCTTATTTCAGTTATGTGAAGTTGTAGAAAAAAACTTTGTAATTTGTACTGTATTGCTTAATTGATTATTACGCATTGCATAACATACAAATATATACAGCAGTGTATGGTAACTTGGTAAGTCACGGTCCTAGAATCATGTTAATCATGATGGTTGTGCACTATTTTTAGTAATAAAAGAAATCTAGAAGAATGAATGTGAATGATCTTCTTCACATGTTTTTTTTTTCCATCTCTTTCAAGTTTCAAACACATATCAGAAGCAATTTCACTTGAAATTGATTATTAGTGCAAAAATAAAAAAGAAAAGTTTTTTTTTTACAGTTTTTAATAGGTTTAAAGATCATTTTCGTCCCTATAAGTTCGCATTTTTTTGGTTTTAGTCCTTTTATCTTTTTTTGTTGCAAATATGTCCCTGTATGTTCAATTTTTTTGGTTTTAGTCCCTTAAAACTAAAATCCGCAGGAAAATCCACATAAAACTTGCGAATTTTCCTGCAGATTTTCCTGCGGATTTTAGCTTTAGGGACTAAAATTAAAATGATTTGCACATGCAGGGACTAATTTGCAACAAAAAAATATACAGGGACTAAAACCAAAAAATTATGAACTTACAGGAACAAAAATGATGTTTAAGCCTTTTTAATATGTTTTTCACCTTCTTTTTCTTCTTCATCTTTCATAGTAGAAAAGTTGTCCAAATTTTCTTCATGTCTAGTTCCATCATGAGAATTGATTTGAGGGGCATGAGAGTAATTTTCTGAAAAGGAAGAGATTTTTTTAAAGCTTTTCTTTGTTATGATCCATGCATAGATCAAACCAGCCAAAGAAACAGCTAAAGGGACACCAGCTTTGAGGATAATAGGCTTTAAGTTCTCTGCGTATAAAAAAAAAAAATTAGACCAAATTAACCGTTTATTAATCCAGTTTAAAACTGGATTTAAAAATAAACCACTTTTAAACCGATTTTATAAAAATATCCGATTATGTATCTGTATCCAAATTTATAACTGGTTATATAACTGATTTATAAAAAATAATGGTTTTGGTCATGTATCCAAATCCATATATCTGGTTTTGGTTTGGATATGGTTTGGTTTGGCAAAATAACCGACCATGCACACTCCTAAAAAAAATGGCAAAAAAAATTGAAAAAAATTAAATTACAAATAACATTAAAAATAATCCTTATAACTAACATACAAAATATTCGTATACTTATTCTTATCATTAACAACAAAATACCCTCTACCTACTTAAAAGTCTCCATTAATCTGATTGTTTTTTAGACAAACTTTAAATTTTTCAAGTGATCATTATCAACGGTTGCCAATATTAAATCATTAACTCTTTTATAACACTTCAAACTGAAGTATACTACTATTTTTATCTTTTTTAAATCTGCCTTTTTTATTTTTTAATGGCATACTATCTATCATATAATCTTTTTTAAGCCCTAAAACATGGAGACCCGACCCGGTTTCTTAAGACACCCAGCAAACTTCTCTAAATAAATTACAATATTCTAAACATATGTGAATGAATTTATACAAAGAATTTTTAAAATCAATATATAAGTGATTTTCCTCTATTATTTTTTGTTTTCAATTATTTGCTTATTTGATGTGAAAGTGAAAAATATTTAAAAGCAACTTAATTCCAAAATTATGAGCAAGTTGTGCAAAACCTTTCACCATATAAAACTCATTGCCATCAAGTGGGGTCTTAAGCATATCTCCATAGAAAAGTGTAACTGTAACTTTCACTTTTGATTTTGTTAGTGCCGTTTTTTAAATGACATTGAACCTAAACTTATTCTCTCAATTCAAAGCCACTAAATCTACAAACTAAACGATCCCGTTCGCATTACATGTTTATTTTTAGGATTTTGTGGATTGTGACATATATATAAGCATGTTTGTCTTTACATATATCTAAAACTTTTTTTATAAGCTAAAATCCTTTTTTTTTTATGTCCTGTTGTTCTTTTTCTCTAGCATATCCTAATAAATTGCTATAATAACACGTGTCGGTTTTGTTGCTTTTTCTGTTTTATATTTTTTAGAGAGGTTAATCTATAACTATAGACTCACTTTTTTAATAGTATGAATTTTTCATAATACCAAGAATACCCTTCTTCTAATAAACCATTCAAATTCAAATTCAAAATACCCTTGCATAACTACCCTCTTAAAATAGAACCAAAAACACAAAATTGTATAACTGTGGAAAGGGATTAACAAAGAAGGGAGATTTTGTTCCCTCACAAAGGAAAAAAACTCACGCATATAGGGAGCAATAATGCAGGAATTCTATTTCACCCACTTCATTGCAAATGGGTAGAAATCATAATTTCTTCTTACTTGGTTTCTCTACTTTCAATAAAGACCACCAAATTCTACATGTTTTCATTACTAATTGTTTCACTCCTTTTTTGTTAAAAATTTAGAAACAGGTATTACCTTTGAAGGCTGTGATTAGACGCACAAATGCAATGAAGCATCACATAAAAGGAGAGCACACATTAGTAACCACTACAACTTTTTTTTGGTAAAAGTAACCACTACAACTTTTCTCCTTCTAATTTGTTATTTTATCCTTGGTTTTAATATTATTTTTTCAATTATCTTATGCAGGAAATGACAACTTTGAAAGTTGCACACGTTAACCACAACAAATAAGAATTCAATCCTTTTATTTTTATATAATCGGTTCCAATCCTTTTTTATTTTGTTTTATTGCTTTATAATTGTCTCTTATTATTAATTACTTTCATTTTTATCATGGTTTGAATGAATATATGACAAATTATTCTGTTCCTCATGGAATTCATATAAGCTTTAATTCATGATATTTTGTTTTGCAATTTATAACCTCTAATTTATATTATCAGTTAGTTAATATGCATCAAGCACTGTCAACGGATTTGCTTAATTGTCCTTTCTTAATTTTAAACGGTTTAATTTTGCTGATTTTGTTGTTCCATATTATTTTTTTGGAATGATTTAAAATTTAAAACGGTTTAATTATTTTACTCCTTAGTACTATGATTACAATTTTTATTTGGTGCATCCATTATTTGTTTCATGATGTCATTTCCAATAAGTGTGTTTTTTTTTACAGGTTACAATATGGGTGTTTAATTTCACCAATTCCTCCAATTTTTCAATAATAGTGGTATGTTAGAGGAGAATTTGACCTATGTATTTCAATGTGTTTACTTGCATTTTTATGGTTTTATTTAGACTTTTCTCTTTGATGATTCAATTAGACTTCATCAATATGGCCTTTTTTGTATTTCAAATTGCTGGTAGAATAGTATATCTACAACATTAGATGCATAATATGTTTATGGGACAACACCTTCTCGATTAGAAGTTTTTCCCTTAACAGATTTTGTATAGTACAAAATATGATGTTAGTAATGATTGGATTTTAATTTGATTTACAATATATATATATATATATTTGCTAAGACATGCTTTAATTACCTTAATAATTTTCTTCTTACCTATTTATTTATTTTAATTGCTTCTTGGCTATTGAATTAGTTTCATACAAAATTTTGTGAATAATTTGTCTTTTATATTAATTCAACATCTCTATGTGGCTAAATTTTTAATTTTTCAAAAACTAACTATTCATAAAAAAAAATGAAAAATTCCGAATAATTTTTAACATAAGTTAGCATAATAAAAAATGCATATCACCCAAACGGGCACGAGAGTGCCCGTCTGGTCGATAGTGACTATAAATTCGTCTAACTAAACAAGAAATATCAAGTTCAAATCTATATCTCTACATATATAATATGATATTTCTACAAACCAAACTATCTCATAAAAATAAAATTTTCTTTAATAGAATTATTATATTTTATTTGAATACGTTGTTATAGCATTTTAACTTGTATGAATATTTGTTTTTCCTATTGGATATAATTTCTTCGGTGTTGAAGCTTTGTTTTTTGATCGACTATTACTTTTATCATAATTGATATTTTGGGTTAAGGTTCACATTCTTTTAATAATTGATTATTGTCATCCAAATGGAAGAATATTAGATTAATTATTTAATTAATCGATTATGAACTGGCAAAATTATTTATTTATAATTATTTTAACATAAGCTTTGTGAAAAGAACATAAGCTTGTATCTTTGATTCATGGCTTATCTATTCAAATTCCAACATAAGCTTGATTCATGGCTCAAACTGACACAATCTTTGAACTCTCTCAGAACAATCTTGGTGGATCGAGCGATGTCCTGGTGAGCAGAGATGTGTATCTCCTGACTTGGTTCGCTCCATGGTTGCTCTGGTGAACCTTATGCGAGTGGAAGAGGAAAAATTTTACATATTTTTTTTTTTTGCTTCATGTCTGTAACAACCCGTTTTTTTTCAAAGGCCAGAAAAGGCACTATATTTTTTTTTTGTACACAATCAGAGTTACGCATAAAAGATTTTAAATGAGCTGGCATTCAAATATACAAAAGAACTCATTACCATAAGGTGCTTCGACAAGCAAAGTGTATCCCTGAATAATTACAGTCCAAGTCTAAGTATTCAAAACAAGTTAGAAAACTCTATGCTAACCCAAAAGCACGGTGCACAAAACACACCGGCGCATAGTCTAACTACTCTAAGCTTCAACACAAGCTCACTATGGCCTAGAGCTGCCAACACCATCCTCTCGACCTACATCGTCATCTGGGGTGGGATGAGCCCGCAAATGAAAGAAAGGGTCACCACAAAATATATAGTATGTATATATATAACCGGTGCGAAAGATGTACACATAACAATAATTCCACAAAACACAAGAGATAGCTCTTAATCTCAAAAGTAATTCCCACCAACGGGTTTATATAAATAAATCACCAATCCTAATGCAGACTTCTACAATGGGTGTGACAACCAATCACTGATTCGTCACATGCATGATTTTCCGGAAATTAACCTCTCCTCGAAGAGTCGTGGGGTAGGCAAAGCCACACAGAAATATACGTACCCGCACTAAAAATGCCACACAAGGCAGGTGAAGTCACACAGAAAAACACCAGGCGAAGTCACATAGACAAACACCAACTCAATATAAATCCAGAAGGATTTGGCGAAGCCACACAGTCAAACGCCCGGTACGTAGGCAAAGTCACACAGACATACACCTAGGCACGCAACTATGAAATGCATGGCATATATTCTCTTTGGCATATACAGGATAGTCACACAAACAAAATCCCCGCGTAGTCCTATCCGACGCACGCATTCATATATGCTCATGCAAACAATCACATAGCCCTAAGCCTAAGCACAAGCCATCACAACCTACATACATTTTCCTAATCATATGTAAATTGCACACGTATTTATAACCACGTTCTCATCAACGAGAATACATAAGTACAAACATGCCAAGCACACAGCAATTGCATAAACAGCAAAACAAAGCATGTCGTAACCGTTTTAAAAGACGGAAATAAAGTGGAGCCCTTACCTCGTCAAGCACTCAACTATCACACGATCGCACAACACTTACTCGCTTCCTAAAACAAGCAAAGTATTCAATCAAAACCATATCCAATCAATCCTTAATGAATTGGACTCTAAAACCCCAAAAACCAAAGGCTTTCTAAGGAAAAACCCTCTTTCGGATATCATACCAAAAACTACCGTAATGATCAACCCCCATGTGTTATTTGTACTATTTTTAGGACCCAAAACAATTGTCAAAAGTCTTAAATAATTTGAAATGCAAAATGGCCGTTTTCTTGCGTTATAAGTTACGTACTTTCCGAGTACCCGAAAAACTCGTTTCCAATTCCCACCACTTCCATAAATTAATAAAAAGGGATTAGAAAGTTAAAAACCAAGTTTAGAAATCAGAATCCAAAATTTTAGGTCCCAGAGCTCGCCCTGGCGAGTTGGTGGCGAGTGAAGGCAGTGAGGTCTGGTCTAACTCGCTCTGGAGCTCGCCCTGGCGTGTTGTCATGACCTGTGACACTCGCCCTGGCGAGTAGACACTCGCTCAGCGAGTTGCACCTGTCATGACAGCAAAAGACAGCAACTCACACCACATTTTTCCAACCAAGCCTAGTTTGATTCTATTAGTTCCCAACACTTTTTCAAGGCACAAAAGCAAACCATTTTCATAAGCAAGCAATTCATTTCCGAAGCTTGTTGGTTGCTTCGAGTGCAAGTTATTTGATTTTCATTTCCAAAATCAAAACCAAATCCAAGCACAAGTTTTATTACGGGCCTTAACCGACCGGTAATCATTTTCAAACATGTTTTCAAAGTAAAAAGCAACTCCACATGTCACAAGAGTTTTAAACCACTTTGACCCCAAAAACACTACTCAAAACACTTAGGAAATATTTTCATAAACCCCAAAATATTTTTCATCGGATTTTCTAAAACAAAACCATACAACGCATTTCCCTTTTGCCCAAAGGTTCAAAGACAACTTTTCTTTTCAAAACCTTACAACTTAACCTCATGTTATTGATCAATACATAAACAAACCAAAACCCTAACTTTTCTCATGAGATTCTCACAAACTCATGGAAAAATTTCAATAACAAAGCCTAGCATGCTTACTAAACTCTCATGAACAACATTCATGAAACAAGAATCAATTCCTAACCTTTCCATCTCATGAACATAATCTAAACTCATAACCCTAAGAGTTTTAACCAACCAAAAAGGGAAGGAAAAGAGTGGTTACCTTAAGAAAGTGATTCTCTATAACAATTCCACAAAGCTCCCAAGCTTGAAATGGACACAAAAGGTGTAGAATGGAAAATTTGGTGATGGTTGGAAAGTGAGAATGGAGTTTCACGTGAAAGAGAGAAAGAATGGAGTGAATATGTGATGTTTCTAAGTCCACAAAGTCATGACCTCCTTACTATTACAAAGCCTCTTGCTAACTCATGGCCATTGGATCAAAAGACAAAATGCCAAGACAAAACCCTAGCCATTTGTAACATCCCAAGTTTAATTAGTAGAAGAATATTAATTAAAATAGGATTGTTGGAGACTAATTGGAATAAGTGAGTAGTACCTGGCACTCAAATGAACACACTATGTCTAGTTAGGCCCATTTGTTTTAAGCAAAATAATAGGGAAGGATTAGTGGGACCCACGTTTTTCTTTATTAAGCACATGACTAGTGGGAAATCATTCATCTATGTTCCACTTCCTGAAATAACAAGTCAGGAAGCCTTTTCCCCCTCTTGCTCTCTTTTTCTCTCACGCAAACAACACAAGCCCTTTCCCCATAGATGAAGCTCCTTGAACTCAACCCAATCTCAAATCTTCCATGCAATAAAAGATTTCTATTGCCGCATCAGTTTTAAAACCTCAACTAGGATTCATTTCCCCATCCTCACCCTTGTTGGCCGTGGGTCAATCCAACAACCCACAGAATTATTTCTTCAAATCAATGGATGCATGTGCAAGAGGCTGCATAAATGGAAGTTATTTGGTTGTACCCACCCATAAATCCATGTGATTAAGGTAAGATTATGGTTCTTACTTTCAATTTCTTAAGATTCAACTCTAAACCCCAATTCTCACCTACATTATGTTGTTGCTGCATGTGTGATTAAAACCCCTGTGGTGGACTGGAGGAACGTTTGGAACCAAGTAATGGAAGTGGGTATTATTGCAGCAAACAACAGAACCATGTTCCTGTCAAATCGCAACACTCGCCTAGCGAGTAACATTACTCGCCGCGGCGAGCTTAACAGAACGGCACCTGTGGCTGTTTGTGTTGAGCTCTCGTTTCCGTGCCTTGTTCTATACCTTAAGTAAGTCATCAGAACTCTTACTATTCCTTTCTCTGTTCCTGTAATGTTAGCCTCACTTCCTTGATCTTGGTTAACTCTCAAACACTCTTTAACCCATTCTTTTCCATTTCTTTCAAATATACAAGTTGGGGTTCAAGTGAGTTCCATTGCTGAAAGATTTGTGGCAGTTGCTGTGTATGGAATCAGTGTAAAGCTCCAATCTCCAGGTGGGTTCTTTAGGATAGTGTAGTTAGCCCCCCAAAACTATGAATTTTGCATGTTAATCTAGGTTTAGGAATAATTGTTGTGTGAGGAGAATTAAATCCCAAATTCACCTCCATTCTGTTTTATATTATGTAATTTATCTTGCTGCACTGATTAATATGAGGATTGTAGGTGTTATATTTGAAAACTAAGATTTGAGAAAAATAGGGTAATTCCTGTATGAACTCGCCACAGCGAGTAGCTGGCGGGCATTCATGGCGAGCTGGGTTCTGGGCTGATGAAACTCGCCATGGCGAGCTTCTACTCGCCACAGCGAGTTGATTTAGGTCAGGACCTATAATCTCGCCATAGCGAGCTAGTGACTCGCCGTAGCGAGCTTGTGCAGAATTAACTTACATTTTCTATTTTCTAAATAAAGATTTCCACACTCGTTTTATATCCTCGTTAGAATCAGATAACTTGCAGTAAAATAATTAATATAATGTCGAACAGAATGTTAATCACAGATAATGACTAGGGTATAACTTAGTTATTTATTAGGCTTGTATGCTCCCCGGGTTTGGGAATATTGGTAGTAAGAACTAAATTAGTTTCAGTCAATTATGAGCGATTTTGTGATATCGCGTTATGGACTCCCAATGGGATAATCCATTAGGATAAGTTATTGTGAGCTGCATGCCGTGACCGAATCGGTTGACGGATATGGCAGGCCTCTGAGACATGCTCACCTCAGAGTGTCCTCGTGTTTAAAAATGAATAAGAGTTTATTAATCTGTGTTACACCTATATATTTTTATGCTATTATGTTATGATTATATTAGTATTGAAACGACTGATTTAGGTGCCCCCGGTGTAGTCACCTCTAGGAGGGTAGTAGGACTCACTGAGGCTTAGTAGTCTCACCCCACTCCAAATCAATTTTTTTTTAGGTAGACAGGTTAACTGGAGCAAGGACCAGGACGGAGCTGATGATTGGAGCTGAGCTTGATTCATCAGACTTGACGACTTTAGTCTTCTCCTATGCTTTAGTTTTATTCTGTTTATCTTAGAATCTTATTTGTTCCCGCTGCATTCTTTTAATTCATTAAAGAAATGTAGGAACTTCTGGTAATTCAGTTGTTTAACCTCGTTAATTTTATGTACTCAGACTCCATTATGTATGTCTTGACTAAATATTCTAGATAATTTAGTTGGGGCGTTATAATTGGTATCAGAGCAGGTCGATCCAGCATCGGACCTTGCCATGAGTCATTCCAATCCTTTCCTAAGTAATACAGACCCTTTGGATCTGAACTGTTTACGCTGAAACCATCGCGTGCTGAGCCTGATCAACTCAGTATTGTGTATGGTAGGCAGGGTATTATGGTTTAGAACTAAGTGAACTCTGGAATCCTAGCGTTAAATCCGTAGTGAAGCTACAACCGCAGAGCAGTCGTCGAAGAAGATTCTTATCACAAGAGAATATTGGAACAGTGGCAAATGGTGCCACAGGAGTAAGTTGTGTATGCAAGCAAGGAATGCAAGTGTATCCATATACTGAATTGTGTAGTACACAACAGTATTCAACTGACACTGTGTGTCAGGTAAACTTCCTGAGCCTATAAGTAACCTTATCCTATCGAGGGCCTAAATTCAGCCAAACTTGTGGACCAATCAACACCCAATGACAGTAGGCAGTAAACCAAGACTCATCCTAAATTCAAGTTAGTATATGACTGGGAGTTATGAGTGTTGTGAAAAGTAGAGAATTGGGCGAACCACAGAATTATTCTTTTACACTCTGTCAAACTCGCTTAGCGAGTAAAGGCGCGCTGCAGCGAGCTTAGCAGGCTACTGCTACTGCTTGTTGCAACCCAGTTCTCTGTTCAGTCACTCTTAGCCATGGTGAACAGTCTCAAGCTCTCCTTATGTATCTTGTCATCCTACCTTTTGCAGTTTTGGTGTAAGCAATCCCAAGCGACCTTGTGAGCGTAATAGTTATTGAGGAATTACGTTTGGAGATGAAATTTGGAAGTGGAGACGATAAGAAAATTGGACTGAGGGTACCCCTCTATCAAAAGCCCATAAGTATAGTGGAACTATTAGAAACCTAACCATAACCAATCGACGATTAGGATCCTTGTGAGCCGTACCTGAGGAAGCATATTTAAGTCCAATCACCTATAGGACTCTGAACCAGTAAATCCAGCATAGTGAACCTGAGGATACAATAGAAATTCAACCGAACCGTTCAAATTAGAGAGGCCAAATTAGAAACAAAATCACATTCCTATGTTCCCTCAAGTTACCTCATTAGGCACCCGTTTAGGATACTTTCCCTAAGTACTTCGGCCTTTCATCTCGTGTCAGTATTCCTAATTCATCATTAAGGACTAAATTTCATCTAACACAACAATTAGGAATTTCCTTTTCAACCACACCAGTCTTTAGCGACATACCCAGCAAACTTTAGAGGCCCAGACATAAACTAGGCTAACCGTTAGGAGTCCTTATAACATCTTGGGAAACTCTTCAGTCAAAACTCCTGGATCATGGTTACCGAATAGTTAGCAACCAAACCGATGATAGGACCTTGTCACATAAGTATAACCTTGACTCACATCAAAGCTGAATTCTTCCTTAGCGATACCGTCACCTAAATAGGTTAGTTAAAGACCGTTAAATTAAGTATCCATAAACTAGTAACCCAGCACCTTTGACCAGTTAATTATCTCGACAAGAATAGTGGAATCTTAACACCTGTACCTTAATATTTCTCACTGTAAACCTATTAAGTTAGCACTTGCGACAACTACTCTTAGATGCCAACAAAATAGAACAGTCTGTCACTTATACCGGTAATTACACCGAACCACCACAGGTTAAGTTTTAACTAGTAATAACAATTGAGAGTTACCTTTAGTACGATCAGACGCCAGAGTCGAACCGTAGTTGCCTTGTCATTAGATAGTTTAGAGACCGGCAATTTAGTTTCATACTAGTTTGACTTCACACTACACGGATTCAAGCACTAGGACCTGACAACTATAAATTAGTAGAATCATTAACCGTACATTGAGAGTTGTCAGTCAGATATCATTAGGCTATTACTACAGTATCGTAGACCAAGTAGACACCCAGTCTGAAGATTAGGATTAAACCGTCATATTTTAACACTATCCGGATTCCAACCAACCTTATTACCGCTTAGGACATTAATACTAGAAGCCGACGACACAGAAACAACATTAGTGCCAGACAATAGGAGACATGACTCGATTAGATTAGCAAGTAGAAGTCCTTACTAGAGACATCAGCCACCCAGACCAATCTTTTAGTACACATGATTAGTTATCCAGACACAGGCAAACAAGTTAGTTTCAACCCAGGTTAGCCAACTGATACCTCCATACATTCAGACCTTTCAGCTAAGAGAGTATTAGAATCAATTAGACGTCCTACCGGTGAGAATTGTCAGCGAGAATCCTTGAGTGGAAACATAGTTGCCCTAACTTGAGAGAACAGACAGAAGAATTAGAAATGTAGAACATGAGTATAAACCAATGGAAGATAAATCTTCAAATGTCTATTTGTCTCTAGAGATCCTATTTCAGCAGAGTCGTTGAATCGAATAATGCTCAATTCAATATTCGCAAGTCTTGGAACACCATGCACGTGTGTATTCCCTAACCACACCTCAGTTGGACAAATTCTTCTCGTGCCTTAGTGATTTGACAACCACGTGCAGTACCTAAATTCAATCCGGATGCAAACTTTTCAAATTTCTTGAAGCCAGTTAATTACATCGAGAGTGATAATGTCACACTTAAGTAACCACATTAGGTGTTGTTCCAGTTTGCCAGTTGTGTTATTATTAACAAAACCTATCTGCGGAAGTTAATTATTGTTGAGAAGGTCAAGAATAATTTTAGTTTCATTTCTTACTCGTTCGGTTGATCTGCCAAGCAACATACTTCAAACCACCCCGATAAAACTTACCTGGCTCTTTATCAGCAAATTAGTTAAACATCGTGCACTCGAATCCAGTAATCTGTTCTTCAATAAACGTTAGTTACTTGTTTTCGTAGCTTTATCAGTCAAATTCAGAATTTAGTTGGACCAGTTACAAGTTCAGTGGAATTAAGTATTATACCAGTGGAAGCAGTGTTTAGGATTCAAACCTGCTACCTCCGTACTCCTAACCATGTAAGATTAGTGTGCTAATCTTGAGTGTCTCTGCCGAACTTCTCAACCCTCCGAATTCAATTCTTGTAATCTCGTAAGATCAAGCGCTGAAACTTGAACGCCTGAATCAGGACATTCCAATTCCAAGTCGGGTTTCCAGTAATTAGTTAATGTAAGTGTAAGAGTTAATTACTCGTTTGGAGGAATGTACCTTTCTCATTTGGAAACCAATTCCTACCCCTAGTGATCTGTTAAGATAATTCAGTCAACTGTTCTGAGCCAAACCGTTCATTCCAGCTTTAGCGTTACAAATGCAGACCTTATGCTTCCAGCTAGCCAAGTTTCATATATTAGTTACCAGCGAAGGGCTTCAAACAAGTTGACCTGTAACCTGAGGAATGATCTGCACCTAAGTGCGTCCGCGTGTTAAATATACAACTTGATCATCGTGTCGTGTCGGGATAGATAGAGATTGTAGGTGGGATTTTATCGGATAACTATAAGTTCGTCTGCGGATGAATCTGACTCGTTGGCAGAAGGACCAGTAGTGTTTAGACAATTTTCCACTCGTTTTATATTTCGATCGATCCTAGAGTATTTACACAACACGTGATACAGATGTACATATAACATGTCAAGCATTGTGGTGTTCAGAAAGGAGAACGACAATGACTGAGAGAATTTGGACACGACACAATCAACAACAGGTCAGATACTGACCCTCTAAATCAGTTAGAACTGGAACTACATCCATTGGGAATGGAAGAAGTGTAATGGTAGTAAAAAGTTGAACCAGAGTGCGCAGCACTGCAACTTTGAGAATGTGAGGATAACCTTTAATCAGTAACCTTAAGAGAGGAAAGTTTTATTCCAAGGGATTGAATGCGTTAAACTGAAGAATAGACGAAGTGTAGTTTCAAATGCACACCTAAACAACCTACTCTGTTGTGGAATGGAGAAGTTTGAATTTCGAGGACGAAATTTCTTTAAGGGGGGTAGATTGTAACATCCCAAGTTTAATTAGTAGAAGAATATTAATTAAAATAGGATTGTTGGAGACTAATTGGAATAAGTGAGTAGTACTTGGCACTCAAATGAACACACTATGTCTAGTTAGGCCCATTTGTTTTAAGCAAAATAATAGGGAAGGATTAGTGGGACCCACGTTTTTCTTTATTAAGCACATGACTAGTGGGAAATCATTCATCTATGTTCCACTTCCTGAAATAACAAGTCAGGAAGCCTTTTCCCCCTCTTGCTCTCTTTTTCTCTCACGCAAACAACACAAGCCCTTTCCCCATAGATGAAGCTCCTTGAACTCAACCCAATCTCAAATCTTCCATGCAATAAAAGATTTCTATTGCCGCATCAGTTTTAAAACCTCAACTAGGATTCATTTCCCCATCCTCACCCTTGTTGGCCGTGGGTCAATCCAACAACCCACAGAATTATTTCTTCAAATCAATGGATGCATGTGCAAGAGGCTGCATAAATGGAAGTTATTTGGTTGTACCCACCCATAAATCCATGTGATTAAGGTAAGATTATGGTTCTTACTTTCAATTTCTTAAGATTCAACTCTAAACCCCAATTCTCACCTACATTATGTTGTTGCTGCATGTGTGATTAAAACCCCTGTGGTGGACTGGAGGAACGTTTGGAACCAAGTAATGGAAGTGGGTATTATTGCAGCAAACAACAGAACCATGTTCCTGTCAAATCGCAACACTCGCCTAGCGAGTAACATTACTCGCCGCGGCGAGCTTAACAGAACGGCACCTGTGGCTGTTTGTGTTGAGCTCTCGTTTCCGTGCCTTGTTCTATACCTTAAGTAAGTCATCAGAACTCTTACTATTCCTTTCTCTGTTCCTGTAATGTTAGCCTCACTTCCTTGATCTTGGTTAACTCTCAAACACTCTTTAACCCATTCTTTTCCATTTCTTTCAAATATACAAGTTGGGGTTCAAGTGAGTTCCATTGCTGAAAGATTTGTGGCAGTTGCTGTGTATGGAATCAGTGTAAAGCTCCAATCTCCAGGTGGGTTCTTTAGGATAGTGTAGTTAGCCCCCCAAAACTATGAATTTTGCATGTTAATCTAGGTTTAGGAATAATTGTTGTGTGAGGAGAATTAAATCCCAAATTCACCTCCATTCTGTTTTATATTATGTAATTTATCTTGCTGCACTGATTAATATGAGGATTGTAGGTGTTATATTTGAAAACTAAGATTTGAGAAAAATAGGGTAATTCCTGTATGAACTCGCCACAGCGAGTAGCTGGCGGGCATTCATGGCGAGCTGGGTTCTGGGCTGATGAAACTCGCCATGGCGAGCTTCTACTCGCCACAGCGAGTTGATTTAGGTCAGGACCTATAATCTCGCCATAGCGAGCTAGTGACTCGCCGTAGCGAGCTTGTGCAGAATTAACTTACATTTTCTATTTTCTAAATAAAGATTTCCACACTCGTTTTATATCCTCGTTAGAATCAGATAACTTGCAGTAAAATAATTAATATAATGTCGAACAGAATGTTAATCACAGATAATGACTAGGGTATAACTTAGTTATTTATTAGGCTTGTATGCTCCCCGGGTTTGGGAATATTGGTAGTAAGAACTAAATTAGTTTCAGTCAATTATGAGCGATTTTGTGATATCGCGTTATGGACTCCCAATGGGATAATCCATTAGGATAAGTTATTGTGAGCTGCATGCCGTGACCGAATCGGTTGACGGATATGGCAGGCCTCTGAGACATGCTCACCTCAGAGTGTCCTCGTGTTTAAAAATGAATAAGAGTTTATTAATCTGTGTTACACCTATATATTTTTATGCTATTATGTTATGATTATATTAGTATTGAAACGACTGATTTAGGTGCCCCCGGTGTAGTCACCTCTAGGAGGGTAGTAGGACTCACTGAGGCTTAGTAGTCTCACCCCACTCCAAATCAATTTTTTTTTAGGTAGACAGGTTAACTGGAGCAAGGACCAGGACGGAGCTGATGATTGGAGCTGAGCTTGATTCATCAGACTTGACGACTTTAGTCTTCTCCTATGCTTTAGTTTTATTCTGTTTATCTTAGAATCTTATTTGTTCCCGCTGCATTCTTTTAATTCATTAAAGAAATGTAGGAACTTCTGGTAATTCAGTTGTTTAACCTCGTTAATTTTATGTACTCAGACTCCATTATGTATGTCTTGACTAAATATTCTAGATAATTTAGTTGGGGCGTTATACCATTGGATCAAACCAAACCAAATCCACTTGAGATAATACTCAACACCTCTTAGAAACACTCTCACGTTCAGCTCTCGCGCGCCGCGACGAACGAAACTCACCAAAACATAAAACCTACGGAAAGAACGTCTAACGTTTAACATTTCCAAAACTAATCGCCGAATCTTTTTCCGCGACTGTAATTTTCTTCCATACCTTAGAAAATTATTCTCAGAATATATCCTAACTCGCGCAGATATATAAAACTCCCATCCGAAACCTCACTTAAAACAGACGCAGTAAGATTTTACAACGACGGGTAAAATCCTACTCGTTTTTCCAAAAACAAGAATAATCCAAAACTCGTTATTCTGAATCCACATCAACCTTCTTATTCACAAAAGAGGATTACAAGACAAAAGTCTGTACAGTTACAGTGCACGAGCACAAAACAGACTCAATTACAGCAAAACCTAATAATTTACACGATGTTTCATCACACGAACACATCGAAACCCTAATATTCCATAAACCAACTATACAATGGAAATCTTGGGTCTTACAATACTACCCCCCTAAAAGAAGTTTCGTCCTCGAAACTTAGACATCGTCGAACAAACCGGGATATAATTCCCTCATCTTACTTTCTAGCTCCCAGGTGGTATCTCCCGTAGCTTCATTCCATATTACCTTCACCAAAGGTATCTCTTTCGTCCTCAGACGTTTCATCTTCCTATCCGCAATCTTGATCGGCAGAACTTCAAATGACAAATTATCCCTTAACTGGATGTCATCTGGTGTGATCACATGTGATGGATCCGGTGTATATTTCCGCAATTGCGACACATGGAACACGTCATGAATCAAAGATAGTACCGGTGGTAACACGATCCGGTATGCCACCTTCCCAACCCGTTCCAAAATCTGATAAGGCCCTATAAACTTTGGAGTCAACTTCTTCGCTTTCAAAGCCCTTCCAACGCCAGTCGTTGGTGTAACTCGGAGAAATACGTGATCTCCCTCCTCAAACTCTAAAGGCCTCCGACGCCTATCCGCATAACTTTTCTGGCGATCTTGAGCAACCTTCATCATTGCCCTTATCTTTCGGACCTTGTCCGTCGTCTGTTGTACCATTTCCGGTCTTACTATCATACTTTCCCCATCTTGGTACCAACACAAAGGAGTCTGACATCTTCTCCCATACAAAGCCTCGTATGGTGTCATTCCAATACTCGCGTGGAAACTGTTGTTGTACGTGAATTCTATCAACGGTAAAACATCATCCCAACTTCCACGATCATCCAATACACATGCTCTCAACAAATCTTCCAAAGATTGATTTGTTCTCTCGGTCTGCCCATCTGTCTGAGGATGGTAGGCGGAACTCAATCTCAATTTCGTCCCCAACGCCTCATGCAAAGTCCTCCAAAAGTGTGAAGTAAACTTTGGGTCTCGATCCGACACTATACTTGACGGAATCCCATGTAACCTCACAATCTCAGCAATGTAAATATCGGTCAACTTTGCCGCTGTATCCGTAGTTCTTACCGGTAGAAAATGAGCGGACTTTGTCAAACGATCCACTATCACCCAAATGGAATCATGCTTCCTCCTGGTCTTAGGTAAACCAGTGATGAAATCCATAAAAATGCTATCCCACTTCCACTCGGGAATATCTAATGACTGCAGCATCCCTGCTGGTCTCTGATGCTCAATCTTCGCCTTCTGACAAGTCAGACACGACGCCACATACTCAGCCACATCCTTTTTCATACCCGGCCACCAGAAATCATGCCTCAGGTCTTGATACATCTTTGTTGCTCCGGGATGTATACTAAGTTTACTCTTGTGTGCCTCCCCTAGAATAGTGTTTCTCAAGTCCATAGCTTCGGGCACACACACTCTCCCTTGACACCTCAAAATATTGTCCGATCCCACCTTGAAATCTCGGTTGGTTCCTCGAACAATCAAAGCCCTTTTCTCCATGAGAAACTTGTCATCTTGACAATTTGCAATGTCCTCCAATAACCCGCTTGAGATGGTAATCATACCCAGTCTCATATTCCCTAAAGCAAACTCTACCTCTAGGTGCAAGTCACGAAACTCTCTCAACAACTCTTGTTGACTAGCCATTTGCGCCGAACAAACCGACACACTCTTCCTACTCAAAGCATCGGCTACCACATTAGCCTTTCCAGGATGGTATTCTAAGGTGAAATCAAAATCTTTTAATGTTTCCATCCATCTCCTCTGCCTCATATTAAGCTCTTTCTGATCGAACAGATACTTAAGACTTTTATGGTCACTAAACACGACAAAAGTGCAACCATAAAGATGATGTCTCCAAATCTTCAATGCAAAAACAACGGCCGCAAGCTCTAAATCGTGCGTAGGATAATTCTTTTCATGCACTTTCAGTTGCCTTGACGCATAAGCCACTGCTCTCTTGTGTTGCATCAACACACAACCCAACCCTTGATGAGAAGCATCACAATAAACCTCATACGGTTCCTCCGACTGTGGTAACATCAAAACTGGTGAAGTCGTCAACCGTTCTTTCAACAACTGAAAACTCAACTCACACTTCTCAGTCCAAGCAAAAGGTTGATCTTTTCGCGTAAGTTGTGTCATAGGCGCCACAATCTTAGCGAAACCTTCAATGAATCTCCGGTAATAACCGGCCAAACCCACAAAGCTCCTTACATCAGTCACTGTTTGAGGCTGCTTCCATGAAAGTACCGTATCAATCTTGGCTGGATCCACGGCGATTCCCTCTTTTGATATAACATGGCCAAGGAAATTCACCTCTTCCAACCAAAAATCACACTTTGACGGATTAGCATACAACTTTTTCTCCCTCAAAACTTGCAAAACCAAGCAAAGATGCTCTTCATGCTCCTCTTCACTCTTCGAATACACCAAAATGTCATCAATAAACACTACTACGAACTTGTCCAAAAACGAGTGGAATATCCGATTCATGTAGGCCATGAAGATCGCAGGTGCATTCGTTACTCCAAACGGCATCACTAAGAACTCATAATGCCCATACCGCGTCCTAAACGCCGTTTTCTGAATATCCTCATCTCGTACTCTTATCTGGTGATATCCAGATTTTAAGTCAATCTTGGAAAACACTGAGGCTCCCCTCAACTGATCCATCAGATCATCAATCCGTGGCAATGGATATCGGTTCTTGATAGTCACCTTATTAAGCTTCCGATAATCCACACACAGACGAGATTTCCCATCCTTCTTCTTAACCAATAAGACCGGTGCTCCCCAAGGCGACACACTAGGCCTTATGAAACCTTTAACCAACAAGTCTTCAATCTGACTTTTCAACTCTACCAACTCAACTGGAGCCATCCGATAAGCTGATTTCGAAATCGGACCCGTACCCGGTTGCAAATCAATAAAAAATTCCACCTCTCTACACGGAGGAAAAGCTGGAATCTCCGATGGAAACACATCTTGGAAATCCCGAACCACTCGAATTTCCTCAATTCGGATCTCCGACGTCACTCCTAAGCTAGCAAGTGAAACTATCTCCGGCTCTCCATTACACATAACCACAGAAAGCCGATTCGCAGACAAGTACCTTCGCACACCTGGCTCGGGAAAGAAAACCAATTTCTGAGCACAGTCTAGAATAACATAATGATAAGACAACCAATCCATCCCGAGGATGATCTCGAGAGATAACAGCGGTAGACAAACCAAATTGACCAGAAAATCCTTATTCTGGATTACTACCAAACAATGCAAACATGCAGTATTCACTACCAAATCCTTAGCAGGAGTCAAAACATTCAAATCAAACGGAAGCACAAAAACATTCAAACTCAAACGATTTGCACATGCCAAAGATATGAATGAGTGGGTTGCCCCCGTGTCAATCAAAGCAGTTAAAGAATTACCTGCGATGTGACAGCTCTCGTGGATGGCATTGCTAGCCTGCCCACTCAGTTCAGTGCCCATACAGTAAGCACGTGCCTTTGCCGCAGGTCTGGCACCCTGTGAGTCTTGTGCCACATTTGCCGACGGCCCAGTCTTCGGGGCTCTGCAATCTCTAGCAAAGTGTCCCGGCTTCTTGCAATTGTAACATGTGTTTCCCCCCTTCGGTTGCGTGCACTCATTAGCAAAATGCCCCGCTTCTCCACAGTTGTAGCAAGTCCCCTTACTACCATCTGATTTTCCCCGGGTTCCCTGATTTACCGATCGGCCCGGTCCTTTACTGTGTTGAGGACGGTTATAAGGCTTACCACCTTGTCTCCCACTATTCTGAGTCGAACCACGATCATTGGTACGACTTGGTCCTCCAGCACTAGAATTCCCTTGGCGGTTCACCCGCTTATTCTTCATGTCTTCCACCTCTTGACATTTTTCAACCAAGACCTGGAATTGTCGGATACCCAATGGCACAACCGCATCCTGCAGTTCGTACCTCAGCCCATCTTGGAAGCGACGGCACATATAATCCTCATCTATCCCATCCCTAAAGAAGCGGAAGAAACGGGATAGTGATTCAAACTTCTTGGCATATGCTTCAACATTCATGCCCGCTTGCCTTAGCCTCAAAAACTCTTCCCCATACCTTTCCCTAGCTGTCTCAGGGAAGTATTTGGCCAAGAACCTCCTTTTGAAGTTCTCCCAACTTAACTCTTCAAGAACATTCTCCATGATCAGTCGGGTGTTCCTCCACCAATACTCAGAACCCCCGAGTAACTGATAGGTAGCTAAGACCACTTTCTCTCCTTCTGGACAATGAATTGCCCCGAATATCCTCTCCACAGATTGGAGCCATAAATCAGCAGTTTCCGGACCTCCCTCCCCATTAAACTTTGGAGGAGTTTGGTGGTTGAAACTCGAAAGAAGTCTAGATCCAGCAGCAAGTATTTCCCTTTCGCGCTTTTCCAGATCCCTATGCGCCTTAGCATGACTCTGAGCAGTCACAGCCGCTGCCATTGTGTTCATGGCATAAGCCATTTCATATATATCAGCATTGTCCGTCACAGGTGTTGTAGGTGCCCTTCTTGGAGGCATTCTATTCTGCACAATACCAATTCTGATTAGATTCCTTATCCAAACATTTCTGAGTCTCAACAGAAAATCTCATCCAACGGTTACTAACTCATAACCCGACACAGAACAAACACTAGAACTAACTCAACACTAGCTATGTTCTAACCGACTCTGAACTAACGACTCAAGTATACACTTTCCCTTTGAAGATTTAAAGTCGTGCTCTGATACCAATTGTAACAACCCGTTTTTTTTCAAAGGCCAGAAAAGGCACTATATTTTTTTTTTGTACACAATCAGAGTTACGCATAAAAGATTTTAAATGAGCCGGCATTCAAATATACAAAAGAACTCATTACCATAAGGTGCTTCGACAAGCAAAGTGTATCCCTGAATAATTACAGTCCAAGTCTAAGTATTCAAAACAAGTTAGAAAACTCTATGCTAACCCAAAAGTACGGTGCACAAAACACACCGGCGCATAGTCTAACTACTCTAAGCTTCAACACAAGCTCACTATGGCCTAGAGCTGCCAACACCATCCTCTCGACCTACATCGTCATCTGGGGTGGGATGAGCCCGCAAATGAAAGAAAGGGTCACCACAAAATATATAGTATGTATATATATAACCGGTGCGAAAGATGTACACATAACAATAATTCCACAAAACACAAGAGATAGCTCTTAATCTCAAAAGTAATTCCCACCAACGGGTTTATATAAATAAATCACCAATCCTAATGCAGACTTCTACAATGGGTGTGACAACCAATCACTGATTCATCACATGCATGATTTTCCGGAAATTAACCTCTCCTCGAAGAGTCGTGGGGTAGGCAAAGCCACACAGAAATATACGTACCCGCACTAAAAATGTCACACAAGGCAGGTGAAGTCACACAGACAAACACCAGGCGAAGTCACACAGACAAACACCAACTCAATATAAATCCAGAAGGATTTGGCGAAGCCACACAGTCAAACGCCCGGTACGTAGGCAAAGTCACACAGACATACACCTAGGCACGCAACTATGAAATGCATGGCATATATTCTCTTTGGCATATACAGGATAGTCACACAAACAAAATCCCCGCGTAGTCCTATCCGACGCACGCATTCATATATGCTCATGCAAACAATCACATAGCCCTAAGCCTATGCAGAAGCCATCACAACCTACATACATTTTCCTAATCATATGTAAATTGCACACGTATTTATAACCACGTTCTCATCAACGAGAATACATAAGTACAAACATGCCAAGCACACAGCAATTGCATAAACAGCAAAACAAAGCATGTCGTAACCGTTTTAAAAGACGGAAATAAAGTGCAGCCCTTACCTCGTCAAGCACTCAACTATCACACGATCGCACAACACTTACTCGCTTCCTAAAACAAGCAAAGTATTCAATCAAAACCATATCCAATCAATCCTTAATGAATTGGACTCTAAAACCCCAAAAACCAAAGGCTTTCTAAGGAAAAACCCTCTTTCGGATATCATACCAAAAACTACCGTAATGATCAACCCCCATGTGTTATTTGTACTATTTTTAGGACCCAAAACAATTGTCAAAAGTCTTAAATAATTTGAAATGCAAAATGGCCGTTTTCTTGCGTTATAAGTTACGTACTTTCCGAGTACCCGAAAAACTCGTTTCCAATTCCCACCACTTCCATAAATTAATAAAAAGGGATTAGAAAGTTAAAAAGCAAGTTTAGAAATCAGAATCCAAAATTTTAGGTCCCAGAGCTCGCCCTGGCGAGTTGGTGGCGAGTGAAGGCAGTGAGGACTGGTCTAACTCGCTCTGGAGCTCGCCCTGGCGTGTTGTCATGACCTGTGACACTCGCCCTGGCGAGTAGACACTCGCTCAGCGAGTTGCACCTGTCATGACAGCAAAAGACAGCAACTCACACCACCTTTTTCCAACCAAGCCTAGTTTGATTCTATTAGTTCCCAACACTTTTTCAAGGCACAAAAGCAAACCATTTTCATAAGCAAGCAATTCATTTCCGAAGCTTGTTGGTTGCTTCGAGTGCAAGTTATTTGATTTTCATTTCCAAAATCAAAACCAAATCCAAGCACAAGTTTTATTACGGGCCTTAACCGACCGGTAATCATTTTCAAACATGTTTTCAAAGTAAAAAGCAACTCCACATGTCACAAGAGTTTTAAATCACTTTGACCCCAAAAACACTACTCAAAACACTTAGGAAATATTTTCATAAACCCCAAAATATTTTTCATCGGATTTTCTAAAACAAAACCATACAACGCATTTCCCTTTTGCCCAAAGGTTCAAAGACAACTTTTCTTTTCAAAACCTTACAACTTAACCTCATGTTATTGATCAATACATAAACAAACCAAAACCCTAACTTTTCTCATGAGATTCTCACAAACTCATGGAAAAATTTCAATAACAAAGCCTAGCATGCTTACTAAACTCTCATGAACAACATTCATGAAACAAGAATCAATTCCTAACCTTTCCATCTCATGAACATAATCTAAACTCATAACCCTAAGAGTTTTAACCAACCAAAAAGGGAAGGAAAAGAGTGGTTACCTTAAGAAAGTGATTCTCTATAACAATTCCACAAAGCTCCCAAGCTTGAAATGGACACAAAAGGTGTAGAATGGAAAATTTGGTGATGGTTGGAAAGTGAGAATGGAGTTTCACGTGAAAGAGAGAAAGAATGGAGTGAATATGTGATGTTTCTAAGTCCACAAAGTCATGACCTCCTTACTATTACAAAGCCTCTTGCTAACTCATGGCCATTGGATCAAAAGACAAAATGCCAAGACAAAACCCTAGCCATTGGATCAAACCAAACCAAATCCACTTGAGATAATACTCAACACCTCTTAGAAACACTCTCACGTTCAGCTCTCGCGCGCCGCGACGAACGAAACTCACCAAAACATAAAACCTACGGAAAGAACGTCTAACGTTTAACATTTCCAAAACTAATCGCCGAATCTTTTTCCGCGACTGCAATTTTCTTCCATACCTTAGAAAATTATTCTCAGAATATATCCTAACTCGCGCAGATATATAAAACTCCCATCCGAAACCTCACTTAAAACAGACGCAGTAAGATTTTACAACGACGGGTAAAATCCTACTCGTTTTTCCAAAAACAAGAATAATCCAAAACTCGTTATTCTGAATCCACATCAACCTTCTTATTCACAAAAGAGGATTACAAGACAAAAGTCTGTACAGTTACAGTGCACGAGCACAAAACAGACTCAATTACAGCAAAACCTAATAATTTACACGATGTTTCATCACACGAACACATCGAAACCCTAATATTCCTTAAACCAACTATACAATGGAAATCTTGGGTCTTACAATGTCCTTTCAACTCCTATTTTCCTACAAATAATGGTTTTTGGGTATAAATGATTGATTTAATATTTCAAACCAATATTTATATTTAATTGGGTTTTTCTATTGAATTACTTGCAAAATAAGTTAATAAATGTTAAAAATGTATATAATGAGTACATCGTTTTTGCACTTATCATGTTTGCTTGGAGCCGTGTGTGAGCCTTCACAGTTTTGTTCTTGGTAAAAGGCGTCTCAGTTGATTAATGAGTGTGGGTTTGTATATAAACCACCTTTAGCCTCGATTCCCAAGCGATGTGAAACTTTAAGGTGTATGGGTTGCATGCCGCCAAGCATTACTGAGGGTTGCAGGCCACCAATAATGCGTTTGTCAGTTTACCATGCATTATTGAGGGTTGCATGCCGCAAGAATGTTATTGAGGGTCCTGGACCGCCAAGAATGGTTACCGATGAAGGTTTTATTGAGGGACCATGACCATCAATAATGTGTGCTTTTTTGACGGTTTTAGTCATTCTTGGAGGCTTTTGGCCCTCAATAATATCATGTTTTCTTGTAGTAGGAATCACAAACAGAATGCAGAGAAGATAAAAAAATATTTTTTCAATTTAGATATTTTTCTTGAAAACTAAATTAAATCTTGCACTTTTTCATATAGAGCAAAATGCATTATCACTATCAACAATATATGATACATGTGGTAGATACTTGTTAATTATTTGGTCTTGGTTCAATCTCTAGCTAATGGGTATGAAAAGATATTTATTGAGAAAGATTAATTCTCTAAAATAAATCTTAGTTACATTGAGAGTTCAGTTGCCTTTAACTAGATCTAAGTTAGTTATTTCAAAGAATTAATCATATTATATGCGCATACAATACTTTGATTTTTAAATATTTAAAAATAGAACGTCGTCACTCTATACGAGTTCATGCGTATGATACACATATTGATAATCTTGGTTACAAATTGGGCAATGTCATTTTCCTCATAAAAAATGTCTTGTACCATAAGAAATAGTCACTGTCATGTTATGTAGTACGACCTAGTAAACGAGTTGACCTTGCCTCATTTATAACCGCCTTTGAACATGTTACACTTTTCCTTTTAGTTTTGTTTGGAAATATGATGTGATACATGAATATTTACTCGAAAATGATATTTTGATATTTTTTATCAACTTGTTGAACAAAATAAGACAATGTCTTGGTGGTGGTTTAAAGTTAAAAATCAGGGTTCTTTGATACTCCCTCCGTTTCTTTTTAATTGTCTTTTACTATTATGTTTAGCATTTCTATTTAATTGTCCTTTTTGTATTTTACGGGTATGATTTGTCAATTACGTCCTTTGCCAATTGCTTTTATCTTTTTCAATAAAACAAATCAAAACAAAGTTTGTTTTTTTCAAAACAAATTAAAACAAAGTTTATCTCTATTATATTTCAAATTGAAACCAAAGTTTGTTACATACAGTATAATTTTAAAAACCAAAGTTTACGATAGGTTAAAATATTGTGCATCAAATTTTCAGCTACTTTAACATATTGTCCATCAAATCATGTGATTGTGTCTCCAAGTTTTCAATTCTAGTTTTACAGGAAATGAAAATTGTTTCTTTGAAGTAACTGCTTATAATTGAAATTAAAATCCATTTGAGAGCACTGAGCAGTACAAGAAATTGGAAAATTTAAATTATTTGTAGAGATAAACATATACAATAACCACGCATATCAAGCAGTACAAGAAATTGGAAAACCTTCTGATTGAGTTTTTCATTGTCGGGGCAAACGGTTGTTAGTACCTTTTTATTTTACTAATAAAAGCAAAAATAAAAAATAAATATACTCATATATGACTAAAACGTGGTTTGTGTTATTTGCGATGGTAGAGTTTCGTGACAATGGTTTGTTACTGGAGAAAGAGAGTAATTAGCAATTGTTTGTTATGAGAGAAAGATAATATTTTTGTTTTACCTAATATATTAAATTTATTGAAAAAAATGCAAAAAAATAGGAATTTATTGGTGGATTAAAATGAGGGTATAATAGGAAGATAACGTGCAAAAATACACTTCCTTAATTTGATGTTATCTTTCTAAAAAGACAATTAAAAAGAAACGGAGGGAGTATTTATTTATGGTGGCATCACCTTTATTGTTTAGGCGACTCATTTAATTGAGCGATTTTATGTGCTTTTTTTCTTATATGAATTGTTAACTTCATTTACTTGTATTCACTTCTTGTGTTTGTATTTATTCTAATATATTATTTTGACTTGTTAAAAAATGCTATAAAAAATAGTACACCTAAAAAATAGTATAATAAATATTCAACAAATTTTGAAAATTCCAAATAAGTTATAAATGGGTCCCGTGTGATTTCTGATGTGGCAGAGACGTGTTTTGACCATGAAACATCCTTTCAGTTCCTTACTCATAAGGGAAGGAGTAGATGTTTTTTCTATAATATTTTTTAAAATTTATTAAATATCATGAATTCATTTTTGTACCGAATTTATATTAGACAACTTTTTAAAATTGAGTCAATCAAATGCAAATTATTTTAATAAAAAATGAATTTTATAATAATAATAATATAATAATAAATTCCGTCAAATTATAATAATTATAATAATAATAATAATAATAAACATGGAGTAATATTTTATAAAGGTCCACTTTTGGTGATTTTAAAAAATCATTTTTGAATTGTGTCCATGTAAAACTCTTTAACTATGATCGGAAGAAGCTGAAACCACTTATCAATTAGAAATGACTCTTGAATTAGATAAAGTGGTTCAGTGAACCAGATATTAGTGGTGAAAATCAATAAACAACCCTTTAAAATTTGAAAAATGCTAAATCTCACGAAAATGAATTTCACGAGCGCATCACGAACTAGATGGCACACAATATCTAGTAGATATCATCTACTTATCTACCGTGTACTACAAGACCACATTATCTACTATCCCAATTATTTTAGTTATTTCTTGTTTTCTATTGTACAACAAGACCATTTCATCTTTGATAGCAATTAACGTTGCCTTACATTAATGATATTAGGGTGTTTGCAGTTCGATTTGAATCGATTTTGAGACAAAATTTTATCCGATTTAAAGTTTTATTTTTTGACAATAAATCCGATTCAAAGTTAAAATTACAAGTAGTTTGGTTTAGTTTTGAATGACTACTTAAAAAATTTATTTCAATTCGATCCAATTTTATTTGGTTTAATTTGGATCAATTATTTTTTGATATCCAAATTACAAACTCAAAAGAATATCCAAACACATCAAAAAGTATTCGATTTTTTACAGTTTTCAATATTTTTAGATCAATTTACATCTTTTATTTAAATTAGTTCGAATTTAAACACTCCTAAATAGGGTGCTCAAATTCAAACCAATCCAAATAAAAACGATAAGTCAATCTAAAAAAACCGAAAATTTTAAAAAATTAAATATTTTTGAATGTGTTTGTATGTTCTTTTGTGAAAAGTGGAAACTGTCAAATTTTTTAAGTGACCATCTAAAACCAAACCGAACCGTGTGCACCCCTACTCCTAAGTGACATATCTTCTATCAGTTGCAAGAAACATGGCTCAGTTTTTCTATTTTTGGTGAATAAACACTTGGCTCAAATGGAAAACTTTTGTTAGAGCAAATTAAACAATGTTCGGTGAAAATGATAATGAATGAAGCGGTGGGCGTTCAATTTTTATTTGGAAAAAATGCATAACACAGAATTCGTGATATTCGCGAACAAGTTTGTTCGCTATATATAGCATCACTGTTAAAATTTAATATAGAAACTTCATCACATCAATTAAGCATAAATACTCAAACTCAACTAAAACACTTTAAAATAACTAATTCCTGTTAGTGCACAATTTAGCCATGGCGTCAACAATTTTATTGGCTTCTCGATAAATATGAATGTTTTGAATATTTGTCAGAATATAGATTTTATTAATTTCTTTTGGAGCATTGCACTCTTTTTTTGTTTATTTGGTATTCTTATGAATTTTACAGGTAAAATTTTTAATAGGGTAGTTATATTTGTTAGCTCTTACTTTGATATTGGTCTAATCCTTCCAAGTTTTCTTATATCTATTAAAACCTACATTTCTCTCATTAAATAAAATGAAGCAAGGAAATTTTATATCAAAATATACACTTTATAGTCCATGTTAACATAAACAATTTTGTGATAATAAGTCATTTCAAGCTCAAAAACTTTAATTCATCATTTTAAGAAATTAATTTTCTTTTCTTTGAAAATTATATTATTTTAGAATATAAAATTGTTTTTTATCGACTTTAGTAAGTTATCCGAGATTTGTATTTTATTTTGTACAAATTCATAATTTATAACAACATTTAACATTATATAATGATGTGAGAAAAAAATAGTAATTACTCATAAAATATATGTATTAGAAGGTTGATTACATTAAAATAAAGTTTTATTAATAGAGAGAAATGTGTGTTTTAATATAAAAGGGGAGGATTGTAAAAAAAAAATATAAGAGGAGGGAACTGAAATTCAAACTTCTTTCATGGGAGAGGAGTGTGATTATAATTTGCATAAGAATAAAAGGGGAGTGTATATTTTAACATAAGAGCGGAGAGTGATGTAATTAATTTAAACATCTTTTAGAAGAGAGGAGTGAGATTTTTGCATAAGAAGAGAGAGGAGTGTATATTTTAATATGAAAATGAAGGGTAGTATAATTTAAGCATCTCTCAAATGGGGAAATGCAATTTACTTTTATAATTTTTGTTTAACGAAAAATTGAGGAAGGAAAAATATTAATTAATTTAATTAGTGACACAAATAACAGTTTTATAATTTTTCTGATGGAATTCAAACTTAACAAAATAAATTTATAATATCAAGCTTATCTTAATTAATCTTATAAGATCAAGTTATAACCACGAATGTTATAATCTCTATTCTATCAAATTAAAATAACATACTACCAATGAATTAATTTATCTGCCTATAAAAAAAATAAAAAACAAATGAATTTATCTTAAGTGGTAATTAAGAGTTTTAAGCCATTTAAACAACTGATCATAGGTTTAATTTTTGTTTCTTACATATTAGATTAGTTATCTTGAATTAATTAACGGAAAAATTTCGTATGTAATATATAGCTTTTATCTATACTAGCCGCCTTCCGTGCCCGTTTGTGTGATCGATATTCTTTTTTTTTATTTGCTGTGATCGAAATTCTCTATTGTGCAAATATAAATAATTTTTTTATTGGACTTAGTTAATTGATAACTACTTAACGTTAACATCCTTTTTTGTTGTGGCTAGTTATTAAGAAGAAAAAAACAAATATTTTTTTTTTACTATAAAAAAACTGAAAACATACTTTTATGTGGAAGTTGTGCTTAGTTATTAAGGGAAAAAAAATTACTCCCTCTGTTCCTTTTTATAAGAAACAAAAGTGAAATTTATTTTGTTCCTTTTTATAAGAAACTTTGACTAATTTTCAAATCTTTTAAATGTTGAATTTCACTTATGCCCTTATTTATTATGAAAGAGAATATTAAAAATAAGTAAGTTAATTGAATTTAGAGTAATTAAATAGGGGTATAGATGGAATAAGTGTAAATTTATAAGAGTATTAAATGAAAAGAACTATTTACAATGTGTTTCCTTGGTATGTGTAATTTTTTCAAACTGTTTCTTATAAAAAGGAACGGAGGGAGTATTTACTAAAAAAAATTGAAAATCTATTTTTATGTGGAAATTATTTTTCAACATTTACAAATATTTAGTTTTTTTTTTTTTTGTAGTTTTTTTAAGGGTAAAATGGGTATAATGAAAAAGCCATCCCAAAAATTTGTATCCTTTTTATATATAGTAATAGATATATCGTGGTTTTGTTGTTGTCATCACGAGTCTAAAATGATATAGCTGAATGGTGAAATATTCTTTGCAATTGATTATTTATTTTTATTTTTTGATATAACAATTGATTATTTATTTATAACAGTAATATACTCAAATCTGAAATAAAAATGGATGAGGATGAAATTTGGTCCAATGATATAATTAATTTTAAAAGACTAAATTGATAGAAATTAATAGACTTCGTTTACCCTAATTAAGATAAAGGGCACTCATATTTTTAAAAAAATTTCAAACCATTCTCATTTTATCTATCTTGAAAAGTCACATTTAATTTAGATAAATAATTAAATATGCCTTCTATAACAAAATTTTTTTTGGAGAAGCTAAAATGGGATATAAAAATAAAGAAACAGATAGTCGCCTTAGCACAAGGTGTGCCAAGGAAAACTACAACAGTTTTACAAAGGTATCAGTACAAAAGTCATCAAAATACAAACATTAGTCGATGCCCAAACAAAGCAATGAGTTCGACCACCAGCAATGATAATTTGTAACTAATGTAACATTCGTAGGCTTCAACCATCTAAAGGAGAACATCTTGACTTTGTCTAACAGGTGAGCCACGGGGCTTGCTGTGTTTCGAAACAGGCGCGAGTTACGTTCAGTCCACACGACCCAAACACAAGCTAGCCAAATGATTTGCAGAAAAGACCGGCGAGCGCGAAAACCTCCAGCTGAGTAGATGAACTGGACAAAGTGGTCTGAGAGAGTGTGAGCATCGACCGATGAAAAGCCAATCCAAGAGCGAAGCAAAGCCCACAGAGAACCAAACGTGCTGCAGGAGAGGAATAGGTGCTGAGCTGATTCGATGTCGCCGCAACCAGACACACAGAAGTGAACCTCCGGAGTGATAATGCCGCGAGCTACCAAGTTTGATTTTGTTGGCAAACTTGTTAATTGATTTTAAATAATTTTCATTAAAATCTATTATTTAAGATCTTTAAAAATATTATGAAGTCTTATAATAAATTGACAAACGAAAGCCCTCATAATATTTTTAAAGATCTTAAATAATAAATTTTAATGAAAATGAGTGAAGTTAATTTATTAAAAATTAAAATGTTTTACTTTTAAATACAAATTTTTTTAGTAAAACCTTTTATATTAATATTTTTAAATTTTTATCTTTTACCCAACTCGTGTAAAGTTGCAACTCATTGTTCCATTATAATCCATTATACACACAAAATCGACAGTATGTTTTATGGGCTAATCAATAATAACTTAAGCCCAAATATAATAACCAACTTAAATAAGTATTTACATGTCGGTATAAAAAAAGCAAAATATTAAGATTAAGATGAAAACATTAAAAATCATTACATAAGCACACACATATCTAATCTATCTATTTATCTATCTATCTATCTAAATAAACAAATTGTTTTTGACTGCTAACGAATATAGACACCAATTCAAACATAATCTCTTTTTTTCTCTCTCTATCCTTAAAATGAACACCGACAAAGTAAAATCTTGCAACTAGGTTACTAGTTAATTCCATTTTGCATCTTTTATTCCACCTTTTAGTCAAATCGTGGTTTTTTAGGTGTGAACATAAAATACCAACAATTTTAGAGGCGGCAACCCGAACTCATACAATGTTTCCCACATTTCCTATTTGTTAAGTTTCTTTCAATGAAGATATCCAATTTGGATTCATTGCAGTTTGACAGCACGCAATCAGTATATTTAGATGTCTGATTAAGATTAAATGATTTAGATTTTATAATTGAATTTTAACTTCTTAAATAAAAAATTCAAGCTTAATTTTACGATGATTATTGGACCGACTGCAATGCAGTAATTACTTCTAGACTACATACTACTTGGTCCAAAGATATTCTCTGCATATAATTACATTAAATAATACGTTAAGTTAAGGTAATATTTTAATAAACAATAAAAAAAATTATCAAGAGATTTGACATTATTAGATTTTCAAGGATAAATTTAAATTTAGAACCTATAATTAAAGATATCTCACCAACTATTTTTTTGTCAACTAGCTTTGTGACTAAAATATTATTTTATAAGATGAATAAGTAAAAATATCATAGTTTAAATTTCAATTCCCATTTATCATATGTAATGTTTTTACTGACTAAATTATATTCTGATAGACAATTTCTTACGGTTCTTTGATCTTTTTGTTAATCATTTAAAATAACTCTAAAAAATGTTGAATTTAATTTGTCATCAACTACACCAGTCAAATCAATTTATTTTTTTTGACTTAGTCGTAATTACATTTGGAATCAATCATATATTGTAATCTGTTAGTGTAAAATTCACAACTACAATATATAAAAATTATACTAACATTTTAATTTTATATATTTTGGAAAACCAAAGAGAAATTGTTCACGATGGGTTTTTTTTAAATGCATTAATTAAAAATAAGTAAAGGCGGCGATGTATCTATGCATGGTGGAGTATAATAATAAATAATAAAAAACAACAACAACATGCTATAAAATAGACTATTTAAATTGGGGCTATAGTTTTTTAACACCTCATGTTTTATTTCTCTTTTGTACTATTTCTCTTTTGTACTAACTTATTACTATAATATATTCGGCACATTCTCAATTAACTTTCCAAAGGGTATTTAAATAACGTTTCATATAGTTTTATTTTCATTATCATCTCAAAGGGTCTTCAAAGAAAATCTAATACAAGAGAATTTGTGACAAAAGAGAAAACAAAAACAAAAAAAAAAAACAACAACGTTGTTTACATGTCCTTGTTAACAGTGGCGCATCAAAGAGATTCAGTTCAGTTCACCGGTGATCGCGATGGTGGTAGTGATGGTGGAAGTTCTAGTGCATCACAATCATTAAATTTCAACCAAATGCAGAGTAATTCTTCAATGGTTTATAGTAGTGATAGAGAATTAACACAAATGGTTTCAGCTCTTACACATGTTTCATCATCAGGGTCTAATCAAATGAGTAATAATGAATGGATTCAAAGAAGTGGTTTTCCAAATGAATCATCTTCATCTTCTTATTCTTCAAGTTCTAGTTCTGGTTTTGTTATGTCCTCTGGATCATGGAGTGGTAATAAAAGAGGGCGTGATGAAGAAAGTAGTGCTTCTAATAATCACTTTTTACAACAAGCTGTTCCTAAACTTTTTAGAACTGTTATGGTACCTTCTCAAGGACAAGGAGAATCTTCATCATCAGGTGCACTTCTTTACCATATTGTTTTTTTTAATCTAAATCGGTTCCTATGCGTCTGTAGTATGATGTCGCAATTGTAGAGTTATTAGATAAATCTAAAGTTTCTACAATTGCAACATCATACTGCAGCTGCGGAGGATTCAAGTAAATTTTACTTTATTTGGTACCACAACCATAAAAGTTGTTCGATTTTTTAGCGGTAAACTATTTTGCAGTTGTATTAATCGTTAGATTTTCTAAAGATAACGTTTAAATATCTATATCAAAAAGTCACTACAATTGCAGCACCATACTACAGCTGTAGAGAATTCAAGTAATTTATCTCTAATTTCTTCTATGGCTAGAGTATGGTGCCACAGCCATAAGATTTGTTAGATTTTTTGTAGATAAACCATATTAGAATCGTATGGACGATTCTAGAGATAACGTTTATTTCTCTAAATCTAATAGTCACTAATTACAAGACCATATTTTTGTTTATACTGCATCCTAAGAGGATTTGTGGTCATTTTTCCTTCATTTCTTCATAAAATCATAAAACATAATCTTTTGCACATAATCATCACTTAATTAATATATGTCCAGAAATTTTATGTTTCATTGTTAGAACATCAAATTTTTATACTTATAACATTATTTTATACTTAAGGCAAAAATGGTGCACACCATGCATTATTAGCATTATTTTATATTTATGAATCTAATTTATTATTTTGTTAATAACATACCAACTTTTTATTAACAAAAACCATGCACAATGAATCTGTATTATGTATTTACTATATCTTGTACTGCATGCATCAAATTTTTCAGTTTTTTGTGTTTTTCTTTTCAATTTAAACATTTTGTCATAATCTATTACCTTATACTTTCATAGTAAACAAAACAAAACCAATTGAGCTACATAACAAACTCAACATACCATCCTCAACAATAGTTATTTTCAAGTTTAGTGTCTTTTTAATGTGTCGGATATTGAACACGTTTTCAATCTGAAGTGTCAGTCTTCATAGCTTATTATTACTAGTACAAAATGTTTAGATACAAAACTTTTGTTTCTTTGACGGATTGGAACCACTTAATGTCAGAACGGACCATCAAACTAGATTAGGCGGTTCAGTGGACCGGATACTGGTGGTGAAAACAAAAACTTTTTTTCTTTAACTCTTCATCAACAAAATATCTCAAAACTGATGAAATTATTTTCTTTACTTATTAACCAGTGACTGAAGAAGCTCCAACCACAAGAACAACCATAGCCACCGCCACATCTACAGCAGCGTCATTCGAGGAATCCGGCCAGCAGAGGAGAAGATACAGAGGAGTAAGGCAGAGACCATGGGGAAAATGGGCAGCAGAAATAAGAGATCCACACAAAGCACAAAGAGTATGGCTCGGAACATTTGATACAGCAGAATCTGCAGCAAGAGCTTATGATGAAGCTGCATTGAGATTCAGAGGAAGCAGAGCAAAACTCAACTTCCCAGAAAATGTTAGATCAATTATGCCACCACCACCGCAACCACAACCACAACCACGACCGCAACCACAATCATTATCACAACTTCAATCTTTTCCGGCAGCTGTGGCACCCTCTCGAACACCACAGCCGCCGGTTCAAGGTTCATCTGACTTGATTAGAGACTATTTAGAATATTCTCAAATTCTACAAAGTTCTGGTGATTTTCAACTACAACAAATGCAGCAGCAGCAACAACAACAAATGCAACAACAAGAACATGCTTCTAATTTGGTTCAACAATGGTATTATAATTCACAATTGGCTGCACTTCAATCACATTCAATGTTATCATCATCATCACTTTCTGTACCTTCTAATCTGTCACCTTCAATAGCTACAATTTTACCTTCAACTCAATTTTCAACCTCTTCTAGTTCATTTCCCCTGTTTTCTAGTCAACAAATGGGATTTTTCCGGGCCCCAGAAAATCGTCCACCACCAGGTGGTGGACATGCTGGCGGAACAGAGTTTCCGCCTTCAACGTGGTCAGATACTAGTGGGCATCCACCACCACCTTATGGTTGATTCAAATATCTTAAATTCCGGTGATAATAGTTACGTTGCAAACCTTGATATTAAGCGGAAAAATAAATAGTCAAATAGTTGTGAAATAATACGCTTATAGAGATATCTAAAATTTTTATATTCCGACATTAATTTTGTATTCAAAATGGAATTTAAAATTTAGTTAACACAATTGTTTTGTTTCATTCATATTCTTTTTTTTAGTGTTTCCTTCTTTCATACATATGTAGGAAAAGATGAGAAAGAAAGAAATTGTATTAGTCACAAAAAAAATTGTATGTTTATTTTTGTATTTTATTTTTGGATGGTAGAAAATCAATAAAAGGTAGTTTTGGATTTAATTATTGGTTTGTTATTATTATTGTAAGGAAGAATATTTGGGGGTAAAATGAAGAATACTACCATTTATAGTTATACATACAAATTCAACACAATATCTTAAACATTGAAAATGTGTATTATTTTGATTTTTTTTTTTTACGGAGAGTATTATTCTGGTTTTGAAAAGAGAGAAAAATTATTAAAAATGCGAAAACCGTATTTTATATGGTGTTTTTGTCTAGTTTTCAAATCGAAAAAACATTTTTGTAAAAATGGATCGAGATCCATTGTAACCAGAAAAAGTTTGTATTGACGCAATTAGCATAATCAAAATCATTTGATTTTGATCGGACGATTCATATTCATATTTCAAAATTTTAAATTAGACCTTTTGATCAAGATCAAATAGGTTTGAGCATACTGATTGTATGAATATGTGTTCCAACCGACATTAAAGAATCTATTTTTGTAAAAGTGTGGCGATTAAAGATAGAAAAATTATAAAGTGGGTAAAGACAAAATATAATTTAAGTTTTATGGGTTTATTTATTTTATTCTTCAATGGATTTGGTTTGATGCTAACATTCTCTTAGTTATCCTTAGAAAGAAAGATGTAGAAACCCATAACTTTTTCAAAAACATGTCTTCTATCAGCCTAGCAACCACAGAATTTATCAACATAGTTGTAGGCTTTCGAGTTTTTTAGTATTAATTTGTGGTGACTAGTGAACAAAGCAATGTTGTATTTTTTCAAAAGTAAAGCAATTTTATTATATTTTATCTTTTATGTTATTTAGATAAGCTCATTCATTCCAATCTTATTAAGTGGTATTATATTTATGAAAAATGATGTTTGTATAATAAAAATTTGTTGTTAAAATTCACAAATTCTAGTTTAATTGATAAAATTGTTGAAATTGTTAAGTCAAACGTCAAAATCGAGGTTCGAATTTCGGTCTCTCAACTTTGTATATGTGAGTTTCTAATGAAGGTGGAAAAACACAAGAAGGGGGGGGTTGAATTGTGTTTTAAAAATAAAACTTTTTGCCTAATAGCGACTAAGTATGCAGCGGATAAAAACACAAATTAACGAGAGGGTGCTGAGAGAGAGAAAGAAAGACACAGAATTTATCCTGGTTCCCCTCACAAATCGAGAGTACTCCAGTCCCCTTGTTACTAACAAGAGATTTTCACTATAATCTACTAAAGATTACAAATTGCTCAAGCACACTTGCAAGAGACTTCTCAGGTGCTCAAGTTTCACTAAACAAGAGACTTCTCAAATGCTCAAGTTAAACTTAACAAGAGACTTCTCAAACAAACTTAAGAATAAGAATGAATGTTAAGGAACACTTGATATACTATCAGAGGTGTTTACAAAATACAACTCAATTTGTTCTAAGACTTAGAATGACAGATTTAAAATATGATGTCAGAATGCTTCTTAGTCTTTGAACGCAGTAATAGAACAGTAGAAGGAACAGTTGTCATTTCTTCCATTTGAGTCTTCTATTTATACTTGGAGGAAGATGATGACCGTTGCAGAGAGAGAGGTGCCAGCTGGAATTTACTCGTACAATTGATAGCTGTATATTGCCTTCTTTGGTAAGGAATTCCATTTCCACTACCTAGCTATTCAATTTATCACTCCTCCATTTTGAGTAATAATAGTACGATAGTACAATCCTCAAATGCGCTCCACTTATGGATAAGGTTAACGTTGTACCAACGAATATTCCTTCCTGTGGATGAGACAGAGCTTTGAAGTAGATTGTTCTTCAATCATTGGTTCTATATAGGTCAGCTCTTGAGTGACGTAAATTCCTTTTGCTTCTGATGCTGTTGCCATAGCTTCTTGAGGTCTTTTAGCTTCTGAGACCTTCAGAACCTTGTTTTATCCTCAGAGTCACTTTCTTCAGCATTCAAAATTTAAGCTTCTGACGAACAGTGTCGTGCTTTCAGAGCTTGTTTTGACTGGCTTCTCTGCTACTATTCATAGTGCTTCTGAATGAATTTTGACTTATAATTCTGCACACTAGAATAATCATTAGTAATACCAATTGCAATTTTAATACCTTGTTATCATCAAAACTACTTAAAACATTAGAGGTTCAAGTCAGACCCACTTTGTTCCAACAATCTCCCCCTTTTTGATGATGACAAACCAAAGCATTAAAATTCAATTGTTGTTGATTTAATTTAATTATGATGACTTCAGGTTTCAAAGGTTTGCAATCTCCCCCTGAGTCTGATAATCCATAAGGGTAGGTTTGTAAGCTCCCCCTAAGTTTTATCCATAATTAATTAAAACAGTTTAAGAGTTGATTTATTAACTTAAAATAAATTTTCATATTTAACTCTCAGAAGCATAGTTTTGCAAGCTTTGCTTCTTAGAGTTTGATAATGCTCAGAAGCGGTTTGCAAGCTCTTCTGACATTGTCTATGAATTTTATTTTATGTTCTTAAATTTTCTCCCCTTTCAATAATCGTACAGAATGAGAAAGAATCATAAGAGATAAATATTGATTCATAATGTATTTAACATAACAGTTTCAGATTGAGCAGTATATGAATGAATCAACATTAATTTTAACGCTACTCTTACTCCCCCTTTTGGCATCAGTCAAAAAGACACAGAAAACCAAGCAGTCAAATGCGTCATAACAAGGCAGTCAAGTCAAAAAGTGATGACAACTGAATTCATTTAATGAATTGTGTTGAAAACCGTCCTGACAAGAGAGCTTGATGACACTATAAAAAGGGATGATTCCTCTCATTTTACTCATCCAGAGTAATCAAGTAACATCAAAAGAAAAACATACAATGGAAAGGCAGGTTACCAAGGATGCTTCAGGCTCAAAAAAAGAGAGCAAGAAGGGAGCAGAGCCCTGGCGCTGCGAAGAAAACAGGCTACGATATGAGAGAAACAAGGAAGAACTTATTTTAACAGAGTCAGAGGAGGAAGAATTGGGCTCTGATCTGGAAGAGTTCTTATGGACATATGAAGATAATCTAGCAGATTATCCAGCTGAGGTTCAGAAGCTTGCTGATGAAGCACTATCTCTTCTCAAAGAGAAACTGAAGAGTATAGAATCAGAGGCTTCTAAATCTAAGCCTTAGGCTAGATGCAATCATATGTAATAAAGAATCTTTCTATTAATAATAAAAGTTGTTCCTCTACCTATCTCTCTCTCTTTTAAGCTTGCTTTCTTTTTATATACCACATAAGTATTGTCAGAGCACCAGTTACCAGACACGCCTCATTCGGTATTGGTGCCCCGTTGTTAAACAGGCTTTAATACTAAGAAGCTATTTCATGAGTAAACATGGAGTACTGATGAGAGGGACTCTTAGGTTTTGAAAATCCTAGGCTTATTAGTTTAAAAACTAAGATGCTCTTCAGCATCTTTCACTAGAGTCAGAATTCTCAAGAGTACCAGACAATATTATGGTATATAGAAACGTTAAATTTTGAAAAACAAATATAAAACAAACATATAAGCAAATAATAAACACACAAATATGGATAATATAGATATGAATTAAAAAATATCCAAAAATTACACAAGAACTAATAACAAATAAGTGCTCAGACATAAGGGTTAAGGTTTGGGTTGCTGTTGAGTGAGCTTCAGAAGAAGTTCCATCATTGCATCTATCTTCTTGTTTGTAGCTTCACCAGATCTGTTCATGTCTTCTCTTATATCGGCCCTGAACTCATCCATTTCATTTCTTAGTTCCTCTCTTATGTCATGCTTGATTACATCCAGAGCTTCTTGCATAACAGAGGGTATAGCAGATGAAGAAGAGCCTTGGACAAGTACTGGTGGAGATCTAGGAGGAGATGAAGCAACAATGGGAGTTTTTCCTTTATCAGAATCTGGTTTACTAAGGTTCTGATCATTCATGATAGTATCTTCTGCAGCTCTTTGATTCTCAAAAATCTTATTAGTCTCAATGGTAGCAATGTGAACAGCTCTATCAACCAATAAGTTTAAGGCTTCTTGTTCAGCAAGCCTCTGACGTTCCATTTCAGCAGCTATCCTAGCCTGCTCTTCATCAAAAGATCTTCTCATACTTTCATCAACAGCAGCTAAAAAGGCTAACCTCTGACATTCTTCTTCATGGTTGTAAAAAGTAAGTCTCGGAGCATGAGAGCGTTCAGCAGCACTCATAATCTGAGACAGAGCTTCCATTCCTCTTCCCTCAATCTTTCGTTTTACATAGCCTCCCAACAACCACATAGACTGACTGAACTTCTCCTCTAATTCCCTGATCTTAGCATCAATATCTGAAGGAAATATCAGTACTTCTTCTTCCATGCTTTTAAAATTCCTTAGACTAATATTAATAGCACTTTCTAGAAGCTCAAGGTTTGGTTCAGAGTTGTAGTTGAAGAAGGGTTGGTTTCTATTGAAAGGAATGGTGGGTTCAGGCCTTTTCCTTTTGAGGGGAATTATTTTGATTCTTTTGATTTTGTCAAAGGGATCAATGGTTATGATATCATCATCGACATTGATTTCTGCTTTTAGCAGATCCTCCAGAATTGGTTGGGCAGAATCAATGGGTAGACAGAGTTCTTCTATGGTTAAGGGTTTGTAAACTGGGCCATAGATGGGTTCTGATAAAGGTGTTTGTGGTTCTGGTGTTGGTTCAGGAGTGGAAATTTCAGGTTGTGGTGTGGGTGGTTTAGTAGTGATATGATCAGAATGAGTCATGACTTCATCCTGAGCAGGTGTGAAAATGGGTGGATCTTCTTGTTCTATGTCAGCAAGAGAGGAGGGTGGAGATTGAAATTGTGATTCTGGAAGAGGTGGATCACTAGGTAAATTAGAGGTAGTATTTACAAAGTGAAATTGGTCAGGTGATGCTGTGTTGGAGTGAGTGAAGGCATCACCAGATAGGTGAGTGGACAGATGATCAAGAATGGTGGGTGATTTTATTGTGTTGGTAGGTTGATCAAGGATGGAAGTATCAATGATAGTGGGGGATTCTTCATCAGAAACGATGAGGATGGGTTTTTTAAAAATTCTTTTGGTAGGTTTAAGTACAGGTTTCTCTTTCTCTAATTTGTCAAGTTCAGCAATTAACTCAGTAGAGTCAATGCTAGAGTCAGAAAGAGTTTCTTCAGATGATGATGATTTAGGGGAAGGTTGGATCATTCGAATAGGCTGTGTATAGTCTATGGGAGGTGATTGGTTAGAGGGATGAGCACTAGCAGTACTATCAATATTAGGCATAGAAAGTTTACCTGAATCAGCAGCCTTTTGTTTGAATACAACTGACTTCTTTCTTTTTGTGGCTCTGACAGGTTGTTCCTCCTCAGCATCTGCAGGCCTATCCTGCCTTTTCTTTGTTCTTCTTTCTTTCTGAGCAGCCTTTCTCTGAGCAATCTTAGCTGCTTGCTCCTTACTGACTTCTTCTGTTTCTTCAGTGGTTATCCTTTCAGCACCATCAACCCTTTCTTCAGATTGTTCTTCTTCAACAATATCTTGTTCAATTGGTTGAGGTTTTCTTTTAGACCTTGTGATTTGCTTGGGTCCTTTGAAGATGTCCCAGTTTGGTACACCAACCACCATACTCCTGGGCACACTTACACCAGAGTCCAATCTAACCAACTCCAAGAAATTCTTGATAACCTCATCATTATCAAATTCGGATATGGTTGGGAAACCGTCACACCAGAAGTACTTCTCATAAACTTGCTCCAGAGGGCTCTTGGCTGACTTCAGCTCCTCTTTTGTCTTCAGATGCATGTTTACCAAAACACTTGCATCATACTTAGCCGTGTTGAAAACCCTTAGTTTTTCTTTGGTACTGATAATTTGAGTAAGCTTCGTCTGTCGAATGATTTCAGAAATCAACCTTGGATGATGAATCATTGAAGGTGATTTGGATCTGCTTTTGGATATAGTAAAGCATAGGTGATCAAACAGAAGCTTTGCCAAATTTATCTTCACCTTCTTGTACAGAAACCAGATGAAGTGACGATGTGGTAGAGATATAGTATCATATCCTCCTTCTCTAGTGATGATGGAGGCCAGAAACACTTTGAAGGCAAAACTGAAGTTTTGCTTCATGAATTTAGCTTTTCCAAAGTCATTGTTGGCACAACCAGGCAAGAATAAATCCTTCTTAATGGATTCAATATGTTTGCTCTTCTCACCATATTCATCCACATTCTCACCTTCATTGTCCAGACCCAGAATTTTGGCAATATGTTCTTGAGTGATAAGAACATTGATACCCATGATATTTGATCTTATCTCCTTTCCTTTAAAGGGTTTTAAGCCAAGTTGAGTTCTTGTTTTCCCTTTAAGAGAACCATCCTTCTCTACCATCTTTTTAACCTCTTCATCAGCATTGAACTTGTCAAAGATGGTAGCTTTCTGCCAGAAGTATTTCACAATGTCAAAATAGACAAATCCATTTAGCATCTCGAAGTAATTCTTCCATTGTTGATCGTAGAATAAACTCTGAATGTCAATTCCATTCATCTTCAAACTTTCAAAATCAACAAACTTTTCAGTTATAAACTCAAAGGATTCTGGACCAGCGACGGTTTCGTTATCTTTGAAGACAAGTTTTTCTTGTGACTTGAGATCAATAACGGGTGGTAAGACTGGGTTGAATGGTCGTTGAACGATTTCGTTTGATGAACGAGCAGCCATAGTTGCAACGTAGAGTAGTTTGGGAATTTCTGAGTTTTAGGTTTTGTGTGGGAAGTGATTATGTGTAAAAGTTGTGCAAAGTGAGTGAAGTGACTTATAAATAGTAACTAGCACACATACACAGAGAAAGTAAACATTGGGAGGGAGCACGAGCAGTTTAAAATTAATTTTAAATTGTATAACTGCATTTTCATCATTAACTGCTCTCTACCCGTCAGGATCTGGACACGTGTTGAAAAAGTTTAAACAAAGCTGACGCGTGTATAGACAACTGTTGTACACTTACACGTACTGAACGTTTCATTTCTAAAAGGTTCAGAGCCTCACTCATTTGTATCTGACACCTCATCAGAACCTGTTACTCTTCAGAGCCTAAATTATTCAGAGCTTCCCACGGGATACTCTAAATTATAAGAGGTTCTGATAGAGCTTCAGATGCTAATTCTATTTTACTTCTCAGAGCTAATTTTCTTCAGAGATATAGTGCATGTTCAAATTCTTTTTGATAAAATCAAATCTTTCAATAGCTAAAGGTTTAGTAAATATGTCAGCCCATTGATGTTCAGTATCAATGAATTGAATATCTATTGTACCTTTTTGAACATGATCCCTTATAAAATGATGTTTTATTTCAATATGTTTAGCTCTTGAGTGTAGAATAGGGTTCTTAGACAAATGAATAGCAGCAGTATTGTCACAATATAGTGGAATACTGCTTTCAGCTATGTTATAATCTTCCAACTGATATTTCATCCAGAGAAGCTGTGTGCAGCATTTAGCAGCTGAAATGTATTCTGCTTCTGCTGTAGACAAAGCAATAGTTGTTTGTCTTTTGCTGGCCCAAGATATGAGATTCTCACCAATGAATTGGCAATTTCCACTAGTGGATTTCCTCTCAATCTTATCACCAGCATAGTCAGCATCACAGAATCCAACTAGCTTACTATCTAGGGATTTTTTATAAAGAAGTCCTAGATTAGTAGTTCCTTTCAGATATCTAAAGATCCTCTTAACTGCAGTTAAGTGAGGTTCTCTAGGATCTGACTGGAATCTTGCACACAAGCATACACTATATAGAATATCAGGTCTAGATGCTGTAAGGTAGAGTAAAGAACCAATCATACCTCGATACAGCTTCTGATCTACTTTGCTTCCTATCTCTTCTTTGCTTAAGCTGCTGGAAGGATGCATGGGTGTAGACATTATCTTGCAGTCATCAAGGTTGAACTTCTTCAGAAGCTCTTTTGTATACTTGCTTTGATGAATGTAAGTGCCATCTTTTCCTTGATTAATTTGGATTCCAAGGAAGAACTTCAATTCACCCATCATACTCATCTCGAATTCATCCTGCATCAGCTTTGAAAAACTCTTGCACAAGGAAGCATTAGTAGAACCAAAAATTATATCATCTACATAAATTTGAATGATTAAGATATCTTTCTTAGATGTCTTTCTGAATAATGTATTGTCAATTTGACCTTTTTGAAAACCATTTTCTAAAAGGAAATTACTCAGTCTTTCATACCAAGCTCTTGGAGCTTGTTTGAGACCATAGAGTGATTTCTTAAGTTTATAAACATAATTAGGATTTTTCAAATCCTCAAAACCTGGGGGTTGTTTGACATATACTTCTTCAGAAATAACACCATTAAGAAAGGCGCTCTTAACATCCATTTGGTACAATGTGATTCCATTGTTAACAGCATATGAAAGAAGTAACCTGATTGCTTCCAGTCTTGCTACTGGAGCAAATGTTTCAGTGAAGTCTATACCTTCTTGCTGACTGTAGCCTTGTGCTACCAGTCTAGCTTTATTTCTTACCACTTCACCTTGTTCATTCATCTTGTTTCTAAATACCCACTTAGTTCCAATGATGTTCTTATGTGCTGGTCTTGGCACTAAGTCCCATACATCATTTCTTTGAAACTGATTGAGCTCATCCTGCATAGCTACAATCCATCCATCGTCAGTAAGTGCTTCATCAACATTCTTTGGTTCTATCATTGAGATTAGCCCCAGAAGTGAATCAAGTTGTTGATAGTCTGATCTTGTCTTTCTTGGACTTTCTTTGTTTCCAAGGATTAAGTCTTCTGGATGTGATGATTTATATTTGAACTTCCTTCTTGGAGCTTCATCAACATCAGCACTTGGTTGAGTGTCTTCTTCTGAAGTGTCATCATGTTCTTGTGATGCTTCTAATTGAGATGCTTCTTCAGCATCTTCTTCCAATACAGGTTCTGAAGCTTCAACAGCTTCTGATGCTTTTTCAGGTTCTGAATCGATGTATTGGTATGGAACACCTGCATAACTATTATCTTGCTCTGACATTTTACTGTCAGGCTCTTTATCATCAAATCTAACATGTATAGATTCTTCCACTGTGTTAGTTTCAGAATTATACACTCTGTATGCCTTTGAGCGTTCAGAGTAACCTATAAAGATTCCCTTACAAGCTTTGGCATCAAATTTTCTTTTGTAGGCCTTGTTGTTTAGAATGTAACATGTACATCCAAACTGATGAAAGTAAGAGATGTTGGGCTTTCTTCCTTTGAAGAGTTCATATGTTGTTAGATTCAATAGAGGTCTTATATAGATCCTATTTTGAATATAACAAGCTGTGTTTACAGCTTCTGCCCAGAAGTGCTTAGCAAGTTTTGTTTCGTGCATCATGGTTCTTGCCATTTCTTGTAAAGACCTGTTCTTTCTCTCTACAACACCATTTTGTTGTGGTGTTCTAGGAGCAGAGAACTCATGGACAATGCCATGATCTTCACAAAAAGTTGCAAATGGTTCATTTTCAAATTCACCACCATGATCACTTCTAACCTTTAAGATTTTGAGACTTTTCTCATTTTGCACTTGAGTGCAGAAGATGCTGAACACATCATATGCATCATCTTTCACTCTTAGAAACTTTACCCAAGTCCATCTACTGTAATCATCAACAATGACTAATCCATATTTCTTCCCATTGATTGAGGCAGTACTTACTGGACCAAATAAATCAATGTGAAGTAGTTCTAAGGGTCTTGAGGTAGAGACAATGTTTTTAGGTTTAAAAGAAGTTTTTGAAATTTTGCCAATCTGACAAGGACCACACAGAGCATCTGAATGATATTTAAGATTTGGCAGGCCTTTAACCAACTTTAGTTTGCTAAGCTTAGAGATTAATCTCCAGTTAGCATGACCTAAGCGTTGGTGCCAGACCCACTTTTCATCATTCAGAGATAGAAGACAAACTATCTTCTGCTCAGTGAGTTCTGACAGATTCACTTTATAAACATTACCTCTTCTTAATCCTTTAAACAATATGGACTTGTCAGAATCATTGATTACTGTACATGCCTCTTTATCAAATTTAACAATAAATCCGCTATCACAAAATTGACTAATGCTAAGCAGATTATGTTTGAGGCCATCAACTAACCAAACATTATTAATTGAAAGAGAAGAGTTACCAACTATACCTGTACCAATGATCTTCCCTTTTTGGTTTCCTCCAAACCCCACAGTACCTCCCTCTTTCAGAGTCAGGGTTTGGAACATATGCCTTTCTCCCGTCATATGTCGTGAGCAGCCACTGTCCAGGTACCAGCATTGCTGCTTTGGCCTTCTTAGTGTGCAAACCTGAAGCAAATATTATTTGAGATTTTGGTACCCATATCTTTATGGGTCCTTTTGTGTTAGTCTTTACAGGTCCAGGTGGTCTTTGTTTGAAAGACCTATCAGAGCCTCTAGAGTTAATCACCCTTGTTGAAAAGTTTTTGGGTTTAGTATAGCTCTTGAGCTTTGTTCTTGAATGTGTCAGAGCTTCTTTAGTTTTAACATTAGCTTGAGGCTTAAAAATCTTAGGTTCTGAGGTTTTATCCTTCAGAGTCTTTGACTTTTGAGCCTCTGGCTTTGATATTCTATTAGAAGCTGACTCATTTAGAACCTCTGATTGACTCTTTACAAAGACAACCTTGGGTTTTGATTTATCTATATTAGAGGACTTTGAAGATAATGGATTATCTTTAAAACGAGAGAATCCAAGACCTTCTCCTCTATTTCTACTTACATGATAAATCAAAGAGGCTATTTTACTTCTTTTCATTCCATTGATAAGGAATTCCTGAAGAGCAAATTCATGTTCTGGAGGAACCTTATCATCAAGAACATAATGAGTTTCCATAAATTCATTTCTTGATTTTAGAGACTCATTTTGTTCAATTATTTCATTTGCCTTTTCGGTCAGGTTGTTATAAGCCTTTTTAAGGACCTTACACTCACCTGCCTTTTTGGTTAAGAGTTTTAAGGCATCTTTTAATGAATCTATTAATTCAGAACGAGAAAGTTTAGCAAGTACCTCATCTTCATCTTCTGAATCTGAGTCATCTTCGTGCTCAGAGTCTTCTTGGTCAGAAGCGGTTGCCATCAAGGCTAGGTTTGCTTCTTCTTCCCCATCAGAATCTGATTCCTGATCCAAATCATCCCAAGTGGCAAGGAACCCCTTTTTGAGCTTACTTTTGTATCTTTCTTTGTTAGAGGTTCTCTTGGATGATTTACTCAGGTTCTCTGGGCAGTCAGCAATGAAGTGTCCTGGTTTGTTGCACTTAAAACATTTGTTTTGTTCTTCCTTTTTATCCTTAGAAGTACCAGCCTTCTTGGAAGAACCTCCAAACTTACCAGCATACTTCTTGCTTCTCTTAGCCCATTGCGATACTCTTGCAGCCATCAGAACCATTTCTTCTTCTTCATCAGAGTCCATCTCGTGACCTTCTTCAGAAGCTTCTTCATCAGATACTATAACCTTCGCCTTCAGAGCCTTAGAGGAACTCTTGGTGCTTAGTGCTATCCCTTTTAGCTTCTTAGTCGATTCATCAGTCATGAGTTCCATCTCATGACTCTTTAGAGAACTAACCAAGCTTTCAAGAGACACAGTATCTAAATCCTTAGATTCCTGAAACGCTGTCACTTTTGGTCTCCACTTTGGCGGCAAGCTTCTGAGTACTTTCCTTACATGATCAGCCTCAGTATAGCTCTTATCTAAAACTTGAAGTCCAGAAACAAGAATTTGAAACCTAGAGAACATTGTCTCAATGTCCTCTCCGTCCTTCATTTTAAATAATTCATACTGATGTACTAACAAGTTGGCCTTAGCCTCCTTAACTTGTTTATTTCCTTCATACTTGGATTTAAGAGAATCCCAGATAGACTTAGCCGTTCTCTTATCTCCAATTTTCAAGTACTCATCATGAGAGATGGCATTTGTCATCATCCCTTTTACACTGTGGTGCTTCTTATATTCCAGCTTTTGAGTGGGTGTAAAAGCCTTCCTGTCTTTAGAGCTAACAACGCCTTCTAAGTCCATATTTTCAAAGTTCACTCCATCTTCTACCAAATCCCACAGATCACAATCAATCGCCATGATGTGACTGTACATCTTGGTTTTCCAGAATGGATAACCAGTCTCAGTTCCATTGAAAAAGGGAATTTTGTCAGAAGACCTTCTGTCTTTAGAATTAGAATCATAGTCAAATGGAACTTCATTGAGATTCTTCTCAGCAGACATGTTTTTCCTCCCTGAATCTTAACTGTTTCACTGATAGGTGAGAGTTAGGCAACAGCCCAGCTCCTGATACCAATTGAAGGTGGAAAAACACAAGAAGGGGGGGGTTGAATTGTGTTTTAAAAATAAAACTTTTTGCCTAATAGCGACTAAGTATGCAGCGGATAAAAACACAAATTAACGAGAGGGTGCTGAGAGAGAGAAAGAAAGACACAGAATTTATCCTGGTTCCCCTCACAAATCGAGAGTACTCCAGTCCCCTTGTTACTAACAAGAGATTTTCACTATAATCTACTAAAGATTACAAATTGCTCAAGCACACTTGCAAGAGACTTCTCAGGTGCTCAAGTTTCACTAAACAAGAGACTTCTCAAATGCTCAAGTTAAACTTAACAAGAGACTTCTCAAACAAACTTAAGAATAAGAATGAATGTTAAGGAACACTTGATATACTATCAGAGGTGTTTACAAAATACAACTCAATTTGTTCTAAGACTTAGAATGACAGATTTAAAATATGATGTCAGAATGCTTCTTAGTCTTTGAACGCAGTAATAGAACAGTAGAAGGAACAGTTGTCATTTCTTCCATTTGAGTCTTCTATTTATACTTGGAGGAAGATGATGACCGTTGCAGAGAGAGAGGTGCCAGCTGGAATTTACTCGTACAATTGATAGCTGTATATTGCCTTCTTTGGTAAGGAATTCCATTTCCACTACCTAGCTATTCAATTTATCACTCCTCCATTTTGAGTAATAATAGTACGATAGTACAATCCTCAAATGCGCTCCACTTATGGATAAGGTTAACGTTGTACCAACGAATATTCCTTCCTGTGGATGAGACAGAGCCTTGAAGTAGATTGTTCTTCAATCATTGGTTCTATATAGGTCAGCTCTTGAGTGACGTAAATTCCTTTTGCTTCTGATGCTGTTGCCATAGCTTCTTGAGGTCTTTTAGCTTCTGAGACCTTCAGAACCTTGTTTTATCCTCAGAGTCACTTTCTTCAGCATTCAAAATTTAAGCTTCTGACGAACAGTGTCGTGCTTTCAGAGCTTGTTTTGACTGGCTTCTCTGCTACTATTCATAGTGCTTCTGAATGAATTTTGACTTATAATTCTGCACACTAGAATAATCATTAGTAATACCAATTGCAATTTTAATACCTTGTTATCATCAAAACTACTTAAAACATTAGAGGTTCAAGTCAGACCCACTTTGTTCCAACATCTAATAGTTTGCCATTTCGACGATCTAGTAAATGAAATTGTTGTTAAATGTTTTTTAAGACAATGTTTGAATTGATGGAACATGATGAAATAGAATTGGAAGAAAAAGTAATGTTTCATTATTTGGATTATAAAAATAACAATGAAATGAAATATATTTCATCTCATACCACCGCTTTATCTTCAATTTTGTTTCACCCAATTTCGAAAATAAGAGATGGAATGTAATTTTTTTGTTACTCCATGTATAATATCCAAGCAATTGAATATCTAAAATGTGTATAAGTGTGAAAAATACAAAGTATAAAGAAATTAGTCTAATTAATTTTTTATGGTTACAAAGAAATAAGTACTCATATGTAGGGATGTAAATGGATATCCATGGGCGTGGATAGTATGATATATGTGTCTGCTCCGTTGGATAAATATGATATCCGTGTCCGCTCCAAATCCATGCGGGTATCCGCTAAGCGGGTAATCCATGGATATTGAGGTATCCACGGATATTTACAGATATCCATGAATGACTATTTTTTTTTAGGTAATATTAAAAAATGATGATAAAAAATTCAAAATATAAGTAGTATATTGATTACAATAAAATATCCAAATATAATAACATCAAAACATAATATTCATCCATGAAAAGACTATTTTTGTTAAAATATAAATTAAAATGCTATAGGTTATAGTATTTAAGTACATATCTTTAAGTTATTTTACTAAGTTATAACGGGTATGGATATCCGCGGACATGAATACTACTAAATTCGCATCCGTATCCATTAAATGCGGGTAATTGAAATATCCGTTTATTTTATCCGCGGATATCCATTAAACTATCCGCTCCATACCCGTGGCGGATTTTTTCCGCAGATATCCGCGGGTATGGATATTTTTGCCATCCCTACTCATATGTTATAAAATACGTTGTCAATTTTTTAGGTTCGAATATAATAGTCTCCAAACAACTTCAGCAGAAAGAATAAATTAAAAATAATTGTAAGCAAAAAATGCACAATATTTGACAACGAAATTCAGTCAATTTTGAGGTGAGTCATATTCAATAATATCATGTTATTATGCTAAGAAAAAACACAACAAAGAAACTACACACACGAGTTGTGCCATTATTTTCTTTTATAAAATAAATACAATGGATATACATGGAGAGAGAAATACTTAAAAATTGTAGACAAAGAAAATGTGAAAAGGAAGAAATTGTGAAGATGTCATTATAATACAAGATACAAGATCAATACAACCCTTTGAATTGCAATTTAATAAGTATGGTCGTGTGTGCACCAACCATGTTGACTGCACTAGGAAATGCGTATGCATTTTTTTGTCTAATGACTCATCAAAAATAAATTTATTTTGAAATTTTTGGGGTCTTAAAACTAAAAGAAAGTGATATAAAATGCCTTAATTTGAAATTCAATAAAAAAAAATGTAATGTGTGATCACCACAAGAAAAACAGCTTTTTGCGACGGCCAAAAGCCCTCGCTAAGGGGAAAAACCCGTCGCTAAGTAAGTAGGTGCTGGCGGCCAGCTGGCGGCCACTGGGCGTCAGGAAAACTGGCGTCGGTAAATTTTGTGACGACCCAGGTCGTCAGTAACGGAGAGGACGGAATTTGCCACGGCCAATGGCCGTCAGTAATGAATAACGGTCAAATCCAGTCTGTACAGTTAGCGACGGCTCAAGCCGTCACAAAATCTGGGCGATTTTTTTTTTAAAAAAAAATATTTAATTTTTTTGAAAAAATTAAAAAATTAATTTTTTAAAACAAATTTATTTTTTTTTTTTTAAAAACAAATTTATTTATTATTTTGAAAAATAAAAAGTACATTATATTACAAGTATTTTAAATATAATTTAAATATAATAGAAAGTACATTATATCATAATATTTTTTCGGGTAAATGGTGCTTTTGGTCCCTGTAAAATTCTCCAATTTGGATTTTGGTCCCTGTAAAAAAAATTCACCCAATTCGCCCCTGTAAAATTTAAACCCATAGATTTTAGTCCTTCATTTGATCTGTCAGCAAAAAAAACCATTACGTGACATGGGTTCAATGATATGGCAGATGTCATGTTGGATTCATGCGACACGTCAGCATTTTTTTTTGTGAAAAAAAATACACAGGGACCAAAATCAAAATTCAAAAATTTTACAAGGACTAAAATTAAAATTTGGGAATTTTACAGGGACTAAAATTAAAATTAAAATTGCAATTGCAATTTTTTTCCTTTTCTTCTTCTTCCATCGCATAAGTACAAAAAAATTACATTCTTCCACCATTTTTTCAACTTCTCATTTCTTCCACCATTCTTTTCGCCTTTTTATATTCCTGTGTTTCTTGTATCAATTGATAATCATAATTACATAAATACCAAAATAAGTGAATGAGCATAAGTATTAAATTACAAACATTTCAATATAAACACTAATTTAGTGCATAAAATTTCAAAATGTGCACATTATACGCATATGCACATTATATGCATAAGTACCAAATTATAAACATTTCCTAATGTGCATATGCACATAATGTGCGCATTTTAGAATTTTATGCACTAAAATTGTGCTAATAATGAAATGTTTGTAATTTGATATTTATGCTCATTCACTCATTTTGGTATTTATGTAATTATGATTATCAATTAAAACAAAGAACACAAGGATATAAAGGTGGAAAAAAATGGTTGAAGAAATGAGAAGAAGTTGAAAAAATGGTGGAAGAAGGTAACTTTTCTGTTCTTGTGCGTTGGAAGAAGAAGAAAAGGAAAAAAATTGCAATTTTGATTTTGATCCCCGTAAAATTCCCGAATTTTGATTTTGATCCCTGTAAAGTTCCCGAATTTTGATTTTGGTCCCTAGGCATTTTTGTCTTTTCACCAAAAAAAAAAAATTGTTGGCGTGTCACATGAATCCAACATGACATGTGCCATGTCACTGAATCGATGCCACATAATGGTTTTTTTTGCTGACAAATCAAATGAGGGATTAAAACCTATGGGTTTAAATTTTACAGGGGCAAATTGGGTGGATTTTTATTTACAGGGACCAAAATCCAAATTGGAGAATTTTACAGGGACTAAAAGCACATTTTACCCTATTTTTTCCATATATCATAATATTAAACAAAATTATTAAATAAAACAGAATTATTAAATAATTTTAAAAATATCCAAAGAAGTGTTTCCCCAGATCTACTTCTCCATAAGCCTCTTTTAAAAATCTCCATCAACACCCAAATAATTATTCTCTAGATTCCTTCTCGAACCAAAAAGTCTCTTCTCCAGATTCGTTCCTCAACCAAGAAGCCAACAAAGAAACGACCAAAGAAAGGTGATTCTGCCGCCGGAGATAAGAAGAAGAAGAAGAGAAACAAGAAGAGCATTGAAACAAGCAAGATCTAAATCTTGAAAAGTTGAAAGTTCTGAAACAAGTTCACCTTCAAATTCGATTTGTTGTGAAACTCTTGTTCTTCAAATTCAGTTTCGGATTTGATGTGGAATTGAAGATAGTTTATCTTTTTTGAGGAATGGTATTTGGATGTTGAAGGTGAATAGTGGTGATTAGTTTGTTTAATTTGTTAAAAAAGAGAAGTTATGGTGGTGATAAGAGAGTGAATAGATGAATGAGTGTAGTCATGGGTAATGGCACGTGAATGGGTGTAGTCAATTTTAGAACCTGACAACATCTCTTTCTTTTTTTTGAAATCCGTCACATGTTTGTAATTGTGAAGGTTCAAGTCGCCACAAAGTTTGTCCCAAATTACTGACGGCCAAAGTCGTCTATAACGTGACAAGTACTGGCGGTTGAGGCCGTCAGAAAATATTTGACGGATTTTGCTTCAGAAAATATTATTTGTTTAGTATTTTGACGATTTTTAATGAGTTATTGACGGCTTAGGCCGCCACTAATTTATAGAGGGCTAAAACCGCCCGTAACTATAATTTAAATTCGTTGGTAAATTCAGGTTTTCTTGTAGTGGATTAAGGATCGCTTCGATTAAAATTCAAACTCGACTATTTTTTAACGATTCAACCTTAATTAAATTGTCTTTAATCTGAGAGGGCATATTTGAATTTTCAAAAATATGTATTTATTGAAAAAGTATGTATTTATTTTTTTGAAAACTCAATATATCTAACTTAAAGACTATTAATCTCACATAAAATGAATTAAGTGGAAAAAATATGAGTTTGTATAAATTAATTTTTTTCATATAATATTAAGAAAGTGGAGTTAGGTGGAATGATGTGGCGGAAAATTTGGTTATGATTAATTGCTAGTGTAAAATATACATTTAATTAAAAGGGAGAGAAAAATATTTTGTGCATTGGGTTGTTAACAAAGACTATATGGTATGAAAATTCTTTGTAATTAATATTCCAAATTGAGATGGAATGAAGTGGTTCAGTCAAATCACATGGAACCTAGTTTGAGAATGGAATGGAATTTATGCAATCTTATAATCAATTGTCAAAAGATAGTTTTGAATGGCGATTGGTCTATATAACCTTTATACTAGTTTATATTTTTCAATGCTTCTTTGTTTTGTATAGTATTTTATAATGATATGCACTAACACAATTTTGAGAAAAATGGGGGGAATAAAGGAGGAGTGTTAAAGAGTAGAAACTATAGAGGGGTTTATAAAAGAGGACCATAGAAATAAAAGTAAACTGAATTTGAATATGGGTTGTTAGAGTGTGTGGATAATTGAATTTGAAACTCATAAAATTCTTCTACAATAAACCATAAAGAAAGACTAGTAAAGGAGATCAACGTACACTTTTGGTTTCACTTCTGGAGTAGCCAGAATTGATTCTGAACGTGTAGAATTGATTCTGACTTGTTTGGTTTCTCAAAAGTAGAGTTGATTCTGCCTCCAGAATTGATTCTACTTGAAGCTAGAAATCGTAGCTTCTGATTCTAGAATTGATTTTTACACTCAAAATTTTTGTTCAACTAACTTTTACATGAATATATCCAAATATAAACCACTTTAACTTAAAATTAATTTTAGCCAAAATCAATTTTACAGAATTAATTCTATAAAAATCAATTTTCGTCACCGCAGAACCAAACATACACTAAGTATACTACTAGTATTTTTGGAGAAAGATAAAATTTTATTTTTTAAAGTGTTTTTCGAATTTAAATGTCTTCTCTATTTTAGATTGGTGCAGCATATTCTTATTCTAATTTTTTGTTAGAAAAAAAATGCACTTATTTTAGGAGTAACACTTAGTAGAGTTATTCTGCTAATTAGTATCTCTTTTTAAATATTAATTTTTTTTAGGCTTAATTAGTTTATAGATCCCTTAAAAGACTTTTTTGGTTTCACTTTGGTCCTTTAAAGAAAATAAGTTTCACTTTGGTCCTTATCGATATCTCCATCAGTCAATTTGGTTATTTCCGTCCATTTTTTTCAAAAACCGTTAATTTCTGTACAGGTGCCACGAAACAACCTATTTTGCCACATGTACAGAAGTTAACGGTTTCTGATAAAAAATTGACAAAAAGGATCATATTAACTGTCGGAGATATCTATAAGGGACCAAAGTGGAACTTATTTTCTTTAAGGGACCAAAGTGAAACCAAAAAAATCTTTAAGGGACCTACATACTAATTAAGCCCTTTTTTATAATAAAAACATAGTGCAAGAAGATGATACCTTTGTTTAAAATAGGAAAAACCTTCGAGTTTAAAGAATATATTTACAATAATTATATAAAAGAACATTTATAATAAATTTATACTTACTTCCTTCTAAAAAATAATAACAGGGACTCGAATGTAGTACTTCCAAATTCGTGCCTTGATTTTTTTTATTGACACTTGATTTTATAATTTCTCTTTTTTTTCAAGAAAATTCTACAAACCTTCGACACATATCATGGTCGCGACCAGCTGAAGGGACAGTCTGCTTGAATGTCGACGGCAGCCTTTTAGGCTCAGTGCACACCGCAGGTTTCGGAGGACTGTTACGTAACAATGCGGGCGATTTTCTTGGTGGTTTTTACGGAGCTGCTGCTCAGCCTAATGTCTTATACGCTGAGATCATGGCAATTCTCCATGGATTAGAGGTTTGTTGGAATAAGGGTTTCCGTAATGTCGTTTGCTTCTCAGACTCCTTACAAGCTGTCACTTTGGTTAAGGAGGGTGTTTCACCTTTGCATAGTTTTGCAAATGAGTTACAGAAAATATGTCAGCTGAGAAGCAGGGCCTGGACTGTGTTGTTTGAGCATACGTTCCGTGAGGGTAACAGATGTGCAGACCATTTGGCTAAGTTAGGAGCAGCTTCAAATTCTCCTCTAGTGATCATAACAGTACCGCCTCTTGAGCTGACCAGATTGCTTCAGGCTGATGCTGAGGGTGTATCTATTGTAAGGGTGTAGTCCCTGTGGTTTTTTTTTTTTTTCCTTTTTTCTCTCTTGTAACCAAAAAAAATATACCAAAAAATTAAAAGAAAAGACTAACTCTTATTCCATTTTAATTTAATATTATAAAGGAATTGTGAGCAGAACAAAACGTGGAAAATATATGTACTTAATTTTGTTCAAACATTGCATTCATTTTTTATTGATCGCTTTCGGAAAAAAGAAAAAGGGCACGTCGTTGTGTACTGGGTCATGACAGTTTTAGTCTTCTTATTTTATGATCAATTGTACTTTTGTTCTTTCTATTTTATCAAACTTATGAAAATAATATTTCTATTGTAAAATCAACTTCTTTGGTTAATTTTTATATTTGTTGCAATTTTAGTCTCTATCAATGTTTTTGCTTTAAAAATGGTGATTTTTCCTCTAAAAATGTTATATTTGTATATGTTGTACATTTTTAAATTTATTTTTTCTTTATTAAATTACACAAAGTTGAATTTATGCCTCCGTCCCTGCTTTTAGGACAAAAAATATAAGATAGAACCAAAATTGCAATATATGTGAAACTAAAGGGACCAAAAAGTCCAACTTTAAAATAGAAGAACTATTTTCGTGAGTTTAATAAAATAGAGAAGCAAAAATGAAATTAAGCTTAAAATTTTAAGTAATCTTATCAGAAGTAGGGTCTCTCCATATTTCCTTAGAGAAAAACAATAGTGGGTTTCATTTAGATAATTGAAAAAAGTATGAAATAAGTATGGATATTTTGAGTTGGTTAACGTATATGATTGTTTTTTTTAGCTTTTGTGATTTTAAATTTGTATTGTAATCTAATACAATATAAGAAAGTTGTTGTCCCTGGTAAGGACAACAATAACCTTGCTTAAGAAGTTGCCACTTGGCAATATTGAGGGCAAATGATGTCCAAAAAATTAGTAACTGAACTAAATAAAATTGCAACCAAGCCATTTTCTAACCAAACCAAGCCATATTTCCAATTTGTGAGAGACCAAGTCTCTTTCATATGAGCCATGTTTGGATTTGGACCAAGCCAGTTCGGAATAAATAATAAAATATTGAAGCAAGGACAAAGGTTGTCTTTGGGAAGAGGTGCATCTACATTGACAGCTCAAGACTGACATTAGATGACATAGTACCTTTGTACCCAAAACAACACTCAACCAAAACAACACTCCATTACTCTTCCAATGTAGCAGAAAACTCAAGGTATCTGCTCTTCTTCTTCATTCATTTTCGAACCATTTTCTTCATCTTCTATTTTTTATGGCTTAATCGAATCTGGACAAATTTCTGGATGTTTGGGTATCTGCAGAATGGAATCTCAAAAACGTAGATCAGATTTGATCCTCCACTTAATATCTTCAAGCTTCAATTTTTATCTCATGAATATTTTCTCCTTATTTTTGCAGATTTGGTGGAAAAAAATTGAAGTGGAAGAGCTAGAGTGAGGAAAACATGGGATTGGAAGAAGGTGGTTCACATTTGTTTGAAGTTTAGATTTAGAGAAAGATTGAACCTTTGTTTGGGTTAAAAGTCAACAAATGCAAACCTGTAAACATGAGAGAGGGAGAGGCGCTGCTGTGTTGTTGTTGTTCTTCTTCTGTTTCTTCTTTTCTTATTTTTTCCTTTTTGTTTAATAATAATATAACAATATAATAATAACATAATAAAAAAAGAAAAAAGGGAAAGTGGGGGAAGGGGGAAGGGGGAAGATCGGCGTGTGCTTTTCTTCTTCTTCTTTAATATTTTTATTTTTTATTTTTTTCTATTTTTATTAACATAACATAGATCTAGGTAATTATAATATTAATTATTAATGAAAAAGTTGGGTCCCAAGGCTAAGACCAAAGGACTAACAAACAAACTCTCAAACGATAAAAATTTAAACAATCTTGACATATTTTGGGAAATACATATTTTTTTGGATTTTATTAAAAAAATAAAGGTAACAAATTATACACAATAAAAATTAAATATTATAACATGGGCTCTAATCTTTATATATATATTTTTTTTAATAAAAGATAACAACAACATTACGAACAATAAAAACTGAATAATTTTTTTTTTTGGATTTTTCTCAAAATTTATGAAATAGTTAAAAATGCATGAAATTACAAAAATAAATTTATCAAAATTAAAACAAAACAGTTTGACTTCGAAGAAGAAAAAGAAGTTGGGATAAAATTCATATTTGATTAAAACCCATTTTGGTAATTATATATCTAAAATACGGGAAAGATTATGAATAATGTACTAATAAGTCATGCACCAGACAAAAATATGTTATCACATACGGCACAAATTATAACTTATAAAAGCTTCAATATAACTGTCAAATTAGTATCACGTACGGGAAACATTTAACTAACACAGGAAACATTTAACTATAGTATACTAAATAAATTATACACTAGACAAAATAATATATCACATACCGGAAACATTTAACTAATACAGAAAATATTTGACTATAATGTACCAAATAAATTATACAATAGACAAAATATACTGTCACATACGGGGGAAAAAATTATAAGTGGATTTTTTTTTCAAAATAACTATAATTTAATAAATAATAAATCGATATGTCAGCATAAAAAAAGACTTTGACAAGTATAAATTGATGTCATTGATTCATAGAATAGATAACAAATTAAAGTAACTATCATATATATTAAATAAATCAGATAAGGGATAAATTATGCTACTGATTCATAAAACTGGTAACGATTTCAAAATAACTATCATGTATTTGAAATAATTCATTCATGAAATAAATTATGCTCCCGATTTATAAAACTGATAACAATTTAAAAATAACAGACATATATATTGAATAAATCATACATGGTATAATTTTTTTTTACCAAGTCATAGTATTGATTAAATAAATTTAATTTTTTCTTCAATTTTATTTCGCAAAGTGTAACTTCTATAAATATAATCGCAACGTTACGACCCGTCCGATAGGACGGGTTACCTACTAGTAAATAGTAATATAGTCTATCAATTTGATTGAGTGAATATTGAATTTTTTAGTCAAAAAAGATATGCAGTTTAGTGGGTATTGTAGAAACATTTAATTAATTTACTAAGATGCTTATACCCACAATTTTTCAATTTTCAACACTTTTTATATGTGAATTCACTAGTAGGTTTCATAGAAGAAATTATACCAACAATTTGGTCTACTATGTAAAGGGTGCCTCGGTAAGTTAATGTGTGTGTGCGCTATATATAAACTATATTTAATCTTGATTTCCAGGAGATGTGGGACTTTTAGGTTTATTAGAAATTGCCTCCCTATCAAGGCTAAGGGATTAGATGACATGTGGCGTATGCCCCCTTCTTCTAGCGCTATAATGTTCCGTTTCATCCTCAAATAAAGCACACCACGTTCCTAAATATTGGAACCTTTGGACCCATGTAAGCCTTCATGGTTTTGTCCTATGTAAAATGTGGCTCGATGAGTGTGAGTATTAATTTAAATTATCCTTAACCTCGATTCCTAAATAATGTGAGACTTATAAGTCTATACCAGAACAATTACACTCTCTTCACAACCACCATACAAATAGATGTTCACCAAACATAAACATTATCTTAAATTTAAAATTTCATGTTCGATCTCCGTTGGTATACTTAAAAAGAAAGATAAATGTAATTTCATTTTTAAATACTATTTGATTGAGTCACTATTTTCCAAACCTAAAAGAATTACACTATCTTAAATTCAGATGTTCGGGTTTGAACAACTACAAAATGAGTCACGTGTGCATTTCGTAGACCATAACATCAATTAAACACGAGGGTGGTATACCTAATTTTGGGTCCATGATTAGGTTATTTAAAAATAATACATATGATATGTGTAAGAAAAAGCTTAACTTTTGGAGTGGATGAGTCACATGTTTAGGGATTAGGCATTAGGGTGACTGGTTGATTACCTACTATTTTGGGTAAGGCAATTGGACCCAAAATTATGCATATCTTCTAAATACCATTTATAGATGTTGGGGCACATTTATTTTCTTTTTAATATTTTAATATCGACAATAGCTATCCATATTAATATGTGGAGTACCAATCGTTAGTTGGTTCAGTGGTGATTGGCGCTGAACTTGGTAGGGAGGACTACGGTTCGATCCCCCGCAACTGCGATCGGAAGGGGGCTGGAACCACTTGATGCCAGAACTGACCCCCGAACCAGATTCAACTGGTGGTGAAAACAAAAAAAAAAAAATTAATATGTGGAGTGAAAGTTAGTAAGTCTGAAATGGACCACCAGTGATGTTTAATAGCATAAATAAAAAGTCTTACATGTAATTATAACTCTATTGATAATTGTATATGTAGATATATAGATGTAAACTATGAAGCACGGACACGACACGGACACTGACACGACGACACCGATAATAATTTAGAAAAATGACATAATTCAGTGTAATCATAAGTGTCGGTGTCCACGGACCCGCCTAATCCGAGAAGTGTCTGTACTCCATAAGATATAGATATATGTTGAAGTTTGAATTCGAATTTAAATTCCATAATTCTTCAATTTTAAAATGTAAATTTTAGTCAATATACTACTACATAAAAAAAAATTAATAATAAAGAGAAAGTCTTAATTTATTTTGTGATAAGTAGCTATATTATCAATATAGCTCAATCCAACATATCATAGTAAGAAAACATTGCTAATTTTCTATGAAGTGTTATAGATGTCTCAAACTATCATCCGCTCAAAGAATGAGCCAGAAGAAACAAAACAAAGTCAACCAGTACAAAAGTGTTAAATATTTAAATTTTGAACTAAATACATAAATTCATTCTTATAGTATTAAACATAACAAAAAATCATCAAGTGAATTTAGCTAAATTGATAGAAACATTGCATTATATATGCAGGGGGCTAGAGTTCAAATTACGGTCATCCCAATTATCCACCTTATACTACTTAATAAAAAAAACATAAGAAAAAGTTTCGGGATAAACATGAAAATTATGTTCTTCATGTCAAAGATGTAATGTAATTAGTCAATGGTCTAATGATTTGAAAATGATAGGATATGGATTTGTCACATTACATGCAATAGTGACACTCTCTGAGTCTCTGGGGACAAAAATATTCCGCGTGTATAGACTAGAAGGGTTGCTTATAGTTCTCTTTTAAAACGCTACTAGAGTAATTTTTGTATAAAAGGTGTTTATTTTTCTATAGAATTAGTTATGGTTTATTGGTTTTATACTATCTTCAATTTTAAATATAAGAACGATTTACATGAATAAAAATTAATGCATTTAATCTAAATTTTGAATTAAATATATCAATTTTTACTAACCAATTTTTTTTATATTTAAATAGGAATTAGTATTTTGCCTTTTTTTAAACAACTAAAATGAACTATACAAAAAAAATGATGATAAAAACCATTAAAATGAATTGAAAACAATCCTTGGATTTCAAATGCTAAAAATGTTTTTTCCGCTATTAGATAATATGCTTGAATGCACTATTCAAAAAAATATGGTAACATCCAACCAATTAACATGAAAAGTGATGCATTTCAATGACAATACTTTATTTCAAAACATAGCATTAGAATTATGAAGGTTGTCAATCTGGATAGTCGCCTTGTGAGTAAGAAAATTGAAAGTCTTCTCAACTACTAACTATTTAAGATGCTTAAAGAGTGTGCTCTGGAGGCGGTCATTAGCATTTCCTTAAATTAAAAGTATTAAAATAGCCTCAGTTCCATATAGATAGCTTCCATTATTTGCAGTGAATTTCCCAACTAATCATTTACAAATAATTTTTCTAGTAAAATAATTTTAATTGATTGAACAAATAACACACAACATGGTGGCCAAATATGACCACACAAAGACTCGTAATGGAGCAAAATTGATGGCACAAAACCGACTCCTCAACTAGGGCCTCCTTCACCCTTGCCTTTATTGATAGACTCTAGAAGTTCCTTCGCCCGATAAACTTTCGACTGGAGGTAAAAACTCCCATTCTTCGCATTATTCTCAAACAATCTTTCGTATTTCTGCAAAAAAAACAATTCTTTAGGACAATGCTAAAACAAGGGCTCATTGTGTATGTTTTTGGAACACTGTAACGCGGATGATGATGTTTAAACCTGACGACTATACACAGTTAAAGTGGTAATGTGGAAATGATTAGGGAGATAAAAAGGTAATTATAAATTAAAAGCAATACATTTCTTGCATTTTGTTTACATTTTCTTTGTAACAATCATAATAAGTCATTTTAAAATGAATAAATCAATAAAAAACAATTAGTTGGGGACTAAAATCAAATTTTGTCAACTGCTTTATAGGAATTTAAAATATATTTAAAACCCTTAAAAAAAATAGGCAATTGCCACAGCACATATGATATACTAACCTTGATAATATCCTCCCAAGGAGTTTCCTCGGTAACACCAAGAATCTGCCGAGCCTCTTGTTCTGTTATTGTTTTGCTAGCTTTGTGGATAGTATTTTGTATTGTTTCTTGAGCAACGCCATTTTTTGACGCATCTGGAACAACATAATGTTGATAAAATGAGAAGAATTAACAGTGATTAATGATTATATGATAGATTGGCTATAAATACAAAATCACATATCATAACATTAAGTTGCCGAAGCAATAGAACAGATGAAATGTATAGACTAACATGTCAAAATTCAATTTCAATATTGCCTAGACGTTTGACTACTATATGAATCTATCTGCCAGTAATGCTTATTTATTGATGCCAAATTAGCATTCGGGATCTACGTATAATATCTAAAGGATTAGTATAAGCATCAAATTTAGTTCCATAATGAGAATCTGAAGACTTCAGCAACGGAAGAGGGCATAGCAAACATTCAAATGAATCTGGATATGCTAAGGCAATGGCAAGTCTTCTGACATTAGGACATGTGACAACTTTGTAATACAAATAGGTTCAGCGATACAAAAGAAATACTTTAAACACAAAAGGATCCAGTTGAATGGACCAAAGGATAGAGGTCATGGTTTCACCTATCATCAATTGAATTCAAGTGAAACAATGTATCTGTAAAGTGTCCAAAAAATTTAAGAGAAACTACTTTCTAAACTTCAGTTAGAAATGCAATGTTGTATGTGAAATGTGAATAATGGGCGACATAATAAAATTGAGAAGGTTTTTCGGTCATAGGATGAAATTGGGAAGGTTTTTCATGATAAAATGCAGAAAGTAGAATTATAAAACTATTGTTGTATCAATCATTTCCGAGTAATATAATTTCAGATTCAATCATTTTCTATTCATATGTATTACATGGCAGCTTTGTCCTATACATTGATATCAGGGGTAATTTTTGGAAATTTTAGAAATTATTGGGTAGAAATTTTTTGGGATCTTCTAATTACGTGTAACAGTCTAAAGCTGTTGAGAAGTGGTGCAATAGTCAACATCTGAAGAATCATCTCTGCATTTAACTATAAAAGCACAAGGTCGAAGGGTATTACACAAACTCTAACCAAAATGTTACATTGATTCCAAAGCTTTCAAGCATCTCAAGTTTTATATATATAACAAATAACACAAATCCATTCAATTGATCCCCAAAATTCAAACAAAAACTTTTAGATAAACTTTTTAAACCAACAAAGTGTTACAATTTATGTTTTAATGAAACTCTTATTTTGGTCAATCAAATCGACATGGTCCTGGATATAACTTGTCTCTTTATATGATCTTATGTTACTCCTCCCCAACACATCTAAGTCCCGAAGAACTCACCATTTATTGCTTCTTAAAAATAAGAGTGATCTACAAAAACATGTTCTCAATGTGGAACGAATAAGAGAAAATCAAGCATACTAAAGAAGAACAAGAAGAAACCATGCAACATGGGGTTTGTGAAAGAACCATTTAGAGATCAACTATAATAAAAATAAAGTAGAACATGATGTTTTAATCCTTCTTCCATGCTCTTTCTACAATATGCAACACAATCAACTAAAGTAAAATTTCATTCAAAACTGACTGGACATATGGACCCGGAGTACAATAGGGATGCAAGCCAATCACAAACAAAATTTCATTATGAATGCATCCCATGTAATGATTCCAATATTTCAAATGGATTGCCCCAGCATTAAAAGAATTTCCTACTCAACCAACATAACCCATGAAATCTTACACCGCCAGTTGCCAGAAAAGAAAAAAGTATACCATGACTCCAATATATGTTTATCGCCTAACTTAGCCCCTAAATTCTTAAAATAGTGTACCAACTAAATATATAGCAATTAGGTATTAACAATGATTTTGGTTTTAAAAAGTGACACTTTCCTATGGCATATATCCATGAAAACAAGTCATTTATTGAACAAACACGTATTGTGTATTTAGAATTTAGTGTCACTGTGCATTTACTTCAACGGTCTAATTTGTTTCTCAAAGTCACAGTCAAATTGCCATTGGAACATAAATACAGTGTGGAACCAAGCATATGATAAGAAGTCCCAGAATTTAATAATATATTAGAAAGCATATATGTTTTATCGAACAAATCACAAATATGTACAGTCATAATTAGGGAAGCTTACTTGTAAGGGCTTGACGATATGCCTGAACGACTGCTCTTGCCAAGATTCCCCCACCCATCACAATCAAGTTTGCGAGAATCTTTGCAGCCTGCATAAATAATTTAGTTAGTTTTGCTAGAAACAAGGAACATTAGAATCTATTGCACAAATTCTATTTCCAGATAGCTGATTTCAAAACTGTTGGAAGCCCCCTTCCTCAACCAATACTTCCCTTTTCCATTTTTATTTTCCTCTTGGGACAAACATCAAATAGTTACTACTTACTATACTATGCCTTAATAAACATTAAAAACCCCAAACAAACTAAGTGTGATTAGTCCATAGTGACAAAAATTGAATTTGAAAGAATTAATTTTGTAAAATTGATTTTAGCTAAAACTGACTTAGATACATATCCTGTTCAAGTGAGTTGAACAACAAATTTTACGGTAAAAATTATATTTAGAGTCAAAAGCTACAAATCATATCTTCAAGTTTTACATCAATTCAATTATGAAGACAAAATCAATTCTACAGAGAGGAGCTAGAACTGATTGTAGAGGTGTAGAATTGCTTCTGACTTGTTTGGTTTCTCAAAAGTAGAATTGATTCTGCCTCCAAAAGCTCGAAATCGTAGCTTCTGATTCTAAAATTGATTTTTACACTCAAATTTTTTGTTCAACTCACTTTTGCATCAATATATCCAAACATAAATCACTTTATCTTCAAATCAATTTTTATCAAAATCAATTTTACAGAATCAATTCTGTCAAAATCAATTTTTCTCACCGCAGAACTAAACATACACTTACAGACATATCAAACTCAATTATATACCTCTAGAATCAATTACAACACCACAAAGAGGGAAACCAAGCATACTCAAGCTATGCTTAAATGGTGATCACAAGCTAAATATCCAAGTATAACAAAATTCACATAACCACCAATAGAAGAAAAAAAAAATGCAAATAACAAATTTTGATCCAAAATAAATCTAGCTGAGCTAAACAAATAACAACACATTAAAAAAAAGCAGCGCTTAAAACTGATACCTTCAAAGAACTCAATTCAAAAATCCAAAACTTAATCCAATGTGAAAATATATATAAAACCCTAACGGAACAATTTCCCAAATTCTCAAATACAAAGAAGCTAAACAACAAATAATACACCAAAATAGAGAATAAGAAATTACCATAGCTTGAGAATCAACAATATGGAACCTTTATGAAGAATTACAAGGTTGGATTGTAGGAATAGGTGAATTGGTTTGTCTTGGAAGAATAACAGTAGCTTCGTATTGCAGTTGGAAAGGAATGGGAAGGAATTGACGGCGACAATGGCGGAAACGGAAAGTTGAGTTTCAATTTGGGGATTTTATTTTGGGAACAGTTTCTTTTCTTTTCCCACAAGATGAATGTTTAGAAAAGTCTAGAAAAATAGTTGTACAATTACTTAATTGGACATCTTAATAATAATAGAGTTTAATGGAGATGCACTGACGGCGTAAAATAGTTTTACACGATCAGCCAATAAAAAATCATCATTTTGCCATGTCATATTAAGAAGGTGGGGTGTAGTGGGGTGACGTGGCGGAATACATGATTGGTGTAACAACCCGTTTTTCAAAGGCTATAAAAGGCACTATATATATATATATTTTTTTTTTTTTTTACACAATCAGAGTTACGCATAAAAGATTTTAAATGAGCCGGCATTCAAATATACAAAAGAACTCATTACCATAAGGTGCTTCGACAAGCAAAGTGTATTCCTGAATAATTACAATCCAAGTCTAAGTAACAAAACAAGTTAGGAATCCTATGCTAACCAAAAAGCACGGTGCACAAAACACACCGGCGCATAGTCTAACTACTCTAAGCTTCAACACAAGCTCACTATGGCCTAGAGCTGCCAACACCATCCTCTCGACCTACATCGTCATCTGGGGTGGGATGAGCCCGCAAATAAAAGAAAGGGTCACCACAAAATAAAAGTATATATATATATAACCGGTGCGAAAGATTGTACACGTAACAATAATTCCACGAAACACATGAGAAAGCTCTTAATCTCAAAAGTAATTCCCACCAACGGGTTTATATAAATAAATCACCAATCCTAATGCAGACTTCTACAATGGGTGTGACAACCGATTACTGGTTCGTCACATGCATGATTTTCCGGAAAATTAACCTCTCCTCGAAGAGTCGTGGGGTAGGCAAAGCCACACAGAAATATACGTACCCGCACTAAAAATGCCACACAAGGCAGGTGAAGTCACACAGACAAACACCAACTCAATATAAATCCAGAAGGATTTGGCGAAGCCACACAGTCAAACACCCGGTACGTAGGCAAAGTCACACATACATACACCTAGGCACGCAACTATGAAATGCATGGCATATATATCTCTTTGGCATATACAGGATAGTCACACAGACAAAATCCCCGCGTAGTCCTATCCGACGCACGCATTCATATATGCTCATGCAAACAATCACATAGCCTAAAGCCTATGCACAAGCCAACACAACCTACATACATTATCCTAATCATATGTAAATTGCATACGCATTTATCACCACGTTCTCATCAACGAGAATACATAAGTACAAACATGCCAAGCACACAGCAAATGCATAAACAGCAAATTCAAGCATGTCGTAACCGTTTTAAAAGATGGAAATAAAGTGGAGCCCTTACCTCGTCAAGCACTCAACTATCACACGATCACACAACACTTACTCGCTTCCTAAAACAAGCAAAGTATTCAATCAAAACCATATCCAATCAATCCTTAATGAATTGGACTCTAAAACCCCAAAAACTCTAAAGGTTTCTAAGGTAAAATCCCTCTTTCGGATACCATACCAAAATCTATCGTATTGATCAACCACCATGAGTTATTTGTACTATTTTTAGGACCCAAAACAATTGTCAAAAGTCTTAAATAATTTGAAATGCAAAATGGCCGTTTTCTTGCGTTATAAGTTACGTACTTTCCGAGTACCCGAAAAACTCGTTTCCAATCCCAACCACTTCCATAAATTAGTAAAAAGGGATTAGAAAGTTAAAAACCAAGTTAGGACATCATAATCCAAAATTTTGGGTCCCAGGGGTCGCTAGAGGTCGCTGGGCGACCACCTGGCGATGGCAAGTCAGAACTTCCACGCCCAGGGCGAAGTCTGGCGACCAACTGGTCGCTGAGCTACCATTTGGTCGCTGGGCGACCACACCAGGACAGAACTGGTTTTCTTCATGACAGCAACAGCAAAACTTGTTTTCTCAATTTCCACCCAAAACGACTTTTCACGCAACACACGACATACGCATAGTATTGGTTCCCAACAACCGTTTTCACAACAAAGCATTACATTTCCGAAAGTATGTAGGTTGCTTCGAGTGCAAGTTATTTGGTTTTCATTTCCAAAATCAAAACCAAACCCAAGCACAAGTTTTATTACGGCCTCAACCGACCGGTAAGCATTTTCAAACATGTTTTCAAGGCAAAAGCAACGCCACATAACTCAAGAGTTTTAAACTACTTGGAACACCAAAAACCACACAAAGCACTTAGTAAATATTTTCATAAACCCCAAAATATTTTTCATCGGATTTTCTAAAACAAAACCATGCAACGCCATTCCCTTTCGCCCGAAGGTTCAAAAACAACGTTTCTTTTCAAAACCTTACAACCTAACCACATGTTATTGATCAATACATAACCAACTCAAAACCCTAACTTTTCTCATGAGATTTTTCACCAACTCAAGGAAAACAAAAATAACAAAGCCTAGCATGCTTACTAAAGTCTCATGAACAACTTTCATGAACCAAGAATCAATTCCTAACTTATACTTATGAAATTTCTCCCAAGAACATAACCATACAAATCCTAACTCCAAGAGTTATAACCAACCAAAATGAAAAGGAAAAGAGTGGTTACCTTAAGAAAATGATTCTCTACAACAATTCCACAAAGCTCCCAAGCTTGAAATGGACACAAATGGTGAAGAATGGAAAATTTAGTGAAGGTGTTAAAAGAAGTAATGGAGTCTACGTGAAAGAGAGAAAGAATGGAGTAAAGGTTGTGATTTTCCTAAGTGACCAAAGTCATGAACCTCCTTACTATGCTAAAGCTCTTGCTAACTCGTGGCCATTGGATCAAAAACACAATGCCAAGACAAAACCCTAGCCATTGGATCAAACCAAACCAAATCCACTTGAGATAAAACTCAATACCTCATAGAAACACTCACACGTTCAGCTCTCGCGCGCCGCGACGAACGAAACTCACAAAAACCTAAAACTTACGGAAAGAACGTCCAACGTTAAACATTTCCAAAACTTATCGCCGAATCTTTTTCCGCGACTGTAATTTTCTTCCATACCTTAGAAAATTATTCTCAGAATATATTCTAACTCGCGCAGATATATAAAACTCCCATCCGAAACCTCACTCAAAACAGACGCAGTAAGATTTTCCATCCGCGGGTAAAATCCTACTCGTTTTTCCAAAAACAAGAATAATCTGAAACTCGTTATTCTAAAACCACAATTAACTTCTTATACAAGAAACAGGATCACAAGACAAAAGTCTGTACAATTACAGTGCACGAGCACAAAACAAACTCGATTACAGCAAAATCCTATAATTACACGATGTTTCATCACACGAACACATCGAAACCTTAATATCTCCTTAAACCAACTATACAATGAAATCTTGGGTATTACAATACTACCCCCCTAAAAGAAGTTTCGTCCTCGAAACTTAGACATCGTCAAACAAACTGGGGTACAATTCTTTCATCTTACTCTCGAGCTCCCAGGTGGTATCTCCTGTAGCTTCGTTCCATATTACCTTCACCAAAGGTATCTCTTTCGTTCTCAGACGCTTCATCTTCCTATCCGCAATCTTGATCGGCGGAACTTCAAATGACAAGTTATCCCTCAACTGGATGTCATCTGGTGTGATCACATGTGATGGATCCGGTGTATATTTCCGCAATTGCGACACATGGAACACGTCATGAATCAAAGATAGTACCGGTGGCAACGCGATCCGGTATGCTACCTTTCCAATCCGTTCCAAAATCTGATAAGGCCCTATAAACTTTGGAGTCAACTTCTTCGCTTTCAAAGCCCTTCCAACGCCAGTTGTTGGAGTAACTCGGAGAAATACGTGATCTCCCTCCTCAAACTCTAAAGGCCTCCGACGCCTATCCGCATAACTTTTCTGGCGATCTTGAGCAACTTTCATCATTGCCTTTATCTTTCGGACCTTGTCCGTCGTCTGTTGTACCATTTCCGGTCCTACTATCATATCTCCCCATCTTGGTACCAACACAAAGGAGTCTGACATCTTCTCCCATACAAAGCCTCGTATGGTGCCATTCCAATACTCGCGTGGAAACTGTTGTTGTATGTGAATTCTATCAAAGGTAATACATCGTCCCAACTCCCACGATCATCCAATACACATGCTCTCAACAAATCTTCCAAAGATTGATTTGTTCTCTCGGTCTGCCCATCTGTCTGAGGATGATAGGCGGAACTCAATCTCAGTTTCATCCCTAACGCCTCATGCAAAGTCTTCCAAAAGTGTGAAGTAAACTTTGGGTCTCGATCCGACACTATACTTGACGGAATCCCATGTAACCTCACAATCTCAGCAATGTAAATATCGGTCAACTTCGCCGCTGTATCTGTAGTCCTTACCGGTAGAAAATGAGCGGACTTAGTCAAACGATCCACTATCACCCAAATGGAATCATGCTTCCTCCTGGTCTTAGGTAAACCAGTGATGAAATCCATAGAAATGCTATCCCACTTCCACTCGGGGATATCTAATGACTGCAGCATCCCTGCTGGTCTCTGATGTTCAATCTTCGCCTTCTGACAAGTCAGACACGACGCCACATACTCAGCCACATCCTTTTTCATACCCGGCCACCAGAAATCATGCCTCAGGTCTTGATACATCTTTGTTGCTCCGGGATGTATACTAAGTTTACTCTTGTGTACCTCCCCTAGAATGATGTTTCTCAAGTTCATAGCATCGGGTACACACACTCTCCCTTGACACCTCAAGATATTATCCGATCCCACCTTGAAATCTCGGTTGGTTCCTCGAACAATCAAAGCCCTTTTCTCCATGAGAAACTTGTCATCTTGACAATTTGCAATATCCTCCAACAAACCGTTCGAGATGGTAATCATACCCAGTCTCATATTCCCTAAAGCAAACTCTACCTCTAGGTGCAAGTCACGAAACTCTCTCAACAACTCTTGTTGACTAGCCATTTGTGCCGAACAAACCGACACACTCTTTCTACTCAAAGCATCGGCTACCACATTAGCCTTTCCAGGATGGTATTCTAAGGTGAAATCAAAATCTTTCAATGTTTCCATCCATCTCCTCTGCCTCATGTTAAGCTCTTTCTGATCGAATAGATACTTAAGACTTTTATGGTCACTAAACACGACAAAAGTGCAACCATAAAGATGATGTCTCCAAATCTTCAATGCAAAAACAACGGCTGCAAGCTCCAAATCGTGCGTAGGATAATTCTTTTCATGCACTTTTAGTTGCCTTGACGCATAAGCTACTGCTCTCTTGTGTTGCATCAACACACAACCCAACCCTTGATGAGAAGCATCACAATAAACCTCATACGGTTCCTCCGACTATGGTAACATCAAAACTGGTGAAGTCGTCAACCGCTCTTTCAACAACTGGAAACTCGATTCACACTTCTCAGTCCACGCAAAAGGTTGATCTTTTCGCGTAAGTTGTGTCATAGGCGCCACAATCTTAGCGAAACCTTCAATGAACCTTCGGTAATAACCGGCCAAACCCACAAAACTCCTCACATCAGTCACTGTTTGAGGCTGCTTCCATGAAAGTACCGTATCAATCTTGGCTGGATCCACGGCTATTCCCTCTTTTGATATAACATGGCCAAGGAAATTCACCTCCTCCAACCAAAAATCACACTTTGACGGGTTTGCGTACAGCTTACTTTCTCGCAAAACTTGCAATACTAGACGAAGATGCTCTACATGTTCCTCTTCATTCTTCGAATACACTAGAATGTCATCAATGAACACCACCACAAACTTGTCCAAAAATGTATGGAATATCCGATTCATGTAGGCCATAAAGATAGCAGGTGCATTCGTCACTCCAAACGGCATCACTAAGAACTCATAATGCCCATATCGCGTCCTAAACGCCGTTTTCTGAATATCCTCATCTCGTACTCTTATCTGGTGGTAACCAGACTTCAAGTCAATCTTCGAAAACACTGAGGCTCCCCTCAACTGATCCATCAAATCATCAATTCGTGGTAATGGATATCGGTTCTTGATAGTCACCTTATTAAGCTTCTGATAATCCACACACAAACGAGACTTACCATCCTTCTTTTTAACCAATAAGACCGGTGCCCCCCAAGGCGACACACTAGGCCTTATGAAACCTTTATCTAACAAGTCCTCAATCTGACTTTTCAACTCTACCAACTCAGCTGGGGCCATCCGATAGGCTGATTCCGAAATCGGGCCCGTACCCGGTTGCAAATCAATAAAGAATTCCACCTCTCTACACGGAGGAAAAGCTGGAATCTCCGATGGAAACATATCTTGGAAATCCTGAACCACTCGAATTTCCTCAATTCGGATCTCCGACGTCACTCCTAAGCTAGCAAGTGAAACTATCTCCGGTTCTCCATTACACATAACCACAGAAAGCCGATTTGCAGACAAGTACCTTCGCACACCTGGCTCGGGAAAGAAAACCAATTTTCGAGCACAGTCTAGAATCACATAATGATAAGACAACCAATCCATCCCGAGGATGATCTCGAGAGATAAAAGCGGTAGACAAACCAAATTGACCAGAAAATCCCTATTCTGGATTACTACCAAACAATGCAAGCATGCAGTATTCACTACCAAATCCTTAGCAGGAGTCAAAACATTCAAATCAAACGGAAGCACAGAAACATTCAAACTCAAACGATTTGCACATGCCAAAGATATGAATGAGTGGGTTGCCCCCGTGTCAATCAAAGCAGTTAAAGAATTACCTGCGATGTGACAGCTCTCGTGGATGGCATTGCTAGCCTGCCCACTCAACTCAGTGCCCATACAGTAAGCACGTGCCTTTGCCGCAGGTCTGGCACCCTGTGAGCCTTGTGCCACATTTGCCGACGGCCCAGTCTTCGGGGCTCTGCAATCTCTAGCAAAGTGTCCCGGCTTCTTGCAATTGTAGCAGGTGTTTCCCCCCTTCGGTTGCGTGCACTCATTAGCAAAATGCCCCGCTTCTCCACAGTTGTAGCAAGTCCCCTTACTACCCTCAGGTTTTCCCCGGGTTCCCTGATTCACCGATCGACCCGGTCCTTTACTGTGCTGAGGACGGTTATAAGGCTTACTCCCTTGCCTCCCACTATTCTGAGTCGAACCCCGATCATTGGTACGACTTGGTCCTCCAGCATTAGAATTCCCTTGGCGGTTCACCCGCTTATTCTTCATGTCCTCCACCTCTTGGCACTTTTCAACCAAGACCTGGAATTGTCGAATACCCAACGGCACAACCGCATCCTGCAGCTCGTACCTCAACCCATCTTGGAAACGACGGCACATATAATCCTCATCTATCCCATCCCTAAAGAAGCGGAAGAAACGGGATAGGGATTCAAACTTTTTGGCATATGCCTCAACATTCATGCCCGCTTGCCTCAGCCTCAGAAACTCTTCCCCATACCTTTCCCTAGCTGTCTCAGGGAAATATTTAGCCAAGAACCTCCTTTTGAAGTTCTCCCAACTTAACTCTTCATGAACATTCTCCATGATCAGTCGGGTGTTCCTCCACCAATACTCAGAACCCCAAAGTAACTGATAGGTAGCTAAGACCACCTTCTCTCCTTCTGGACAATGGATTGCCCCGAATATCCTCTCCACAGATTGGAGCCATAAATCAGCAGTTTCCGGACCTCCCTCCCCATTAAACTTAGGAGGAGTTTGGTGGTTGAAACTTGAAAGAAGTCTAGACCCAGCCGCAAGTATTTCCCTTTCGCGCTTTTCCAGATCCCTCTGTGCCTTAGCATGGCTCTGAGCAGTCACAGCCGCTGCCATTGTGTTCATGGCATAAGCCATTTGATAAATATCAGCATTATCTGTCACAGGTGCTGTAGGTGCCCTTCTTGGAGGCATTCTATTCTGCACAATACCAATTCTGATTAGATTCCTTATCCAGACATTTCTGAGTCTCAACAGAAAATCTCATACAACGGCCACTAACACATAACCCGACACAGAACAAACACTAGAACTGACACTACTCTAGCTATGTTCTAACCGACTCTAAACTAACGACTCAAGTATACACTTTCCCTTTGAAGATTTAAAGCCGTGCTCTGATACCAATTGTAACAACCCGTTTTTCAAAGGCCATAAAAGGCACTATATATTTTTTTTTTGTACACAATCAGAGTTACGCATAAAAGATTTTAAATGAGCCGGCATTCAAATATACAAAAGAACTCATTACCATAAGGTGCTTCGACAAGCAAAGTGTATTCCTGAATAATTACAATCCAAGTCTAAGTAACAAAACAAGTTAGGAATCCTATGCTAACCAAAAAGCACGGTGCACAAAACACACCGGCGCATAGTCTAACTACTCTAAGCTTCAACACAAGCTCACTATGGCCTAGAGCTGCCAACACCATCCTCTCGACCTACATCGTCATCTGGGGTGGGATGAGCCCGCAAATGAAAGAAAGGGTCACCACAAAATAAAAGTATATATATATAACCGGTGCGAAAGATTGTACACGTAACAATAATTCCACGAAACACAAGAGAAAGCTCTTAATCTCAAAAGTAATTCCCACCAACGGGTTTATATAAATAAATCACCAATCCTAATGCAGACTTCTACAATGGGTGTGACAACCGATTACTGGTTCGTCACATGCATGATTTTCCGGAAAATTAACCTCTCCTCGAAGAGTCGTGGGGTAGGCAAAGCCACACAGAAATATACGTACCCGCACTAAAAATGCCACACAAGGCAGGTGAAGTCACACAGACAAACACCAGGCGAAGTCACACAGACAAACACCAACTCAATATAAATCCAGAAGGATTTGGCGAAGCCACACAGTCAAACGCCCGGTACGTAGGCAAAGTCACACAGACATACACCTAGGCACGCAACTATGAAATGCATGGCATATATATCTCTTTGGCATATACAGGATAGTCACACAGACAAAATCCCCGCGTAGTCCTATCCGACGCACGCATTCATATATGCTCATGCAAACAATCACATAGCCTAAAGCCTATGCACATGCCAACACAACCTACATACATTATCCTAATCATATGTAAATTGCATACGCATTTATCACCACGTTCTCATCAACGAGAATACATAAGTACAAACATGCCAAGCACACAGCAAATGCATAAACAGCAAATTCAAGCATGTCGTAACCGTTTTAAAAGACGGAAATAAAGTGGAGCCCTTACCTCGTCAAGCACTCAACTATCACACGATCACACAACACTTACTCGCTTCCTAAAACAAGCAAAGTATTCAATCAAAACCATATCCAATCAATCCTTAATGAATTGGACTCTAAAACCTCAAAAACTCTAAAGGTTTCTAAGGTAAAATCCCTCTTTCGGATACCATACCAAAATCTATCGTATTGATCAACCACCATGAGTTATTTGTACTATTTTTAGGACCCAAAACAATTGTCAAAAGTCTTAAATAATTTGAAATGCAAAATGGCCGTTTTCTTGCGTTATAAGTTACGTACTTTCCGAGTACCCGAAAAACTCGTTTCCAATCCCAACCACTTCCATAAATTAGTAAAAAGGGATTAGAAAGTTAAAAACCAAGTTAGGACATCATAATCCAAAATTTTGGGTCCCAGGGGTCGCTAGAGGTCGCTGGGCGACCACCTGGCGATGGCAAGTCAGAACTTCCACGCCCAGGGCGAAGTCTGGCGACCAACTGGTCGCTGAGCTACCATCTGGTCGCTGGGCGACCACACCAGGAAAGAACTGGTTTTCTTCATGACAGCAACAACAAAACTTGTTTTCTCAATTTCCACCCAAAACGACTTTTCACGCAACACACGACATACGCATATTATTGGTTCCCAACAACCGTTTTCACAACAAAGCATTACATTTCCGAAAGTATGTAGGTTGCTTCGAGTGCAAGTTATTTGGTTTTCATTTCCAAAATCAAAACCAAACCCAAGCACAAGTTTTATTACGGCCTCAACCGACCGGTAACCATTTTCAAACATGTTTTCAAGGCAAAAGCAACGCCACATAACTCAAGAGTTTTAAACTACTTGGAACACCAAAAACCACACAAAACACTTAGTAAATATTTTCATAAACCCCAAAATATTTTTCATCGGATTTTCTAAAACAAAACCATGCAACGCCATTCCCTTTCGCCCGAAGGTTCAAAAACAACGTTTCTTTTCAAAACCTTACAACCTAACCACATGTTATTGATCAATACATAACCAACTCAAAACCCTAACTTTTCTCATGAGATTTTTCACCAACTCAAGGAAAACAAAAATAACAAAGCCTAGCATGCTTACTAAAGTCTCATGAACAACTTTCATGAACCAAGAATCAATTCCTAACTTATACTTATGAAATTTCTCCCAAGAACATAACCATACAAATCCTAATTCCAAGAGTTATAACCAACCAAAATGAAAAGGAAAAGAGTGGTTACCTTAAGAAAATGATTCTCTACAACAATTCCACAAAGCTCCCAAGCTTGAAATGGACACAAATGGTGAAGAATGGAAAATTTAGTGAAGGTGTTAAAGAAGTAATGGAGTCTATGTGAAAGAGAGAAAGAATGGAGTAAAGGTTGTGATTTTCCTAAGTGACCAAAGTCATGAACCTCCTTATTATGCTAAAGCTCTTGCTAACTCGTGGCCATTGGATCAAAAACACAATGCCAAGACAAAACCCTAGCCATTGGATCAAACCAAACCAAATCCACTTGAGATAAAACTCAATACCTCATAGAAACACTCACACGTTCAGCTCTCGCGCGCTGCGACGCACGAAACTCACAAAAACCTAAAACTTACGGAAAGAACGTGCAACGTTAAACATTTCCAAAACTTATCGCCGAATCTTTTTCCGCGACTGTAATTTTCTTCCATACCTTAGAAAATTATTCTCAGAATATATTCTAACTCGCGCAGATATATAAAACTCCCATCCGAAACCTCACTCAAAACAGACGCAGTAAGATTTTCCATCCGCGGGTAAAATCCTACTCGTTTTTCCAAAAACAAGAATAATCCGAAACTCGTTATTCTAAAATCACAATTAACTTCTTATACAAGAAACAGGATCACAAGACAAAAGTCTGTACAATTACAGTGCACGAGCACAAAACAAACTCGATTACAGCAAAATCCTATAATTACACGATGTTTCATCACACGAACACATCGAAACCTTAATATCTCCTTAAACCAACTATACAATGAAATCTTGGGTCTTACAATTGGTATTGGTTGACTGTCGGTGCATATACCATTTTCCCATAATAATAAAAGATTAAATATATTTTTAATCTTTCTAAATTTATTGCGTTGACAAAAAAAAAAAAGATTCCTTATATTTATCAACTTTTATTTTATTATATTTCTTGATATCAATCAATTTTTATTTATATCTCTTCAAAAAGAATTCTGTGTTGATTTTTAGTTCCTTATTTTTTATACAAATTCATGTAATGTGTTTCAAAAGACATTTTATGACATGTTTTATTGAATTTTTTATGTCTCTTTGTTTTTTATTAAATAAGCGATGTATCTTATTTATAAAAGAATTTAATTTATATACATTGTCAGTATAAAGTAATTTTACACATACGTCTAATAAAATACCAACACATCATGTATTATATTTAAAAACACTTGATTTGTCACATTCATTAAATGATGTGGCAATTCATGTGTAAAAAAATTTACACTGCACAACAATTAAATAGACCAATGAACCTAAAAGTGATTATTTCTTATAAAATAACCGAACTAAAGATTAAATAGTTAATTTATTAAGTTAATGATATTTTAAAGTCTTACTATCTATGTTACTTTTTAAGTGTACGTTTATGATAGTAACACCAAATTAGGAAATGAGGTAGTATTATTTTTTTTAATGGCAAATATAATTATATATATATATATATATATATATATATATATATAAATATAAAAACGGAAGAGTACAAGAGAAAGTTCAAAAAAATCAAAGAGGTACCAAAAGTACACTGCACCAAAACCAAAAACAATAAAGATGACAAGAAAACAAACTAAAACTACAAGCGAACAAGGAGACACAACACCAAAAAACTAGAAACCCTCAGATACACCACCACACGAAGAAAAATCCCCTCAAGAAGAGAGACAATGATCAACCATAGGTAGGACAAAACAACAAAAGGACCTCCAATCTCCCCGACCCATTGAAGGAAAGGAGGTAGTATTAATTATCCCTTGCATCTGCGATTGGGAGAGGACTGAAATCACTTAATGTCAGAACTGACCTCCAAACCAGATTAAATTAGTGGTGAAAAAAAAAGTCTTATTAATTACATGTCATAAAAAATCGTTTGAAACATAATAGTGATGTTTTTGTTTAAAATAAAATTTATGTATATAATTTTTTTTTAAATGACAAAATATATTATTAACCAGGTCTCTGCACAAGACGAACGGAGACCGGTAAAAAGGAACTACATAACATAGGTGTGTATATATGCGGAACACCCAGAGAAAAACAAAAACCCCTAAACAAACACCACCTAATCAAGATACATCTCACTACAAGAAAACAATGCATTATTGAGGGCTAAAAGGACTAAAATCCGTCAACAATGAAGCCATTATTGAGGGCCAAAATCCATCAAAAAAAGCTTCGTCGGTAATAGGTTATTGACAGCCCAGGACCCTCAATAATGTGTCCAGCAACTTTATGCATTATTGAGAGCCTGCAGCCCTCAATATATTTCTGATGACTGCAGCCCTCAATAATGGATTTCGAGGTAAAATTATTGACGGCCTATAGCCGCCAATAATGTATCTTTAATTAAAAATAATTATTTAATTATTTAAAAATCAGATTATTTAAAAAAAATATGATTTTTAAATAATTAAATAATTAAATTGCTTTTTTAAAATCAGAAATTGTTTTTTTAAAAAAAACACAATAAAGAAGTTTCAGTTTTGCAAATTTCACTGCACAAACAACTTTGAATAAAGAAGAAAATCACCTAAGAAATACACATAAACACTAATTTGTTCACTGCAGAACTTTGAATAAAGAAAATCATCAAAGAAAGAAATACAACACTAATTTCTTTACAGTATATCACAGCAATTCACTTAGGAACAAACAAAACTAAAACACCTATCCAACCCCACAAAATTGCCCTGTCGAAAGAAAAAATCACAGCAGCAGCAACTAGCACACCCATAGGCAAAGAGCACCTGCTAGAACCAAAAACCAAAAACATGTATTAGCACTTCATTAGGCTTCCACTCTTTCTTCTTTTCAAACAAAGTAATGGTTCCAAATTCCATTCATAAAACAAAGTAATGGTTCCAAATTAATTCGCATAAAATAAAAATTATAACAAAAAAAGTATTAGAATATATACATATTTAATTCAAATAACAAAGAAATAAGTTAAACTTTTTTTAAAATTTAAATACAAACACTTACAATTATTTACATGAAGAAATGGAAAAAAGAAATTGAGAAGTGATAAAAATGTGAAGGATAGAAAAATAAAATTTTAGAGAAATTTAGAGTGAGAAGGAAAGTGTAGAAATGAAATAAAATGGGATGTTATGATAGATTGGATTGTAAATGTTATCGTTTGAATTTGGTTCTGTAGGAAGAATTATTGAGGGCCTTTAACACTCAATAATAACTGGTCAGACTTTTGCAGACTTTGCGTCTCCCCATAAGCATTATTTAGGGCCTCCAGCACTCAATAATGCCTGGTCAGAGTTTTGCGCCCCCCCCATAAGCATTATTGAGGACTTTTAGCACCCAATAATGGCTAGTCAATTTTTTTTTGAATTTGAAAACCACTTTGTGACGGTCTTTGTCTATTATTGAGAGCTTTAAGCCTTCAATACATTATTGAGGGCCTAAAACCCTCAAAACTTTCCGCCAGTAATATCAAGTTTTCTTGTAGTGTCTCTTAATCCCAAATCAGAAAGGCACTCCACATATTTCAAACTACCAGAGCAGTCACCAACCCAGCTCAGAAAGTTGCCACAACTAGACTCTAACTCCCGAACTCGACGCAAAAGTGTTCGGCCCATCAGAATCCAGAACCAGCTTTATCAAGCGAACCGCTGACCAAACAAAGGTAGAACGAAAAACCATACAGACAAGTCTCGGCAACGACAGAGGCACCACCATGAGGCCAGTAGTGGCGAAAACAACACCAAAGAAACAAAACACCACTGAGCATAAAACAACTGGCACGGACGCAGAAGAGGTCATCCCAGATACATAGAGACCTGCAAATCTCAACAGATTTGAAAACCTTCAGCAACTCAAAAAGAGTGCTGCAAATCTCAACAGATTTGAAAAACAGTCAGAGAATCTCGAGTCAAAGAAAACCAATCACGCGACATCAACCGCAACCTCATCACCACCAACCACCACCACCACCTCACCACAGTACCAACAATCATCATTTAAACCAGACCCCAGCGACGCCAAATCCGAACACCGCCATCACCACCTCAACTCCTCACCACCGCCAAAAACAAGCAAATGTAAAAACCAGATCTGCAGAACAGCAAAAAAGCAACAGATCTGTCACCAACACACCAACTCCGGCGACACCGCCATCCACAAACACCTCCAACCACCACAATCATTCCATCTCGACTCCAAAACCCGCGAAACCGCTACTGCCATAACCACCAACAGAGCGGTGCCACCCCAAAAAAGCCACGCTCAGCCCATGGAATTCAACACCCACTGTAACCACCACCCCAAACCATAACCGGAAAGATAAAACGGACCAAAAACGGCCATAAAAATCCAGACCCAACCCTAAAAAACGACCCGAACACCTTATGAAGAGCCAAAACCACCGCAACAGAAGCCATCTCCGAAAACAGAATTATTCTAATCTACAACTTCTGGTCTCATATGATTCCGATGATTGTGTTTGATCAAGAAACACCAATTTTATTAGACTTAGGATTTCCATTCATGTGCTTAATCACACTCAAAGAATATTGTTAGAAAACAAAACAAGTCATAATCGGCAATGTTATATAGAGTCATGTTAGTTTGTTATCATTTAAATATCTAAAGAGATTTTGGAACATTTCCTTAATACTTTGTAGATTTCAATTCGAAGGTTTTGCAAACGTGTTTCGCAATATTCCTTTAGCATTTCATCCAAGAGGAATAATTCCATAAATTCTGAATCTTTTAGAAGATATTTTTTCTTCAATAACATTCAAGCAAATTTCGAATATTGTTTTGTATTCCACCAATTAGAAATCCAAGATTTCAGACTTTTCGTAAAGGTAAAATACATGCACTAGAGTAAAAAGACTATAGAAGAGGATTGAATGCTTTCTTTTTTTTTGCCATTTTTCATCTCAATTTCATCTCATTTGTCAACTATATATAATAATAATCTTTCTATCAAATATAAGTTATTACAAGTAAATAGAAGTAATATACCCTAGAAGTAATATACCCTAGCCTATATATCCATTTTGAACTATTTCTTTTCATATATATTGGGATTTTTAATTTGGGAAAAAAAAATATAAATCAAAATCAGGAAAAAAAATTCAGAATCAATTCCTAGGTAAAATCATCATTCTTTTATTTGGTTTATCATATTTTCGACGATTATTTTGAAATGGAAGGAGTAATATTTTGATGATTAAAAGTGAAATGAAAAAATATTTAATTTGATAATAACATAGCAATTTTACTCATGACAAAAAAAAACACAGCAATTTTACTAAGCAACAATTTTATTGATGTATACATCAAAAACCCTAAATTAAAATGCCAAAAATTTCCTATTGTTGATTTCATAAGCTTCAACCACTTTATGTGTAAGATGCTTTGTAGCTAAAAATGAAATTTCACAAATCAACGTGACTTCCTTGTTTAGATAAGCCATTATTCCATAATCTTTTTTTGACTTTTCAGCTTTAAGAGCTTGCTCACAATTTTCAGGACCATTACCAGCAAGTTTTGCATCCTTATTTGCACCTTCAGGATTCTTAACTAATTCATCCAATGAACTTCTTAATGAATTAATAGTTTGATTGTAGAATTCATTTATACATTGTTTAATAGCTTGAGTTGGATGATGATTTTCAATGAGATTCTTTTGAACAAAAAGTTGACCTTGTGTAGTCAAACCTAGTGCAAGATCCAAGATAGATTTGGAGAGGTCAATATAATTTGTTGCTGAGATTACTTTTGATTCATTTTTCAAAAGATCCAAACATCCTTTGATATAGATAGCTTTGTTAGCCTCATTGCATAAAGATTCAAACAATTTGCTACATATTGTTGGAGCAGGAGCAAAACATATGAGGCAGATGTAAATGATGAAAAAGGATGATAGTGTTGAAGATTTCATTTTTGTGATTTTGAAGAATGTGATAATTCCTCAATTTGATTTTTTATGTGAGTAATCAACTAGCTATTAAGGCTATATATAATATGCTCATATGCATCTTGACCTAAAAAAAATCATGCATTTTATACAAAGTGTAATTAAAATATTGGTCAACGAAATTTACTTGACTTGGGACCTTCTAGTATGTTCTTTTTAAAGTCTTAAGTTTGAATCTTCTCCATGACAATTTTTGTGATTGGTCAATCAATACAGAACGAATCTCTTGCTTTAAATAGGGTCTGTGGTAGTGAACAATGAAATTGGTGTCCTTTAAATTAATTAGTCAATTTTTTGACCGGTTATCGATCGTGTCTTAGAAAAAATAAATATTAGTCAAAGATAGTATTTAATAGCCTTGATAAATTTAATTGTATTCTGAATAATAAAAAATATATTCATTTGACATTGAGTTTTTATATTTTGACTGGAAAGAATAAAACCAAAAAATATATCAAAAGCATTGAGTTTTTGTATACTTTAATTGGAAAGTGGGAAACATTAAATATAGCCATTAATATTTTTTTCTTTCACCACAAGTTTAATTTGGTTCGGAGGACAGTTCTGGTATCAAGTGGTTTCACCCCCCTCCCGAACGTAGTTGCGGGAGACTGAACCGTGGTCCTCCTACCAAGTTTAGCGCCAATAACTTCTGAACCAACTAGCAATTAGTATATGACCACTAATATTTTAAAAAAACATTAAATGATGGATAAAAAATATTTTAAATAATAAATACAAAATAAAATTTGTGGCAATTTCTTATAAATAGGATTGGATTAAAAACCTAAGAAAAATTTGTGGCAATTTTGATCTATAAGTATTTGTGTTTCAAACTTATGATCTTTTTTTCTAAAAAAAACTCGATATTCAGCATAAGGACTGAATAATCTGAGCGTACCAATAGTGATCTTGTTGTTTTTATTATGAACTTAGACAAGTATTTGTGAATCCAATCCTTTGAACCTTGTATTTGTTCGGATGTTTACATAAGTGTTTTGTGCTATATAAATATTTTCGTAATTTTAATTTATCCATTAAAATTTTCATTAATACTCCATATATTAACGTGTTATAGTTATTGTGGAATGGTTGTTCCATAAGTCCAGTTTTAACTGGAAAAAATAAGTCGAAATTATTAGGCTGGATGTCGTGACCCGGATTCGAACTTGGAATTCGGTCACAAGTATATTAGTTTAATTTCAGTGGATTACTACTTCATCTAGGATAAAAAAAATAAAAATAATTATTGTAAAATGGAGAGAGCAATTAATATTTAGATGACTAAAACCGAAATAGTGAAATATTTTATTTAATAATAACATAGCAATTTTATTGATTAATATGCATCAGAAATCCTAAATCAGCATGCCAACAATATCCTATATGGCTGACTTCATAAACTTCAACTACTTATGTATAAGATGTTTTGTAGCTAAATAAGCAATTTCACTCAACAAATAGACCCCTTTGTTTAGAGAATGAATTTCAGGATAATCTTTTTTATCAAGTTTAAGAATATTCTCATCACAATCTGAAACTCCACTACTAGCACGTTCTGCATCATCATTTGCACCTACAAAATCATTCCTATCTATTTCATCCAATGAATCTGTGAAAAAATGAATAGTGTCAGTATAGAATGCAGTTCCACATTGTCTAATAGCATGTGTTGCATGTTGATTTGAAAATTCTACAATAAAATCTTGAGCTTCTGTTGCCTTAACAATTGCCATTTCCAATATAGACTTGGAGATGTCAAGATAATTTGTTGCTGAGGTGATTTTTGAGTTATTTTTCAAAATATTTAAGCAATCATTGGCTTCTTCCTTTGCCTCACTACATATAGTTTCATATAATTTGCTACATAATGTTGGAATAGGAGCAAAAAATATGAGGGACAAGCAAATGATGACTAATAAGGATGATAGTGTTGTGGATTTCATTTTTGGGATGATAAAATTGAAGAATATGAGAAGCTCAAATTGATTTTTTTATGTGAATAATCAACTAACTATTAAGGCTATTTATAATGAGTTCAATATTTATGATACTATGTGAATATAATTATTGGTCAAAGAAATTTTTTAGAAGCTTGATAAATTTAAAAGCAATTTTAATGATAAAAAATCCATTTTATATTGAGTTCTTTTTTGACTGGAAAAAAGATATAAAATTAATTATTCAAAAAAATTTAATTATTAATTGCACCCTCTAATCTTTATTATTAAAAAGAACAAATATTAAATAAAAAGCAACACAATTATCTTATGATAAAAAAATAATAAAAAACTAAGCATGATAAAGAGTTGACAATAGATATAATTTCAATTTGGCCTTATATCCTATCTAGTCATCCCGAATAGAAATGTTTATCACGCCATATTAAAGTTATCTATTTTTTACTGTATTTTACAAAAGAATTTATCTGTCTTAAATTATACAATTAAGTATGATAAAGTTTTTTTTTTCCTTTCACCATCAGTTTAATCTGATTTTCGGGGGTCGATATTTCTTCATATGAGCATAATGAAGGAGTAAATCATTAATAATAATAATAATTCAATTATCATATATCTTCACTGGCAAAGTATCATACTATCTTTAGATATTTATTACTGAGGTTAACTTGCTCCGTTTTCCGTAAGACGTGCTTCAATATATTTGGGGAGTCTGTTGTTCATTATATAGGGGAGCTTCTAGATTTTAAATACAGACACGAATTTTCGAGGTCAAGGATGGTCTTTATAATATTTACGAGCAAATGTATCTTTAAAAAGAGGTGATTGTAAGTCTTCTTTACTAACCCACAAGAGGGGAGGTCAATTCATGACTCAACAAATGTTTTGGTGCAGTGCTGGATTTGAAGAATCATGGAGTTATTGATTATGATGGTTGAAGAAGAAGAAATTGAACACATAATGTGAGAGAATAGAAAAATCAAGAGAGAGTTGTATTGAAATGATAATCTCTGAGTTGCTTACAATGGAAGAAAACTATATATACATGGAAGAAACTTCTAACTACTGTAACTGCCATAACAAACTTATGCCAGCTCAGCATAACAAACTATTGGTAAGTCTAAGATATTCTGCAGTGCTAACAAGCTAACTATGGTGTTCCTTACTTCCATTACATCAGTAACTTGTAACTCAAGCAATATAGTGCTGAAGCTTAGTATATTGATGAATGGTTTAACAAAGAAAATATATATGTGCCGAATTGACTAAGGTATCTCTACTTGTGGGATATGCATTGAGGATTAAAGATTTTACGGTGGAACATGCGGCCCACGATGCTATTTAAATAAAATGATTAAATATGAGAAAATATGTACCGACATGAAGCGCTTTTCATAATTTTTTCTGTTTTTATTCAGAATCATATGTCTTCATCATTTTTTTTTGTCAATTATTTAAATAAGTTTTTTTTTTTACAGAAAAAGAAATTCATTCATTCAAATTGAAAAAATACATAGATCATTACAAATTCAAGATTGCTAAAAACTGAAAAAGGTGAATCTGCAAACAATCCTGCAGCACCTAGGTTAATAGCATACAACGGAAACATGAAAGTGTCTACAAATATGACAAAATATAAGTCGCTGGAATATTCATACTTCCGAATCTGCAACATTGACGTTCAAGTCTTCATCAGATCTGTAATAAATTGAAGTAAATATGTCAATTTGAACCAACAAACCTCGTACTAAGACGAAAAACCAACAAACGCCGCACAAAACGACAAACAAACACAACGCCACACAAGACGACGAACAAACACAACGCCGCACGAAGATGACAAAAACTTAAAAAACAAAGAAACAAATTTATTTAAATAAATGTTATTCACATACATTTGAGTTATTATTTTTGTGTTTTCATTGCCTAAGTGCGGTGGTGTTGTTTTGTTTTTTGTTTTGTGCACATATTGTCGTGTTTTTGTACGAACACATGATAATATTTTTTTTCCGAATTGAAGATGGATGACATCAAATTAAATACTGAGAATCTAGAATTATTATTGACCAATTGGTTATATATGGAAGAAATTAATTTGATTACGATTTGGATTTTGGTTTATCGATGCTATATTATTTGCGAAAAGTTTTATATTTATCTTTAGTGAATATCTAACTACTTTCATTTCTTGTATTGTTGTTAATTTAACATTTGAATGAATTAAATTTATTTTATCTTAAAAAAAAAAGAAAAGATAACTGATGGATAACTTTTTTAAAAAAAAAAAAAAGTTTGAGGACCTATTGCAAATGTAGGGAAATATTACGGAGATAATTTGTGCAGTTGAAATATAGAAATAACAAAATTGCACTCTTAATATTCGTTTGACTAAAAGTGATTTTTTTATTATAATGATGAGGGGAATAAGCCCAAAAGTTATTTTCTTTAATTGGACAATGTGTAGATGAAAATTATTAATTAATACTCCCTTCATTCATTTTTATAAGAGACAATTCATTTTTTTAGATTCATTTAAAAATTGATGTATTTGGTCTATATTATAACTTATATACATTAATTATTGAATGAATCTGAAAAGTCAATTATCTCTTATAAAAAGAACCGGAGGGAGTAATAAATTTTGAATTGCTGACCAATTTACGATCACATCTCTATAAGAATTTGAATTTTTTTCATTTATCATTTGGGGTGATGACTATTATCGTTGAAATAAGAGCTCAAAATAAATCGTTAACTGAATCAGTGGTAATTGATATTGAATTTAGTAGGAAGAATGACAGTTCAATCCCCGCAATTGCAAGAGGACCTTCCTGAAGAGAAAGACAAAGATCAATCACAGGCAGAATAAAACAACAAGAGGACCTCCAATTCCTGTGATCCTGTGATCAATTGAGACCAACATGACATCTCAATAAACTCTATCAATTCTAGCATAAAGTAGAGTGGATACCCCACTTGAACACTAATAACATTTATAAATATTTTGTTGAATAAATATAACATATATATATATATAGCGACAACATGCAATTTAATTATTTATTAGTTACATCAGAAATCCCAAATTATTATACAAAATTTTCACTTTGGTTGATTTCATAAACCTCAACCATGCATATGATGATTTATAGATAAATTAGCAACTAAACTAAGTAAAGTGACTTGAAGATTTAGAGAATGAATTGGGGGACTATTTTCCTGTTCAGCTTGAAGAGCATTCTCACATTTGGTAGATCCAATACCAGCATTTCTTGCTTCATCTTTTGCTAATCCAGGATTATTATCCAAATGCTTCAATGAATTTTGGAATAATGAAACAGTTTGAGTGTAGAATTCATTTGCACATTGTCTAAAACATTGAACATCAGGATATTGATTTGAGAGTGATGCAACGTAACGTTGAGAATATTGCGCCTTTTCGATTGTCATCTCCAAGATATGCCTAGAGAGGTCAAGATAATTTTTGGCTGAGACTATTTTTGGGTCAGAAACCAAAATATTCTTGCAAAAAATAGCATCCCCTCTACTTTCATCACATACAGATTCATATAAGTTGAAACAAAAGGAAGGAAGAGGAGCAAAAAATATGAGGCAGAAGCAAAGGGATGATAGTGTTGTGGATTTCATTTTTCTTTATGATATTTGTGAAAATGGGATCCTTGAATAAATTTTTGATATCAAAATTCTATATATAGATACTTCAAATATTAATGAGATACCATGTGTAAAAAAAATATTGGTCAAAAAAAATAGGTCAAAGAAAATAATTAAGAGCTTTGACAAATTTAATAGGTCAAAGAAAGTTTTTTCACTAAAAAAGATATTATATATATAAAATTAAATTTATCAAAGAATTTTAATTATTAATTATTCTTTTCATCTTTATCATAATAAGAAAAATAATACAAATATCGTCTCTGTAAGCTTAACTTAGTTGGTAGGGACATTACATATATTATGCAGAAAACGAGCTTCGAATCCCGGACACTTTACTTATTCACCTTTAAGGTGGAATTTCTAACCACTATAGTTACAAGACAAAATAAATAAAACAAATATCAAAATCAATGCAATTATTAATTGTTGTAATTTTTTAGTATTTTTAGAAATATATCTTCATAGGAAATTGTAAAACTTTAAACACACTCATTAATATTTAAAAGTCAAACATTAAATGAGGCATAAAAACATTGATTTTAAAATGGCTATAAAATAAAATAGGATTATGGTAATCTAGACATTGAGCTTAAGTGGTTAATGAGCTCCCCACTAAGACGAATTGTTAGAGAGAATCTGAATTTGATTGCTAGTGGGAACAGCTGCCAACTCTCCTAACCTCGCGGTCGAACTCTGGATCACTGAGCTACCTTCCCGTGAAAATCAAAGGGATAATTAAAAAAAAATTAATATTTAAAAAGTAATAATGAACAAGTTCCCAAAACATATTACTACTTTTATATTCTTAATAGTACTTGCTCTTAAGTCTTAGGGCACGTGCTAACATTTCTCAAATAAAAAAATATGGGATAATTTTTTTTAAGAATAAATAGATATTAAAAATTTTAACATAATCATATTGACTTTGACCTTTTCAGAAAACAATCTTCAATTTTGTTTTTTACAATAGACGTTGTAATAACAAATGAAATGTTTAATTCTTTGATTGAGTGACCATTTAGTAAACAAAAGAATAGATGTTGATATAGTGATATAATTTTCACATAAATTGTCACCCACTCAAGATTTACCTAATTTGGATTTTATTTTTGTTACTCAATTGTCCCATAAAAAATTTGTGAGGACCAAAATAGGTATTTAGTCTTCAATTAATAACGAAAGAAATATTTTTCGACTAAGTGACATTAAAAACATTAGAATGGATATTATTGGCATGGTCTCCATGAGCATAACTCGATATATATATATAGACATTGCATGCAATATGCAGCGATCAAATTTTGAACTAAGGTACTCCCAATTATTGACCTTAAAAGGTGAAATGCTAGTCATCAGAGATTACTTAATAAAAAAAATAAAAAAGAATAGATATTGATATTGATATGATTTGTCTACAAATGTTAGCTCACTTGTTAGAAATGTCAAAATTACTAAGTCGGACATTGGTATTTGAACTATGACTTATCATTTTGTCTATATAAAAGAAAATATTGGTATGATTTTTATCTGATATAGCAGTATATGATATATCAATCGAAATTTAATTAATAATAACTAATACAATATCTTTGACTGAGTGTGTAATCAATCATATACTAGTCTAGACTATAGAACAAGATATATAGTATTATACATTAGTTTCTATCTTACATTTTATATGGAGGGGTTGGAATTTCAGACATCCACTTATCTGTCTTAAGAGTAGAATTTATAGTCATTAGGCTACTTGATAAAAAAAATTATTATCTACAGGTGTAATCAGTTTGGTTTGAACGAGGTTTTGGTATAAAAAATATGATCAAATCGATGAAATATTTTATTAGTTCGATTTGATTCAATTTTAAATGTTTTTTCACAAATGAAACCGAACCAAATTAACTTTTTTGGTTGATCGGTTTAGAACGCTTCTTTTTTCAAACAAGCCTTTGTGCATTCCTTGCTATCATTTCAATGTATTCTCTCTCTATTTGTCAAACAACTCCAAATTGAATAAATTCAAAACCACATACTCAAAATTAAATAAATTCTCAAAATGATGATAGTCTTCTTGACAAATATGGTTAGGCGGTGGATCCTGTTGAGCACAACAACGGTGGTATAAGGGGAAACAAAAAGAATTAGATGACTCACATTTGAGAGAGAGATTGTCGTGGCAAGTTGAGTAAAGTCCTACATTGCTTAGCAAAGTGGAGGTTGAACACTTTATAAGTGAGATGACTCATAAACCTAACGCCTTAAGATTTTAGGTAAAATTGTGATGTCCAACTCACTTTTATAATTATTTTTAGGCTTAAATATGATTCAGTCTCTGCAATTATGCCTCATTTTGAAAACAGCACCTGTAAAAAAAGTTTCATTTTAGTCCCTGGAAAATTTCAAAATTTTTAAAATAGCCCTTGAGCAAGATTCTCTAATGACATGTCACAATTTTTTTGACGTGGCAGATGCTGACTATGGTTTAGAGTTTATGTGTCCAATTTTTGCTGACGTGGACTAATACAATCATTTTTCTTTAAATTTATAAATTTAAAATTACTTTTTCCTATTTTCAGAAAAAAAAACTTACCCTTTTCACTGTAATGGAGCACAAAGACGATAGTAATTGGACACGTCAAATCCTAGTCAACATTTACCCTTTTCACTGTATTGCATTATACATAAGTTTATTGTCATCATTTGAATCAATAAATTTTATCATTAAGTCAAATGATATGTAATGAGACATATTGAACCAATTGTAAAAAAAAAATTCTTTCTCTCGCACTATTTTGGTGAACAAAAATAGTGCATTACACACTACTACACAACAACATATCTTTTTGCTTCTTACAAAATTATTATGCACGTAGTTTTAGTTTTTGTTGTTAAATCAATGTATATTATTAAATGATTATGATTATTTTGGAGACATGTGTAGTGTGTGTATGTTCATGCTTAGTGTGTGTATGTGTGTGCGCACATGCGTGCTAAAATAAACAAATTCTATAATTAATATATATAAATAAGGTTTTAAAAACGAGTAAACAACTAAAACATAATAAACAATTATGGTTCACAATCATAACTAAAAATATAAAATAGGGCTAAAAAATAGTAAACAATTAAACAAAACAATATTTATGAATCAACAACACTCAATTGATTGAAATGAACTTAAATCAATTCTAAATCAAATCCTCACATCTCAAAAGTACACACAATAGAAAGGAAGCCTAAATAGATTACTATTTTCTTGAACAAGTTAATGGCGAAGCCGAATCCAGTTTAATAAACAATGCTGACTATTAAATAATTAAAAAACTATGCACTTACCGAGATTGAAAAGTACCTTACATAGGGCATAAAGTCTTTGGAAGTGTTTGAAGGAATGCCTAATCCCAACAACAATCTTGTTGCTCTCTCCGTCGCAACTTATGGCATTGCTGCTCTCCTACAACCAAGTGGTCGAACTGCAAATTCTAAGTTTCAACTACCTTTGAACCCAACTGAACATGGAGAATCATGGATATCAACTGAACAAGATTTGATGCTTTCAAAATCAAATGATGGTATTTAATCTATGGTTATTGTTATTTATCCAGATTTAGATAGAAACATTGGGCAATCAAGTTACCTTGTGCCTAGAGCTATCCTGACCCCTACAAATAAAATAGTTGATGATCTAAATCACCACATTTTGAATCAATTGCAGGGTGAAGAAAATAACCATTTATCTTTAGATTCAATTTGTAAAGCAAATTTCAATGTTCAAGATCAGAGTGAGTTTGAAACTTTTTCATTTAATAGATACGAGATCCTTACAATATAAGTTCATACAAATACAATAGTCTGGGATACAACTCAACCAACTACTAAGCTACTGATTTTTTACCTTCTACCTAAGCTATTTGCTTTCTACTAATGCTAACAACTACAACATTTGATAAAGTAGTCGTAAAATTCAGACAATCTAGAACTACCAACTAAATTTCAGCAACACTTAGCAATGACCATAAATAAAAGTCCTAAGCATCGCAAAGACGAAAGCATAACTCTTCAATCGGATGGGGAGGGATACCATTTGTTAGAGAAAATATCGCACTTTTTCTGTTGCCTTTTACATGTCATGTACAAAGAATTTCCAAGTTCAAAACTCTGCATCATTACATCAATCACAAAAATGTTAGTACCAAACGTCCGAAACATATCATTCTAATTAACTAGGATGTGTTTTTATAAAGCATGTATTATGTTATGCTCTAACTAGTCTATAGATATTACCTAAGTTTTCAAGCTTTCAACCTTTTTTTCTTCTTTTTCTCTATATTTTCACCACAAGATAAAATAAATAAACAAGGTAATAATATCGACCGCTTACTTGACAATCAATTCCTTGGTGCTTGCAACTCCAATATGGGTGAGGAATACAATCAAGGTAACAGCACCATGATCACCAAATTCACTCCTTTAAGTGTCAATACCACCCCAATCAACAAGCTGTCAACAAATTAGAATCGCAATTACCATGTGGCTCATTAAATATGATTTATTAAGTGAATAGGTGTAAACCTTTAGATTTGATCCCTATTATTTCAACAATAACGAGAAAGAGAAATTACCAAACAAAAGTTACAATCGATAAAGCGGTGCAACATACTCTATTCACCGGAGGCAAGTAAAAATGACAAATCCAATTAGTATTCCTATGATCAACCCTCCCAGATTTGCGAAGTTGTCATCGTGCTGCAAAATTGTGACAGCCACATTGATGAACATTACATCGATGGCAATTAAACGATCAAGACCCTACAAAAAACAAAAAGATGAGCTCTTTTTATTAGAATACTAAAACATATAAAACCAAAACTCCTTAAAAAATAAATAACAACCTTATCAAGATGTAAAGACCAATATTCGATTGCAATGTCTGATAAAGTGCCTCCACTTAAGCCGGTAGTGCACCAGACGCACAAACGGTGACACTCGTCATAATAAATAGTGTCGAGAATATACTTCATCCCGCTCCGGATATCAAATATAACAATCCAATTTGAACTGCAAAACAACCAGCAATTTAGAAATTTTAATCTCAAATTGTGAAAGTAAATATATAAAAATTAGAAGTTCAGTTAACTATACTAAGTGGGATGTACCAAATCCAAATTTCCGTTCGAGTGGAATTCCAACTCCTAAGATAGTGACTATATCGGTTAACAACTGTGTCAACCCTTCAAGCATCCATATATTTGAGAATAGACGTCAAGCCTGGTGCATACGAAGCACCTTTCTCGAATATAACCCACCCATCTTTACTAGTCTGAAGAATAAAATAATGTGAGAAATAGGGGTCAACTTAGAAACTGATTAACACCGATCAAATTGATAACCAAATAGTTGCAATATACTCTATCAATTTGAATAAAAAAGAATCACTAGGTAGTTGGTTATTTTAATATACCAAGAACTATGCAAGTCATGTTTGTTGTTAAATAAATATATATTATTAAATGATTAATGTGCGTATGTGCATGCGCACATACGTGCTAAAATAAATAAATTACATAATTAATATAAATATAAATAAATAAGGTATTAGCAGTGATCAGATGAATATTTAAACTGGTAACATATTTAAACAATCTGTTTAATGGAAGGCCGACAATAATGACAAATCCTAAAATTAGTCAAAATATCAACCCTCCAAAATTTGTTACGTGGCAAAAATATAAAGTGGGCTACTTAACAGAAATAACTTTTTATCGGGTTAAATAAGTTTTTATTGTTTTTAGTCTCTATAAATAATTTCATCAAGTTTTTAGACAACTTGGTGCATCGTTGAAAGCTTCATTTGGGTTCACTATTATGTGTCGATATCCCTTTTTGAGAGAAGACCCTATTATTATTTTTTTTTCAAATGTGTCAACAAAATGTCAACCATATCGTTTGAAGACCGAGTTTCACATCTCTAACAAACATATAGTTAGGCATTAAAAAATTGCAAAGCATAGTCAAACATTACAATCGGTAAAGGACAATAAATACTTAACCAAGATAAACTTTACACCAAAGCACGCTAGAATAATCACAACCAAGAAACAAGTGATTGGAGATTTATGAAACTTAACAAACATCAACATACAATAGTGAACCCAAATGAAGCATTCGACGATGCACCAAGTTATCTTTATAGTTGATAACTTGTTATATAAATAGTTGGGTAGCCTATTATATAACAATCCCCAAGCGAACAAAGACACCTTCAAAAAAACAATTTTGCTCCAAACATTATCTTCATGAGTCATCGACACTCCTTAATTTTGTTCAAATCTTAACACGTTTTTTTTATGACAAAATATCTATTAATATGAGAAAATTTTAACACATTAAAAACGACTAAAAGTAAAATGAAAATTTATTTATTGAATAATAATACATAAATCCATAAATGCTAACAATTTCCTATGTAATTAGATGTTTTATAGCTAAAAATGAAATTTCACAAAGTGCAGAGATCTCAAGGTTTTTGTCATGGACTTCAGGATCATATTTTATCCCTTGCTTTTGAAGACCATTATCACAATCTACAACTCTATCACCAGCATATTTTGCATCATCTTTTGCATAGTTAGGATTATTATTCAACTCATCCATTGCCCTGCTCAATGTATCAATAGCCTTATTGTAGAAAATATTTACACATTTTCTAATAGCAGTACTAGGTAACTTTTGTGCTATTGAGGTAAAATATTCTTGAACCGCTGTAGCCTCATATATTGTTAAATCTAAGATATACTTTGAGAGGTCATGATAATTTGTGGCTCCAACAATTTTATAGTCACCACTCAAAAATTTCACACAAATATCCTGATCTCTGCTGGCCTCATGGCATACAATTTCATACAATTTGAGAGATAATGTTGGAACAGCAGCATAACATATGAGGCACAAGAAAATGATGACCAATGATGATGATAACCTGGTGGATTTCATTTTTTTTTATGCGAATATATCAACCAACAATTAGATCTATATATAGTTAGTTCAAATATTGATAATAATATCATTAGTCAAATTTTTTTGGTCAAATGAGTCAAATTTTGTTTTTGGTCAAAATTTTATTTTATTTTTGATAATTGTTTATATACACTAAATTATAATTATAATTATAATTAAATGACATTGAATGAAAAGATATTTGTTAGGTGAAAAGTATTATATTAAAATTGAAAATATTTAATATATTTGAAAAGAAATTTGACACACATATATTTGAAAAAGTTTAGGATAATGAATATTGATAATTTTTTTATTTAATATAAATTTAATTCTTCGAAGATGGAATCTTTTTTTGTTGATAAGTTACCTATTGACTAATTCACATACTTTAAATTTGGAGAATCGTTTGAATATCAGCCTCAACAATAATATATATACTTAATAGTTAAAAAATTGATCGACATATTATAGATAAAAATTAATGAAATAATTAATTGCCGATAGTTTATAACAGATAACTAATGGCTGGTTGAAGAATTTTAAAGGAGTCATATCTCTGTTTCATGCTATAATTTTGAACAAGGCTCTTATGCAAAATGTTGCTTTGTATATAAAACAAAACATTTTGGTGGAACGTGGAAGTGCTTTTGATGGAGATTTTTGTACAAAATGATGCTATCTAAAGGCAAAATGTTTCGATTCATTGAATCTTTGGTATGGTATATATATATATATTTTAAAACCAAAAGAGGATATCAAAGTGCTACAGCCCCAAAGACATATATATAAAGATAGATATGGGAGATATAAAAAAAGGAGGGGGACTAGACCAAAATCTCCCTACATATTAACAAACCAAAAGGAGGGTACGGTATATGGTATATCCAAGCCGCGGTTCATAGTTGATATATAACATTTTACCCTTTTCCAAAGAAAACTATGTGAAACAATAAACCATAAAAAAATCAAATTAATTTTCTTTGGAGAAATAAAAAAGATAATATATTATATATACGAAAAGAAATAAAAAGATCAAATTAATATTAATCAAAATGACTATAATAAATAATGATCATTTTACAACTTTTTCGTGAGAATTTGAACTCCGTCTTTTAATGAGTTACAATGTTAAAATCTGAACACCTTAAATGACCACTTTTTTTTATGATAATAATACATAAAGCCATAAAATATTATTTGACGTAGTATTTTATTTAAAATTGTAAATAATAGGCTAACAATTTCCTATGTAAGATGATTTAAAGCTAAAAATGCAATTTCACTAAGTACAAAAATTTCATTGTTACGAGCATGGACTACAGGATCATATTTCCCCTTAACTTGAATAGCTTTTTCACAACTTGCAGCTCCATCACCAGCAATTTTTGCATCATTTTTTGCACTTTGAGGATCTTTATTAAACTCAACCGATGCACTCCTGAATGCATAATAAATTTTATTGTAGAAATCATTTCCACATTGTTTAAGAGCATCATTAGTAGGAATTTGTCTTGCTAATGCTCTAATAAATTCTTGAGCTGAAACAGCCTCAAATATTGCCAAATTTAAGATATGGTTGGATAGTTCATGATAAGTTGTGGCTGCAACTATTTTATAGTCAGCTTGCATATAATGCAAGCAAATATTCTCATCTTGCAATGCCTCTTTACATACAATTTCATACAATTTGAGAGATAATGTTGGAACAACAACATTAAAAAGGCACATGCAAATGATGAACAATGATGATGGTGATAACCTAGTGGATTTCATTTTTATTTTTTTTACTATAATGATGTGTCAATATATCAACCAACAATTAGGTCTATATATATACTTTGTGTCAATATATCAAAAAATTAATTAGTCAAAGAAATTTAATTCTTAACTAATGTGATATTCTTTGATTAGTGACCATATAAATCTCTCGTATGTTTGACCATATTAAAATACTCCTATATGGAGGATTTATATGGCCACTCAATCTAAAAATGTCACATTAGTTAAAAATTAAATTTCTTTGACTAATTAATTTTTTATCAAACGAATATCACATTGATCATAAGCGTAGCCCTAGGTTTTTGGGACATTAACACTTACAGTAAATTAAAAGCAATATCACACTACTAGAAAAAGTTGAAATACCGACGGAATTTAGAGATGGAATATATTTCGTCTCTAATAGAGATTGAATTAGAGACATAAAAAGTATTTAGAGACATATATATTTATTTTAGAGACAGATATTTTCATTTTAGAGATAGATTTTGTCCGTCTCTAATAGTTCAGAGACGAGGAAATTACCGACAGAATCAAATCCGTCTCTAGCCTGCTTAGTGACAGAATATTTACATTTTAGAGACAGATTTCATCTGTCGGTATTTAAGACTTTTCTAGTAGTGTCACACAAGTTAAAAGCTTAAATTTTATTTTTTGACATTAATTTGGTTCACCTCTTTATCTTACTTTCAATTTTGATATAATCAATGAGAATATAAAATCTGGTTTAAGAAATTGGAAAATATAAAAAAAAATGAAGTGGATGTCAAATTATCAAAGTGCATATAGTGTCACATCATTTAATAAAATGACTTGTCATATAATTTAAAAGTAAATAAAGAACAGGACCAAATGTGAAAATTAAAATAATAGGACTAAAATTGTGTAAATAAATATTAAATGAACAAAATTATGGATATTGTAAAATAAGAGAACCAAAACCTCTTTTGATCATCATTAGTTAAAATAATATGACATCGCACTCTATATGTAAGAGTCGGGGTTCGAACCATAAACATTATACTTATTCACTTTTAAGGTAGATTTTCTAGCTACTAGATTATTTGGCAAAAATAAATAAATACATAAATGACACCAGTTAAAAATTAATTAGCCAAATTTTTTTACTAATGTTATATTCTTTGATATGTTGAACATAAAAATATTTCATTATTTTTAACCGAATTAAGTGGGTAAGTACATAATATAATTATTTAGATCTTTCATGGAAAAGTTGTGGGTAAATGTTACACATAGTATTAGTATTACCATGGGTAACTATTTTCGGATTTTTGTGATTTCGTCGTCTTAAAATGTGATGTTGTTTGTTTTTATTTTCCGTCTTAGTGTGGAGTATTTTATTTTCTCATCTTTGTGCGATATATTTTGTGTTTCCGTCTTGGAGCGAGTGTTAATTTGTTTAAGGTTGAAAAATTAAAGTCGATCTGGTGCAGATCAAATCAATGACTTTGGTGTCGTCAACGCTACAGATCCGGAGGTATGGATTCCAGACATTTCAATATGGTCAAATATGTCGGCTTAAGCAATTTGTCATTTTATGCTATTAACATAGATGATGTGATTTGTTCATAGATTAATCCTTCTTATTTTTAGCGATATTAAATTTGTATTGCATTAATTTGAATTAATATCTTTATGTGTCAAAAAAATAAAAAAGATGAATTCTTCGGCAATGTGGATAGTATCAGTATGTGAGTAACGTTACCTATAACATTTTCGTGGGTAAAGAGTTGCTAATAAAGGGATTGAATCAGAAACTTATTATACTAGTCATTTTGATTCTCATATTTATCTTCATTTGTAAGTTTAATCCTCAAATGGGTTTTATGTTGGTTAATTTCTCTAAAATATTACTAATAAATAAAATATTTAAGAATATTTTTGGAATTTTAATACACTATATTAATAACATCTCATATATTTATGCCAAATAATCGTTTACTCTCTCTATATACATGTACTATTTTTTTGTGTGTATATTATTTTACAGAGCTTTGTTCGTATATTTTTATAATATTTTAATATTAATTTATGCAAGTTTTTTTCTGACCACACCTTGTGCTTAGATTGTTTGTAATAACATTCTTTAGTCTCTTGTGACAAAATATAATTTAATCAATAGACCATAAAAAATATCAAATAAATATAAAGAGAACAAAAATATTATTAATTTTTTTGGTTTTCACCATCAGTTTAATCTGGTTCGGGGGTCAGTTCTGGCATCAAATGGTTCCAGTCTCCTCCCGATTGCAGTTGCGTGGGATCGAACCGTGGTCCTCCCTACTAAGTTCAGTGCAATCACCACTGAACCAACTAACAATTGGTAATAGTAATACAAATTATAAAATGAACGGTGCCTTTTGAGTTACAATGTTATTACAACTATCCCATAAGAATTTGAACACTGCCTTTTGAGTTACAATGTCACATCTTAACAACTTATAAAATGACTAGAAGTAAAATGGAAATATATTTTTTTTCTAGCTAATAGTAATACATAAAGCCATAATATATTCCTTGACTATTTTATTTGAAATTATAAATTATTAGGCCAACAATTTCCTAGGTAAGATGATTTATAGCTATAAATGCAACTTCACTAAGTACAAAGACCTCATTGTTTCGAACATGAACTGCAGGATCATATTTCCCCTTTTTATTTTGAATAGCTTTCTCACAACCTGCAACTCCATCACTAGCACTTTGTACATCATTTTTTGCACTTTGAGGATCATTATTCAACTCACCCAATGCCCTATTGAATGCACCAATAACTTTATTGTAAAAATCATTTTCACATTGTTTAAGAGCTTCATCATTTGGATTATATCTTGCTAATGCTCTAATATATGCTTGAACCAATGTAGCCTCAGATATTGCAAAATTCAAGATATACCTTGAAAGATCATGATAAGTTGTGGCTGAAGTGATTCTTGAATCATCTTTCAAAAAATTCAAGCAATCATTCCTATCTTGCGCGGCTTGATTGCATACAATTTCATACAATTTGAGAGATAATGTTGGAATGGGACCATTAAATATTAGGCACAAGAAAATGATGAAAAATGATGATGGTGATAACTTGGTGGATTTCATTTTTCTAATGATATTGATGAATATGAGAACCTCAAATTGTTTTCTTTGTAATATATCTACCTTCAATTAGGTTTATATATAGTTTTTTTCAAGTAGTTGTGTGAATTCATTTTTCCAATTAGTGTCAATTTTTTTAATAATATTGTAAAATTGTGTCAAAAAATAATAATAATAATAATAATTGTGCAAGAATAGAAATTGTACGAAATAATGATAATATTTGTTTGTATTAGCAAAAAAAAAGGTAAGTAGTATTAAATTTAAATGGAAAAAATTTGATAGCTTTGACAATTTTTTTAAGGAAATAATGATAATAAAATATTTATTTGATATGAATTTAATTGGTCAAAGAAATTTAATTTTTAACTATGTGATATTTTTTTATTGAGTGACCATATAAATACCCCATATAATTTAACACATTAAAATATCTCTCATTATATTTGATTGAACTAAAATGTGTGAATGAGCATAAGTATATATCCCTTGCAGAGATGCAACAATAGCTACAATGAGCTTTGAATCTAGAAATTCGGAGGATTACGTTCATGCTTGTTATTTAAGAGCCACATATGAGAAGTGTTACAACCACAGTACTGTCAGCTCCAATTAATGGACAAGATATGTGGCCAGACCTAAATGTACGTTGAGATTGATACTTATGCTCATTCACACATTTTGGTATATATGTAATTACGATTATCAATTAATACAAGAAACATGGATATAAAAAGATGCAAAAAATAGTGGAAGAATGTAACTTTTCTGTTCTTGTGCAATGGAAGAAGAAATAAAGGAAAAAAATTGCAATTTTAATTTTGATCCCCGTAAAATTCCCACATTTTGGTATTTATGTAATTACAATTATCAATTAATACAAGAAACATGGATATAAAAAGGTGCAAAAAAGAGTGGAAGAATGTAACTTTTCTGTTCTTGTGCAATGGAAGAAGAAACAAAGGAAAAAAATTGCAATTTTAATTTTGGTCCCTGTAAAATTTCCGAATTTTGATTTTGGTCCCTAACCATCACTACACCATTTTTGACTTTAGGCAACGGCTAAAAAACCGTTCTCAAAAGAGTAATAGGCAACGGCTATATATGTGTTGACAAGTTTCTGCCGTTTATTTACCACTCTGTTGAAAACCGATGCCTATTCTGTTTAGGCCACGCTTTTGTAGGCGTTGTTGATAAATAACCGTTGCATTTTCTCATTCAATAGGCAACTTGTAGAAAGCGTTGCCTAAACCCACTTTAGCAACGGCTTTGTATATGTTTAGAGCACACTTAAATAGCCGTTGCCTATAAACTTGCAAAACCGTTGACAAAGATCTCACATGTCAAACTTGTGAAATTAAAATTTAAAAATAAATGAAAATTTAGAACAAAACGCAGGAGAAACACAACAAAACGCAAACCATTTTTATTATTTCAAAAAAACACTTCTCAGAAAAATGAAAACACTCAGAGCCTCCAAAACCCATCCTTCGATTCCTTCTTATTCTATTATCAATTCCTTCTTTGCTCTTCCATTCGCATGCATTCAGCGACCATTGATTCATTCTTAATCCAATATTGATTCCTACGGCCGTAACAATCCTTCCAACGGAAAACCCAAAACCCTAATAACCAAAACACCCACGGTTGAGGCGACGACGACTGAAGATCTCTGGTTGTGAATAAACCCAGGAATCGTAGAATCCTTCAATTGAAGCTCTTTAAACATGTCAAGAAAGCCTGTTCGTAACAAACACTAACCAAAACCCACTAAGCTCAGGTTTGTAATCTTTGTCGTTTCTGTCAATACACCCTCGATTTGTTATTAAATCTGGAAAATTGTGTTGTTATAGGTTTGTAATCTTTTGTGGTATAAGAAGCATCCGAAAATTTGTTTTTTGTTGTGGAATTGCTTCTTTTTTTTTTTTTTTGTGATGTGTGTTGCCCCTGTTGTCCCTTTTTTTTAGAGGCGTGACTGTAGGCTTTTGTGTACTGTGGTGAGGGAGATGTTGCTTTTCTAGTGCTCCTGTTTTTGTCCAACGGCTGTTGCTAACAGTTTTTGAGCTTTGTAGTTTGATTAAGTTTGATAATAAGGTTGTATGATTAAAGTTTGTGATTTCATCTCATTAACTTTTGTGCTTTGTGTGGCTTGACTTTTGTGGTGGAGGGTGGAAGAACAGAGAGGAAATAAGATTGCGAATTCGAAAGATGATCGGCAAACAATAATTGGGCGTTTGAAAAAGAAAGCGATAAAAGCTTAGAGTAAATTTAGGCATTCTCTTAGGAAGAAAGCCGGAGAAAGAATGCGAGAGAATGCGAGCCTGAGTAATTCGCTTGAAATTGATGATGTTCGACATGTTAAAGAGCTACAAGCAATGGTTGCTTTTAAACATGGGCTTATTTAAGATAATTTGTTGCCTCAATACATGATGAATATCATATGTTATTGAGGTTACTGAGCTATTTTGCTTCACAGTTAATTTAACTATGTGGATGAGAGAGATTAGATATATCTTTTATCATCAATGTAGATATATATTGCCTATTTTCTCTATTAGCTACTTATAAAGAATACAGTGACTCAGTCCCCTAGGAATTGATAGTTCTCTGAAGTTCTCATTCAGACAGATATATATCCTTGTATTAAAAGTCCAATAAAAACACTTGAGTTTAGATTTGTAAACTTGAACTAGAGGTATTATGAATTGTTTTTTGTGAAATATGTACATTATGCTACCCTGTTTTGGTGAAATATGTGAGTGTGGAATTGGTAGTTGGTGCTATTATACATAATAAGTATGAACCTTCATGCTTCATGCAGCTTTGTGTGCTATATGACTTCAATGCATTTATGATATGGTATCAGTTGTGTAAGACCTGAGTATTTTAAATCTACTATTTTGATATTACATATAATTAAAAATTGATAATGTGTGCTGTTGTTGTTGTTATTATTTTATAATAATTAAGTTTTAGTAGATATATGTGTGGAGATGATAGGATTTATGATTTAAAGGATGATGTCCATGAACTTAATATGGCATCAGGTGTGGATAAGGGAATATATAGAAGTTATATGACTGTGTTGAATATAGGATATTAGATATGATAAATCAAAAATAAAGTCTTGGCTAACACGTTTTGGAAGTCAGTCACATGTAGGTAAAAATATGATGACTTATAGTTGCTAAAAATTAGGGGTGCAGTGGGATTCAATGTAAGCTGACTTAGCTTGAGAAATAAAACCATATTTTTCCACTAGTCCCTATTATTTGGGGGAAGAAGTTATTATTGGGGGTAGTAATAATCAGCCTCTCCACCCATTCCTCACTTACTGTTGCACACTTAAAAACAAAAGAAAAACTCAGAGAGCGTAGAAAAGAAGAGGTGAATCAAGGAAAACTATAGGAATCATCATCTGGGTTCATCACTACAAGTAAGAACACACCCATATATGATAGGTGTTTTGGAAGTAGTAACCAAAGGATAATTAGGTGTTAATTTATATTTAAACTAGTTTTGGAATTTATTTAGGAAAAATAGAAGCTGATAGAACTTTGATTGTGTCAAGTGAGCAAGCTGTAGTCAAACCATAACTAGTAGAGAACTAATTCATGTTTGTTAACCTTAATAAATTGTGCAGCTTACTCTTTTTTTTTGTTGGTTAAAAGATTTATAATGAATGGCATTTTTAGTGAGTACTTAACATCACAGTAATTAGCTTATGGTCTATTAGTCTTGTAAAGTTGAAATATGAGTCAAGCTTTAAGTGCAAAAGAACCTTGATTTGGAATTTAGAAGAAACTGATAGCAATAGTGTTGTTATAAGCTTAAGTGCATTTGAGTCAAGTCAAGCTTTAGGATTTTCTTTATGTTATTGATTTCAGTTAGATAAATTTCTTTCGTTGAAGTTTATATGTTGGTTTACTTTCATTATGTTGGAAGAGTTAAGTTGTTATTTGGTTTGGTAACTTTTGGATTTTTGGACTTAAAACTTGATTTGTCATTCATTGCCTTGGCAGTTGTTGCAATTTAATTATCATTATTTTACATTGACGAAATCTCGAAAAAGGATTAATGCCTTCTTTTGAACTCATGATTTTATCTTAATGAGTAGTAAAAAAAAAAAATGCTCGGTACTTTATCAATTATTTAATGAATTAAGGGTTTTAAAAAAATGGGGATGTTACAAGTTGAGTGTTTATTATTTTCAAATTTATATGATAGACAATTGTTGAACTTAAGTCGCTAGAATTTGAGTTGAGATTGGTATGATACTTTGGGAAATGACAATTAGAGTTGGTACGGTAAACTGTTAAGTCATCTTTGTTAAGGGGTAGGCAATACATAATGTTCCTGCAGTTTTGGTTGTTAGTTAGTGCTGTTATAGATTCTAATATTTTTTGTGCTTAAATGTTTCCAGAACAAATGAAAAAGGAAGCAAACAAGAAAAAAATGAACTCTCATGTCAAGAGTCAAAGGGGTGCTTCCAGTTTTGAGCTGCCACAGGTCAGGTCAAGCTTGAGGAATTGTACTTGATTAGATTAGATTTTAGTCTTTTTGATACGTTATTTGTGGGAAGTACACCACTAATTTTGTTACTTAATCATTAATTACTTACTTGCTTACTTTATCATTACTTATGAATGTGTTGAAGGTTTCTCTTTGTGAGACAAGTTGTAATCTCATTATTACTTCATGAATTGAATTTGTAGGGATTAAGTCAGAATATAGGATTAAGTCATTTGTGCAAATTGTTAAGCCTCCATGGGTCTATATTTGTGTTATGCCAATTTTGTTGTAGTGGCCTTTATAGGCTTGTGTAGTTGCAGTTATTAGTTTCACATAGATATTTAACTTTCTTCATATGTTAATCAGTGCTTCTGATGATCATGGAAGGTCTAATACATTCATCACATATTGTTGAGGAGTGCTTCACAGTTGGATTTTGCAGCCTGAATATGAGGAAGCATCGGATGATAGAAAAACTGCATTATATTGTCATGTAAAGCCGAGAAAGCAATATCACTCTTCAAGTTTGAGTTCCATTCAAAATAGTTATACTTTAGGTGATAAAAATGAAAGCTCGTGAATGTATACAACACGATAAAACTAGAAGTAGAAATTTATCATGTGTAATACTTGCTTAGGCAAGATGTTGTCACGATTCAAGGAATGAGAGTTTATTGTTTTATATTAAATTTTAAATAGAATATTACTTTATATACTTTTGTCTGTGATGGAATTATATGATACAAATGAATCTCATTACAATTTACAAGTCATTTTTATTACTTTATATACTTTTGTCTTTGGTCATTTTTAATTATAAATTCTTTAAGCTTAAAGAATAGGCAACGGTTTTATAGGCAACCAATTTAGAGTATTGCTTAATGAAAACCGTTGCCTTTACAAAGGTGTCAGGCAACGGTTATGTCCTGTTGCATGTGGAAAACCGTTGCCAGAAAGGAGTACAAAAACCGTTGCCTTTCCATATGTACAGCAACGGTTTCAAGGATGGGTTGCCAAAAAGTTAAAACCCGTCGCCTATTTGAATAGGCAACGGCCGTATATCCCACGCCTGGAAAACCGTTGCGTAAAGGCTTCGGCAACGGTTTTGGTGCTTTTAACAACGGTTTTCTGACGTTGCGGAAAGCGTAAAATGCTGTAGTGCATTTTTATCTTTTCACCAAGAAAAATGCTGACGTGTCACCTGAATTCAACTTGGCATCTGTCACGTCACTGAGCTCTTGCCACGTAATGGTTTTTTCGCTCACATATCAAATGAGAGATTAAAACCTATGAGTTTAAATTTTACAGGGACCAAAATTTAAATTGTGAAATTTACAGTGACTAAAAGAACATTTTACCCTTTTCAGAAAAACACCTTAAAACATTTAAATTATTATTTTTACAAAAACTTTTTTAAGGAAAATTAAGAATTGACAAAAATAACAAACTGCCTTTTATGTTTTGAAATATTAATATTTTTATGGAAATTAAAAAAGGAAAACATTTTTTTCTTTTGGAAAGTTACCTATTTTCATAAATAGTATTTATTGTATTTAAAGAAACTGTTATGAGTGATTTTATGAGTAACCAAAAAGGTATTTAGTATTATTTTAGTTTATTTTTAATTTTCATTTAATATTTTATTAAAAAATATAATATATTTTTAATTGGTTTGTAATAAATTTTTGTTTTTATGAAAGATGGTCGTTAAAACAGTTGTTTTAGAGACAAGAGGATAGAATTGCAGTCTTAAAATAAATTGTTAATGACAGTTCTGTTCCCTTATTTTTGTCAAATTTTAAAATGAGAAATGCTGCATATCCCGAATTATTTATCCCGATGATATCCCGACACTACATATTTGTACTGTAGCAAACTCTATTCTTTATATCCATCCACCCATGTATTCTATGAAATGGAATCTAACGGTTGCAGTGACTTCCGTGACGATTTCGTGATATTGCATTCGGGAGAAATAGCAACACTCTTTTAAAATTAAACTCGTCCTTATTCTCAATTGATGATATGTTGCGGCGTGGCGCATTTCAGTATTAGTTAGTATTTGTTAATTTTAAAAATCAAGTAAAGTATTTCTTTCATAAATACGGTCGATATAGCCCTAAACTAAAAATTAAAATATAATGTCAAATAAAACAACATCACATGGATTTAACTTATGGTTACAGTGTCCGTGCAACCGCGATTATGGCTATTGCGATAGTCATGACGCTCTCCAATTATGACGAGAAAAATATTAAATTTGCACAAACTATATATAGTGACCCCCGATACAATTATACTATTTATCGACTATAGTATAGTCTAAATATTTTATTTAATAATTTTTTTTACATTTAAATTAGATCGAGATTTGGAGTTCTGCAATTTTAATTTTCAGTTAGAAGATTTGAGTAATTAGATCGAGATTTGGAGTTCTGCAATTTCAATTTTAATAGATCATATATAGCACACCAATCGTCAGTTGGTTCAGTGGTGATTGACGCTGAACTTGGTAGGGAGGACCACGGTTCGATCCCCCGCAACTGCGATCGGGAGAGGGCTGAAACCACTTGATGGCAGAACTGACCCCCGAACCAGATTCAACTGGTGGTGAAAACCAGATCATATATAGCACACTTGCAGTTCGATGACCCTTGAAAACTAAAATTTGTCCCTCAAAATTACTCAAGATCAAAAGTAAAGTTACAATATTATTTGAATAATAACATTTTATAGCAAAAATGCATATTTCTTTTTAACTGCAAATATAAATTTTATTGATATACCGAAAAGAAAGTACAAGAGATATTCAACCACGGATAATACTTCATAAACTACCGCTATGTGTAAGATGACCTAAAGCTAAAACAGAAATTTCAGTAAGTAAAAGGGCTTCTTTGTTTAGAACACCAATTGCAAATCTGTTTCTCGTCTTTTGAAATATAAGAGCACTATCACAACTTGTAATTCCATCAGCAGCAATTTTGACATCATTTATTGCATTTTCAGGATCTTGAACAAACTCACTCATTGAACTTCTTAATGCTCCTATAGTTTTATTATAAAATTCAGTTGCACATTTTGCAATGGCTGGATCATTAGGAGTAAAATTATAGTTTTTGACAAGATATCTATGAGCACGTGTAGATTCTGTTAATGTCATATCTAAGATATACTTTGAGAGATCTTGATAATTTGTGGCTGAGGATATATTTGGGTTAGCTTGGAATTCTTCAAAGCAATGACCATTATCATGCAAGAGCTCACTGCATACAATTTCAAACAATTTGAGAGATAAGGTTGGAACAATAGCATAAGATATGAGGCATAAGAAAATGATGATGTTGAATTTCATTTTCTAATGATTTTGATGAATATGGTATGCCTCAAATTGATTTTCTATGTCAATATATCAACCAACAATAAGGTATATATAGAGAGAGTTTGTTCAATTTTTAAGGATAATTGTGTAAAACAAATATTATTTGATATAGAAAATACTACTTCGAGTCTTTTTTATAAGAAACCATTCACTTTTTAGATTAATTAAATAACTGATGTATTTGATCTATATTATAGACCAAATACATCTACTTACAATATATTAAAAGAAACTTATGTTAAAAAACCAAATTTGTCCTTGGCACTTTTAACGGTGTTCCAAGTTTTATGCCTTTAAATGTAATTTTAACTTTAATACGATAAGTATAGAAAAACAATTTACCATAAAAATAGCATTGAAAACTACATCTCTAAACTAATGAAAAAATTTCAAAATAAAAATATGAAAAAAATAGATAAGTATGAAATAAACCAAACTGAACAAAAAAAAGGCATAAACATAAAAATAAAATACGTACAAAAAAAAATAAATAAGCATGAAATAAATAAAATTGAACAAAACAAGGCATAAACATAAAAATAAAATATGTAAAAAATAAAATAAAATAGATAAGCATGAAATAATCTACTTACAATATATTAAAAGAAACTATTATTTAACTCTAAACTAATAAAAAAATAGAAAAAAAATGAAAAGAAAGATAAGCATAAAAGAAATCTTCTCATAAAAATAGCATCAGAAACCAAATCTCTAAAAAAAAAATAGAAAAAAAATAAGATAAGCATTAAATAAATCTTCCCATAAAAATTTAATTAAAATAAATTTACACATAAAAATATGAATAAAAATCATATACGCTTCAAAAATAGTACTCCGACTAACTTTTTTTTAATGAAAAAATAGTAACTGAATCTAACATATAAAAACGTATATATAAAAAATAAAAATAGAATAACCTAATAAAAGAAGATACTTATGTATGAGCTTAAAAATAAAAGAACAGAAAAATAGAAACAAAAAAACAATCGCCCTGATTGATTTGACTTATTTATGAGTTTATGCGAAATAATTTATCTAAATAAATAAATTTTTATGTATTATTATAAGTTTTTTTAATGTAATTCATGAAAACAATTTATAAAGATATTACTTTTGTCATCTTCAAAAAAGATATAATTTTTGTCAGTAAAAACTTATGAATTAACATCCTTGAAAAAAACTTATGAATTAACGTAAAAGTTTATTTATAAATTATAACCATAAACTATTTTCATAAGCTTAAAAATAAGCCAAATTCAAACAGGTCCAATATATTAAAAGGTATTATATATTACTAAAAATTCTAATTTGTCCTCATCAATTCTTCAAAATATTTCAAATCTTCTATTTCGTAAAAAAATTTATACTTTTTAGTTTAATATATTTTTATATTAAATTCTACTCTATTTTTATTATAAAAAAATCTACTCTATTTTTGTTTACTCTTATATAAAAAATACAGAAGAAGTGCATTATTGATGAATATATATTATAATAATTACAGGGTAAATATTTGTCATTATACTTAAAACATCACAGGACAAGTGCTGATTAATAATTTTGTCAAAAAAAAAGTGTTGATCACTAATATATAAAAAATCATATACGGGACAATTGTTCTAATAATTTATTTTTTTAATCATACACGATACAATTGCTTTAATAAAAAAAATTAATCATACACGGGACAATTGCTTCAATAAAAAATTTTTAATCATACACGGGACAATTGCTTTAATAAAAAAAATAATCATGCACGGGACAATTGCTTTAATAAAAAAAATTAATCATACACGGCACAATTGCTTTAATAAAAAAAAATTAATCATACACGGGACAATTGCTTTAATAAAAAAATTTAATCATACACGGGACAATTGCTTTCATAAATTTTTTTTAATCATACACGGGACAATTACTTTAATAAAAAATATTTAATCATACATGGGACAATTGCTTTCATAAATTTTTTTTAATCATACACGGGACAATTACTTTAATAAAAAATATTTAATCATACATTGGACAATTGCTTTAATAAATAAAATTAATCATACACCTGACAATCACTTTAATAAAAAAAATTAATCATATACGGGACAATTGCTTTAATAAAAAAAATAAATTGAAAAGGAAATATTTTTTATTATTAATTATAATTTATTACACAAAAATTATACACGGGACAATTACTTTAATAAAAAATGACTTAATTTAATATATTTTACAAAAAATAACAAAATGACGTCACTTATATTTTAACAATAATTTATAAATAAAAGTCAATAGACCCGTGCGAATGCACGGGTCTCAAAACTAGTTTGTTATTCAATGAACCTAAAAAGTGCATTGTTTCTCATAAAAGGATAGGAGGACGTATTATTATATTTGTGGGATAAATTTAATTGATAAACTAAAATGGAAAATATTTAATAGTTTTGATAAATTATAGTAGTTAATAATGACTATTAAATATTTACTTGATATAGAGTTAATTGATCAAATAAATTCAATTATATTAATAATTTATTGATGTGATATTCTTTTATTGAGTGACCATATTATTTATTTAATTTTTTTTTTGGGGACAATATTTCATATGTTTCTATTGGTTAAGCTATATTCACGAAAAATGTTTAATTATTATCTATTGTGATATATTTTGATTTACTGATCATATTTAATATTTACTATAGTGATTTTCTTTTATGAATATAGGAATCTCAAATTATTTTTCATGACAACATGTCAAGAAACGATTACAATAATTCTATCGGTAAGAACAATGCAATATATGAAGGGTTCATGTTAATACTCAGGATTCTCCAATTATTCAACATAAAAGATGAAATTCTATTATGTGAACATAACTCAGTTGGTAGGATATTATATTATATATGTAGGGGGCTGGAGTTCGAACCCCGATCATCCCACTTATCCACCTAAGAGTGAAATTTCTAGCCACTAGATTATTTGACCCAAAAAAATAAAATAATTTAAAGATATAATTATAGCTACTAGACTACTTGATCAAATAAAATATTAAATATTTAATATTATTAAATTGCTATGACCATTTAGCATTATATTTTTTTATAATTATTTGCTACTAAAATTTATCGAAGATATTAAATTTTTTCCATTTAAATGTTTTTTCTTTTCTTTTTACTCAGTTAATTGTTTTTCTAGTACATTTAATTTTTCTTTCGTAATTAGGAGGGGTGATAATTTGATGCGTTAATCTGTCAGTTCATTCCAATCAATCCACCAATGAATCCATCTAATCCAACTAACCTTTTAACAAAATTCAATTCATCATATATTTTTATCTTAATACAATATATCCAATTGATTATATTTATTTATATTAAAAATGATACAATTTATTTGCAATAATGTACGGTTTTTTGTTATTTTACAAATAAAATATATTTTTGATTATTTTAAAAAAATTATTTAAACGATGTATAATTTATAAAAATAATTTCAATTTTTTTTATATAAAACAATGACTTTTTTAAGAAATAAAATGTTAAAAGACCGACTTTTCAAAAATAAAAATAGATTTTAAATTTATTAAACAAACAAGCTTAGGCCGCGATGGAGAAAGGAGAGAAGCTTTTCACTCTTGTTATTTCTAAAAGTCAAAAAAAGAAGATACAATAATTGGTTCGAAGTGTTGGACAACCATATAACAATTTCTATAGATAGCACATCTCACATGCCACTATGAAATAGGAGGAGGTTTTGGCAAACAGAAAGATCGAGTTCTTTGTGAATTCCCTTTGTTGCGATGGTTATTTCGTACTACTTTATTTTGCTTACTAATTTTAGGGTAAAGCTCTAGCCCCGTACATATATTTTTTATATTTTTATTTATATTAATATAAGACATATGTATATGATGAAAATGTTTAGATGTGTCAACTTAATTAGAATATCTATTTAATTCTTGATGCTTGATGCTCTTAACTTAGAAAAAAAAAATATAGTGAAAATAGTATATTATAATTAAAGGTGTATTTGGATTGACGCTTGTCACATAAATAAAACACCACACCCAGTGGAACCCAAACTTTAAGGTGAATGCTAGGGTGAGGGAGGAAAAAAATTCATTTTTAACCATTCAGATCAAATTAACAGTTTAGATTAAAAAAAGAATATGTACAATTGTCTACACATGATTCCACCACCTCATTAAAAAAGTATCCCAAAAAACTAAAAAAAAGAAGTGCGTTTAAGGAAAAAAATTCCGATTAGTTCCAAATCTATTGTGATTCCCACCTCATTAACTCCATTAAAATATTTTTTATTGAAATTAAAAAAAATGGAAAATATATGATGTTCATCACTATCTTCATCATCATCTTCGTCTTCCTTAAATCAAAATCATTTTTTACTAAAATTATCAAATTTTCGCTCTATGTTCTCCTCAATCTCTTTCTAAACTCAAAATTTCTAAATTTTCAATAAACCCTAAAAATTCATTTACAAGCTTGAATCTTTGAACACCACCACCACCATTGTTAGAGGAAGAACTCCATTGAATATTTAGCTTGGAACAAAAATCACCAGCACCCTAGAACCAAGGAGAAGAATATCTAAGATAAGCAAATCACATGAAAATCCTTTTGGATGAATTGAAAAGAGTCGAAGGAAAATTGAGATTACAATGGAAAAGGTGAAATAATCTTTGGAATTGAACATTGAAAACCCTATCTGTGAGAATGAATGGATTTAGAATTGGGTTGTTTTTTCTCTCTCTATGAAACTTGATTCTGCTACTTTTTAGATATGAGCATTGAAATTGACGAAGAGAGAAGATTTTGGAGATTTTTATTTTGTGATGAAAAAGAGATGTAATATAATTGTATGTGGAAAAATGTATAGTCTCATTTTAATCAACAACAAATCTGAGCCATTCATTTAATCTAATGGCCTATATTAACCAGCCTCACCGGTGAGGGACTTATTTACCTCCCTCACCCTAGACAGCACCAAACTTTAAATGAATATAACCAAGCTAGGTCTCCCACCATGGGAGAGTGACGTGAACCGTCAGATGAATAATCTTATGATGGAGTGCATGTATCTTATACATTTCTTTCTCTCTCTTTCCCATCATCTCTTTCATCTCACTATGTTTCTATTTCAAGAATTCCAATTCTCCAGTGTCTCTCCTTCCATCTTCTACCTCACAAGTACATTCTCTTTACATTCTCCCAACTTATAATAATACACAGATCTCCCAAATTTAATCTCTTATTAACTTTATTCAAAATTTTAAACCAATTCTATACAACCCAATCAATGGCTCTATACATCATAACATATTCATATATAAGTGAGTAGAAAAATTAAATCAAACAATTGAAGAATTATTAACTTAAGGCTCATCAAATCCATTACAAAATCAACTACAGGACCAAATGATTCTCAAAGACATTCTTAGTTATTTGTTTTTTAGGGGTTGTGATAAAAAAAATGATTTTAGGCTGATTAGATATGATATAACTAGAGCTAGGTATGCAGGCTAGTCCGCCCCATTTAACCCGCCTCGCATAAGCCCGTAAACGGGGTGAACAAGTTCGTCAGTAAATGTAAATGAGTTATGATATTTAGGTCCGAGTTCGGTCCGTGTTAGCTCGTGGGTTAAACGGTTAACCCACTGACTATTACAAAATATTTAAAAAATCACTTTTCTTTCAAAATATAGCTAAAATAATGAAATAATAAAAGCTAAAAAAACTATATTGTTAATAATTTTATGTTATTAACATATAAATTGTAAGCAACAAATAAAAAAAATAAAATTTGTGACATTTTTGAGTTTATATATCTTCTCTATGCAAGTAATGCAACCAAAATCAAATTAAACTAATTCTCATCGTTATTATTTCTCCACACACTTCAAATCCATAAAATAAACATAAGTGATATTTAATAAGAACTTTAATAGTCTTGTTCAAAAAATTAAAAAGAACTTTAATTGTCCAAATCAATATTAAAAGTACAAAAATATGTAATATAAATGAGGCACGGGGCAAACCCGCAAACCCGCGGATTTAACCCGCATAACCCACAGTTTTAACGGTCAAACCCACACGCACAAAAATATAAACAGACAAAAAAATAATGGTCTTAAGCCCGTGCGGACTGCGGGGTAAACGGGTCGGCCGGTGGACCATACCCGTATACCCAGCTCTAGATATAACTAGGGTTTTAAATAAAGGTCCGCGACCGTGAAAACAGCCGCGGCAAAACGGTTTTGGCAGATGCCGATACCGTTACCGTTATCACCGTTTTTTATATTAAAGAACAAATTGTAATTAATTCCCACCGCGACGACCGCAATTTGTGTCGTAACACATGTACCAACCGAAATCACGAAAACCTTTACATAACCGAAACGCGACCGCGGCCGTTTTTTAAAACCTCCGCAAAGGAATGGTAATTGTTTGATTAGTATTCCCAAAGTGATGGCTAATCGGTTGGTATTCCCTGCCAATCAATTGGTGGCAAACTTGCAGGGCAATATTTTACGCTGTCAATCGATTTGTGATCATGCCAATCGAACGGTACTATACAAATTTGAGAAAAACTCTAATTTTAAGGCCTAATTGATCCCTAACTTATATGATATTGATTCTAAACTATTGAGCATGAGTTTAGCAGCTGGTGTTCAATAATCTAGGATTATACCTAGGATTGGATGGAACTTAACCTAGAAATCTTATGCATGGATCTTATGGATCGATTGGGGATTTCCCCTGGATGGGATATGATGGCTAGGCAAATAACTTATAATTAAGTTAAGTTCAGTTGATCTATATCTATCATGTCGAGACATCTCTAAGTGTCCTTAAATTTTTAAAATGAACAAGATAATTAATTTGTGTGTTACATCTTTATTCTTTCAAATATGTTACTCATGTAAAATTGCTATATGGCTGAAATTTAAGGTTAAATGAAGATGGGACTAAATGTAAGAACTTTTCAAAATAGGGGAAACCAAAATTGTGCAAAACAAAACAGGGGAACCAAAACTGCGCATTTTACAAAATAGGGAGACAAAAATTGCGCAAAACAAAATAGAAAGACCGAAATTCCGCATTTTGTAAATTAGGGGATCAAAACTGCATCTAGCCTAAAAAAATTACCATGACCTATTGAAAATTGTACTTTTTTATTTTAAAAATCCTTTTTTGAGAGGTTGAAAATGGTTCCAAGAATTATATAGCTCAATCAATCGAAAATTGAATTTTAACTAACTTGTTTTCAATGCTCATGTGGTTGTTAGAAATTGGTCATTTCTGGTGGATAGTGCAAGTGTGTTTAAAAAAAAATCTTGTATTCTTTAAAAAAATTATTGTATTCTTTCAATTTTGTGCACTTTCAATTTTTTCTTGTTTTTGTAACATTCTATGCATTTAAAAAAAATTCTTGTATTCTTTAAAAGTAATAGATGAAATTTATTTTTGTTAGTGTTATATTTTAAAATCTACGTTCTAGTATTTTAATACTTAAAAAGCTATGATTACAGTCTAGAAATTCTAGCTCAACTGACAAATGCCGAAATTGCTAGGCCGAACGTCATGACCTGGGTTCGAACCTGGAACCTCACAGTTGTGTATTAGTTTAATTTCGGTGAATTACCACTTCATCTAAAACAAAAAAAAAGAAGAAAAAAAAACTATGAATACATTGCAGTGGTACTAAAGCTGTAATTAAATGTTCTAGAATTTTGCAAGATCTGTCACAACAGGTGATAAAATATGTACAATGTGAGTTTTATGTTTGTGAACATGTAACTCGGCAATAATGAACACATAATGTAATCAAAACATGTAAGTTCAAAATATTGAGTTTGATAGCAATGTAACAGGAGGTGATAATAGCAATGCAGAGAGTTTTGGGTTGAGGTAAGAGAACTATTGAAAAGCCTATTTACTTGGGCACTGTTTGGCAAAAAAAAAATTAACTTATAGCTTATGTCTTAAAACTTATAAGATAAAAGATCTGTTTGGTAACAATTTTTTTAGAAAGAGCTTATAGCTTATTTTACTGACTTATAGCTTATTTTTCATAAGTTATTTCAAGTAGCTTATTAACTTATAGCTTATTATTTTTTATTCCAATTTTACCCTTATTATTTTAACTAAAATCCATTTGACTCTTTATAATTTATTTCAATTTAAAATATAATAACTCTCTTCTTGACAAAAAAAATAAAGGAATACATATCATCTCCATAAAATGAAAAGGAATACGATCATCTCTGTAATAAAAAAAAGGAATACAAAGCAACAAAATGTTGGTATATATATTATATACAGTAACAGTACGGTACTACTTTGGATAAATATTATACAATAGACTTTTTTATTATTATTTTGGATTAATATAATTATAGTTAAAATTATTTTTATTAGCAAACATAGTTAAGAATATCATAATTTTTAATTTATTATATGTTATTACAAATTTTACAAAATTGTATCGAATATATTTTACTATTATGTTTAAGTTTAAGCATCTTTACATAATTGAGTCAATTTTTAAGTATCACAAGTTGGTAAATGTACATACTCCCTCCGTCCCAAAATGTAAGCAAAAAAAAATAAAACTCACACTTATTAAGAAAAGTAAAATGTGATAATTTGAAGTATGACTATTTATTTTTTTTTTAAATAAGTTTTATGGGAAGATGTAAAAAGAATTTTTATTGGTTATTGATTAATAAAGTCAATTTTCATTTAAGTTTATGAGAATAAATAACAGTAGACCTTAAAAATGATTAAAATTGGTTTTTTTCTTATAATTTGGGATAAGAAAAAATTATTTTTTTTTCCTTACATTTTGGGACGAAGGGAGTATATATTTTGACGTGGAAGATATATTACATAGAAAATAAAATAATTTGCGTAAATAAAATTAAAAATAAAAATAAGTTTAAAATAAAATTTCAAGATACACAAATTAATTTAATAATAATAATATATAAACGATATATTAGATTAATAAATTTAAATTATTAGCTTAAATAGATTTATTATTAATTAAGAATGTCTTTTTATGTCATTTTACACTTATCAGCTAATTGAACCGCTAATTTTACCAAACACTGCAATTAGCTTATCAGCTATAAGCTATCAACCATCAACCATAAACTATAAACTATCAGCTAACTTGTCAGCTATCTGCTATTTTTACCAAATAGAGCCTTGAACAATGTTGCACGTGAGATGGCTTATACTATATTCTTATAAGGAGACATTCTTATCCGGGCACAATAGTATAGGCACAATGTTTAGGCACACATACATCAATAAAAAACACTTAAATGAAAATAAAATAGTCACATCAATTAATATTATTTTAATCATTTTTACTTTAATTTTTCTTTTACTTATGAATGTGTGCCTAACACATCAAATTTACAACCGTGCCTAACCAAGTATTTTCCCCTTATAAGTACCTTAATTGATCCGGTGGTTGTAGTACTATAAGTACCTTAATTGATCAATCAATAAAGCACAGAAAATTCTTGTACTTTCTCTTTTCCTTAGATAGAAGTACTTAGAGTAACAAGTGATTTTTATCACCTATCAATTGATACTTTTATTGGATCGTTCTATGTCCTTGCCAAACATGACTTGTTAGTTACCGAAGTTGCTTCTCAACCCATTTTAGAAATAGAGAAGTAGATTGTAAGATTACTGTACTCAGGCTGATTCATCCTAGTTGTAATTTCTCTTCATCTCTTGTCCTTGCCATGAACAAAGATGGGAGTTGGGGAGATTCTTTGCTCAAGTTGCAACACGGGCAGTATCTTTTGACCTTCCAACTTCTTCAATAGATAACCATCCATTAGTGGAATGTTTTGTCATTCTTGAGACCAAGATGGACCACACCACTGATCCTCTTACTTGATTAGCCCTTGTTCAATTTATTGGGAGAATTGAGATTTGCTATGCTCTGTTTATCACTTTGAGCAGGGGCCCCGGTAATTAAATTTAGCGGGGACTAAGTCTAAACAATTTAGGGGAGTACAAAATGTATATTTTTTTTTATATAAAACTACTGCATATATAAGAAAATTAAGAACATATAAATAAAATATATATATATATATATATATATATATATATATATATATATATATATAGTATTTAATATAAATTAAATACATCAACTTTTATTAATTTAATTGTCATTTATAAAAAGAACTGAAAATATTATCTATACTAATATATAAAGGGGATATAAATTTTTGGGATGGCTTTTTCATTATTCCTATTTTACCCTTAAAAAAACTACCAAAAAAAACTAAGCACAACTTTCACATAAAAGTAGGTTTTCAGTTTTTTTATAATAAAAAAAAAATATTTTTTTTCTTCTTAATAACTAGCCACAACAAAAAAGGAGGTCAAGTAGTTATCAATTAACTAAGTCCAATAAAAAATGAGATTAAGTAGTTATTTATATTTGCACAATAGAGAATATCGATCACAGCAAACAAAAAAAAAATATCGATCACACAAACGTCTCGTGCCCGTTTGACGGCTAGTAATAATTATTAGTATTATAAGAGGAAAATTCAAAGAGGTTGGGGGGACCATAGCCATCCCCTGTCTCCCCTCTCCCTCCGCTGCTGACTTTGAGGACAGGTGATTCGCCCAGGGGATACTATTGATAACAATGTAACATGAGGTGGTAATTATGCAATGCAGATATGGGCCAAGATTTAGGGCAAATGAACTATTAAGAATGTAAAATCACCCACCCCCACAATTTCCCTTCTTCTCCCAGAAATTTTATTTTTGCCCATGCGTAAAAACTTTTGAACGCATTTTCCAGTTGAAATATTATTTTTAATGCAAATAGTTTCGGAATGATTATGTTCCATGTTAGAGAAGGATGTGACCCTCAAGGAATATTCCAATAATTTGTTGTTTTATTCATTTTGTCTTTCTGCGTAACTCTTTTATTTCCCTTTGTTAGTAAGCATCCATGTACTAGATCCTTCCATGGATTCAGGAATTGTAGTACTATAAGTACCTTAATTTTCCAATCAATAAAGCATACAAAATTCTCATATAGCAGTGCTTAGAGTAACTAGTGATCTTTATCACTAATATACATGAGGGAAAATGATTTTTTGCTGTTACAGCGATAAGGGTTGTCTGATCAGAATTGTGTGGCTTAGATCTAATTTTATAAATGAGTTAATCTGATCCCACCGATCTGATAATCAACGGCTAATTTTAGTAAGTTATTAGTTAGCTGGGTGTATATATAAGACTGGGTTTGTGTGATTACTACGGCCTTGGAACATTTTTAATGTGACTATTTGGAAATATGATCATAAGAAAATAGAGATGTAGCGGAGAGATTAAGGAGTTCTGAGTGACAGTTGAGAATGATATCATCGATTAAATTATGTTATTGTATTGTATAAATTTATACTCCCTCCGTTCCTTTTTATAAGAAACAAAAGTGAAATTTTTTTTGTTCTTTTTTATAAGAAACTTTAACTAATTTTCAAATGTTTTAAATGTTAAATTTCACTTATGCCCTTATTTATTATGAAAGAGAAAATTAAAAATAAGTAAATTAATTGAATTTAGAGAAATTAAATAAGAGTATAAATGGAATAAGTTTAAATTTATAAGAGTATTAAATGAAAAGAACTATTTACAATGTGTTTTCTTAGTATGTATAATTTTTTCAAACTGTTTCTTATAAAAAGGAACGGATGGAGTATTTAAAATAAACTTATCATTAATGGTACTTTAGTATGTACATGATCCATTGGCCTTCTTTTTTTACAAGACCTTAATCGGTGCTTTATTGTAAGCTCTTTGTTGGTCTTTAAGTACTCCTTGTACTTGATAGTGCCTTAATAAAATTTCATTTGCTGATAAAGAAAAAAGACTTGTAAGTTGTAAACCAAATAAGAATGATGATGTTAATAAATGATACACATGTGTGCCCAATCTTTGATCATTTTTTTTTAATTATTTCCAAGTGTGCTTGGCCATTTTTGAAAACCATTTTTTTAGGTAGTTTAGCAATTAAAAATTTTATCTTTAAGATGAATGAATTGGATGTTTGAAGTTAAAGTTTCGGCTCCTTCATATAAAATACAATGTTCATACAAACTCAGCAAAGCTCACGGAAAATGAAGACCATATATTTATTGTTTATTTAATTTTATATGGTTGCAGCCAGGGGTGGTGCTCTTCACATGTGAGGGGGTGCAGGTGCACCCTCTGGAATTTTAAATTTTTTACCAATATTTCTATGTGTTTTTCATTTTGCACCCCTTAATATTTTTTTGTTTTGCACCACTTATCCAAAAGCCCAAAACATTAAAGAGTTGTTAATTTATACCCACCTAAAAATACTAAGGTATAAATTAGCAATACACACCTTTTTTTAATTGGACAAAAAAACCTTTGATATTTAGTTATTTTACACTAGAAATTTGAGGATTAATTTGATAAATTTTATTAAATGATGCGCACTCACTTTGCTAATTTACATCCAAATAAACATATATAACACAAATAAACACATGACAACCTAGAAAATAAAAAATGGACAACTTGGAAAAACAAACTTAATGACATGGGACAAAAAAAACAAAGAAAGAATGACATAAAGACAAAAAAAGAATAAAAATAGAACCTATGCATGCATAATATGTCACTGGAACATGAACAATAAACATAGTTAGTACCAATGAAAAATGTTAGTATGTTTTTTGTTTTAACATTAACTTAAATTTATAAAATTACCCTTTATTAAAAATTGATTTAAAATAGTTATAGAGATATTTTAGTCCAATTAAAAAAGATATGCATCGCTAATTTACACCTTAATATTTTTAGGTGGGTGTAGATTAACAGGGCCGTCTCCGAGAATTTCGAGGTCCCGTGCTAATAATAATAATGGACCCCTAATAAAAAATATATTATTTTTTTATAAAAAAAAAAAAAAATAATATATTCAAATCGTAAACATATCAATAATATTAAAAGTAATTATCATCTTTGTGACTAACAAAAAAAGGTCATATTCTAATCAATATCATCAAAATCCATTAAAAAAGTTCTAGTTACTAACAAAAATACGCTTGATTTTTATTTTTTTAGATACATTTGCTTTTTGGGCCTCCTGTTTACTACTACACCCCCCTACATACTATCAAAAAAAATAAAATTGAGGCCCCAAATTTTTGAGGCCCAGTTATGCAGCACTGGCTGCACTTGCTCATAACCGGGCCTGTAGATTAACAACTCCATATGTTAAAATATTGATTAAAATTTTGCACCCCCTGAGCCAGGGTTCGAGCACCGCCATTGGTTGCAGCGTGATTAATACCTAATGGTGAAAAATTATTTTAAAAAAGATTAATTCTTCTTGTATTTATTATTTTAAAAGTATTAATTGAATTTTATTTTTATTATTATTGTTATATTTTAAAATTTTCATGTAATATTATGATTAAAAGGCTATTGATGCATTATGGCAGTACTAGACCTCTATTATTGGTATGAACAACCTTATGCAGTTATTTTTATAATTATTTTTTAACACAATTTTTTATTTGTAAGTATTAAACAATATATCAATGTATTTTTAATGGAAATATACAATAAAAAATAAACATTTTTACATATAAATTTAGGATTTGATTTATGAAAAAATATATAATTAGGATTTGACCACATTAAATTTTCTACTATTTACATTACATAAATTGAGGATTTGACCACATTAATTTTCTATTATTTATGATAAAATTCAGGATTTGACCACATTAAATTTAGGTTTGTCTATATGTTTACATATAATTTTTTGTTGACCGCATTAAATTTAGGTTTGCCTATATATACGTTTACATATAATGTTTTGCTATACACTATTATTCCCAATTCCAAATAATTTTTCATTTGGTTCATTCTTTACTCACATTCGACCTTTCACATTTTGTCTCCCTCTTATCCATTGCCATGAGAGTACCACTCCAGATTTTATGGATGATGTCACATTTGTTCCTCTTCTTTGTTATGCTTGATCATTTGTTCCTCGTGACAAAGATTAACATAACTCTCGAATCAACCGTAATTTCTTTGATTAGATATGGAAGTGTTTGTTACTTCCAGAAAAGAAAACTTTATTCCTTTTATCTCCTCTATCTTTGGTCAATGCCATGCATAAAATTCTAGTGGAAGCACAAGATAGCTAGAGGAGGGTAGTGGAAGCATTTCAAAGGAAGTAGCATCACCACATAGGTCAAGATGTCAAGTTGACTTTTAAAGAAAAGATCGCATGACATAAATAGCTTGAAACTGTTTGAACTTTAAATTAATTTTTGAAATTGAAACAGTTTACAACAGTTGAAACGTTAAAATTAATTTATTAGAATTTATGGTCAATTTTGTGCATTTTCAAGTGTGTTTGAAGATCTGGAAACAGTTTTTTCTTGTTTTTGATATTATATGTACTTTTAGTCTAAAAAAAATTATATGTACTTAAAATATTCTATGGTCAAGCCTGATTCATCTCGGATGGTACAAAATAACTTATAAAAAGATCCTTGTATTTTTTATTTTAAAAGCAATAATTGAATTTTATTTTTACTAGTGTTGTTGTATTTTTTTTTTTTAATTAGTAATTTGATGATTAAAAGCCTATTGATGCTTTGTGGCGGTACTATGAATATGAACAATCATCCATCGATGATATTTGTAAACAATTGTCAATTGTAATCTCAAGAGATGCAGTTTAAATTTAATTTTGTAACCTGATATATATGTTCAAATTCTCATTTGAACTATGATAATAACTTGTATAGTTGCCCTAAAAAGATGAAATCTAAGATAACCAATCATTAATTAATTCAGTGATGATTGGTGCTGAACTTGATAGAGAAAAACTGGTGGTGAAAGAAAAAATATATATAATTGCCGGCCTAAGAAATTTTAACCATTAAAAGAAGCAATTGCTACCAACAATGAATTAGTCTAAGTGGTAAGAGACTTTGTCCTTTAAACATGTGGTCAGAAGTTCGATTATTGTCTCATGCGTGTGAGAAAATTCGGTTGAAAGGAAAAAACTCACATTGTGTGTCCCGCAGGTTCTGCGACAGAGATTGCATAAAGTCCTAGATTTGGAGTGTATATAATGCTTATGCAGTTAAAAAAAAAACTAATGATTTTAATTTAGTATATTTGCAATTAAAATACATATGCTACAATTTTTTTTTAAAAAAATAGATAGATGCCTAATCACTAATTCAATCCAATTTACCAATCGTTAGTTGGTTCAGTGGTAATTGACGCTGAACTTGGTAGGGAGAACCACAGTTCGATCCCGCGCAACTGCGATCGGAAGGGGGCTAGAACCACTTGATGCCAGAACAGACCCCCGAACCAGATTCAACTGGTGGTGAAAACTAATTCAATCCAATTTAATAATATAATTTTTTTTAATATAGACCTAATCATACGGCTGAATCATCTGATTTAATCCTGTTTAGTTATACGGTTCGACCAGTAAACCAACACTCTCACCGGTTCGATGACTAATTCGATTTGTAAAACACTATCAAAAACACTTAATACGATAATTATAGTTGTAATTGTCCATTTAACATTAATTTAAAAATTAATTATTTTTTTGAAATTAATTTATATTACCTTCACCTGTGCGGCGCAAGGGCTCCACTTAGTTTTTTTTTACAATATTACCATTGAGGAAAGAATCTAGAATCTTATGGATACTACTCAAATCTCTCACCACTAGACCAAATCTAATGACTTATGCTCCACCCTAGTTGAAATGACATGAAATTGCTTTCCTCGACAACCAAAAAAACTCATGTAAGAAAAGCTGCATGTCACATTTTCTTTGTTATATAATTATCCCCCCTTACAAATTTATGTAAAAAAATAAGCTAGTATACAATACAATATTATACATATTATACTATACAATAAGCAAATTGAATTAAATTACAGAAACCATACACATGATTTTTTTTTAAAATAAAATAAAATCTCCCCTTCAAATTGCACACTAATTACATCTGAGGTGTAAGAACTTAACCTTATAATCTAAAAGTACCCAACTTGAATCCTGTCAGTTCTAAAATGGCTATTAATGCCACCCGAATTAATAAAATTTCCCCTTCTCCATTTTTTTATAAAAAAAATTGCAAACTAATAAGCTTCCCTACTTCATATATCCTTTCTTCCTTTAACAAATATATAACAAAATAGTTTATGATTATGGAAGCTTATTTGTTGCAAAATATGCAACAATACTAATCAATGATACCTCTTTATTTAGAACAGTAATGGTAGGGTCGTTAATATTTGCCTTAGCCAAAGCAGTGTCACATCCCATAGTACCATCACCAGCAACTTTGGCATCATAGTTTGATGTCATGGAATCTTCAACCAACTCACCTAATGAACTTTTGAATGATCCAATAACTCCATCATAATGAAATGTTGCACATTGTTGAATTGCTGGTGAAGGGTTTGTCTTACCTAATTCCTTTAGGTAATTCTGAGCTTCGGTTGCCTTTTTCAGTCCAAACTTTAGGACGAGTTTGCATAGATCAAGATCGGTTTTTGCGGAGGCAATTTCTGGATCGTCTTTCAAAAGTTGAAGGCAACGATCTTTTCCTTGCCCCGTGGCTGCGCATAAACCTTCAAACAAACCAGCACCATGTGCTTGTGAAATAAAGATCAAGCAAAGTGTGAAGAACAATGAAAGTTTTGATGGATTCATTTTTTTTAAATTGTTGTGGAAATAGAAGTTGAATTCAAGGTTCCTTGGTATTGTGAAGGGATAGATTCTTCACATTTATGGTTTCTTTATAGTCTCATTTAAAAATAGTAATTTTAAGCTAGTGGACATATTTTTAGTATATAATGATTGGGTTAGCTAGAATAAGGTCAAGTTTAGCTATTTTTAAATATTAACTTATTTTAATTTTAGCATCAAATTATTAAAGGTGTGAAAACAAGTTTTGTCATCTTTTAATTATTTTGTAAGAAGTTTATGTATCCACGTGAAAGCAATAATACTTCTAAATCTAAATTAGTAATATTTAGAAACCCATCAATTTTAGTAAACTACACCAAAACACTAAACCCACCAATACAAAATGCAAAACAAAAATCCCAATTTTTAATTAGACCATTTTGTGATTTAAACAAAAACCCCTTCAACCCTTGTCACCAAAATATCATCAACTAATTGTATCAATAGCATGGATAAAAGAATTTTTAATAAAGCCTAAAACAATGTATGATGGGAACTTTTTCAGTATTTACACAGAATAAAGTCATCTAATATGATGCAATGCAAAGATTATATTGAAGAAAAAAATTGGAAAAAAGGAAGATTATATGTAAGAATTCAAAAAAAAAATGGGGAAAAACAAAAAAACAGACACTGTTTCTTGAACAAGCACATTTCTATATTTTCCATAAGGGCCAAGATTACCACAAAAGGTCAAATAAGATTATCTACTTAATGCCTCAATCAATTCAATTCACATTCCTATAAGGTAAATCTGATTAAGAAGTATTTCCTATTCAATCTTTTTGATATATAAGTAAGCCTCATATCACCTAAAGTTGATATGCTAAGCAAACATCGAATAAACTGCAATCATTGACGCGCAGAAACATAGCTTCTAGTTTCAGTTACATTAGAATTGGCAAGTACATCTGGTGCAATTTCCCAGCTTCCGCTTCTTCTCCAACTTGAGTGTCTTTCTTCTGGTCGAACTGTTGGAGCTCGACGATCTGAACCTAAAACTGAATCACCTTCAGATGCGTTATTGTAAGGTCCATTGCTCCCTCTGCTCCGAATATCTTCATCTATTTCTTCAATATTCCGCCGCTGTGATATCTTTAATAGGTCTTCACCTATGTCTAGATCATCTTCTACCTTAGAACGAGGATCTCCTCCCAATTCTTGTTCAGGTTCCCGGTTAATGACCCGAGGAGGTGGCCTCTGTACCTCCTCTTCTTGAACAAGAGCCCGAAAATTGTTCCTTGAAGGCTTCACTTTTGTGCAAAATACTTCCAGAAAATTATTTAAACACCCCTGATGGTAAACATTTGTTCTGTTATCCGCTCTGTATCGGAAGTTTTCATAGGTGGTCTGCAATGTAAAACAAAGATAAATCACATAAGATGGCAAAGATATTCTTCAAACACAAGATAATTTAAGAATCAAATCAAATTTACAGAAAGCCAAATCAGTATTATCATACAAGGAATGTAGCTGTAGAACATGCCTTTTCTAAAAAATTTGGTCATTCAAGACAAATTTGGACACAAATGAATTATATTTTGAAGCATCAGTAAGGGAAAGTCATCCCAACTATGTAGGCATACACAATCTTCAGACGTCCGATTGAGAAGAATCGACCATAAAGTACCATTTATTTGGATGAAAGGAAATGTATATCGAACGAAAAATGTTTAATGTATTAAATTTCTTCTCAAACTCCAACATAGAGCATAATTGTTTATTGACCAGCCTTCATAATTTTGTCTATATCCACCTCACTACTACTCTCTTTGTATTATAAGATTTATTTTCAACAATGGTTTCAAAATTAAATATCATTTTAGGGAAATTCTACTAATGTTTTCTATTGCAATGAAACATGCTAGTTATGCAACTACAATGAACAATGAGATAAGCATTATATTGGATTCAGAAATGTAAAAGAAATCAACCGACCTGGTTTGTGCCAATAAGGTACAAATGAAAGCCAGTTAGTCCACCAACAAACCACAAAGAGATGAAACAATATGCCATTAGAACAACAGATGCAGGGGATTCTTTCATTGCCTTCCACACTGTCCCATGATTATGATCCATCAGAACCTTGATGTAATAAGCAGAGAATGAAAACACATAGATGCAGAGAAGAGTTGCCGAAGAAACAAACATAAAGAAGTAACGGTAGTTTCTCTGCACATTGCGAAAACCAAAAATAAATAAATATTTAAATACAAAAGAAAGCAAACATGTAATGAGCCAAGAACATGATTATGGAAAAAACGGGTGAAATAAAATCAATAACATGGTGAATATCAGTTATCATACCAGTCCAATACATTGGCCAACCCAAGGGCAATGATGATCAAAACGTTCAACACAGTTGTTGCAAATGGAGCAATGTGAGCAACGAGGAGGACGATACAACATACAGGTATCACAATACTTCACTCTTACAGGAAGGCCATTGACCATTACTTCCTTTGTTCGAGGGAACTGAAGGCTTGGTGTTTGCCGTCCCCCAATATCAATGGAAACGGAAGAGTCATAACGGAACTCTTCCTCTGGTGGATGTAAATTCCTTGGTATAATTCCCGGATCGCGTGCAGATGTAAAAAAGAGAAGTATCAGCACCTATAAACAAAAAGCATGAGATTAAATTGCATCCAGCTCAGAGAAATCAATCTCGATGAGTTTTTACAAAGAATGTAGGTTAAATGAAAGGAAATCATGTAAACCAAAACAGACCAAAACCATACTCAAGTAAATTTTAAAATACTGAAAAAAGAAAATTTAATAATAGATGCAACATTTGTCTTTGCTATCTGACTGACATGTGAGCATTGGATCTGCCTGCTTCTGAGTGAAATATTCCTCGCATGGTTTTTCTGCAACACCTACCTAATCCCGACTTCAGACTTCACTTGAGTATAACCCACCCCCACACCAATGCAGCCCCACCACTCACCCCCCCCCCCCCCCCCAACAGAAACACACATTTAATTCCACTATTTCTGCAAATTTTTCCCTCGATAGTCCAGGGTATCATTTCTTCTAAATATCAGAACAAAGTTTTCTAATCACACATTAAACTCTGTTTCACCAAATAAATATTTCTTCTGGTCTAAAGTTATATTTAGGGAAAAACATGAAGAAACAAAATATTGAGATGATAAATACTGCAAAAGATTTATAATAAATATGAGCTGGCAAAGAAGCAGAAAGAAAAAACAGATAATATTCAATAGATTCACACATTAACAAATAACACCAAGTACAGGTCATGAATAAAGATCTAAATATTAACTGATTCTCCATCCTTCCCCTCTACCAATTAAGGATGCTGTTTTTTTTATTGATAAGCAAAAAATTTATGGAGGGTGCTATCTAAAGACTTTCTAAGAATAACCAAAATAGCAACTATTAACGACCACCTAACAAACTTACTAACTCTTAAATAGTCTAATTAACTTTTATTCTATATCCTTAACAATATCTATGTTAGAACATTAGCCTCTGTGATAAAATATAATGTTAAATATTTTCATGTCAGTTGGACTAACATAAGAATTACTGATTGTTGCGCAAGTGACTAGTGATTGGTAGCTGAGATTACTATTTGATGGATTGTAAATCAATCAATAAAAAACAAAATTGTGTGTAGCCTAACAATTTCTCATTTTTTTCTCTTTCAACATCATATCAAAGTGGGTATTATTCTCCAAGATCAAATCCATGTTTTTAAGCCAAAGAGTCTCTGGACTGGAACTCCTTTGATTAGTGTCTTCACTGTTTTAGTTTCGGTAGCTGTCTTCACTCTCCTAGGCACCAGTTATGGTCATAGTCGGCAATTTATTCTCCTTTTCAATCATTAGTTGTGTCCTTATTGTGTATCCAAGTGGCACATTTGCATGGGATATTTGGTCTCAACAGTTGCATATGTTCCTTTTCAATAAGCAACATTGTGTTTCGGTGTTCACTGTTTGTGACCTGAGAATACCCTAATTCCTCTAGATGTGTTCGTTTTTTTTCTTTTCATTTTTCCCACAAATGTGGTGTTTTGCCTGTTGATATTAGAAACTATCTTCTTAGACCTAAAGCTTCCTAGTTAGTTCTTAGTTACCTAACTGTATTGGTTCGTCAAAGATGGATCTCCGTTCTAAGATCAGCCAGCCATCAAACACTCAAAATCTTCCGAGCCTCCAAGTAATAATCAAAAGACCCTGTCTTGTGTGACTTTGCTTACACGAGGTCATGTGACCAACCTCTTTAGCCAGCAACATTTATATATAAGGTCATCCATCACCGAACTCTTATCTGGTTTAATAATGTTTTGGTTCCATAATTCCAAGGGGCTGTTTGTCTGTGGAGCTACAATAGCTTTTTAGACATGAGTTCACCTCATATTTTGCTGCTTTTTATTGTATATGGCCTATTTGGTGATTCCTATGAGTTATTAAGCTCTTGGGTATGTTTGGAAGGGTTTATTTGTAACAACCCAAGATCTTAATAGTTTTCGCTAGAGAGGAAATGTAGAATTTCAATCTTAATAGCAGAGTTTTGAAAACTAAAATTTCATGAGACGTGGAGCTACAGTTTCTACTCAAGTGGAGGACTTGGTCTAGGTCAATTACCAAAAAAGTGAAACAAGGGAGAAAGTTTGCATGGAGGGAATGCTAGAGATGGCTTACCCTACTCACAATGAAGTGTTGTTCACAATCTCATACAGGGACGCTCATGCAAACAAATGAGTTCGTGCAAGGCTCTCACACAAATGCCGTGTAGGGTTGAAGCACGTATAATGCCCAAGCCCAACATAATAGAGGAACCAACCAGGGGTTTGGTCATAAGGTTTTGATACCATGAACAAATAGATTTTAGGAAGAAATCTTCCTTATTTACTTTTTAATAGTCAACAATTAAAATTATAAAGGCTGAAATTACCCTAATCCTAGAAGAAAGAATAAAAAAGTGAGGTAATTAACACAAGACTACAGTGGTAAACGATCAGAGGTAGTTAGAATTAGAAGATTACAATCAATTTACAGTATTTACAACTAACCACATTAAATGCTAACAAATATTAACTATTACATTAAAACATTAACATATATGTTTCAGTTAACTGGGAGTATTAAAACATCAAATACTAAAGAACTTACATAAATATTGAAGAGAACTGCCACCACCAAAATAGCATATCCTGCATTATATGAAGAAAATTCATGCCGAAGATGTCTTGCTACAAATACACAAAAGATGATAACCGGAGCTATCACCAGCAACAAACTGAAAAGCAATGACTTAGCGTCAGGCCCAAATATCAACCTTCCTCCAAATAGGAATTTCTGCATAAGATTATAAGAAGTTTGAAATGAAATACGAATTTTATATATGACAGAAAATACTTCATTAAAAATTAACACTTCTTAAATTAGCCAGAAAACAGCAGCATGTTGTTAGAGGAAGATAACATGAGAAATGAGTTTTTCTTGAAATATTTTGGAAGGTCTTCTTTCATGTAAAATTTTGGGAGAGGAGTTTTCGGATTGCTACAAAATCACAACACCAAAAAACAAGAAACTATCATTGGTTAATAACTTTGGATAAACGGACCTAGTAACCCAATTATCAATGCAGGTTTCCTTATAGATTTAAAAGGTCAATCTTGAACCCCGACCTTTTTTCCTTTGTTCAATGTGCTCAATAAACACATCTAATAGATAATGCTACGATGCATGTCATACGGGACTGAATGTAAAGAAGACCTGAGGAGGGTAAATGGAAGGTAGTCTAACAAATAGAGAGTAGAGATTTGGATTTAAATGGTTTATCATTAAATATGATCCCAAGTAGCATATTATGGCATCATTTGATCCATGTAGCTTACCTTACCTAATTGGAATAGGCTTTGGTAGTCCATGTTATGGTCCTAGTAACCCTTTGGTGTGCACGGTTGATTTTAATGGTATGTCTTACTAATGAGAAAGTGAAGGAATCTATTAATATAATATCCATCAGGGTACTAATGAATACTAAACTTGTCAATTTTGGCTAAAAATTTTAACTTACTTCAGAGCACTTATTGCGGTGGTCATTTCGAAAGGCATGAGTTAACTAAAATGTTGAAACTTTGTTAAGAAAAAGTTAAAGATTTGATACATGAGGTTGTCTGCAAACTAGTTTCTAAAATTTCCTTGCTCATGAAGTTAAATATTTTAATTTTGGAGAAATCTATAATATATAAAAGATGTATCAATAATAACATACTAAGTCAATATAGTAATTCAGTCAAAAACATATCATGACACAAATTGTATTACCTATCATGAGCCATGATATTTATTATTTCTCGAACAAGCAAATATTAACATGAACCTAAACCATAATTAGCCTACAGCTTCAATCTAACAAGAATAGAATAACATCTTGCTTCACACCACAATTCCACACTAGAGCACATAATCACATACAGACACAAAAGCAGCTACAGAAAACAGACAAACTACTCTTTCAAAGTTGCACAATTCTGAAAGCACATAATCACTCCACTAACTCAACACATCAAATTCCCACTAAAAGAAACTACATGGCAGATTAGTAAACCAGCTGCAGCCAAGACAAAATACAGATCAGGTAGATGATATAAAGCCAAATAGTCACATTATATTCCTCCTTCAACTGACTACTCTGGTGAACCAAAACATAAGTTATAGAAGACTGACACAGCTGAAAATTCAAAGTACCGCATTTCCCAAAGCATATATCTAACTTGCCAACTCAGCATATCAATTTCCCGACAAAAAAAGATGAAAAAAATAGTATCCTCCCACAAACAGAGACAACAACAGTTGCAATAGAAGAAATGAAACTACTCATTCAAAGTTGCCAAATTTCCAAAGCAAATGACCTCCTTAATCTCATTAATAATTATCATATAAGAACAGTGCCTATAGATACAACTAATAAAAAATTAAAGATATTAAATGATGATGATAATAATAATATAATAATCATGTGGTAGTTTCTAATATTTAATTTGAATGCACAATTTTCCATAAAAACATAGTATTTTATACTATTATACAATGTATTATTAGGGAAGTTATTAGTATTTCCCTAATAGGGTTAATAATAAAGAAATAAAATCCCGCATTCATGTTTTTCTGAGATTATCTTTAGTTTTTTTATCGTTTGTGTCTATAAAAACAGAACAAATGCTCTGTACCAAGAATTGCTTACTCATCAATCCCATCCTAAACAAACAAAAAACTACATAGTTGATTGTAGACATGACACATCTTCTGTCTATTTCTCATAACTGATAAGGGATTTGGTAAAATGTCAAATTGTGGCAATAAATTATATTTTTCGTGGACTCCTCCATTGAACCACAATCAAGGCTCTATCAAATACTAAAACGAAAAAGTCAAGCTTCATCTCACAAACAAAAACAACAACAGTTACAAATGATAGAAGAAAAACCTTCTCAATATTTTACCCACACCTCACCAACAATACACAAAAAGTAAAAAACACAACAAAACTCAGCTGCTAAAATTTTGAAACAACACTCCAAAGTTAAACTATTACCTCACATGAATCACTCTCAACTTTTAAGCAACAACAAAAACAGCATAAAAAATTTAAAACTTATGTAGCACTAACACTTATGTGGTTACATTCAATCAATTCCATTTTTTAAAAATATCACTGGTGTCTACGTGATAATGCGGTGGAAGGGTCTCTGTCAGTGGTGTTCAACGTTCAAAACACACACAACTATTAAACCCATTCAAAACTTTAGCACCGACACTTCAAATTGAAGATGTGTCTGGTGTTCTACACCAGAACACCAGCCCATTTGGTTACATTCAATCAATTCCGCTTTCTCAAATTATCACCGGTATATACGTGCTTAGTGGTGCTCGGGTCTGCATTGGTGGTTCAAAGTTCAAAACACACTCACAACTATTATAATTATTGATCAATAGCCCCATTCAAAACTTAATTCTAATTATTAATAACCCCGTTCAAAACTTAAGTAGCATCAACACTTCAAATTGAAAACGTGTCTGTGTTCTACACCGACCCATTTGGTTACATTCAATCAAATTCTATTTTCTCAAATTATCACCGGTGTCTAAACGCTTATGTCCGGTGTCAATGTCGGTGGGTCCCACTTCAAAACACCATGTCAACAAAATTTAAAACTAAAACCTCATTGAAATCAAAATTTATCAACAAATCACACTTTCCCCAACTAACACAAAAAATCTAAACCATATCAACAGCAAAATTAACAATTATAAAACATTAAAAGCTAAATTCCTAAACAATAAGCAAGGAAATTGAACCAAAGAAAGAAACAAAAGTAAGAAAAAAAGAAAGAACATTACATTACTTCCTTTCCATGCTTCATAAACGCGTTTGGCAGCCATGAAAGAAGCTTTGAAACAAAAACTCCTTCTCAAACCATTCAACTTCTTCTTCTCATTTCACCAACGCGGTTTTTTCAAAACACTACAATTAACCACACGAAACTGAAAAATCACTTCGATTCAACGATTTCACAGGTCAAAATCTGAAAACTTCACTGTAGAAGAAAACAACGATTTGGGGTTTTCGCTTAAAATGTGATTGAAGAGAGAGAGAGAGAGAGAGAGAGAGAGAGAGAGAGAGAGAGAGAGAGAGAGAGAATTGCGTGAGATTTAAACGATGGAGATTGATGAGTTTGAAATTTGGTAAATAAATAAATGAGAAAAAAACAAAAAAAAGTGTTGAAGGAAGAAATTGGCGTTATTTATTTGACCTGAATCAAAACCTGAACCCTTTTTTTTTCAGTGAAATTCTGACATAGAAAAAAGAAGAAAGCGTTACCTTAATTTATTTTAATAATAATAATATTCTTACCATTTTAGTCATTTACTATTACTTTATTATTTTTAAGGGATGTTCTTACAATTCATAATTGCAATTATATAATTTTTGTAAATTTTTAATTTTAATGGGAATATATAATTGCAATTCTTTCAAAAAATAACTACTACGATAGATTCACTTTATTTTAATTTAATAATATTCCTTCCATTTATTACTTTAATATTTTAAAGGGAAATTCTTTATAAGGGGATTTATAATTGCAATTATAGAATTTCATAAATTTATAATTTTAATAAATATTTAATTTTTATAATAAAAAATTTATTTAAATAGATTAACCTAAAAAATTATTTCTTGAATTTTAGGATTTTTAATTAATAGATATTTTTAAGGGAAATTTTCTGTTAAGGGATATTTTTACCATTTATAAGTCAATTACATAATTTCCCTAAATTTATTTAGGGAAATGATAATTTTTTTTACCATTTTTATTTCTGTTAAGGGATAAAAAAAATTATAACCACGGATATGATAATTTGTTAGGACACTGTTTAAAAGTTTTAAATGGTATATTATTTAAGAAAGTATGGGAAATTAATATATTTAAATATTTAATTTGAAAAAAAAAATTCTTTTTCTTTTACAAAAATAATAATTTATTTAAAAAATACTATGAATTTTATGAGTTTTCCGACGAAGATATAATCGGAGAAGACGACTAGAGGCGGCGGAGGTGCGGCGGCGATGAAGGATAGACACTAGAACTCGTTCTTCTCTTCACGAATATCACAAAGGTGGTTGTCTCATTTAACACAGAGCTCTGTAAAGGGAGAAAAACACCTTTGAAGTTGAAAATTTTCGCCGAAAGCTGGAATCTGGAAATTTCGCCAAAATTTAATAAACACCTCTACTTGGTTTTGTTTCACATTGGGGGCAATTTTTAGTTTTGATGTTCTTGTTTTCTTTTGAATCTTAGTGCTTAGTTGTGGTGGTGGTGGTGTTGTTGTTTAAGGAAGAAGATGTATATATGGAAAAATTGATGAATGATGAACACATTCATCAAAATTATGAATGTTATTTAATTTTAATAAACAGGTATTTTAAAAAATAAAATTCAGTATTTTTTTAATAAAAAATGAGAAAAAAAATTATATGTGAATGTTATAAAAGATAAATGATCTAAATGGCATAAAACAATGATAAAAGACCAAAGTGATATAAATAAATAAGATAAATGACCAAAGTATTACAAAAAAAAAAAAAGATCAAAGCGTTACAAAAAAAAAAATGTTCTGTAGTGTAATTTTGCTATAAAAAAAAAAAAGAAGAAAAAAAGAACTATTGCACACAAGTTAAGTAAAGTCTGGCTAAGATTTGTTCCAACCAGAAATTAAACTAGGATTCTCCTAAGCGATTTTTTCTTCTTTTACCACCAGTTTAATCTGGTTCGAGAGTCAGTTCTGACATTAAGTGGTTCTAACCCCTCCCGATCACAGTTGCGGGGATCGAACCATGGTCATCCCTACCAAATTCAGCGTCAATCACTAATGAACCAACTAACTATTTGTTTTAAGTGGAATTCATTAACCACTTGAGTCCAATGTCTTGGTTAATTTTTTTTTTTTCATTTTTTTTTTGCTTAATTATATCTTTTAGTTACAATTTCTCACATATATCTTTTAATTTAAATATTGTGATATATTGTAACACCCGTATTTATTTATTTATTTTATTTTAATTGGAGTTAGTTAGTCTTTTATAGTATTTTATGAGGAGTTAGTGATTTATTAAGGGTTGTGGCTATTTTGGGAAAGAGTAGTGTTTTGAGTAGGATAAGTCTTATTAGAGTTGTGATAATAAGAGTTGGGCTTGAGTGTTATTGGGCCTAAGTTAATGGGAGGGACATTATTGTCTTTGGTTAAGCTAGGTTTAGATAGAGTTATGAGAATAGAGAGAGAGTGTTCATAACTTTGAAAAATAGAAAGAGGTAGAAAGAGAAAGTCTTGAAGAGAAGGAAGTAGAGGGGAAGAATAGAGAAAGCTCAAGGGAAGGAGAATCAAAGGAATTCATCATTTCTAAGGTTAGAGAGTAGTTTACAATTCATGTGAGATGATCAAAGAGGGGGGAGATGTCTATTCTCCACACTCAAACCCTCTCATCTCTTTTGGTGGGGAATGGGAATCAAGGGAATGTGTTAATGAATTTCTGTGTTGTTGTATGATGTTAATATATTATTACATAATTCTATTTGCCATTTCTATCATCAAATTCGTGTCTTGTGAAGGATTTGTTGTCTTTGATATTTGAAAATGAGTTTTGAATAAAATGAGGAAAAATCATTACTTTTTACTTGAAATGATGTTTGATGATGTTAAAACTTGTACTTCTAGGTCTATACATGATATGTATGCTTAAATGTGATAGCTTTAAGAGTTTATAACATGAAATTCGTGATTTTTATGTGATTCCATGTTAAACCCGTGAGCAGAGCATGAATTTCTGGATTTGCTAGCTCAGCGACCAGTCCGTGGCTTCAAGCCAGGATTCATGCGTTCTTCAGTGAACCCAGAATTTTGAATGTTGGCTCAGCGACCAAAAGCGAACAGCCGTCGCCAGGCTTCGCTCTGGGCGACTAACACTCTGCCTTTTCACTATTTTCTTCGCTTGTTCCTTCGCTAGTGGTAGCCCAGCGACCAAGTCTTAATTTTGAGAAATTTTCTTGAGTTGTATGATGAATATGAGATTATAACATGATTAGATCTATTCTTTTAACATGTTATAGATTTGGATTGATTGAACCTTGAATTGGTATGATGATAGTATGCTTATATGTGTATATTTGATTGAGATTGAGAATAATGAGCCATGATCAATAAAGACATTATGTGTTGATGTATCTTGCTTGAATGTATACCTTAATGATGATATGATGATGTGAATTTGATGCGAATTGAGAATGGATAATAGGGATGAATGTCCTATTATTCATGAGTAGAAGTATAGTGTTATCATCATTATGTGGTATGTGAACATTCATGCATTCATGAGTCAACTTGAGCGATGTCCCCCATGACTTAAAACTGACTTGATGCGATGGATATATGTTTATCCTAATTTGATGCGGGTACCACATGCATTAGAGATGTCTAGGGTGACATACATTATGTATTTTCATTAGCTTGCATTAGGAGATTGTGCACTCTAATTGATATTTGGTAATTGTGGTTGCATTCCAACATAATCTTGTGAATGTTTGAGTTATGTGAGTTTCACTTGAATATCTTGTCTTTTGTTGATGAGTATGATAAACTATGATGTTATATATTGTTAACACAATATGATATGAGTATGATTTAGTTATGATATAATTGTTTACATAATATAAGTGTATATTATGCTTATTATTATGAACTTGAATTGTAGCTAACTCTCTATTTTTGTGTATGTGTATGGTTTGGGTCCAGATTCTTCACTTGAGGAGTGATCCGTGGCTTTGGAGATTAGCTTGTGATAACTAGCATAGCTTGGTAAGGTGAAAAGTAGGAGAATTCTAGAAGCTTAGAGGTCTAGGATTTGCTCTGATACTTGTAACCTTGTTAAGACTAGTACCTTAGTTATCCGTTTGTTTTGAGACTTGTGTATGACCTTGCTACTTATTTTATCTTATCTTATCGTTAATTGTATGTTGGATTATTTTGGATTATGTAATGGGTCTTCATGGTGCAAGTACCTAGTTGAAGTTGTAATACGTTTATGACTTGCATGCTTGGATTTAAATACTATGAGTTATGTTATGATAATTTTAATGCTTCCGTTGTAGTTAAGTTGATCAAATGCATGCTATTACTTGGGTTCATTTATGTAATGCCTTGGTGATTTGTATGTTGAATGATTTAAATTAATTATTGCATGCGAATCGATTAGGAGCGTTACATATATGATATATGTCATCATACAATTTTTTTAAAAAATTCGATATCTCAGACACTCAACTTTAGAAAATAATCTTTTGAGTCTTGGGAGTGAAACTTTGGAGATTGGATTGTCTTTACTAAATTTACCATGTAGTGGATTTACGACCACACATTGAAGAGAGAGAAAGTAAATAAAATGAGATTGATGACATTTTAATGGTGAAGATGAAGACTGCTTTCCCTCCAGTCAATATTCACATTGGAAGGGATCCATTCTCGACACCATGCTCCATTTAGGGAGCGTACATTTATTTCTTTCTACCGTACAAATGTTGACATGTGACAAAAATAAATCAAATGGCTGAGTTTAAAGAGTATAATTAAATAAATAAAAAAACCCAAAAGAAAGGAGGAACAGTCTTGCTATCTACTATGCTTTAAATGAGGTTATTTTGGTCATTTTATGGGGCATGTAAGAATTGGTTGGAGCGTCGAGAACATAACTTTTTTTTAAAGTATAATCTAGTGGCTAAAAATTCCACCTGAAAGTGGATAAATAGGATGACCAGAGTTCAAATTTTGATCCCCTACATATATAATGCAATGTTTTATCAATTGAACTAAAGTCACATGGAGAACTATTTTATTATAGGCCTACTTCCAAATAAATATTGATCATCTTATAAATATCAAATTAAATAGGAGAAATTGACCTTTGATCTTAATTTTTGTTAGGCGAAATTACACCAGTGGTTTTGATGACCAAACCATAACAAGTTGATTTCTTACACTTATAATCCATATGATTTCGTGTATCAATTTAATTCTTCTAATTTGATAAATGTCCCTTCTTTTTACAGTACACGAAAATTGATATTCTTGTATTAAATTGAGATATCAATTTTTTTAATAGCAAATAGGTATAGGTCTTATAATATACTATTATATTATATATATATATATATATATATATATATATATATGGGAAGAGATTAAATTACACTGGTATAACATTTCAGTAATGTTACAGTGCTCAATAACGCTTTAACGAATACAAATTTTACAACATCCACCGTTGGATTGAAAGTTTATATCATATAGATCATCTATATTGAGTTTTATAAAAAATCTAAAATCGTCTGATAAGTTATTGAAACACATCAAGATTAACGGTATTCAATAAAAACGCATAAACCGTTAATCTTTTTTTTTGAACAAGCCAAAATGGAATATATATATATATATATATATATATATATATATATATAAGCAAAAGAGTCACAATAGTCTCCTTAGTACAAGGTGTGCCAAGAAGAACTACAACAAAATTACAAAAGTGTCAAAACAGAAGGAAAGAAATCGAGATACAAAATTAGCCGATCCCCAAACAAAGAAATGGGTTCGACCACCAGGCATGGCAATTGGACACAAGAGTCACATTTGTAGCCTTTAACCACCTAAACGAGAACATCTTGACCTTGTCCAACATATGAGTGACGGAGCTTGCCACGTCTCTGAATAAGCGATGATTTCTTTCTGTCCAAACGACCCAAACACAAGCTAGCCAAATGATCTGCAGAACTGACCGGCGTGCACGAAGACCGTTAATTTTGATATGTCTCAATAACATATCAAATGATTTTAGATTTTAAATATTTATGTTTGATTCAGTATTTTATGAGGGGGAGAGGACAGAAGGGAATATAGAGCAATTTTTGCTTCCCTCCAAATTGGGGGGATTTAGAGGGGAAGGGAGGGAAAAAGAGATGTGTTATTATAATTTTAATTATATTGACATAATTATTCTTATTTATTTTAAATGCCAAAATTACCCTTACAAGAACTTATGATTATATCTCAGTTTTTTTGTTTCTTGCATTTTTTTTCCGTTGCTAACGTGCATAATCGTCATGTTAATTACGTTGATTTTCTTCAATTAATTGTTACATTGATTTTCTTCAATTAATTTTTAAGTTGATTTTCTGGTCATATTGTTTCCATACAGACTTTCTTTGCTACGTTGATTATATCTATTTTATACAATACAATACCTTAATTATATATATGATTGTACATATCTTACAAGCAAATTAGATTGCCAAATATGAATAATATACCAACCAAGTAACCAACACTAGTGTCAGGGTCAAAACAAATGTATACAAATACAAATCAAAAGCAATAAAAACTTAATAAAAAAACTCCAATACTAATGAATAAGAAGATAATTTAATAAGCTATAAAATTTTAATATTTTGATAAAAAGATAATATATTTTAATTATATACTATATGATAGTATTTTCAAAATAAGGGTGAAAAAGTAAATTTATTTTAACATTTTTCCCCTTCCCTTATGAACCAAACATATATTTAATTAAAATTCATCACCTCACCTCTCCTCCCCTCTTTTGAACCAAACTTACATTTATCTCCTCCTCTCCCCTCGATTAAAATTCATCCCCTCCCCTTCTTTGAACCAAACAGAGCTTAAAGGAGAATTGAATTGTCTTTAACTCGTTGATTTCTTGACCAAGCATTAAGATATCAATCTCTCCTATTTATTTCCTCATGCCTATGCCTATTTAAGAGAATACAAACCATATTTCTTTCCTATGGGTTGGACAACCACATTTCCCTTGGCCACAAATAAGTGATGATTAGCAAAAAAAAAATCACCTTATAGTGGTCATGTGTGTTGGTTCGGATCATAGTCATTTCTGACTTATTTTCCATCAAATTGCCTTAACCCTGTTTTAAGAAATTGTCATTTTTCCCTTCCTTTGTTTCATCCACACATGCCTCACATTTCAAATTAAAATATGGCATAAACACTTTAAAGTTTAAACCTTACTCACCACCATCCTTATTGTCCACCTAAATATTAGCATCATGATTTCAATCTTTAAATTTAGTATTATATGTGAACATTGTGTGACATTTTTTTCTTCTACACCGTCTTAAGCGAACAATAGACAACCTTAGAGTAATATAGACGGGTATGACGAATTACTATACACCAAAATATAATTATAAGGCCGTTTAAGATTATATTTTGGTTCATAGAAATTCTTCACATCCTTCCCTATTGCTCCAGGACTTCATGTTGCTTGCTCGGACGGTACAAATAGAAAAAAACACCGCGCCATGTCCACATAAAATATATTAAAGTCAAAGACTAAAATCATGATGCTATTTTTAAAATAGTAGAGATGGGGGAACAAAAACGCCACACCATGTTATCATCATTTAGTAATTCTTTCTCCTCAAATTTGTGGAAGACCTAAGGTATTTTAATAAGCTTCATTTCCCTCTTCTATTTCTATATATACTCTATCCAATCTTAAATAATTGAATTATTATTTCATTGAACCTAACTGTTTTCTTTGTTCTTAATTATTTCAGTTTCACTATAGAATTGCGATAGCACCTTCGATTAACCATTATATCGTGCTCATGATCTTCTAAATGTATCTGTTTTAAAATAACTCTAAATTAAATACTAAACTAATAATATAAAAATAAATATTTAATTAAAAAAACTTTTAAAATAATGACCGATGAGAACTCATCATGAACTTTCTATCACGAAAGATTGAAAGGTTAACTAAAAAAATAATGAATTTTAATGATTAAAAGTTTTTTTTTTACCCCTTTACTAAGTGTGTTTAAGGGACAAACACAACACTTAATCTACCGAAGAGACATTTTTTTCAACTTGCTAAAGGGGCAAATGCAACAAGTTAATCTATTTAAGAGCAAAAATCATTAATAATTTTTAGCATTGCATGGTTATGATGCACTATAAATTGATCAAACCATGTTCTATTTGTTACTTAAGAAAACCAAGAGAAAAAAAAATATGGCTAAAACTGTCAAGTTTGTTCTCACTTTAATTTTATTTTTTTTCCTATTTCTTATTAGTGCAAAGGAGGTAGACATTAACACAAATCTGATTAAAAAAAAATTTCAGTGTGAAGCTGATAGTGATTGTCCTTCTACAAATATAGTTGAATCTTTGGTATTTTATTATAGGTGCGTTAATCGCCATTGTGAATTTTTCGTAAGAGACCCACTTCCAGTGCCACCGCTAGAGTGAGTTTCATACTCAATAGAGTACACAAATCACAAATGTTATGTAAGGAAAGAATAAATTCTCAAACTACAGCAAAAAATATATTCAATAATTGTATTAGCACCCGATAATTTATTTATTTTTTTTCCGTTTAGTTTCATATTCCACGCACATTGCAACGCTAAAAATAATTAAATAAAACCCCAATTGTCGTGGTGCTTGGTTCTTTCAGGTACTGGCTGAGGGGCAAAGTTATTATGCATAAGCCCAAACCTTATGCATGGTGCATAAGCCAATGAAAACACAATGCTGTTACTCACACACCCCCCAATTTACTACGCGCGCCCCCCAACCCACCCCCCTTGCTACGCGCGCCCCCCATATTACTACGCGCGCCCCCCAGCCCCCCCCCCCCCCACCCCCCCCCACCCCCCACTCATTTTTTTTGAATTTTTTTTTTACAGTTTTTTTTTAATTGTATTTTTTACTTTTTTAAAATATTTTTTATTCCTTTGAAGTACATATTATAACAATCTATTTTCGATGTTTATATAGTCTTATTTTGATTTAAAATTGCATACTAAAACATGTAGTATAATTATGGCTAATTTTTTACAATTAACATAAAAACTATTTTTTCCCGAAAAAAGATTGGAAACTTTTTTTCCGGAAAAATCAGAAAAAAGTTTCCGAAAAAAAATCGAAAAATTTTCCCGAAAAAAGATCAAATACTTTTTCCAAAAAAACTGAGAACTTTTTTCTGAAAATTTTTTCCCGAAAAAAAATCGAAAACTTTTTTTCAGAATAATCGGAAATTTTTTTTCCAAAAAATAAAAATCGATTTTTTTTTAGAGAGTTAAATGGTTTCTGGAAACCATTTATGCAATATTATTCTGGAAACCATTATGCTGGTTAAATGGTTTCAGAGAGTTAAACAGTGAAACCATTTGTTTTGTAAAATGGTTTTATGTGTTACTGAAACCAATATTGTGTTTTTATGGTTTTAAAAATTCTGGAAACCATTATGCTGGTTAAATGGTTTTAGAGAGTTAAACAGTGAAACCATTTGTATTGTAAAATGGTTTTATGTGTTTACTGAAACCAATATTGTGTTTTTATGGTTTTAAAAATTCTGGAAACCATTATGCTAGTTAAAATGGTTTCAGGTAGTTATACAATGAAACCATTAGTATTGTTAAATGGTTTTATGTGTTTACTGAAACCAATATTGTGTTTTTATAGTTTTAAAAATCCTGGAAACCATTATGCTAGCTAAATCGTTTCAGATAGTTATATATTAAAACCATTTGTATTGTAAAATGGTTTTACACTAAATGGTTCAATGATTTTAAATACCGATTATTACTGAAACTATTACTAAAAAATCTAGTATTTAAAATTGATTTTTTTTTTTGGAAAAAAAGTTTCCGATCTTTTTTCCGGAAAAAATCTAGTATTTAATCATACATAATAATAAAAAAAAAACTATAAAAAAAAAAACTAAAAAAAAAAAATTTTAAAAAGGGGGGGGGGGGTGGGGGGGGGGGGGGGGGAGGGGCTTATGCACGCTACATAAGCTTAAGCTTATGTAGGATAACCACACCCCTGGCTGAGTGGTATCTCTTAGTGTGCTTTCTCTCAGCTGGTGATTTCCGCTCCCTCTTTTTGGTTGCTGCTATAGATGGCTGTGGAGGTTTCTTATTTTTGGTTGTCATTTCCTATTGCTTTTGTTTGTCGCTTTATTCTATTTGTTAATGAATACTTTTGGTACTCCTCTTTTGTATTTTAGAACAGTGTTTACCTTTCCTATATTATCATTGTCGTAATATAAATATAATAATTTTAATATTTAAGTCTAATGAAAAAAATTATTTTACTTCGAAACATAACTCTAATTTTATTTTATGTTTTAATATTGTTGTAGTTTAGAATTTTCAAGCAATTTACATTTATATTGAATGGACAGTGAGACTATATTGTTTTTTAATGGAAAATCGTATATATAATATAAATAAAAATAAAAATAAAAGGTCAAATATGTACACCAAAGGGACCTCGAGAAACAAAAATCATCGATCTTGGAGAAGAGAAAAAGAAGAGCATGGAGAAAAGGAGACAAAAAATATGCCGACGCTGCGTCAAGACTAACAATGTGTTAGGTTTGGAAACAAAAGTGGAACGGAGGAAAAAGAAAGAGAGAAAGAAAGATAGTAAAAAGTGGAAGATTTGTTTTTTTAATAAGGCAAAACTTTAATAAAACATGTACATGAAGTACCACAAGGATAATTACAAAAAGAAAAAGCTAGAGGCCAAACCAGGCACAACACAATACACTAGGAAACAACAAGATAGGAAAAAAACCCCAACACAGAAACAAAAACGCAGTCCCTTCCTAACCCTCCGACATAACGAAAAATCAATGAGAAAAACAGGGAGGCACCTGATGACAGAAATTTCTATGGTATTTTTAGTAGTATTATTAGTAGTAAAATGACCAAGACAGACCCAAATACGAAGGAAAACCTACAGAATCCAAAAAAAGCATAAAGACCAAGTCCAATATGCCAAAAGATAAGAAAAAGCCCAAAAAGTGAAGAAAATGAGCATTTCATCGTAGCACGATGGCTTCCATCGTGCCACGATGGGAGCTGCTTGTTGGCCAAGAAAACAGAAGAATTTTTTTTGGAAAATATCTGTTCATCGCAGCACGATGCACCTCATCGCAGCACGATGACTTTACTTGGCGACCAAGCTGATGAAATGCACAAGATCAGTTATAAAATTGAACTGAATTTTCCCATCGTACTGCGATGGACCTATCGCAGTACGATGCCTTGCTGAGGCCAATTACGAAAACTATAAATAGAGTCCTCCTTTCATTGTTTTATTCATTCAGAAATAGTAGAACATTCTCTACTATAAGGAGAGGTTCATAGGAGCTCTATTGGACATAGTTTTCTCCCCTTACGGGAAAACTAACTCAGCAAGGTATGTTTTCTTTAGGCTTTTCTATTTAGGTTATAATTCTTTTGTAATTTAAATATGTAGTCTTTTGTAATAGATGCCTTAGGTTGTGGTGGAGAAGATGAACTCCCCTATGAATATTTGGAGTCTGTGATTGAGTCAAAGTTATAATAAATCGTTATTCAGTATTATGTTTGTTATTTACTTTCTTGCACTTTAATAACGTATTCTCGTAATCTGACTGGATAAGCGGGAGCGCTCATAGAATTGATATTAAGTATTAACTTAATATGATCCGGAACTAGTAGTAAATAATGCTAGGTGTATAGAGACGGTAACATCCTGAACTAGTCGTGAACTGAGCGGTTAGAGGAGGAATCAGGAACTAGGTGTGAACTGAGCACTTAGAGGCTGAATAGCCCGATACTAGGACCTAGAGGCATTGGATGGGTGAAGGTAATAATGCATGTTTAATGAATAACTCACATAGTAATTAGGGTATGTGACACAGCGAGGTTAGGCTCTCGTAGGTACCTTAGTTATTAACGTAGAGAAACTTCAATATACATAGAGTAACAGTAAGGTGTTACTACAACAAAGGAAAAGTCACCGTCGAATAATAATCTGATTAACTATGTTATACACCGTTCATGCCAAATATGAAGAAGGGAGTGAGTCCAACCACCATACCTATCCTCTATGTTTCTGAATCTATTTATCTTTATATTTTCTGCAAGCATTACGCTCTTTTTATAAAAACTTTTTTTCCAAAAACCCAAAGCGAATGCAAACTATACAAACTTAAATAACGCTAACAGCGCTGCGGCACAATCCCTGTGGATACGAATTCATTCTAGACACCTAGAGTGTGAATTATTACTCGACGACAGACTGGTGCACTTGTCAGACCGTAGTCAAGTCAGCACCCCACCCACCAATGCCATAATAGAGACCCACCGAAAACTAACGACGGAGACAAATTTCGGGTTACCAACACCATTCGTAGAACAAACAAAATGGAGTTCTCCGCCGACTCATACCCCACCGCCAAGAAAGAAGCTTAATTTCATCAACAACCTTACCTAAGTCTCTTGGTAAGAATCCTATTCCAGAGCAATTTCCAGAAAATGCTATTACCTTCGCCGGTGTCGAACATTACCTCGAGCAGACTAAACGCCGAAATCGAAGAGAAAACGGTGCCAAGTAACAGATAAGCCGATTTCACAGAGAAAACACCGTCTTCCTCATGACCCCAATGCCAAAAGTTGTTTCCCCCCCAAAATTGCAAAATCGGAATGGCCTCCATCATTTCACGGAGTAAATCCTTTTCCAGGCGAACAAAACTCTCCTCCAACTCTAGTCCCACTGAGCCACCCCTTCACCAACTCCTCTCATGTCGCTAACCATCAGCCCTTTTTGTAAATAGACCAAAAAAAGATGAGAAAAATGCTCACAAAGGGGATTCGTCCCACCAAACAATCCTTCCAAAACCGAGTGGAATCACCCCTCCCACCCTTCGCGAAATGTTTTGGGCAAACCAACTCCCCTCCTCCATGGAGCCAACACGGCATAAGTACTTCCACCAAATGGGAGCTCTATTTGGGATGGGAGACTCGCTCAAATGGAAGGAATGTTTAGTTGTTTGGTACAAGTGAAAGTGGAAGAAAAGAAAGAGGTACATTTGTGAAATGACAAAACTAACCTATTTGTTTTGATGGAAAGTACCAAGGAAAGACAGAGGTACATTTGTGAAATGACAAAACTAACCTTATATAAAAATTGAAGATGGTGAAGAGAATAAAATACAAAATATATTTTAAATAATACAGATAAAAAAAAGCACTTGTTAATAGTCAAAAGTTATATTTTTTTTATTCATTTAAGGTAAAACATGTGAACTTAGGCAAAAGTTATGGTGCATAAGCCATGTTTATGCACCGTGCATAAATACCCAAAATTGCTTAACGCACTTCCCAGATTTCTAGTGCACCCCTCAGATTGCTTAGCCCCCAGATTTTTAGGGGGTACGCTAAGCAATCTGGGGGTACGCTAAGCAATATAGGGGGTGCGCTAAGCAATATAGGGGGTGCATTAAACAATTTTCATTATTTATGCATGGTGCATAAGGAAAAAGCTTATGCACCATAACCACTCCCGTGAATTTATCGTCAATGTAATGAATTTTTTTTATTTTGGAAAGGCCATGGCAAATGTTGACCTTAGTTTTTTAAAAAATATTGTACCCTATACTGATACTTATATCGGATATCAATACCGTATCTGCACTTAGACAACATACCATATCGACTTTATTAACAACCCAATACACAAGATATTTTTCTTAATCATACATTACTTATTTTTCAATCAAATTTCAGATTAGGGCATTTTACATCACTTTCAAAGATAAAGTTACTTTTTTTTAGTCATTGGACAAAAAAAGCATACGCATCTCCTAGTGCAGTCATGCATCGGTATTTTGCTAGAGATTTTCAACTCAACAACATTTGATAGTACACACACGACGATACTTATATTAAATTGGAATTCAAAGGATTGAATAGATCTTGAATTATAATTGACACAATAGAATTCAATTAACTTAACTAAAGGCAGTACCAAATAAGTATTGGACTAGTGAGGTTCCAAATTGTATTAAATATATGAGCCAAAATGACATATCTCATTGTATTTTTTATCCTTGATTTCTAATATAGTTTTGATGTTTCAAAAAAAAAAAAAAACTTAACTAAAGGCAGTTACAAAGTGACACTAATCCTAACTAATTTTGAGACCAAATTAACGGTTTTGATGGTTATCACCTACCTCAAAGATCGTTGGATAACTTGTAATGCAAGTAACTCTTCATTCTTCCTTACCTTCATATTTGAAACATGCAAATAAGATAATTTTTAGAAAGTGATACGCGAGCTTTTGAAAAAAAGCAAAGACTAAAAATAAAAATTGAAAATTTAGAGGGACTAAAATTCGAAGAAAATTTTTATAGGGATTAAAAATAAAAATTGTACTTATTTAGAGGGGGCAAAAACATTTTTTTTTTAACCCATAAATTTATGTAAAAAAAATTCTATTATTCGTTAAACTTAATTATGCATAAGAGTTGTTTCAAAATAAACTTGTGCATAAGTACCTTGAGGCTTTCTCTAACATAAAATTTCATCAAGTCTTTCACGGTGCACAAGCCATGAATAACAAGGATAAAGAAAATGGAGGGGGCTGTTGCTTAAACTTTGGTTTTGCAAATTTGAAAGTAAAATAATTTAAAGTTAACAATAATTAAAACGATTAGGTTTTTTCGAATCTTATTTCTTGCTACTTGGTAGTTGCATCTATCCCCTAAATTGCTTGCTTAGTATTACGATAAATTAAAAAATTAGTTATGATCAATGTCTTGCCTCATGATCTCATTTGATCACAACTCCCTAAGAACCAGCACATTCAATAATGATACCACTTTGGATATTATACGTTACTAACAAATGGTCCCTACAATGTTATGCAATATTTATGCAACTCATACATCCAATAGTGATACCACTTTAAATATCATACATTATTAATAAGTGGTCTTTTTTTGTCTCCGAGAGCTTAGCTCAATTGGTAGAGATAATAGCATTTTATATGCAGGAGCCAGGGTTCGATCCCTGGACACTCCACTTATTCACCTTATGGGTGGATTTTCAAGCCACTAGGCTACCTAACCAAAAAAAAAGTGGTCTCTTTTATTTAATTTGATATACAAAAAAGGAAATATTAAATTGATGATACGATATGGTATCATCAATTTTCTCGTATCATCAATTTTGATATACTCTATGTCACGTCATGGAACTCCAATAATAATAAAAATTAAGGTACGAATTTTGATATACTCTATGCCACGTCATGAAACTCCAATAATAATAAAAAATAAGGTACGGATTATTAGTTTATGAAACTTTCTTTCACTACTAAAAAATTGCAATTTAGGGAGGGAATTTAGGGAGGGACTCATTTCCCTCGCTGTTTGTGACGGAATTGGAGAGGGATTTTTTAAACTTAAATAAAAATTAAATCAGTGAGGGAATTTATGACGGATTCTGCCATGTCCAATTCTGTTAAATGTTTGTGAGGGATTTATTGACAAACTGTTTCCCTCTTTGACAATTCCGTAACAAATTCCCTCCCTAATGACTATATACATTTGTGAGGATATTAATTTCCGTCACAAACAATTTTTTTTATATATTTCAATATATTTTATTTAGATATTCAAAAGTTTTTTAAGTTTTTTTTAAATAAAAAATTGATTGCAAATTTGGTACCAAATTATACAAAACGAATAATCACTATTCACTCGAGCTTCACCGCGAGTTTCATCTCGTGCTTCACCGCGAATTTCATCTCGTGCTTGACCGCAACTTCATCGAGCTTCACCGCAACTTCATCGGAGCTTCATCTTCAATCGCAACTTCATCTTCACCGCAACTTCATCTTCTGCAGGTAACCAGCTTCTTCTTCATCCCTATTTCCGTTTGTTTTCTGTTTTATCGTCGCTGCTGCATCCAGGGGCGCAGCTAAGTATACTTATGGGGTAGCTTTGGCTACCTCAAAATAAAAAATTATTTGTTTTAGTAAGTATATATTTCATGTATAACTACCCCAATAAAATATTTTTAGCTACGTCTTGTGAGCTTAGCTCAATTGGTTTGAACTTCAGTCATTCCATTTATTCACTTTAAAGGTAAAATTTCTAACCACAAGACTATTTGGATAAAAAAAAATCTTTGGCTACTTCTAAATACGTTTATTTGTCAAAAATGAAGAGAAAAAAGATACTCAAAAGACCATCACTTATTTGATACAATAGATTTATTTTGTTTATTGTGACATTTTCTATATATTAAGCAATTAAGTAAGAACTTTGTTAACAATGAAAAAGGTAAAGACAAATTATAAATAATATGAACAATGAATTTCTTGCAAATGACTAAATTGTTTACATTTTGAAAGTATATACAAAATTATTATTATAGATAAATTTTACCCTCTTATTTTTATAACCAAGAATTTAACTCTTTCAAGTGCTATCGAACTCAATTTTTTTATTAAATAGTTACTTTTATATAAATAAAACTATTGCGATTTCTTTTTTAATGGATTAAATTTAACATATTAATTTTAAAAAATTGTATTATATTTGGCCACCTCATAAGGAATCGGCTAGCTTCGCCGCTGGCTGCATCGGAACGTAAATGCGTTGTTATTATGCCGAAATTTGATTCATGCCCTAATTGAACTTGCAATTGTAAATGAAAACCCTAATTGAATTTGTTTTGTTTTTGTTGTGAGATGTTATTTTGAACAGGTTTCGTTGTTGTTGCTGAAATTTTTAAAACCCCTAATTGAACTTTTGTTGTTGTTGTTGTTGTTGTTGTTGCTGAAATGTATGAATTTATAAAACCCCTAATTAGAAGTTATAATTGATTATATCGAAGAGCATAATGTGACCCTTTCACACAAAATACAACACATAGTAGGCATTTCAGTGTCCAAAAATGCTCCAAATGAGGTGTGGAATAATAATATCTGATAATAACTTTTGTTCTTTTGAGACTAATTAAGGTAATGGTAGGATGATTTAGGCATTTCATTGTGCTTGTTCTCTTACATAGTCCAATGATGCTATCACTTATATATAAGCATAGGTTTTGAATGAATATGTAGAAATTGTTTCTACACCCAAGGAAAAGGTTTTAGGTATAAAAGTTCTTGCTACTTATCCAAATTTGAAAAGTTTTAACACTTGAAACAAATTCCAAACACTACTTAAGATTTCTAAGTAATATCCCTTTTATAGTAACAAGTTTGTTTTCTATGTATATCCACAAGTATTTATCAACTCAGGCTATATGTACTTGTTTCTTTGATAAAACTATATGGTTATAATCATGATCAGAGCAGATGAGTTGCAGAAAATTCAACTTTCTAAGCTACATATCCCTTTCAAGATTCTGTTTTCTCACTCAAATTCCAAACACTCAAGTTTTCAGAGCCATGATTTTGTTCTTTAGCCATAATAGTTATATATCCCTTAAAATGAATGTTTGTTTTATAAGGTCAAAATTGTATGTAGATTGAAACTAATTATGGTTCAGTTCAATGTGAATTACAATTGAATTTTAACACTCAAAAATAGTTAACTAAAACCACTTTACAAAATGGTTATAATGTGTGAGTTAATGTGATTACAATTGAATCAGGGAGTAGTGATTTGAGATTAAACAGGGTTACAACACACAAACTAAGAGAAGATACTTCCTTAGATATTCTATTAGTATTTAATTTGTATCACATGTTAATATTCTCGTTTAATTTTTAATGAAAATGCTAATATGTGTTACTTCATTTAATTTACATGATGTGCCTAGTTACATGTTCTTTAGCCTTGATTCATTGATTGTGAGACTGGTTATCTACTTTTATATTTGCTTGTTTGCTAACTTGTTATTGTAATTGTCAATTATCTGCTTTTATATGTATATAGATGGCAGACAATGATAACCCAAATCATAGCGGAAGAGGTACTGGTAGAAGTATCAACAGAGGTAGGGGAAGTGGGAGAGGCAGGGGCAACATTACTTGGCCACAACCTTCCGCATTACATACACAAATAGATACCCAACCACCTCACTCTAATGGGCAATCTACACACCTTCCAACATCTCAGACACCTTTTAATGCCAACCTTCCCACTGTACTCCAAATCCAGATATTTCTCCGGCACCTAGCCTTTTCCTCTAATTCTAGCATAACTTGTAAATTACAACTTGTTTAATATTTTTTTATAGACTTGAGCCTTCTGTTCAACCCACACGTGAAATTACAAAGATTATTAAAAGAAAGTTTGAAGGCTGTTGGACAAATTATGGAGAGATAAAGAAGAAAGATGAATGTCTTGTGGAGCTATGGTATAAGGAGTTTCAGGTACTTAATTTTTCTAGAAGTCATCATTTATGTTGTATTCAATCTATTGGATGTATGATATTTTAACAATTCAGTGGTTCTGATGCATGAGATCTTGCTCCAATGGTTATGTTTTGTAACTGGCTGTGTTTTTGTATTTAATCCACCTACTATATATAGCATCGTTCTAGATCTCGTGTTCAAATCAGAGAGAAGAGATTTACTACTTTTCGCTCAATCTCTAAACTCTTGTTTCTGGATTTTTCCATAAACTTATAACATAGGTAGATGTGCACTACAAAGCTCATGCACAAAATAAGCTTAGTTTCATTTTTCTAATTTGTATCAGATCTTTGATGATTTATGTTGTTTAATATGTATTTTTAATGAGGTATCTGTTACTTGTTGTTCTTTATGTGTTTAAAGACACGTTTGATGTTTCTTTTAAGCTATTTTATGGACTAATAATATGTTTTAACTTATGTTTGAAATGTTGGTCTGTTGAAAACTATTTGAATGATGAAGAAAGCATGAGCATGACATTAAGAAAGCATTTGATCATAAGGCTTCTGATTTGTACAACAGTGCAATGACATTCCCTTTAAAAGTTCTCTCATACCTAATTAGTTTTCCTTCCTATTAAACTTAACTGATATATTTTTAACTTAACTTACATTGTTTGTATGACAGAGAAAGTATAAGTGGCTTCCCGAGCATGAGCATGACATTAAGAAGGCATTTGATCATAAGGCTTCTGATTTGTACAGCAGTGCAATGTATAGGGTACGAAGAAATATTGACCCAGGGGATTGGATCCCTACTTAAATGTGTCAACAACTGGAATTAGCATGGAATGAAAATAGTTGGATAGCCAAGTCACAAGTTAATACGCATAATAGAAGATCCTCTGATGCTCCACTACACACTGGAGGGTCAATTTCCACAACTGAACATTTTAAGAGAATGGTAATTAAATTAAATTTTTTAGGTTAATTTCAATTTTAATAAATGCTAATCTATATATTTTTAATTTTAGAAAAAAGACTCAAATGTGAGCCCAACCTGTTGGGCTCTATTTCAAAGGATACACAGAGTAAAAGGTGATCCTTCAAAGTGGGTATCCACCAAATCTGAGAAGGTTGCGGTAAGTTACATCTTTAATTGATAGGATTAGCGATTAAGTTAGCTAGTAGTTTGAACTCTGTAGTGACATTGATATGGTATTTAGTTTTCTCTTCATGGTGAACTTGTTTGCTCTGTTCAAAGAAGTTATATATGCTTGATGCAGTTAAGCATTTTCATTACTTCAAACACTGTTTGTATCAATTCAGACTTGTTTTCACATGATGTAACACATCATTTAACTGTGAACTTACAAAAGTGTGATCTTGAGTTTTTCTCTAGGCCATTCACATCTACCTCCACGTCCGGATTCAACTACTTAATACATGATTGTTTTGAGAATTTTACTATAAGCATTTAGCTTTGAAAACAATCCTAGCACTGTTGGTTATGGCTTCAATGTATTTTGGTGTTGGATACATACAATATTGTTGGTTATGGTTTCAATATGTATTTTGGGAGGTGGGAACTCGGATGCAAATGTGTTTTGAGAAAGAATGACATGTTTAACATGGTTTTATTTGATTTAATATGTTCAATTTAATTTTATGGCAGGCTTAATAGTTTTTGTTTGATGAGTAATGTATTTTGATATTGAATGAAATTTCTCATAAATGCTAAAGCAAATAAATGTGTAGAAAATTTTTAATTTGGCAAAAAAAAAAAAAAAACTCTTTGTGACGGAATAATCCGTCGCTAAATCAGACAGTCAAATACCTGTTTGGGACGGAATTTCCAAACTGTCACTGATCAACGACAGAATAGCTGTTTATTTTAACCCACTAATTTGTGACGGATTTGAAATATCGGTGACGGAAAAAAGGTCATCGCAATCAGCGACGGATAAAGAAATCCCTCATAACCAGTTTGCGACGCCAGTTTTTGCTACAGATTCTGGCTTGTCACAAATTCCTTCTCAAATGATATTTGTGACAGAAATTCATCATTTTGTGACGGATTTCTACCCTCTCTAAAAAACATTTTTCTAGTAGTGTTTGATACTCTTATTAGAGATGCTTTAATGTCTTAGGTGCCTTAATCATCAAAAGAATTTAAAGAACGTTAATCCTAAAATCACAATCAATAATTCAGTATGTCTAAAGAAATTATTCATTGAACAATTATATCCTATCAAGTAACAAAACCTAATGTTAATTAGTTGGTAATTGTTTCTTGAGGTATATTAGAATTGAGAGTTGAGTCTAACTCATCCTTATAAAATCGGCTTGTATGTTAAGGATTGCCTCTTGATTATAAATACATATTTAATGTGAGACTTCTTAACACACCCCCTCACACGCATGGTGCGTGTATATAAATGATGGGTGGTCCGTTAACAAGTGGTCCAACAGATCTAAGAGAGACTCTGATACCATTTCAATATGTTATATTCAACTAGTTCAATTCATAAATGGCCACAATACGAAATCATAAGTATATATCCTAGATCGAGTAACAAAACCTAGTGTTAGTTGTGAATTGTTGTATTTTGGTTCCGTTTCTAGGCCTAGTGTGTGTCTTTTGCTTGTATTTTCCTTTAGTTCTGCTAGCCCTTCTTGTGTCTGGTTAACTAGTTTTAAAAATATATAATTTTGCTGTTATAAGAAAAATATATAACTAAATAATACTATTGGTAAAAAAAAAACTAAATAATACTAGATTTGCAATCGCCATAGAATAATGCCTAACAACTACATGGTTCAAGTAGCTCAAAATAAATTGATCTAAAAGCCTAAACTATGAATTTAGCTACTCATAATAAATAAACAATATGAGAAAGAAAATAAAATAATGGAACTTGTAAATTGCAGGAGTCACACTTCAAAGTTCCAAGCTTGTTGCTATATTTTCAGTTTGATCTATAAAATATAAATACTAGACAATATAATACATGATAGTATATATAACACAAAATAAAGTTTATGGTATTGAATAAATTATATAACACAAGTCCTTTTTTTCTAGCCTCCCTTATTTTGTTTCCTCAATTCCATGCATTCATTTCTTTTGATTATTGCAGCGCAATATTTGCACTTAACATAAACTTGTTAAGTTAAACCAAGGAAATAAAAATTACAAAATAAATAAAGAATTAGCAGCTAATCGACTCAATAAATAAAATATTACAATTTATTTCAAATGGCTCTTTATTAAATATTAAACTAATAAAATTAGAATTGAACCTAATTAAAAATTAACTAAATATATTGACCGATGAAGACTTATCATTAACTTTCTATCATGAATGGCTGAAAGGTTAATTAAAAAAAAATAATGAATTTTAATTATTAGAAAGTTTATTATTTTACCCATTCACTGAGTGTGCTTAAGGGACAAACACAACATTTGATCTACCTAAGAGACATTTTTATCTTTGCTAAAGGGGCAAATGCAACATGTTGATTTACTTAAATGCAAAAATCATTTAATTATTTTTAGCCTTGCATGGTTGTGATGTACTATAAATTCATCAAACCATATTCTATTTGTTACTTAAGAAAAATTAACTAGGGAAAAAGCAAATATGGCTAATTCTCTCAAGTTTGTTCCGACTTTAATTTTATTTTTTTTCCTATTTCTTACTAGTGCAAAGGAGGTTGACATTAAGTCAAATCTCATTGCAACATTTTGTAAATGTGTAACTGCTGATGATTGTCCACAAATATTTGTAGCCAGCGTTTATAAGTGCATTGATGGCTATTGTGAACTTTTTAGAAAAGACCCACTGCCACCTCTAGAAGATCAGTAAGTTATACCCAATCAAGCAAACAAATGTTATGCAAGGAAGAATAAATTCCCATACTACAATATAGCAAAAAAATATTTTCAATAATTGTATTAGCACCCAATAATTATATATTATTTTGTAGGTTCATAATTTCACGAACCTTGCAACTATATGACTATGTACTCTAAAATGTTGGCAATAAAATAAAGGTTTTAATGCAGTTTTACCTTCTTTATTTTGAATAAATCGGAATTTTATTCCACTTATTTTAAAATCTAGAAATTTATCCTCCCCATTTTAAAATCTGAAATTTTACCCCCCATATTTTATAATTTTTTTGGATTTTACCCCCCTATTATTGTAATGTGTAAGACCCAAGATTTCACTGTGCGGTTTTCCTAAGGAACTTTAGCGTCGGCTAAGTTTTAGGGTTTTTAGTAGAACGGTTTTGTGTGTATCGTCGTATAAATGAGATTTTTGCTGAAACGGAGCCTGTTTTGTGCTCGTGCGCTGGAAAGGCACAGACTTTTGGGTTGTAGTCTTCTTTTGAGTATAAGAAGGTTTATGTGTAGTCAGAATAACGAATTTTGGATTATTCTCGCTTTTGGAAAAACGAGTAGGAATTTTACCCGCTGATGTAAAATTTTACGGCTTCTGAATTCCGTAGAAATTTAGATGGAGGTTTTATATATCTGCGCGAGTTAGGATATGTCCCGAGAATCATTTTCGAGGGTGAGGAAGAAAATTACAGTCGAGGAAAAAGATTTAGCGATAATATTTGGAAACGGTTTACGACGGACGTTTATTTGGTAGATTTTATATTTTTGTGATTTCCGTCCGTTAGCGAGGCGCGACTCGTCTGTGAGGCGTAAGTTTCTCATGAGAAAGAAAATATCTTGTGAGGATAAGCTTAGAATTGATCCAAGGGCTAGGATTTTGTCTTGAATCTTTATACTATTTGATCCAAAGGCTAGTATGGAACAAGACCAAGTCTTATGGGAGACTTTTGTCACTTTGTAGTCATAAGAAAAATCACAAAACTTCCTCACTCTCTTCTCTTTTGGCCGTGGCTTTGTTCTTCATTCCTTTCCATTCATAAAATTTTCATTCCTTCACCAAAGTACTTGATCTTAAGCTTGTTGGAAAGCTTGGAGTTGTGAGATTCTTCTTCCTAAGGTAACTAGAACTCCTTTCATCTCTTAGTTGGCTAAACTCTTAGAGATTCATGAGATTTTATGATTATGTTCTTGGGAGAAATTTCATAAGAATTGGTTGTGAATGGTTTTTGTTCCATGAAAGTTGTTCATGAGGGTTTAGTAAGCATGTGTAGGCTTTGTTATTTCAATTTTCCACGAGTTTGTGAGAATCTCATGAGAAAAGTTAGGGTTTTGAAAGTTTAGAGTATTGATCAATTACATGAGGTTATGTTGTAAGGTTTTGAAAAGAAACGTTGTCTTTGAACCTTTGGGCAAAAGGGAAATGCGTTGTATGGTTTTGTTTTAGAAAATCCGATGAAAAATATTTTGGGGTTTATGAAAATATTTCCTAAGTGTTTTGTGTAGTGTTTTTGGGGTCAAAGTGGTTTAAAACTCTTGTGACATGTGGAGTTGCTTTTCGCTTTGAAAACATGTTTGAAAATGATTACCGGACGGTTAAGGCCCGTAATAAAACTTGTGCTTGGATTTGGTTTTGGTTTTGGAAATGAAAATCAAATAACTTGCACTCGAAGCAACCAACAAGCTTTCGGAAATGAATTGCTTGCTTATGAAAATGGTTTGCTTTTGTGCCTTGAAAAAGTGTTGGGAACTAATAGAATCAAACTAGGTCTGGTTGGGGAAAAAGGTGGTGTGAGTTGCTGTTTTTGCTGTCATGACAGGTGCAACTCGCCGGGCGAGCGTTTACTCGCCAAGGCGAGTGTCACAGGTCATGAACACGCCAGGGCGAGCTCCAGAGCGAGTAAGACCTGTTGTCTCTGCCTTCACTCGCCACCAACTCGCCAGGGCGAGCTCTGAGAGTTGAAATTTTGGATTCTGATTTCTAAACTTGGTTTTTAACTTTCTAATCCCTTTTTATTAATTTATGGAAGTGGCGGGGATTGGAAACGAGTTTTTCGGGTACTCGGAAAGTGTGTGGCTTGTAACGCAAGAAAACGGCCATTTTGCATTTCAAATTATTTAAGACTTTGGCCTACTATTTTGGGTCCTAAAAATAGTACAAATAACTCATGGGGGTTGATCAATATGGTGGAATTTGGTATGGTATCCGAAAGAGTGGATTTTCCTTAGGAACCTTTAGGTTTTGGTGTAGTTTCAATACTATTGGTTAGAGAACAATGTATTGATTGTTGCGCTGCTTATTTTAGGAAGCGCGAGTTGTAGAATTATGCGAGAAAAGTTAACGGAAGCTTGCTGAGGTAAGGGCATCACTTTATTTCTGTCTTTTCACTGAGTTATAACATGTTTGTTGGTTATTTTCGGTGATGCGTGTTTGTGTGTTTGGCATGTATGTGTTATGTATTCTCGTGATGAGAAAGTGTTTACAATACGTGCGTTGTTTTACATATGATTGGAGATGTATGTATGAACATGTGGGTGAATACGTATGATTGGAAATGTATGTATGTTTGTTGTGGTTTGTTACATATGATTGGATATGTATGTATGTTGTTGGGATGATTTACATATGCTAGGGAGGTATGTATTTGTTGCATTAGTATACATGGGGAATCGTATGCTCATGCATTGTTAGTGCGTAGTGGCGGGAGTGGACTACGAGGTGTGGTTGCGGGAGTGGACCCACCTGATTCTTATAGGGTTTTATTGAGTTCAATACATGGTTGCGGGAGTGAACCATGGGGTGTGATTGCGGGAGTGGATCCACCTTAATCCTTTGTGATTTTGTTGAGTCGATACATGGTTGCGGGAGTGGACCATGGGGTGTGATTGCGGGAGTGGATCCACCTTAACCTTGTGATTTCGTTGGTGTTTTAGTAGGGGTTGGACCTACAGTTCTGGAGCTCATGCATTGTGGTAGCTAGGGTTAGTACCACGCATTGTAGAGGTTGCATTATAGGCTATGTGTGCATTGCTTATATGAACCTGTTGGTGGGAATTGCTTTGGTGGTTAAGAGCTTTCTCTTGTGTCTATGGAATTATTGTTATGTGTACAATCTTTCGCACCGATTATATATATACATACTATATATTTTGTGGTGACCCTTTCTTTCATTTGCGGGCTCATCCCACCCAGATGATGGGTTAGGTCGTGGTGACGACGGTGGCAGTTCTAGGCCATAGTGAGCACGTGGTGAAGCTTAGTATAGTTAGACTATACGCCGGTGTGTTTTGTGCACCGTGCTTTTTGGTTAGCATAGGGTTGTCTAACTTGTTTTGTTGTAAGTATTTGAATACTTAGACTTGGATTGTAATTATTCAGGAATACACTTTGCTTGTCGAAGCACCTTATGGTAATGAGTTCTTTTGTATATTTGAATGTCGGCTCATTTAAAATATTCTATGCGCACTCTGAGTGTTAGTTGAAAAAGAAAAAAAAAAGTCTTTTCTGGCCTTTGAAAAACGGGTTGTTACATAATGTGTGTAATTGGAGTACATATGCTCTAATTTTTTGGTGATTGTTCGTGTTTTAAAGCCTAATTTATTTGATGGCCAGAATATTAAGCAGGATATGATAATTATATCATATCCTTTTTTTGAACTGCAAATAAATACTTTTGACTGGATAACACTAAACAATCCTATTCCCACACATGACCAGAAACATCACCTGAATATAACAAACAGGGGACAAAAACAACAACACAATATCACCACGACAGAGGTTCAGAAAAAACAGAAAACCAGAGAACCGGATAAACCAGAAGAACCAGAAAAATAGAACGAGAAGCCTCACCGCATTATGCAATCTCCCGGATTCCAAATCCATTCATACAAAAGACTAGAAACCTTCGCCGTCTTGTGGAGATACCATTGTCATGAGATACGCTGAATTTTATCAACCGTTTCATCAACATTAAGTTTGAATTATTAAACACCCGATCATTTCTCACCCTCCAAAGAACCCACACATAAGCAAGCCATACAATTGATATTCCTTTCCTAATCTTTTTATTACCACCAGTCCCAACCAATATAGCATAAGACATCATAGGGTCCAAGGGAAGAACAATCATCACTCCAAGCCTTCTGTTCACTGCATACCAAACAGCTGTTGCGAACCTATAATGCAGAAATAAATGACATGAAGTTTCAGCCAGTTCGCCGCACAAAGGGCAAGACGTGTCTTCAGCCAGTTCGCCGCACAAAGGACACGAAGTTACATATAGGGATTTTACCGAGAAGCCTTGAACGACATCTGGACTCCACACCCAAATATATATCCTCCGCCTCCGTAATGACGACATTATTGATTATCTCTTGGAGCTCGTGAAACAAGTCTTCCTCCCAAACAAAGAAGTTTCTACGCCACCTCATATCCCATCTCCAAATACCGTTGATTCTAGATCCCACTTCCCATACCAACTTATCTTGTTGAACCGACATACTAAACAATCTAGGAAAACGATGTTCTAAGGATTGGTTCCCCACCCAAACATCTTTCCAAACCTTAATAGTATTACCACACCCCATCTTCTTCACCGCCACTTGTTCAAGCCATCGAACACCACTATCCAACTTACATAAATCCTTCCACCAAGAAGAGCACCCACGCCCAAGAGAAGTCGGGTCAAGTCTCACTTCCTAACACCGCATTTCCATATTTAGCCACCAAAACATTCTTCCACACCTCATCTCCCTCCGTAAGTAACTTCCAACGCCATTTTGATAGAAGGCTCAAATTAACTAAACGGAGATCCCTTATTCCCAACCCCCCCTCCGTCTTCGGTTTGCAAATTTCCGCCCATTTAACCCAACTAATCCTTCTCCTCGTCGAAAGACCTCCCCAAAGGAAATTGCGTTGCCCACGAACAATCTCCCTCCACACCTTCACCGGCATTTTCAAATAAGAGAGGTAAAAAAGAGGAATTGAATTAAGAACCGCATTGATCAATACAATCCTTCCTCCCAAACTTACGTATTTATTCCCCCATGCCCCCAACCTCCGTTTAAGAACCTCCAACATAGGGACCCAAGTTGAGTAACAGTGCGGATTGGCTCCAACCGGAAGGCTTAGATAAGTAAAAGGAAAATTACCTATACGACAATTAAGGAATCCGGAGGCCATATGAAGAAACTCATCCGGCACATTAACACCAATTAAATAACTCTTCCAAAAATTCACTTTCAACCCCGATGCCAACTCAAACCCTCTAAGGATAGCCTTGAGTGCCCACAAATTATCAATTGTCGCTTCCCCAATACATAAAGTGTCGTCCGCATATGATAAATATCCTGTTTTAATCTTTTGTTTGATGCACCAATGTGATATGATAAATTATTTCCTTTTTTAATCCTATCCTATCACTTATTTGTAATTTTTATCCTAAGTTTTTGCTGGGTTCGAATTATCCTGTCAGCGAAAGGATAAGTGAATCCTTAATTTATTTCTCTCTCTCTCCCTCTCTCTCTTTCTCTCTCTCTCTCTCTCTCTCTCCTCCCTCTCTCTCTCTTATCTCTCTCTCTCTCTCTCTCTCATGTTACATTTCAATCTTTATGTTTGGGGAACGTTGATTAAGAAGATCAAATATGCACCAAATGTTATCTTATAATTCATTATAATGTGTGCACCAAATACATGATATGATAAGTGTTTATCTTGTCACTATCATTTCCTGTTCTTATCCATCTCTTTATCCAATCATATTTCTATCCTATCCTGACCATCAAACAGGCCCTAAAAGCTTTATTGGGTGCTTGCTTGGTTTTTTTGGTTGATTACCATTTGTACTTTCCTTCATTAGTGGGTTTAATGCTATTTGTACGCATTGTCATTTTGATCATATATATATATGGGTTTGCTAATTTAGACCCACTTAAAAATATGTGGGTCTAAATTAGCAATGTGCACATTTTTACTTTGGACAAAAAAACCTTGATATTTGTTTATTTTACATTAGGAAATTGAGGGTTAGTTAGGTAAATGTTATTAAATGATGTGCACCCACTTTGCTAATATAGACCCCCTTAATTATATATATATATATATATATATATATATATATATATATATATATATATATATATATGCAACCTAAATAAACAACCTAGGAAATAACAAAAAAGACATAATTAACCTTGTTAATTTACACCCACATTATTTCTTTCTTAGTGTATGATTTGGATTTTTCGTTGTAAAAAAGAATTGATGATTTTGATAAGAACAAATTTTGTTCCTATCAAAATCATAAACAAATAAAGTGGATGTAAATTAAGGTAAATATGAAAGTTACAAAACTAACACTCCAGTTACTAATTTTGTCAAGAAGAATTCATAATATATTTAACTGTTGATTTGTGGGAATCTTGCACTACTGAGACTTATATTTGTTTGACCGCGCGCTCATTTTGTCGACGCGAATTGGAAGTTTAATAGTAAGGTTCTCAATGTGTTCTAGTTGAAAGTTTGGGAGTTGAAGATGAAGGTATAAAGAGAATGGCTGAAAGGATGATGAGCGAGTTTGAGAAATATTGGGATGAGTATAGTGTTATTCTTGCACTGAGCAGTTCTTGACAAAATCATAAACAAATAATGTGGGTGTAAATTAAGGTAAATATGAAAGTTACAAAACTAACCCTTAAATTACTAATTTTAAATAATAAATACTAATGATATTTTGGTCCAAAGTGAAAATGTGCACATTGCTAATTTAGACCGACATGTTTTTAATTAAGTGGGTCTAAATTAGCAAACCCATATATATATATATATATATTATATTTACAATTCAAAAAAAAAAATGATCAACAACTTTGTTTGGTCACAAGTTTTACAATTGTTTGATTTTGATTTCAAAGTTTCAATTGCTTGATTTTAACTTTGAAGTCTCATATTGCTCGATTAGTACCATTCAAATATTTGGTAACTATGAATATTGTAAATTTTATTTTTAACCTCTGCAAAAAATATCACGTTTTGGTCCCCCGATATTTATTGTGGGGGAATTTAACTTTTGGTCACCACTTTTTAACTCAACTCATGTGTACTCTTAAATTTTTTGAATGAGTTTTTTATCTATATTTATAATATTGTAAAAGCTCCATCACATATTTGTATCGTTAACCCTTTTGAACTTAAAAAATTAATTTAAATAATTACAATTTTTTTTGTATTACCGGTCCACTAAGTGTGTTTAAGAAAAAAACTCAACATATTATTATATTGAAGAGGCATTTACTAAGCGTTCTAAAAGGGCAAATAAAATCCCTTGATCAACTTATATGTTGAAATTAGTCAAAAAAAAACTTATATGTTGAAAATATTTTATTGCTGTTAACTTTGCAGAATTTTATGCACTATAAATTGATCAAATTGTTTTCTATTTTGCAAATGAAGAGGAAAATAAAATGACTAAAACCCTCAATTTTATTTCCGCAATAACTTTATTTATTTCCCTATCTCTTACTACAAAGGAGCCTGTGAGTTATCCAAATATGATAAGAACATATATCAAATGTGAATCAAATAAAAATTGTTTTGAATTACTTGCTGCTACTCATAGATTTCTAGAATTTCACCATTTAGAATGCAAGGAAGGCTTTTGTCATATCATTCCCAATGTAGTGATCGAAGAATGAATTCTACGAGTAACAACTAATAATTATATTTTTATCTCTTGGTTTTTAATTTCACGCACCTTGTAAATTTGATTTGTACACTAAAATATTATGATGAAATGAAATAAAATGATTTTCATCTCTCTTGTTTTACTTTGAAGCCCATAACTTTAATTCTATATATGATATGATAATATTGTTCAAACTCTTTCTCACCATGTAGTTAAGGAGGTGGTGGTGGTGCGACGAGGATACTGCCATTCAAACTCTTTTTCGGTCAGTCAGGCTATGTTTGCGCTGTTCTGTGTGGTGGTGGTCGTGGTGCAACGGAGATCTTTCCGGTGAAGGTGTTTCCGATCGATTCTGATACCGGTGAGGAAATCGATTCCGGTGCCGGTGAGGTGTTCCAGCCCTCTGCGTTTTGGATCCGTTTCCGGATCTGGTGGTCGTTCATCTCTGATTCCGACTATGTTCTGTTCCGTTTTGGTGTGTTGGAGCGGATCTGTTGGCTTTGGTTTTCCGAGCTCCGGTGATGGCGTTGGTGTGTTATGTGTGTTTTGGGTGTGTTTTTCACTGTTTTCTGGCGGCGGATCTGACGATGCAACGGTGTTTATCCGACGGGTTTCGACGGTGTGGTGATGGTGGGTGAAGGTGCTGAGGAGGTGTTGTGGTGGTGGGTGTTTAGATGTTGATGCGGTGGTCTTGAGATTTGGGTTTTAAAGGTGCTTTGGTGGTGTGGTTGATGTCGTGTGCGATTGGTTTTCTTTGGTACGGATTCTCTGACCGTTCTCCAAATCTGTTGAGATTTGCAGGTCTCTGTATTTGGTTGACCTATATCACGTCGGTGTCGACTGCTTTGACTCATTGCTTAGGTTCTCGTTCTACCGGTTTGGTGATGGTGGCTGGGTTGTTGCAATTAATGAAGTGTTTCCCTCCGTCAAATCTGCGTCGGTGCTTTCTTTTCCGAAATCTTTGCCGACGCTCATGCAATGATAGTGCAAATGTAGACTTTTTGCTTATACCAGAAGCTTTTGGCGGTCTCCACCGAGCTGGATGTTTTGGTGAGTTGCAGTTTGCTCAGATCTATGTAGAGTGTATTTGTTGTCGGCGTTGTTATTTGGAAGTGACGAGTTAATTTTGGCAAGGGTGTTTTCTGTGGGAGATGTTTTTATATTGCTTCACTTTAGTTTCATTGTCCCTTTCTGGATTAGGTGTTAGTGATTCAGTGTAAGGGGTGATTTCAGGTGGTTGTTTATTGTAATTTTGACTGGTTAAGGTGTTCTTATCATCTTACCTTTCGTTGTATGTTTTTCTGATAATCCCTTATACTTCTTGTTAAGGGGATTTATCCTTTAATAAAATTCAGCCGATTCAAAAAAAAATATGATAATATTGTTCGTTGTAGTTTAAGATTTTTCAAGAAAATTTAATTTACATTTAAACAAGAACATAATAAAAAATGTTCACACATGATAAAAGAGAGTACAAGGAGTACTTAGAGCATAAATATTGGTAGTGTTGTCTTTTTCCATGTAATGCCACTGTGCTAGAGTGGTGTGGATGTTTGACGAGATTTTTTGTAGCAAGTAATAGAACCGTTTCCAACGTATACTACGGTGTCTTTCCTATTGTTTATTGTAATATTGCAGCAGTTTTTTAGTTAAAATAAATGCAAAAAGAATGGTATGAATATATATTGTGGTGCTCATGTTAGAGTTTTGGAAGAATACTATCAAGAAAATCTACCTACGACGATCTAGATTTAAAGCAGTTTACATTAAAAAAAGTATGGCTTTTAGTGACAAAAAACATTACCACTATTCACTACGAGTTAATCCTCCATTCGTAAAGACATGAGAACGAATATGTTTTCGATTTATACCTACGGACAATTACTTGAGCTAAAAGGCTCGAGTAATTGTGTCAAGGAAATTAAGTTTTAGCAACAGACGTGTAAATTATAGCAACACATTTTGTAAAGAATAAACTTAGATCAAGCTTGAAAGTGAGAAGAAGACCATGAAACCTACACTAACAAAAATCAATGATCAACAACTTTGACTGATCAGAAGTTTTACAATTATTTGATTTTGATTTCCAAGTTTCAATTGCTTGATTTTAACTTTGATATCTCAATTGCTCGATTAAAACCCTTCAAATATTTGGTAACTATAAATATCCTAAATTTTATTTTTAGACTCTACAAAAAATATCACATTTTGGTCCTCCAATATTTACTGTGGGGGAATTTAACTTTTGGTTACTACTTTTAACTCAACTCATGTGTACTCATAACATTTTTGAATTAATTTTTTTTATTTATATTTATAATATTGTAAAAATTAATTCCACAAAAAATTATAACTTTTTAACAAAAAATGAATTTTTAAAAGCTAAAAACTTAGTTTTTTTTTATTTATTTTATTGATCCCATGTGTTAAATAATGTTAAAATTTTGTATGAAAGATTTCTATAATGCAATAAATATGGCCGCAAAAAATAATTTAAATTTTTTAGTATATACAAGAGTTGACTTAAATTATGTATCAAAAACTGTGAGGAAAACATTTGGGGACCAAAAACTTATATATTTTTTTAAAAAAAATATATCTATGAAGTTTATGTGTAATTAAGGTAATTACACTTAATTGAAAGACAAACATAAAATTGTGGCAGCTATAGGTGGCTAGGCTGGTTTAATTTCTTGCTTTTGGGTATCATTTATTGCTTTTGTTTGTAGCTTATTCTATTTGTCACCGAGTACTTCTGGTACTCCTCTTTTGTATTATGGTAGTAGGCATGGCAATGGGGCGGGGCGGGGACGGATTTTGCCTTCCCCAAACCCAAACCCATATAGTTCGTGTTTTCCCCAAACCCATCCCAATTTCAAGCGGGGATAAAAAGTATAACTCCAAACCCAAACCCAACGGGGATCGGGTATCCCGACGGGGTTCGGGTATCCCCGTTATACCTCTTCCAACATAAATTTGGATTGCATTTTAATATTTTTTAATTAAAAAAAAAAAGTTAAAGGCCCCAAAATTATTTTGTTTCAATGATATTTTTTTAAATAAAGAAAAGAAATAGAGAAAATAGTTTGTTTAATACTCAAATTAACGATAAAAATAAACATATGAATGTAATTTAAGAGATTGTTTAAGGATTTCTAATTTAAAAGAGGTAAAATATAATTTTAATATAAGCGGGGCGGGTTCGGGGACGGGTTCGGGGTGGGTATCAATGTTCCCATTACCCGCCCCAACCCCGTCTTTTGAAATCCGGGAAAACCCAAACCCGTACCCAAACCCAGTCAACTCGGGTTTTCCCCGTCAAAACGGGTATGGTTTGGGCGGGTACCCGCGGGTATGGGTTTTGTAAGACCCAAGATTTCACTGTACAGTTTTTCTAAGGAACTTTAGTGTCGGCTAAGTTTTTAGGGTTTTTAGTAGAACGGTTTTGTGTGTATCGTCGTATAAATGAGATTTTTGCTGAAACGGAGCCTGTTTTGTGCTCGAGCGCTGGAAAGGCACAGACTTTCGGGTCGTGGTCCTCTTTTAAGTATGAGGAGATTTCTGTGAAGTCAGAATGACGAGTTTTGGATTATTCTTGTTTTTGGAAAATCGAGTAGGATTTTACCCGTCGTTGTAAAATCTTACTGCGTCTGTTTTGAGTGAGGTTTCGGATGGGAGTTTTATATATCTGCGCGAGTTAGGATATGTCCTGAGATTAATTTTCTAAGGTATGGAAGAAAATTACAGTCGCGGAAAAGGATTCGGCGATAAGTTTTTGAAATGTTAAACGTTAGACGTTCTTTCCGTAGGTTTTAAGTTTTTGTGATTTACGTTCGTCGCGACGCGCGAGAGCTGAGTACGTGTCTTGTTTTGGAAGATTGGATTTAATCTTGTGTTGATTCATAAAGCAATTTGATCCAATGGCTAGGGATTAAGCTTGGACTTTTGTTTTTGATCCAAGGGTGGTGAGTTAGCAAGAGCTTTGCATAGTAAGGAGGTTTGGTCACTTGGTGGACTTAGGAAATTTTCACAATTCACTCATTTCTTTCTCTCTTTCACGTGGACTCCATTTCTTTCTTAACCTTCATCACAAATTTTCATTTCCTCACCATTTCACTCCATTTCAAGCTTGGAAGCTTAGTGGAAAGTTGTAGAGAATCACTTTCTTAAGGTAACCCTCTCTTCTCATCTCCTAGGTTGGTAGATTTTTAGAGTTTTGAGGTTTTTGGGTTTATGTTCTTAAGAGGGTTTGGTGAGAAATGTTGTTCTTGCTAGTTTTTGTTTCATGAAAGTTGTTCATGAGAGTTTAGTAAGCATGCTAGGCTTTGTGGTTTCAATTTTCCATGAGTTGGTGAAAATCTCATGAGAAAAGTTAGGGTTTTGGTTTGGTTATGTATTGATCAATAACATGTGGTAAAGTTGTAAGGTTTTGAAAAGAAAAGTTGTATCTGAACCTTTGGGCGAAAGGGAAATGCGTTGTATGGTTTTGTTTTAGAAAATCCGATGAAAAATATTTTGTGGTTTATGAAAATATTTCCTAAGTGTTTTGGGTGGTGTTTTGGGGTCAAAGTGGTGTAAAACTCTTGTGACATGTGGTGTCGCTTTTTACTTTGAAAACATGTTTGAAAACGATTACCGGACGGTTAGGGCCCGTAATAAAACTTGTGCTTGGATTTGGTTTTGATTTTGGAAATGAAAATCAAATAACTTGCACTCGAAGCAACCAACATGCTTTCGGAAATGTGTTGCTTGCTTATGAAAATGGTTTGCTTTTATGCCTTGAAAAAGTGTTGGGAACTAATAGAATCAAACTAGGCTTGGGTTGGAATAAGGAGTTGTGAGTTGCTGTCTTGTGCTGTCATGACAGGTGCAACTCGCTGAGCGAGTGGTTACTCGCCAGGGCGAGTGTCACAGGTCCTGACAACTCGCCAGGGCGAGCTCCAGAACGAGTAAGACCAGTACTCTCTGCCTTCACTCGCCACCAACTCGCCAGGGCGAGCTCTGGAACCTAAAATTTTGGATTCTGATTTCTAAACTTGGTTTTTAGCCTTCTAATCCCTTTTTATTAAATTATGGAAGTGGTGGGGATTGGAAACGAGTTTTTCGGGTACTCGGAAAGTACGTAGCTTATAACGTAAGAAAACGGCCATTTTGTATTTCAAATTATTTAAGACTTTGGCCTATTGTTTTGAGTCCTAAAAATAGTATAAATAACTCATGGTGGTTGATCAATACGATAGATTTTGGTATGGTATCCGAAAGAGTGTATTTTCCTTAGAAACCTTTAGAGTTTTTGGGGTTTTGATGTAGTTTCAATACATTGGGTTTGGAAACGATGTATTGATTGTCCGTTGCTTGTTTTAGGGAGCACGTAGTGTTGTGTGAACGTTTTGTTGACGGAAGCTTGCCGAGGTAAGGGCTCCACTTTATTTCCGTCTTTTCAAACGGTTTTGTTAAACATGCTTTAGATTTTGCTGTGTTGCAATTGGTGGTGTGCTTGGCATGTTTTTGTGATGTATTCTCGATATGAGATCGTGGTAAATACATGATTCGTTGTTTTACATATGATTGGATATGTATGTATGAACATGTGATTAAGTACATATGACTAGATGTATATGTATGTGTTGTTGTGGTGTGATTACATATGCGTGTACGATATGTATGTGTTGCATTAGCATATAAGGGGAATCGTGTGCTCATGCATTCATAGTACGTGGTTATCGGGAATGGATCACGGGGTGCGATTATCGGGAATGGATCCACCTTACTCCTACGGGAATTATTGAGTCCAATAAGCGGTTATCGGGAATGGACTGCGGGGTGCGATTATCGGGAATGGATCCATCCTAACCCTTTGTGGTTTTGTTGATTATGATTACTCTTCCGGAATTCATATGCATGTGGTAATGGGGAATCTACCACACTCATTGTAGAAGTCTGCATTAGGCTTGATGTGCATTATATATATAAGCCCGTTGGTGGGAATTGCTTTTGTGTTAAAGAGCTTTCTCTTGTGTATGTGGAATTATTGTTATGTGTACAATCTTTCGCACCGGTTATATATATATACTTTTATTTTGTGGTGACCCTTTCTTTCATTTGCGGGCTCATCCCACCCAGATGATGGGTTAGGTCGTGGTGACGACGGTGGCTGTTCCAGGCCCCAGTGAGCGGCTGGAGTTTTAGCTTAGTTAGACTATGCGCCGGTGTGGGTTGTACACCGTGCTTTTTGGGTTAGGCATAGGATTCTAACTTGTTTTGTTGTAAGTATTTTAATACTTAGACTTGGATTGTAATTATTCAGGAATACACTTTGCTTGTCGAAGCACCTTTTAGTAATGAGTTCTTTTGTATATTTGAATGCCGGTTCATTTAAAATATTTTATGCGCACTCTGAGTGTTAGTTGAAAAAGAAAAAAAAAATAATGCCCTTTTTGGCTTGTGAAAAATGGGGTGTTACAATTTGGTATCAGAGCACGGCTTTAAATCTTCAAAGGGAAAGTGTATACTTGAGTCGTTAGTCCAGAGTCGGTTAGAACGTAACTAGGGTTGAGTTAGTTCTAGTGTTTGTTCTGTGTCGGGTTATGAGTTAGTAACCGTTGGATGAGATTTTCTGTTGAGACTCAAATGTTTGGATGAGGAATCTAATCAGAATTGGTATTGTGCAGAATAGAATGCCTCCAAGAAGGGCACCTGCAGCCCCTAGGGCAGATGACAACGAGATGTATCAGATGGCTCATGCCATGAATACGATGGCAGTTGCTGTGACTGCCCAGACCCATGCGAAGACGCAGAGGGATGTAGAGAAGCGTGAGAGGGAGATCATTGCTGCTGGATTTAGACTTCTCACCAGTTTCAACCATCAGGCTCCTCCTAAGTTTAGTGGGGAGGGAGGTCCTGATACTGCGGATTTGTGGCTTCAGGCGATGGAGAGGATCTTTGGGGCAATCCATTGCCCGGAAGAAGAAAGGGTGGTATTAGCTACCTATCAGTTGCAGGGTAGTTCTGAATATTGGTGGGGGAGCACCAGGCTCCTTATGGGAAATGCTGATGAGGAGATAAATTGGGAGAACTTCAAGAGGAGATTCTTAGCTAAGTACTTTCCCGAGACTGCGAGGGAGAGGTACGGAGAGAAGTTCCTGCAGCTACGGCAGGGGGGCATGAAGGTAGAAGTCTATGCCAAAAAGTTTGAGTCACTATCCCGTTACTTCCGTTTCTTTAGAGATGGGATAGATGAGGCCTATATGTGTCGTCGCTTCCAGGATGGTTTGAGATATGAACTGCAAGACGCAGTGGTGCCGTTGGGCATTCGTCAGTTTCAAGTCTTGGTAGAGAAGTGCCAAGAGGTGGAGGATATGAGGAAGAAGCGGGAGAACCGCCAAGGTGGTTTTAGTGCAGGAGGACCTAGTAATTCTAGTGGTCAGAATCCGAGTTCGGGTCAAAATAAGAGGAAGCAAGGGAATGAGTCTGATAACCGTTCCCAAAATAATAGAGGACCCGGTCGCTCTGAGAATCAAGAGACTCAGGGGAGTCGGGGTGGAGAGAAGCAAGGTTGCTTCAGATGTGGACAAGCGGGGCATTATGCAAACGAATGTCCGAGTCCGGGGAATATTTGTTTCAACTGTCGAAAACCGGGTCATTTTGCTAGGGATTGCAAAGCCCCAAAGGCCGGGTCGTCGGCGGATGTGGCACAAGGAGCTCGACCCGTTGCTAGAGGAGGTGCCTACTGTATGGGCACTGGAGTGAGCGGTCAGACCGGTAATGCCATGCATGGGGATTACTAGTTGCAGGTAACACTTTACTGCATTGATTTTTGTTTGGGGGCAACCCACTCTTGCATGTTTGGAAGTATGCTGTTTTGACTGGGTTTTGTTTGTTTGTCATGGCTTTTATTTGGTTTTGAATGTTCTACTATGTAAAGGACTTAGTAGTAGTTATAGCATGTTGCGCCGTTAGTGGTAAGTTGGAATTACGTGTGTCACACGTCAAGGGTCAGTGCACCTAGTGTCGTTGATAACAAGTATGCGAATAGTGGATACCTTAAGAGTTAAGGTAAGCGTGTGGGATCTAGTAGATCGATGAGTTAGCCGCGAAGGAATGTTAGTTGTTGGAAAGAGTCGCTGAGAATGAGTAAGAGAAAAGCACATGAGAATGTGGCTTATGTCAATGGAGGATTGGCGAATGGAAATTCCCTCCCACATAATTTGGAAAATTATGATTGTGCGTGTATATTACGGATTCAAAAGCACCACCTGAATGGATGTCATGACTGTGCGTGTGTTGTATGTGGAAATAAGAAGGATAAGAAATTGTCTAATGGCATGTTGATGGGAGTTAGTAGAGCTTTGGTTCATTGTAGTGGTTACAATGAAGAGAGACGTGGTATGATGGAAATCGGTTTTGAGTAAGTGTAAGGGATTCGGATGTTGTCAACAAGGATGGTTGGACAATAGTAATGTGAGGAATACCCTAAGAGTTATTTTGAAGGTAGGTACCTCGACGAGAGTGGTGAGGTCGAAGCAATTAAGAATGGTCAGAGTGACCAACTCTTTTGAGTAAAAGAGGATTTAATTACAAGAGGAAAGGAACTCAAGAGAGAGTTCAGAATTAGAATGGAAATACGATGTGAAGAGGATGTGCGCCGACGATGGTAGTCGACGAGGATAAGCGTTTTGTCTAAGGCACGCGAGATTTATCTAAGTGTCGTTTGGAAGTAATGTGAACATATAAGGAACCGATTCTGGGGAATTGGGGATTTGGATAAAAGGAGTCCAAGAGAAGTAGATGGTATGGTTTGGCAAGTGTCAAGACTATGAGGAATGTAATCACCAACTGGAGGTTGGGATTGTTTTATTTAAGTCGTGTGTGGAAAGTGATTCGCATGTGAGCATGCGGTTTCGGCGTATTCATTGAGTTGCGGACTCATGGATATTGGTAAGGTGTGAAGTTCTTCCTAAGAGAAGATAACTTGCTCAGAATGTAGTGGTTTGGGTAGTACTTGTCGTAGTGGCACAGTACTACTAGTGGATGATACTCCACGGGTGCTTCAGGAAAGGAAGCATGATAGCTTAAGCTACGTGTCTTGAGCGTTGTGTCTTGCGACTTCGACCTTGTATTCGTAAGAGATCGAGGGAACATTAAGAAAAACCTCGAAAGATTTGTGGAACCCTTGTGACTCGGAGGACATTGAGCATAAGCGGAATGAGGCACCGTTTAAGTTGGGTAAAGATGGTCTAAACCACCATCATGATTGTCGACTATTCATTGACAAATTGAGGAACTGATCATCCTTAATCTCTTGTTGATAATAGACGGAGTCGTGTTGACTGGAAATGACTAGTTTTGCCGGCCTTGTTGGTGCGTAAAGAGTTTTTGATGTTTCTTTTTGGAGGGTAGCCACTCACAACTTCGTGTGAAACTAATGGAGTGGGCTATGCCGCGGAGGCGGAAAAAGGTGACCTCGTGAACTTGTCATGTTGACCTAGGATCCTTGGGGAACTAGAGTGTTTGAACCTTCGTGGTAAAGTAAATTTTTGGGTGGTGGACTCATTGTGTGATGTCTAGCTTGTGACTAGAGTTTGAAACCAGTGCGATCTTGTTAAGGGTCGCGGTTGGTGCACGGTTGTGCCAGTGTGTTGGTGAGAGTGTCTGTGTGACTTCACCCGGTGTTAGCATCTGTGTGGCTGCACCTAATCCTGAGGGATTTTGTTGTGTTGGTGATGGTAATAATTAGTTGAGTTGTTACTCTTACCTTTACTTTCGAGGACGAAACTTCTTTTTGGAGGGTAGTAATGTAAGACCCAAGATTTCACTGTACAGTTTTCCTAAGGAACTTTAGTGTCGGCTAAGTTTTTAGGGTTTTTAGTAGAACGGTTTTGTGTGTATCGTCGTATAAATGAGATTTTTGCTGAAACGGAGCCTGTTTTGTGCTCGAGCGCTGGAAAGGCACAGACTTTCGGGTCGTGGTCCTCTTTTAAGTATGAGGAGATTTCTGTGAAGTCAGAATGACGAGTTTTGGATTATTCTTGTTTTTGGAAAATCGAGTAGGATTTTACCCGTCGTTGTAAAATCTTACTGCGTCTGTTTTGAGTGAGGTTTCGGATGGGAGTTTTATATATCTGCGCGAGTTAGGATATGTCCTGAGATTAATTTTCTAAGGTATGGAAGAAAATTACAGTCGCGGAAAAGGATTCGGCGATAAGTTTTGGAAATGTTAAACGTTAGACGTTCTTTCCGTAGGTTTTAAGTTTTTGTGATTTACGTTCGTCGCGACGCGCGAGAGCTGAGTACGTGTCTTGTTTTGGAAGATTGGATTTAATCTTGTGTTGATTCATAAAGCAATTTGATCCAATGGCTAGGGATTAAGCTTGGACTTTTGTTTTTGATCCAAGGGTGGTGAGTTAGCAAGAGCTTTGCATAGTAAGGAGGTTTGGTCACTTGGTGGACTTAGGAAATTTTCACAATTCACTCATTTCTTTCTCTCTTTCACGTGGACTCCATTTCTTTCTTAACCTTCATCACAAATTTTCATTTCCTCACCATTTCACTCCATTTCAAGCTTGGAAGCTTAGTGGAAAGTTGTAGAGAATCACTTTCTTAAGGTAACCCTCTCTTCTCATCTCCTAGGTTGGTAGATATTTAGAGTTTTGAGGTTTTTGGGTTTATGTTCTTAAGAGGGTTTGGTGAGAAATGTTGTTCTTGCTAGTTTTTGTTTCATGAAAGTTGTTCATGAGAGTTTAGTAAGCATGCTAGGCTTTGTGGTTTCAATTTTCCATGAGTTGGTGAAAATCTCATGAGAAAAGTTAGGGTTTTGGTTTGGTTATGTATTGATCAATAACATGTGGTAAAGTTGTAAGGTTTTGAAAAGAAAAGTTGTATTTGAACCTTTGGGCGAAAGGGAAATGCGTTGTATGGTTTTGTTTTAGAAAATCCGATGAAAAATATTTTGTGGTTTATGAAAATATTTCCTAAGTGTTTTGGGTGGTGTTTTGGGGTCAAAGTGGTGTAAAACTCTTGTGACATGTGGTGTCGCTTTTTACTTTGAAAACATGTTTGAAAACGATTACCGGACGGTTAGGGCCCGTAATAAAACTTGTGCTTGGATTTGGTTTTGATTTTGGAAATGAAAATCAAATAACTTGCACTCGAAGCAACCAACATGCTTTCGGAAATGTGTTGCTTGCTTATGAAAATGGTTTGCTTTTATGCCTTGAAAAAGTGTTGGGAACTAATAGAATCAAACTAGGCTTGGGTTGGAATAAGGAGTTGTGAGTTGCTGTCTTGTGCTGTCATGACAGGTGCAACTCGCTGAGCGAGTGGTTACTCGCCAGGGCGAGTGTCACAGGTCCTGACAACTCGCCAGGGCGAGCTCCAGAACGAGTAAGACCAGTACTCTCTGCCTTCACTCGCCACCAACTCGCCAGGGCGAGCTCTGGAACCTAAAATTTTGGATTCTGATTTCTAAACTTGGTTTTTAGCCTTCTAATCCCTTTTTATTAAATTATGGAAGTGGTGGGGATTGGAAACGAGTTTTTCGGGTACTCGGAAAGTACGTAGCTTATAACGTAAGAAAACGGCCATTTTGTATTTCAAATTATTTAAGACTTTGGCCTATTGTTTTGAGTCCTAAAAATAGTATAAATAACTCATGGTGGTTGATCAATACGATAGATTTTGGTATGGTATCCGAAAGAGTGTATTTTCCTTAGAAACCTTTAGAGTTTTTGGGGTTTTGATGTAGTTTCAATACATTGGGTTTGGAAACGATGTATTGATTGTCCGTTGCTTGTTTTAGGGAGCACGTAGTGTTGTGTGAACGTTTTGTTGACGGAAGCTTGCCGAGGTAAGGGCTCCACTTTATTTCCGTCTTTTCAAACGGTTTTGTTAAACATGCTTTAGATTTTGCTGTGTTGCAATTGGTGGTGTGCTTGGCATGTTTTTGTGATGTATTCTCGATATGAGATCGTGGTAAATACATGATTCGTTGTTTTACATATGATTGGATATGTATGTATGAACATGTGATTAAGTACATATGACTAGATGTATATGTATGTGTTGTTGTGGTGTGATTACATATGCGTGTACGATATGTATGTGTTGCATTAGCATATAAGGGGAATCGTGTGCTCATGCATTCATAGTACGTGGTTATCGGGAATAGATCACGGGGTGCGATTATCGGGAATGGATCCACCTTCTCATGCATTCATAGTACGTGGTTATCGGGAATGGATCACGGGGTGCGATTATCGGGAATGGATCCACCTTACTCCTACGGGAATTATTGAGTCTAATAAGCGGTTATCGGGAATGGACTGCGGGGTGCGATTATCGGGAATGGATCCATCCTAACCCTTTGTGGTTTTGTTGATTATGATTACTCTTCCGGAAATCATATGCATGTGGTAATGGGGAATCTACCACACTCATTGTAGAAGTCTGCATTAGGCTTGGTGTGCATTATATATATAAGCCCGTTGGTGGGAATTGCTTTTGTGTTAAAGAGCTTTCTCTTGTGTATGTGGAATTATTGTTATGTGTACAATCTTTCGCACCGGTTATATATATATATACTTTTATTTTGTGGTGACCCTTTCTTTCATTTGCGAGCTCATCCCACCCAGATGATGGGTTAGGTCGTGGTGACGACGGTGGCTGTTCCAGGCCCCAGTGAGCGGCTGGAGTTTTAGCTTAGTTAGACTATGCGCCGGTGTGGGTTGTACACCGTGCTTTTTGGGTTAGGCATAGGATTCTAACTTGTTTTGTTGTAAGTATTTTAATACTTAGACTTGGATTGTAATTATTCAGGAATACACTTTGCTTGTCGAAGCACCTTTTAGTAATGAGTTCTTTTGTATATTTGAATGCCGGTTCATTTAAAATATTTTATGCGCACTCTGAGTGTTAGTTGAAAAAAAAATAAAAAAAAATAATGCCCTTTTTGGCTTGTGAAAAATGGGGTGTTACAGGTTTTATTGCCATGCCTAGGTACAATGTTAATCTTTCCTATTTTATTTCTATATATATATATTTGCCATAAAAATAAAAAGAAAGACAAACATAAATTAAAATTGAATTTAACTTATATTTAACCAACAAGTTGTATCATTAATCCTTTTTAACTTAAAAAATAAATTTAAATAATTAGAAATATTTTTATGTTACCTGTCCACTAATTGTGTATAAGGAAAAAACTCAACACATTATTTTATTGAAGAGGCATAATTTACTAAGCGTTCTAAAAGGGCAAATAAAATCCATTGATCAACTTATGTGTTAAAAATATTTTATTGTTGTTAACTTTGCAGAACTTTATGCATTATAAATTGATCAAATTGTTTTCTATTTTGCAAATAAAGAGGAAATAAAATGACTAAAACCCTCAATTTTATTTACGCAATAATTTTATTTATTTCCCTATGTCTTACTACTGAGGAGATTGTGAGTTATCCAAATATGATGAGAACATTTACCAAATGTGAAACAAATGAAGATTGTATTGAATTACTTGCTGCTATGCATAAATTTCTACAATTTCACCATTTAGAATGCAAGGAAGGCACTTGTCATGTCATTGCCAATGTAGTGAAGAATGAGTTCTACGAGTAGCGACTAATAATTATATTTTTATCTCTTGGTTTCTTAATTTCACGCACCTTGCAAATTTGATTTGTACACTAGAATATTGATAATGAAATGAAATAAAATGATTTTATTTTCTCTAGATTTTGAAAGGTTAACCATCGAAAAAAGTTGGAAAACAATTGTTTTACTTTGAGGACCATAACTCTAATTCTATATATGATATTATTCTTATAGTTTAAGATTTTTCAAGCAAACTAAATTTACATTTAAACAAGAACATAATAAAAAAAATGTTCACATATCATAACAAAATAATATTTAACAAACCATTGTGTATTAGTATTTTTAACATGTTGTGTGGTAAAAGGTACATAGACTAACTAACAAATCTGAGGCTTATTTCACCCTCTTATAATATGGGAGCCATTTTTTTTTTTTTTTTTTTTAACAGCAAAAGATGTATTATATATATATATATATGGGTCAGGATCAAATGACACCAATGTGTCAAACTTAGTAACATGACACCTCCGATAATTCTTTATCGGATAATTGTATTACAAAATCAACCGTTGGATTCAAAGCTATTATTATATAGATCATGTTTATAAAATTTAACAACAATCGGAAATCATTTGATATGTCAATGAGATGCATAAAAACCAACGTCTTACAAAACTTCGTCAAAACCGTTAATTTTTATCCTTCTCTTTAACCCATCAAATGGTTTCCGATTGATGTTAAATTTTATAGACATGATCTATATAATAATAGCTTTGAATCCAACGGTTGATTTTATAATACAATTATCCGATAAAGAATTATCGGAGGTGTCATGTTACTAAGTTTGACACCTTGGTGTCATTTGATCCTGACCCTATATATATATATGAGTATAATGAGAATAAGTACAAGAGGTACTCGACCAACCCCAGTAAGACTAGTACATATTTAGTACTCAACCCAAGCAAAAATAATCCAAAATTACCTAGCTAAACAATCTAGAGGATTAACACACCATTCATAGAAAAGGCAAGGTGAGTTAATCTTTTTTGCTAGCAACCAATTCCAAGAAATATATTGTATCTCATCAAAGATTTTGGATGGTTCTACAATTTTTCGGATGGGAGCCATGTATATGTTTTACTTTTTTTTCGAACGACAAATATATTATTATTAAAAAAAGGGGCTACAAAACAAAGACGCCGTATATAAACGGAACACCAATGAAATACCAAAATAGACACCATCTAATAGAGGTCCACTTATAATCCCATTATTAGAAACTAACTCCCGATCTCGAATCAAAAGTGATCGGCCCATCAAAATTCAAAACGCAACTGCGTGAGCTAAAAGTTTATGAGAATCCGGTAGAATGAGAACCTAGGTAGATAAGTTTCAGCTCGCAGACAACGTTCCTCCAAACAGTTAACACCGACGCGGTAGAGGTCAACTAGATACACAAGAACCATGCAATTATCAACGGATTTGGACAACAACAGGGATTCAAAAAGAATCCTGCTAACCTCAACATATTTGGAAAACGGTCAAAGAACCAAGTATCTAGAAAAACCAAGCACACATCATCAACCACACACCGATGGTGTCTGATCCAAACGCCACCACATCAACTCCTCATCACCTTGAACCACCACCCCAACACGACACCAACACCCACCAAACCACCGTGTAAAAACATTGTTGTTACTGTTAAAGGCTGAAAAAACTAGCCTTTGCTGAGAGCAAGGCCATTACAAGCCATTCCCAAGTCAACACCTATGAAAACCCCTCCTAATCATTCTGCCTACCTTAAATCACCACCCACCATCTTAGCACCTCCACCCCCACCACCTTAGAACCTCCACCTACCACCACACCACACCAGAATGGCCATAAGCAACAGAAAAAACACCCAGATCTGCTGTCAACCGTCAGCAGAAATTGCTAAAACCGAATCTACAACACATATCCAGCAAAACACCATCAACAGCCACACAAACCAAACAGATCTGCACTAGAGACAAAGCCGCCGGAACTTCATCGGAGCACGTCAGCGATTGCACGTATCTGGATTTTGGACCACCATGAACCGCTGGATTCAACGTCGGAATCGATGGTCGGAGTAGTGCGGATGACCAAGCCAATCATCGCACCACCCACCATGAAAATTATATCTTAATTTATGTTTTGGATTTAGAGGGAAGAAGATATATGGAACAAACGGGTGTAACATAGAAAGAAGACACCGATTTTGGTCTTGCTCTCACTCTGATCTCACTCTCTGTCCGATTTTTTTCGCCGCATTCCTCTTTCCTCTCTATAAATTGTTGTTCATTTTCTATCCCTCTCGTGATTTCTGCGTAAGTTAAATTCCAACACTCTAATTGAGCTATGTATTTGATTTAAACGCTATGAAATTCGTGTTTATTTTGCATATCACTGAATAATCACATCATCTCAATCCTTAGCAGCTTTGTCTTCTAATTCATTATTCATATCAACCTTAGCAGCTTTGTCTTCTAATTAATAAAAAATGAATTGAAATTTGGACCAATGTCTTACATAGGTTTAGAGATATGCATGTCTTAGAATGAATATACCCATGTCTTACATATATTTATGACGATCAAAAACTTATTTACCTTACAAAATAATGAATATTCACAATCAAAAAGTTTTTTATGTTACCTCTTCCCTAATGGTATTTAAGGGGTAATCTTCGTACAATATTGATTTAATGAAGAGATATTTACTAAACCCTCAAAGGGGCAAAATACAATCTATTGATTAACTTAACCGTAAAAAATATTGTTTGATGTTAACTTTACAAAACTTTATGCACTATAAATTGAAATTGTATTTACATTTTACATATGAAGAGAAAACAAAATATGACTAAAATTTTAAAGTTTGTTTTTACTATAATTTTATTTCTTTCCCTATTTCTTACTACAAATGGGAGTTTTAGTTTTTATCCAGATATAATTGAAACAGATACCAAATGTAAATCTCTTCAAGATTGTTATGAAAAATATACAAAGCATATATTTTTCCTTTTTCAATGCAGGTCCGGCGTTTGTCTAGCCATTTTCACGGGATGAGTCTCAAAGTTGATAAACGCCGTATTGAGAAGAATGATATGTTCTCCCAGTAGCGACTAATAATTATATTTTTATGTTTTCGGTTCTTCTTGATTTCACTCGCTTTACAACTATAATTATATTTTTATGTTTTTGGTCATGAAACTCCATGCGATCATAATCAAATAGTGTATGTAACCCAAGTGATGACGTGTTGTTTACCGTTCATAAATTTGCGGATTATTTAGAGTTTTTTTAAAAAAAATCACATAACTCAACAAAAAATAAAACTGTTCACATAAGATTACTTAAAAAAAATTTCACAAACCATAGTGTTTTATCTAAAATGTTTTTGTTTTAATATCTATGTCAAATTAATAATCATCATTTAAAAAAAATGAAAATAAACTAAATCATCACCTTTATAATTAAAATATCTGAATTACTATATATATATATATATATATATATATATATATATATATACATGATTAATCGATATATTTAAAACACAAATCAAATTTCCAAGAATTCTAATAAACCTAAAAACTATAAATATAGACAAGCCTATATTTCTTTTCTTCAAAATTCTCCATAAATCATTATTTTTTTATTATGACGATAGAACCCTACATTTACGGACTATCAATTTCCTCAAATTAGTAAGGATAAATTACCAAATATTAGTTTTAAGTATTACATTTAAAGATGAGCAAGTAAGCACTAATCAATCATTACTTTCTTTTTTTTTCTTTCTCTTTGTGCCCTTGTAATTGGGTCATATTTGAAGTTTCAATGAACAAAGTCATCACGAATCCTGACATCATCGCATTGATATACCGAAGAGACATTTACTAAGTGTTCTGAAGGGGCAAGTAGAACTCATTGATCAATTTAAGTGCTAAAAATATTTAATTATTTTAAATATTGCATGAATTTTATATCTTATAAATTGATCAAATTGTATTACATACCAAAAAAAATATGACTAAAAATATCAAGTTAATTTCCACTATAATTTTATTCATTTTTCTATTTCTTACTACAAAGGCAGCTGACAATAATTCAAAATTCATTCCAACATCTATCGAATGTAACTCAGACAAAGATTGTCCAGATATTTTTGTTGCATATTTCTCTTCCTATGCAATGTACATTGCTATGTGCTGGAAGGGCTTTTGTCAGAGAGTGGTTATGAAACCAAAGTAGACAAAAACAATATGCAGGGAAAAGTTATATTTATTTTTCAACTAATAAGAACAAACCATATACGTAAGTTTATATGTGATCCTTAAAAGTTTGTTAAAAGTTAGTTGTGGAAACTACATACAAATCTACTTATGTGCCTTGTTCTCATTGATTATTGGATAAATACTCCCAAATTAAGAAGAGGTAGAGTAAACTTCACATTAAATTTTTATTTTTGGTTTTGTAATTTCACGCACCTTAATTACCTTGCAACTATGACACTATACATTATTCTAAAAAGTTTGTAACTTATATCTCTCAATTGCATGAAATATGAGCCTTTATTCGCTTTCAAATGTAGGCCGTCCAACGTTTGATATTACTATTCCTCCAAAACACCTCCCATGGACAATGATCTGAGACCGTCTGTGGAAGGACCCATAAAGAGGGATAGTGTCAACTGCTAAATTCATCATCCTATCTACCGGAACATCGGCCCTTTCATCTAAATTCATGCCCATGATCAGTGTCATGATTTAAATATTATTTTTTTTGAATGACAAATATATAATATATAAATAAAAATATATAGAAAAGTCATGATTTAAATATATTTATTACCCATATAGCTGAACCTACTTAGTCAAATTTTTTAAGTATCTTTGCTAATTTTTGTACTCTTTTGTTTTTGTTAATCTAGTTTTCGTTGGCTTAGGAAATTGTGTTCCACATAAAGATGGTTTTACGTGGATCAATTAGTTAAAATAAAAGTTTATATTTCATTAGTACGTAGATTGTTTCTTAAACATCTTCAAGATGAAAATTGAATAAGATTATATGTAATATTAATTAAAAATAAGTAGCAGTTATATAAAAGATGAAAGAGCTATTTAAGAGCAAACAATTATTTTGACTTAGAAGATGGAGTGCCCCTAGACAATAGATGAACTGTGTGTTTTAGTACCAAATAGTTTAAAATACCTGGCTTTTATATGATACATACGAGTTTACTTAAATGTAGGGATCTAAAATTGTGAATGTAAAATATTTGAAGGGCCAAAATTTGATGAAATATTTTACTAGAACAATTTTAGAGATATTATATATAGGAACCAAAACATATTTAACATTAAAAAATAATAAATATCAATGATCTAATGAAGAGATATTTATATTACTCCATCACTAGTTTAAGGGACAAATTAAACTTAACACATTGATCTAATGAAGAGATATTTATCGAGTGTTGTAAAGGGGCAATTACAAGACAATAATCAACTTATGTGCTAAGAATATTTAATTGTTAATATTTGATGAGCTTTATATACTATAAATGGTTAAATCGTTTTCTATTCGATCGATTGTTGTATAGGAAGAGAAAGAAAAATATGGCTAAAACTCTAGATAAAGATAATTCCCACTATAATTTAAATTATTCTTTTCTTATTTCATTAGAATAAAATTTATAGGTTTTTTCTTAAGCAAATTTATAGAGTTTTTGGTCCTACATAAACCATGGTAGTTAATCCCGGATCCCAGAGCGGAGCGGCCAGCCCCAAAACTGGGATAGCGGCATCTCGGAGAGCGGAATGACTGGGATTCCGCTATTTTTTATTTATTTTAATTACATAAATAATACTATAAAGTATAAACATATAATGAATGAAAAATTAAAAAAACATCTCAAATCTATAAAAGATTCATAAATCAAACATTCAAAACACAAATCTCAAGTCTTGATCAAACATTACATCCAAATTACCAACAAAAGTCAAGCAAAATAGCAAATAAAGAAGCATGAAATTCAAGTCTCCAACACTTAGATTAATAAAGAACGGTGTGTTGGATTTATTCTCTTTTAATTATTTATTTATTAATTTAAATAAAAGATAATTACTAATAAGTGCACATTGTGGTAATTATCCATTAAGCCTAAGATGGTCTTTTATTCTTTTCCTCAATTTAGTAACTACCCACTAAGAGATAACGGAGTAGTTGATTTGATGCACATCCAATTACTTTTGTGATGGACAAAAGTTATATAAAGGAGTGCATTCCTTTTGTTTTGGTTCCCTAAGCCTGATATCTCTATTCAGTAAACTTACACCATCTAAGTGAGATCATAAAGGTTTAGAAGAGCTTCAACATCGTCGAGAAAGCAAATATCAACACAGAACAATCTTTAACCAAGAAGCAATGGCTGGAGGTATTTCGGCTATTTAAATTCAATTTCGTTTCCGCTGTTTAAGTAGAATTTCATATTTAAAACTGTAGAAATTCTAACACGGTGCGTTAGAAAACGGCACTGGAAACAACCTTTTCACTCTTGTTCGGATGAAAATACGATAGTGGTGAAGCAAATCTAGGGTTACCAAAAGAAAATTGTACAAAAAACCAATTTTACCCTTACCAAATTGATTAAATTTTCGAAATTGCCCTTAAAATGAAATAGCGGGTTTGACCCGGGAAATCCGTCTGGGAACCGCTCCGGTCCGCTCCGAACTGAGACGCCGGGATCCCGTCGGGAACATTAGGTGTTCCGCTCCGACCCTTCCCGGAGCGGTCAACCTCCGCTCCGCTCCGAGATGTCGGGATCCCGCGGGATTAACTACCATGACATAAACTCGCTTTGATAAATTTTCAAAGGAAAGGATACACGTGTACACTTAAACTATTTATTAAATCATTTGTGTATGTTACCCCTTCACAAAATTTTAAGGGACAACCTTAAAATATTGATCCATCGAAGAGATATTTTAATAAGTGTTCTACATGGGAAAATGCAACCCATTAATCACCTTAAATGCTAAAAATATTTAATTGTTTTTGAAATTGCGTGAGCTTTATACACTATAAATTCATCAAACCGTATTCTGTCTGTTACATATGAAGGGGAAACTAAAAAATGGCTAAAACTCTCAAATTGGTTTATGCTATAACTTTATTTCTTTTCCTATTTCTTACTATAGAGGAGGTTGCTAGTATTTGGTTTGATTTCATTCCAACATCTCAGAAATGTACAAGTCATGAAGATTGTCCCAATAGTCATTCCAACTTATACAGATTGAGATTGGTATGCGTTAAGGGCTACTGTAATGAAATAATTAGCCGTGGATGGCGAGTCCAGATCCTCTCCATTTGGAGGGGAAATGGCAATCTCAATTTCTTGTCATTAATAACTGACATGTGGCAAAACAAACATCAACGGTGGAGATTTGCTTCTAAGTCTTTTATTTAATTTTTAATTAATTATTATTGGACAAAAACACAAAAACAACCTGCGTTTTTCATTCATTTTCACTATATAGCTTTTGCTGTGCTGTGCCTTCCATAGCTTCCTGAGTCTTTTTTCTTCACTTTCTCCATAAATTTTGTATTGCTATTATCAAGTTGAATGCAAAAAAAAAAAAAAAAAACACCAGACAAACATTTATAATTCTAGATTTAAAATTTATGTGCATATTGAACTGATTTGTTTCCATATTGAACAGATTTCATTGAATAGTGATATTGCATAGCATCAAATAGAAAGTAATAAACATTTACAAATAAACATAATTGTTACTTAGTCCCAAATGAAGAAAAAAAAATATGAGGGAAAGATTGAAACTTTAAACAGTATTTTGAGAAAGAACAAAAAAAATATCAAAGAGGAAGAAATTGTTCAGATCTGAGACAACCCAACAAAGAAAAAAAAGATTAAAAGAGGAAAATAGAAGCAACAGTTCAGATCTGAGGCGGCAAGTAGAGGGCGACACAACAACCGGCGAATGGCGTAACCCATGATAACCGGCAGCGGTCGACGGTGATCGGAGTGGGACCTTAACCATGAAAGAGTCAAGAGATGAAGGTTAGAATGCGAAGAGACTGGATGTTGCAGAACACACTTTTCATTTTCTTAGTTATTAATTGAAATGTTAAATCTGAGCCATTGGTTTTTTCTTGACCACGTGTCAGTTATTAAAGACAAGAAATTGAGATTGCCATTTCCCCTCCAAATGGAGAGGATCTGGACTCGTGAGAATGGCGCTATATTTAGGGAAGAATAAGTTCTCCCAATACCGACCAATAATTATATTTTTTATTTTTTGTTTCTTAATTTCACGCATGTTGCAACTTTGAATTTGTACTCTAAAATTTTGATAATGAAATGAAATTAAATTGTTTTCTTCTCCTTCACCATCGTTTTGCTCTTCTGCTGTTTGGATCTAAGTTTTTCGTTGGTGGTGGTCGGGTGTTATTTTGGTGTTGGTGGTGATTCAACGCTATTGGTGGTGGTCTGGTGTTATTTGGCGGCGGGGGTTGGAGTGGTTCAGTTTCCTGGGGTGTTTAGGCGGTCGTGTAACTGCAACAGTGTTGTTCTGCTGTGTGGTGGATGGTTTGTGTGGTTGGAATTTTGTTTTTTTTGCTCTATTTGGCCTTTGTTAGATGTGGGTTTGCTGGTTTTCTTTGCTCATTCCTCTAAATTAGAAACCACTGCTGCAAAATCGGAAAATTAGGGTTCCTAGTTGATGCATGTATAATTGCATAATGATCCACTCACTAAAGAATTAATTATTATTGCATATTATTACTTGATAGTAGACATGCAAAGAAAAATCCTTTTGAATCTCTTCAATTGAACACATTTTATGGAAATTTTTGTTTCCATTTCTCTATTTAGGTTTTGCACAAATGAATTCCTTAGATTTTGCACAGATTGAATTCAAGTTACTGAATTTGTTCACCAAATTCATTTTACTTTATGAGAAAAAATTAGATGATACTTATTGAATTGATTCTATAAGTCACATTTACAATGACATGTATTTAGATCTTACATGATTCTTATTGTTACAAATTTTTTTGTTGGGAGACAATAATTCCCTATGTATATTGCTTACTGACTTGTGATTGGTCAGAGTAATTTCTATATTATTCGTCATATCAACCTTAACAGCTTTATCTTCTAATTAATAAAAAATGAATTGAAATTTAGACCAATGTCTTACATAGGTTTAGATATATGCATGTCTTAGTATGAATATGCCTATGTCTTATATATATATTTATGACGATCAAAAACTTATTTACCTTACAAAATAATGAATATTCACAATCAAATAGTTTTTTATGTTACCTCTTCCCTAAAGGTATTTATGGGGCGACCTTCGTACATTGATCTAATGAAGAGATATTTACTAAACCCTTTAAAGGGGCAAAATACTATATATTGATCAACTTAACTGTAAAAAATATTGTTTGATGTTAACTTTGCAGAACTTTATACACTATAAATTGAAATTGTATTTACATTTTACATATGAAGAGAAAACAAAATATGACTAAAATTTTAAAGTTTGTTTTTACTATAATTATTAGAAATTAGTATTGGGTCTAACTCATCCTCACAAAACCGGCTTGTAAGGTGAGGATTGTCTCTTACTTATAAAATCTTGTTCAGGTCTCCTCACAACTGATGTGGGACTTCTTAACACACCCCCTCATGCCCAGCACTATTGGGCTTGGTGCGTGGATATAAACGGTAGGTGGCCCGATAACGGGGGCCCAACGGATCTTGGAGAGGCTCTGATACCATATTAGAAATTAGTATTGGGCTTAACTCATCCTCACAAAACCGGCTTGTAAGGTGAGAATTGCCTCTTACTTATAAAATCTTGTTCAGGTCTTCTCACAACCGATGTGGGACTTCTTAACAATAATTTTATTTCTTTCCCTATTTCTTACTACAAATGGGAGTTTTAGTTTTTATCCAGATATAATTGAAACAGATACCAAATGTAAATCTCTTCAAGATTGTTATGAAAAATATACAAAGCATATTTTTTTCCTTTTTCAATGCAGGTCCGGCTTTTGTCTAGCCATTTTCACGGGATGAGTCTCAAATTTGACAAACGCCGTATGTTGAGAAGAATGATATGTTCTCCCAGTAGCGACTAATAATTATAATTTTTTGTTTTCGGTTCTTGATTTCACTCGCTTTACAACTATAACTTTATACTCTAAAATGTTGGTAATAAAAAAAAATTTAAATGGTCTTCTTCTCTCTAAAGTTTTTTGGATGTAAGTACAACCGTGGCAAAAAGTCAGAAAAAAATTGTTTTACTATGATGCTCATATATCTAATTCTATATAATGACATTCTCATAGTGTAAGATTTTTCAACAAAAATTGACATTTCTCTTGAATGGAAGTGAAACTCCACGCGATCATGATCAAATAGTGTAACCAAGTGATTAGTATTGTTTACCGCGTTCATAAATTTGTGGACTATTTCAAGTTTTAAAGAAAAATGTTCACATAATTCACTCAAAAGAAAACAAAACTGTTCACATAAGATTACTTAAGAAATATTTTCCAAACCATAGTGTTTTAGATATTTCAAAATGTATAACAAAAGATATAACAAAAAGATATAACAAAAACCAAAAAATTATAAAATTAAATCATATTTTTGTTATCATATTTTCAAAAAACAAAAAAAATTGAAAATAAAAAAATTAGGTTTAAATATCTAAAATGTTTTTGTTTTGATATCTATGTCAAATTAAATCATCATTTAAAAAAACGAGAATAAACTAAATCATCACCTTTTATAATAAAATATCTTACTTTATATATATACTATTGATGATTAATCGATATCTTTAAAAAACAAAGCAAATTTCCTAGAATTCTAAAAAACCTATAAATATAGACAAACCTATTTTTCTTTTCTTTTTTTGGTAAGTTACAAACCTATATTTCTTTTCTTCAAAATTCTCCATAAATCATTATTTTTTATTATGACGATAGAACCGTACATTTACGGACTATCAATCAATTTCCTGAAATTAGTAAGGATAAATTGCCAAATATTGGTTCTGAGTATTACATCTAAAGGTGAGCAGTAAGCAAGCACTAATCAATCATTTTTTTCTTCAATGAAGAGAGTCATCACGAATCCTAACATGCTCATCCCATTGATATACCGAAGAGACATTTACTAAGTGTTCTGAAGGGGCAAGTAGAACTCGTTGATCAATTTAAGTGCTAAATATTTAACTATTTTAAATATTGCATGAATTTTATATCTTATAAATTGATCAAATTATATTCTATTAATTACATAAAAAAAAAATATGACTAAAACTATCAAGTTAGTTTCCACTATAATTTTATTCACTTTTCTATTTCTTACTGCAAAGGCAGCTGGCAATAATTCAAAATTCATTCCAACATCTATCGAATGTAACTCGGACAAAGATTGTCCAGATATTTTTGTTGCATATTTCTCTTCCTATGCAGTGTACATTGCTATGTGCTGGAAGGGCTTTTGTCAGAGAGTGGTTATGAAATCAAAGTAGACAAAAACAATATGCAGGGAAGAATGAGTTCTTCAACGATCACAAAAATATTATTTTTTAATTTACTCTTTCATAATTTGAGGGTATTATATTTATTTTTCAACTAATAAGAACAAGCCATATACGTAAGTTTATATGTGATCCTCACAAGTTTGTTACAAGTTAGTTATAGAAACTACATACAAATCTATTTATGTGGCTTGTTTTCATTGATTAATGGATAAATACTCCCAAATTATGAAGAGGTATAGTAAACTTCACATTAAATTTTTATTTTTGGTTTTGTAATTTCACGCACCTTAATTACCTTGCAACTATGACACTATACAATATTCTAAAAAGTTTGTAACTTATACTCGAATGAAAGTATTGCGAGTTAGCATCTCCTTCCTGCAACTATCTCTCAATTGCATGAAATATGAGCCTTTATTCCCTTTCAAATGTAGGTCATCCAACGTTTGATATTACTATTCCTCCAAAACACCTCTCATGGACATTCCAAAATAACTGTTGAAGTGGAACGGTATCAATACCCAATAAACACTATTATATTGAAATATAAGGGGACAATGATTTGAGACCGTCTGTCGAAGGACCCATAAAGAGGGATAGTGTCATCTGCTAAATTCATCATCCTATCTACCGGAACATCGTCCGTTTGATCTAAATTCATGCTCATCAATCTCCGTAAGATTTCACTGGTTTGGAATCCTATCATTTTCTATGTTTGATGCTAAATTGTTTGACTCGAAAGAGTCATTTTGCTTGTTGCTATTGGTGCATAGGGTTGTTAGTGCTTCAAATGTTGATGGTTGGTCCATACGCCAATCTTTAATACATCTTGAATAGTGCTTCCAATTTTCACTAGTAATTTATTTTTGCAATTTTGTTTCGCGATTGTACGCGGGTGTGTTAAGTGCTCATGATTGTGGTTCGGTTGTTTGGAAGAACTAGGGATGGGATCCACTAGTGTCATGATTTTAAGTAACTTTGCTAATTTTTGTACTCTTTTGTTTTTGTTAATCTAGTTTTCGTTGGCATTGGAAAATGTGTTCCACATAAAGATGGTTTTATGGATCAAATAGTTAAAATAAAAGTTTATATTTCATTAGTACGTAGCATGTCTCTTAAACATCTTCAAGATAAAAATTTAATAAAATTATAAATTATATATAATATTATTTAAAAATAACTAGCAGTTATATAAACAGGGCCGTCTCCGAGTATTTAGAGGCTCCAAGCTAATAATAAAATAAACCTCCTAATAAAAGTAAATATGTTTTTTTAAAAAGAATTTAATATTTATTTTTGTGAACTAACAAATATTAATAACACAAAAGCTCAAAAAGTAGTAGAATAACAACAAGGCATAAGCACGGGGCCATTATTGGTATAATTTTGATATACTAGACCATTATTGATATAATTTTATTGGTATAATTTTACTATGATGGATCATTATTATTGCTGAACCATTATTGTTGCTACTTAAACCCTCTAATATAACTACCTATTATCTAATTATTTATATTTTGGAGGCTCAATTTTTTTGGAGGCCCTATGCTATAGGTCTGTTTGCATGGGTCCAAAGACGGGCCTGTATATAAAAGATGAAAGAGCTAATTAAAAACAAACAATTATTTTTGACTTAGAAGATGGAGTGCCCTAGACAATAGATGAACTGTGTGTTAGTACCGAAATAGTTTAAAGGTTTAATTACTAATTTGATCCCTTATCTTTAATTTAGTTCTCAATTTGGTCTCTTATCTTTTAAACGTCTCAATTTGGTCCCTTATTTTTTCTGAAGTTCTCAATTTGATCCCTCCCGTCAAATTTTTCACTATTACCATTAAATTTGGACACGTGTCATATGTCCAAGTGTGCCACGTGTCCAAAATTTTAAAAGACAAGGGACCAAATTGAGAACTGCAGAAAAGATAAGGGATCAAATTGAGGCCTGCAGAAAAGATAAGGGACCAAATTGACACTTTTAAAAAATAAGGGACCAAATTGAGGCGTTTAAAAGATAAGAGACCAAATTAAGAACTAAATTAAAGATAAGGGACCAAATGAGTAATTAAACCTAGTTTAAATACCCGGCTTTTACATGATACATATGAGTTCAATTAAGAGTAGGGGTCAAAAATTTGGGAATGTAAAATATTTGAAGGGCCAAAATTTGATGAAATATTTTAGAGGAGTACTAGAAAAATTTTAGAGATATTATATATATATATATATATATATGATAATTACACTTGAATGGAAGGTAAATCGGCAAAAAGCTGCGCCGCTAACCCTTTTATATATAGTAACCCAAAGTTATTTAACATTAAAAAATAATAAATATCAATGATAGGAAGTTTTTTATATTACTCCATCACTAGTTTAAGGGAAAAATTAAACTTAACACGTTGATCTAATGAAGAGATATTTATCGAGTGTTGTAAAGGGGCAATTACAAGACAATGAATATTTAATTGTTAATATTTGATGAGCTTTATACACTATAAATGGTTAAATCGTTTTCTATTCGATGGATTGTTGTATAGGAAGAGAAAGAAAAATATGGCTAAAACTCTAGATAAATATAATTCCCACTATAATTTAAATTATTCTTTTCTTATTTCATTACAATAAAATTTATAGGTTTTTTCTTAAGCAAATTTATAGAGTTTTTGGTCCTATATAAACTCGCTTTGATAAATTTTCAAAGGAAAGGATACACATTTGTACACTTAAACTATTTATTAAATCATTTGTCTATGTTACCCCTTCAGAAAATTTTAAGGGACAACCTTAAAATATTGATCCATCCAAGAGATATTTTAATTAAGTGTTCTAAATGGGAAAATGCAACCCATTGTGATAACCTTAAATGCTAAAAATATTTAATTGTTTTTGAAATTGCGTGAGCTTTATACACTATAAATTGATCAAACCGTATTCTATTTGTTACATAAGAAGGGGAAACTAAAAAATGGCTAAAACTCTCAAATTGGTTTATGCTATAACTTTATTTCTTTTCATATTTCTTACTATAGAGGAGGTTGCTAGTACTTGGTTTGATTTCATTCCAACATCTCAGAAATGTACAACTCATACAGATTGTCCCAAACATCATTCCAACTCATACAGATTGGTATGCGTTAAGGGCTACTGTAACGAAATAATTTGCTTTGGATGGCACTAGAAAACTCTTAAATATCGACGGACAAAATCTGTCTCTAAAATGCAAATATTCTATCACTAAGCAGGTTAGAGACAAATTTGATTCTGTCGGTAATTTCCTCGTCTCTGAACTATTAGAGACGGACAAAATCTATCTCTAAAATAAAAATATCTGTCTTAAAAATAAATATATCTGTCTCTAAGTGCTTTTTCTGTCTCTAATTCCATCTCTATTAGAGACGAAATATATTCTATCTCTAAATTCCGTCGGTATTTACACTTTTTCCAGTAGACAAACACTATGTCTAGGGAAGAATAAGTTCTCCCAATACCGACCAATAATTATATTTTTCATTTTTTGTTTCTTAATTTCACGCACGTTACAACTTTGAATTTGTACTCTAAAATTTTGGTAATGAAATGAAATTAAATTGTTTTCTTCTCCTTCACCATCGTTTTGCTCTTCTGCTGTTTGGATCTGAGTTTTTCGTTGGTGGTGGTCGGGTGTTATTTGGCAGTGCGTCGTGATCTATTTTCTGGTGTTGGTGGTGATTCAATGCTGTTGGTGCTGGTCTGGTGTTATTTGGCTGCGGGGGTTGGAGTGGTTTAGTTTCCTAGGGTGTTTAGGCGGTCGTGTAACTGCAACAGTGTTGTTCTGCTATTCAAAAAATAATGTTGTTCTGTTGTGTGGTGGGTAGTTTGTGTGGTTGGAATTTTGTTTTCTTTGCTCTATTTGGCCTTTGTTAGATGTGGGTTTGCTGGTTTTGGATTCCCGTACCTTCCTTTAACACCCCTTTTATTGTTTTTAATAAATTGGTTTTATTACTTAAAAGAAAGAAGCTACTTGTAGAAGGGGTGTTGGTTGCAGGTTTGGTGGTTGGTGATTGTTGGTGTTGAGATTTGGAGATTGTGGTTGCAGGTTTTGTGATTGTAGTGTTTGGATTTGGAGGTGATGAGAAGGAGGTGAATGGTGATATGGTGAGATGTTGGTGCTGTGGTGTTGGATATGGCGTCGAAAGGGTTGTGGTGTTATGGTTTTGGTAAGGATGGGGGCGGTGGATTATTTTGGATTCGGATTTGGTGTTGGAAAAATTTGTGGACGCGAGATATATAACAGGGGGTGGTTGGTGTGGATTATGTGTGGAGGTGAGTGATTTTGTGGTGTTTGTTGTGAATGATTTCTTTAGGAGGTCGCCTTTATTACTCGGGCCCATTTTCGTCGTCGCTAGCTCTTTTTTATTAGTTTTTGGGGTTGATAAGGTGCGTAGGCCGCAATCTTTTTTGGGTGGCTATGGTGTTTCTCGTGTTGACCGAGGTGAGGGGTGCCCTTATGATTTGGTTTTGAAGTCTGGTGGGCCGATCACTTTTGATTCGAGATCGGGAGCTAGTTCTTTGGCCCAAGTTTGGAGCTTTATTTTTGGAGTTCTTTCGATGGATTGGGGTGAGTAGCGACGATGGATGGTTTCAAGTTCAGTGGTTGTTTTCGTAAAAGAGTCCGTTTTAGATGGTGATGTTTATTTATGTTAAGGTGATGTGTGTAGGGGTGTCTTTTATGTTGTTTATTTTTTGGTGTTCCGCACATATACGGCGCCTTTAGTTTGTATTCTCTAAATTCTCGGTTTACGAGCTGAGATCTGATTATAAAATAAATTTGCTGTTCAAAAAACAAAAAAACAAAAAAAAATGATAAAGTATATACAATTGTCTATTGTATGCATGAACTTTAATTGTTTTAATCAACTAACTAAAAGAAATTCTACAAAAATATTTTAGACTCAAATATTGAGAATATATTATATAGTGTAGTGCACAATTCTTAAATTTAATTAACACAAAATTTTTAATTCGAAAAATCAAGAATATGATATTTATAAAAGAATATGCACTGACAGTGTAAAATAACTTTACACTGTTAATGAATCACAATTGATTTCTGCCACATCACCTACTTAACCCAATTTTTTTATATGACATAGTAAATTGAACCATTCTTATTGGTTGTAAGTGTAAAATTAATTTACATTGACAATGTGTCTCTTAACCTCCTCTCTTTATCATTTCTATTGTAAAATATCAGAACCAATATTCATAGAGTAACTAGTGTGATTTATTCTAAGCTTTTTTCACACTACAAGAAATAAGATATTTCGCAGCAACATCCAAATTGTTGACAAAAATATACATATAGCAGCAACTAATTTAAGTTGTTGGAATAAGTTAGTTTTTTCTCGACAATTGCATTATTGTCGGGAAAAATGACTTGTCCCAACAATATTTTTTTGTCGTTGCAAATAATGTAACTTTTAACAACGATATAACTAATTTGCTGCTGTATACATAATTTTTTTATACAAAAAAAAAAACTACCAAAATTTTATTATTTTATTCCTATTTTTCTTTATTGTTTGTTTTTTTCTATTGTTTGTTAAGGGCCATGCATGTTATCACTAATCTAATACACTTAATTCTTAGCTAGAAACCTTATTTTAATTCTTAGTTAGTACTTATATAAAAAGGGCACCTGATTAGCAAAACCAACGCCACAACCATGTAAGATTCTTCCAACAATGAGCATGGCAAGGTTTTGAGCAAGAGCATTGAAGATAACTCCACCAATGAAAAAACATCCAGCAATCAACATCGTGAGCCTTCGCCCCAACACGCGAGTAGTGTAGGATGCAAAGAAAGTGGCTACCAAAATCTTTTAATTGTTTGTTTTTTTTTTTTTTATATTTCTTTTTACTAAACTTCATATAATCTTTATTTTTTATCTTCCTAGTTTTATGTATATATTGTTAAAGGGTAAAATTACAATGTATGATAAAAAATTTGAAATATTATTAAAACTGATAAGAACAAATTAGTAAAGATAGTAGTAATCAATTTTATTATATTAGAACTTGATTAATTAAATCATGTTTATTTTTATTTAAAAAAATAGTGATTTGTTTTCTTTTCTTCTAAACTCAACGGTATCACTCCATACTATTTAAAAAAAAAAAAGTACCATACATATCCACCACAGTTGAGATAATCATGCATATTTGAGTAAAGAGAATTCATATTATTTTATTTCTTGGAAATATTTGTTAAATCTATTTAAGGATCAGTTGCAACATATTTTCGACGGTATCTGAGGCACATTCATGAGTTAAAGTTTGGAAAATAGCAAGAGAACGTTTATTGACAATTCTAATGAGTTCTATGAACTTCGTGATTCCATTGTATCAAGATTTCACCATCTTGCAAATACAATTAAGGTATATATATAATTATTATATATTCTCCCATAATAATATACTGTATAGTTTATGTTTTTCTAGTTGTTGACATATGAAATAACAGCTATAAATTCACTCACTTGAGTCATGTATTGCAAACTTTCTATACCACAGATTATTATTCATCCTACGTACGTTCCTCTTTAAAAAGCTACGACAATAAGACATCTAATATTAGAAAGTATTCGAAGAATACTAACGCAAGCGAAGAAAAGTGTCGAGACTATGAAAGAAGATGATGAATAATGGAGAAAAAGATAGTGGGGCAAAAGATCAAGTCATCAGTGTCTTAGTAATTTTTGTGGTATTCATATAAGATTAAGTGATAGAACTTCAAAGTAGTATTGCTCTTTTTGTATTTTTCTAGCTTGTTGTTGTTGGCCTAGTGGTCAAGGTTAGTTTAGTGTTTCGATATTATGTGAATGACCACTTGGTTTTGTTATGGTCTAAAAGCTTGTGATCTGTATTTTGGTTCTTTTTATTTGTATTTAAATTCTTTTATAAATAAATTTCGTTGATTAAAAAAAAAAGATTGAACGAGAAACGTAACTTATAAAGAAAATTAAGCAATCATTGGTTGATAATGAACATTAGTTCTTACGAGAGATTAAATTAATATTTGAAGTTTTTGTTGTAAATGGTAACAAAAAATCAGCGACATAGAAAAATAATCTACAAAAACATTTGCAGCGACTTTAGTTGTTGACAAAAGTACTTTTTTACAACGACTTTAGTTGTTGACAAAAATACATTTTCGTAGCGACAATAGTCTCATAAGACAACAATTATTGTTGTTGTAAAAACATTAGTTATGGCAGCGACATTAATTGTCCTTGTAAAACTTTTCGCAACGGCACTTATGCCAGCGACATGCAGCAACAATTTTTTCGCTGCGAAAAACACTTTTTGCAACAACTTTGCATTTTTTGCAGCGACATTTGTCGCTGCAAAAAACTATATTTTTTGTAGTGTCATTTTGTTTTGAGATATTTTAATCTTAGAACCAACAAGAATCAAATTTCTTGGAGCTGAGAGACCAACTTGAAACTTTTAAAATATAAAGGACCAACATGAAACAAAATAAACATAAGGGACCAACTTAAAACCTAAAATAAATGTAAGGCATCAAATGTGTAATTAAACCTATTTTATTCTAATAGCTTTTTTAATACAATATTTTATGTTTTCAATTTATTTAAGTATAAAAATATTATGGACATGAAAGGGAGGAAAAATTAAATTACAACAACAAAGAAAAAGAGAATAAAAATAAAAATAAAAACTTGTTATTTTTATAATTGTTGATATTGTTGACATTGGTTTTAAAATAGATCTGTTTCTATTTTTCTATAAATAGAGGTTGATTTATTCATAGAAAAATAGGAGAACAAGCAAGATATAGGAAATTCAATTAGGATTTGCCGCCAACACAAAGGCTAAGGTTTTAGAGAGAAACAAGAGGGGTTTGAAGTAACAAAGTTTTTCACAAGAAACGGAGGTTTGAATTGTGAACCTTTAAAAACTACCTATTAAAAATAATAGAGAGACACTTTGGAAGTACAAATGTTAGAACGTTCACAGAACATTTGGTTAGTTATAGTTAAATAAACTTGAGAATGTTCTCAGATCAATCTCAAGAGATAAAGTAAAGTAAATAATAAGTGATGTGTGTGATTTGATTGCACAATTTAAAAGAGAGTAAGGGAGAGAGAAATACACAAAGCAGTTATACTGGTTCACCCCTTTAACAATGGGTTACGTCCAATCCTCACGCTCCAGTGAGTTTTTCCACTATGAGATGTTACCGATCTCACGATACACTTTCTTCCTTTGATCTTATACCCAAGATCAAAATCCCTCTAAGCCCTACAAGCTTAAAGATACCCCAGCCTTCCAAGCTAGTAAGGGTATAACACTCAAACAATACAGCCCTATTGACATGAGTAAACCTTTTACAAAGATTGATGAAATGGATCTAAGCTTTTATAAAACTCACTACGTGAGAAGCTTAGGAAAATTAGAAACTTTCAAACACTCAGTGTATATACTAATCCTAGTATTGAATTACAGTTCCGGAGTGAAAGAAATCAAGAGAGAGCTTTAAGATTGCTTGCACGATAAAGACAAGTAGTAATGAAATTGTAGTGAAAGCTCTAACTCTTCAAAAGACACCAATGGCTCTATTTATAGCTGAGGCTTGTACTTTGATGCTTGGTGCTGAAGTATGTCCGTTTGCAACGGATACTTGTTCAAAAAATGACAGCTCATTGATTGTGGATGAGAGATGTTTAAACTGAAAGAATGATTTGAGAGTGTTCTTGGATCAGATCCTTGTATGATTCTTTCAAAGGAGCGTGGAAAAGTGCTTGCAGTGAGTTGTAAAGTGTTCTTTAAGTCTTGTTCTCCAAGGATAGCCGTTAGGCTTATTTCAAGCACGTTTTATCCAGCTGTTCTTGAGATTGATCAAAAGATGGATAAGAACATTATTCTCCTAGAACGTTATGAGGGCGTTCTCCATTTTGGACGGAGGTAAACTTGGTCTGCAAGAAACTTTGATCCTTCTCTTGATGGCTAGCTGTGAGATATCAGAAACACAATTGTATGGTCCTTTAAGCACTATTCATATTGTACTTGCACGGTACACTTTTTCTTCAAAAGGAATCCCCATGTGGGAGAATGTTCATTTAATATTCTCCCAAAAAGGACATGCCAACTCTTAGTTGCAAATGAGTTGGAGCATTCTCATAGGTCTATGAACACTCTGTCTAGTATAAAATAGACAACATAAGATCTTTGTCTTGAATTAAATTCATGAGCACATGCTTGATCCTAAAACTTGTCCAAAGGGGAAAGTCACATTTTCCACTCAAATATTCCTTGCCTTATTTGATATGAATACTGTTGTGATCTTGTGAGTTAATACAAACGAAAAATATGCTTATTTGTCTTGAACATAGTTGACTTAGAGAAATAATTGCTTTATCATTGAAGCTTGTTCTTAAGCGAAACACAGAGAATGTTCTCAGAACATTCTTGCAGCTTTTGTTCTTAATGTAAGTTTAGAGTGCAACCTAAGAGGGGGGTGAATTAGGTTCTATAATTTTTTTTGGTTATTTAAGAGATGTTATGGTAATTATTATTTTTCCAGAAAGTTTATGATGAAGGTATGAAAAATTGGAGAAAAATAAAAGATGAAGGGAAGAGAAGAATAACACAAAAGATTTAAACTGGTTCCCCTTCTAACCTAAGGGTACATCCAGTCCCTTCACTCCTTGAAGGATTTCACTATGACCTTTACAAAGTGAAACAAGAGAACAATCCTCTCTTTTTCACTCTCTTGCTTCCCACAATCCTGAACAACAAGGTGATTCCCATACAAAGTGAAACAAGAGAACAATCCTCTCTTTTTCACTCCCTTGCTTTCAACAATCTTGGACAACAAGGTATTCACAATAAATGAATTTATACAAGAGTTTGGATAGAAATTTGAGTACAATAGAATTTTGATATACAAAGTTTTAGACTTTGTCTTCTCTTTCAATATAACAATTCAGAAGTATAAGACTCTAAGTGCTCATGAAACTTTAACTTTGATATGAAAAATATGTAACAAAGTTTCAAAGAATTTGTGATAATTTTGACAAAAGAATTATTATTAAAATTTGAGTGAAAGAGGTAATTTGTTCTTAGAAATGTTCTAAATATATATAGAGACTTTTAGAATCGTCCATGAAGCAAAGCAATTGTTTAAGAAAAGAAAACTCTCATGAAACAACATAATGTTTCAAAAAAAACGTTCCTTTTTTTAATTCTGCCCAGAACGTTTTACATCTGTTGCTACAGATATGGGATGTGAAAAGTCCTGTTTTCAAATTTTTCCAAACGTTGCACTGTTTGTAGAGTGCCAACAGCAACAGACCTTTTACATCGGTTGGACGGAACCTCTGATGCAAATTGTGCTGACAGCTTTTCTTAAAAATCAAGTTTTTATATTTTTAAAAGCTTGCTTCATATGGACTTTATATTTAACTTATAAATTTATTTGTAATTAATTATTAAAATACTTTTGAAAGTGTTTTATTCATAATTGTAATAATAACATAAGTAAGGTTTATATGTTCATTTGTGAGCACCTAAAGCTTATAATAATGAATTGAATATTGTACCTATGATAAAAATATATCTTGATCAAGATCTTCATGAAATAAAATTGATTGCTTCAATCTTGAACTCTTGAGCCATAATCCATCTTTATCTTCTTTTCACATATTTGTCTTCATCAAAATAACTTCAATTTAGAAGCTTGTCTTCACACTTAATACGAAATTTAGTAAATAATAATGTGAAAAGCTTATTTAAGCCTGACTTTGATTAAAACACTCAAGAGCACTTGTTAGATAACAATATGATCAGAATTTCTCTTAAAATATAATTAAGATGTTTGTTATCTTTAAAACATCAAATTGGTATTTTGCCTTAACAATCTCCCCCTTTTTGACGATGACAAACTTCTTAAATTATGTTTTAAAGTAATTCTGATTTAAATAAATTTAGTGCAGAGTTTTGAGAAAATGTTATTGTTTTAAATTATCAAACTCCCCCTCAATTCAAGCATTCAAGATTCAAAGGATAAAGAATTGAGAAATCACACATTTGAGTCAAACATATTATCATTAATCATCATGCTCACAAAGTGAGGATCCAAACACGGTTCATAGAGCAAGATTAATACAAAAAGACTCAAAACAGAAATTGAAACCTAGTATAGAAATTAAACATAGTAGGAGAAGTTCCTATTAGCAAAAAGAACTTCCAAAATTATCTAGTCCTCTAACTAGGAGATAAGCAAGATAAACACATAGGTAAAACACATAATCAAAACATTTTTCAAATAACTCTAAGCTCCCCCTGAATTACTCTAACACGTTCTCCCCTTTTGTCATCATTGAAAAGGGTGGTCACTTAGGAACTGTAGGGCTAGAGTCATCGGATGAGGTAGCATCTTCTTGTTGTGGAAACTCATGAACATGTGGAGGAGGATTAGGTGGTGGTGGAGTGATGTTCAGAGGTGGGCAAACATTGGTGATCAACCAATCTTTCAAAATATGATGTTCAATCATGAGGTATATGAGCATGTTGTTTTGAATTCTCATTTCTTCAAGGATTGTTGCAACATTTTTATTTGTTTTAGACATGTCTTTTTCCCTTTTTGGGTGACCTCTGATCAGAGGTGCCTTCTCCAGCAAGATTCACATTTGGTTCAAAACCAATATATGTGTTAATAGCATCAGTTGCAGCAGCATTAACAGAGGAACAAAATGAAACAAGGGTTCCAAAAGAGGTGGGTAGTGATGGTAGTGAACCAGTAGTGAAAAGTGGTAGTGGGAATTTTGGAAAATCAGGGATATTGTCCACAAAGTTTTTATAAAATTCAGAGCTTTTGAAAGTGTCAAAACTTCCTTGAGATGAAGTCATGAGTGGTAAAAAGATAGTGGTATTGAAGGGTGTGGTAGTAGAGAAAAAACCTTGAAGTCCTTTACCTGCTCTTGGGGGTTCAGAGCCTCCAACTCCATGAGGGAATGGTGTTCCAATGTTGAATCAGTGGTCATTCCAATGTTGGTTCCTGCACTGTTACCAGCTTGGAGATCATTCTCAGTTTGTTCTCTAGAGTTTGACTAAGAATTAATTATTTTAACTAAAAATCTAACCCAAACTCTTCTGAACCATCTCATTATCTAATTGAGCTCAGTCACTTGGTTAGTTTGTTAAAAAATTTGAATTCCTCTGCCTTCTCTCTACCCTTTTCGTCGCCTACCACTTCCAACCAAAACCCCCTCTTCAAAATGTAACCTCATAGGTGGTGGTGTGATGGGTGGCCGTCGGCCCTCCGCACCACCTTGTAATCCAGTTCTCCGGCGATTGATGGTGTGGTTTCCGACAAATCTGGATGTTATTTTTTGGGTGGTTTTCGCGCTCTCCGGCGGTGTAGTTTTCGAGGTGAAGTTTTTCTCGCTGCTCCGACAGAGGAGTATTGTTTTGGTGCGGGTATGGAGATTTTCCGGTGGGTTTCCGGCGAACTTGTTACAGCGGCGATTTGAGCTCGGTGGGGACAGATTTGCTCTGTGGTGATGCTCATGGTGTATTGTCCGCCGGATCTGGTACGTAGAGTGATGGTTTTGTGTTGGCTTCAGTGGTTGTGGTGAGGTTATGCTGCGGTTGGGTTGGAGATGGAGTGGTCGCGGTGATTGGCCGCCACTGTTCTTCTTGGTGGTGATAGATCCGGAGGTTTTTGTGTGTTCTTGGTGTTGTGGTGGTGAGTTCTCGTTGGACTGGTGGTGGTGGCTGGAGTTATTGGTGTTGCGGTGGTGGTCTTGTGTGGTGGAGTTTGTGTTTTCTCTCGGCAAGGTTTTTGCTTTGGTGTTGCTGTTTTGCGTGAAGGGGTTGTTGTGCTACGTGATGTCTTGGAATCACGATGTTTGATGTTGTAGTGATTGTTTTGATTTTGGCTAGGAGGAGCGGGTTGTTGTTTTGTTGCAAGTCTGGTGTGCTTTAATTCTAGCATATCTGTTTTGCTTACTTTGTTGAGAATGGGTGTGTGGTTGGTGGCTAGTTTAATTCTAGCATATTCATTCTACCTGTTCGGCGATGGTGTTTTCGGTGGGAGATATTTTCATGCTGCTTCACTCTAGTTTCATTGTCTTGTTCTGGATTAGGGTGATTAGGAGTTATTGTAAGGGGTGGGTTCAGGTGATTGTTTGTTGTACTTTTTGAATGGTTAAAGTGTTTTCATACCTTGCATTTCGTTGTATGTTTTTCTGACAATCTCTTATACTTCTTGTTAAAGAGATTTGTCATTTAATAAAATTTTGCCGATTCAAAAAAAAAAATTCTCAGTTTGTTCTCCAAGTGCATCAGCAAGGATATCCAATCCTTATTTCTCAAATTCATCCCTTTTTCTCTTTCCAAAATCAACAGAGTCTTCAGACACAATTTCCTTCTTCACGTGATGAATATTTTTGAAACCAAAGGAGGTACATGTGTTTTCAACTCTTTGATTTAATTCATCAATTTTAAAGATTCTAAACATCTTGGTGAAAATTATTGCATAAGGTAAAGTGACCTTCTTAATTTCAGAATTAGCAACATGAATCATATGTTGGATGATTATGTGAGATATGTTAAGCTTTATACCTTTTGACAGATGATGCATGATAAGAAAATCATTATCAGTCACTTTGTCCAAGCTACCAAACCTTGGAAAAATGCAGTGTTGACATAAGTTGTGGAGAAGTTTGTACTCCTTCAGCATGGAGGATATGGGTTTTTCTCTTTGAGCTCCTTGCTCATTAAACACTTCCAAGATCAAGGTATCCTTGCTTACACCTAGGCCAGAATACCAATTTTCTCCATAGGTTTCAACACCTTCCAACTTTATTCCTAAGATATCTCCAATGACAGTTGGATCAATTTGAATCTCCACTCCTTTGATATATGAGATTATCAAGCAGTTGTCCGGGTAGACTTTTTCATTGAAGTAGAATGCTTGAACAAGTTGGGGAAAGATGGATTCCTTGATTTTGAAAAATTGGGTCCATTCTAAAGGTTCAGTGTACTTCAGAAAATCTACTCCTCCTTTTGTTAAATCTTCAAACTCATAAGTTCTTCCTGCAACAACTGGTTTCACTTTCCAAAAATGATCGAATCTCTCCCTGTCTGTCATCAGGGTGAATGAGGGGAATAGGAACAATTTTTGTTTTTTGGTCCTTTACTTGCAGAAGCAATTTTCTATTTTGCTTTTGAGGTTTTGGAAGCGGTTTGAGATTTTTTGAGTAAAACACGGGATGGTTTAGGTTTAGGTTTTGGGGGAAGTGATTTGGTGGAAGTCACAGCTTCAGCCTTTGGTTCATCATCATCATCATCATCAAGGGTGATGTTTTCTTCATGATGGTCTGAGAGAGTGTTCTCAGAATCATCATCATCTATAACATGCACAATGGTATCTTTCACTATATTTTTTCCTGTACCAATGCCAGACAAATTTCGTGCAGACCTTCTAATTCTAGAGGAAACAAGAGATTTTGATTTGGATTTGGTTTGAGATTTCTTTGATCTAACCATGACAGGTGGAGTTTCAGCATGGCTTGGAACGACAATGATGGGATTTGGTTTTATCGTTCCTTCATAATTGGTGGGTTGATTTTGGGTGAGTTGAACATCGATTTCATTTTCTGAGGGATCGTTCTCAGAAGGATCTGGGTTAGAGGAAGGTGGAAAAACAGTTGAAATAGGTTCAATGTCTTCAGGTTCAGTTTGGGATTTTGATTCTTTTTAGGATTCTAAGTTGAATCAAAAGAATCATCAATGAAATCTGGAGTTTTTTAAGGTGATGGTGGATTGCATGGAGGAGGAGATGGAGTGGGTGATGGTGTTTGGATTCTTGCACCTCTTCCTTTGGTTCGAGCAATTTTTGATTTTTTTGAAAAAAAATTTGTTACGAGTTAATGGAAGAAGTAGAGTTTGTGAAGAGAAGTGATGATGTGAGTGTAGTATATGAGGGACAAAAAACGTGGGGAAGTGGGAGAGTGGGTATAGGCTAGGTGTACTTTTAATAGTAATGATGTACTTTGGTTAAGAGAAATAAGTTGGAGAGAGAATGATGGTTTTGGGAGAAGATAATCGTTGAGGGTTAAAGGGGAGAGCCAATCCTAATTTTTCTTACTATTTAAATTAAACTAAAAAATTATGACATGAATTTTAAACAAACAAACGATCAGAGACAACATATAACATATTCAGACATTCAAATATATCAAACAGAAGATCATTCTCATAATGTTCTCTAAGATGAACAGAAAATATAATACTTAAATTTGATTGAGATTTTTGATGATTTTCAATTTTTCTTTGATAAAATTAAAACTATCCTTAACCAATGGTTTACCAAAAATATCAGCAAGCTAATTTTCAATATCAACAAACACTAAAGAAATATCCTTTTTGTTTACATAATCACGAATGAAATGATGTTTGATTTCAAAGTGTTTAGATCTTGAATATTGAATAAGGTTTTTTGATAGATTAATTGCACTGGTATTATCACAAAATATTTAAACATTTGTGTACCTTAAAGAAAAATCACTGGTTTGGAATCCTATCATTTTCTATGTTTGATGCTGAATTGTTTGACTCGAAAAAGTCATTTTGCTTGTTCTATTGGTGCATAGGGTTGTTAGTGCTTCAAATGTTGATGGTTGGTCCATACGCCAATCTTTGATACATCTTGGATAGTGCTTCCAATGTTCACTAGTAATTTATTTTTGCAATTTTGTTTCGCGATTGTACGCGGGTGTGTTGGGTTGTGCTCATGATTGTGGTTCGTTTGTTTGGAAGAACTAGGGACGGGATCCACTAGTGTCATGATTTAAATATGTTTATTACCCATAGCTGAACCTACTTAGTAAAATTTTAAGTAACTTTGCTAATTTTTGTACTCTTTTGTTTTTGTTAATCTAGTTTTCGTTGGCATTTGTTGTGAATTCACCGATAAACTCACACCAATAATAAACTGATGTGTTGGGCAAGCGTAACAAGCAACCAAATAATATGATGATAGAGATGATGATGCAATAATTCAAAGAATAAACCGGCAAAATGAAAAGAACACAATCAATTTGTTTACTCAGTTCCACTATGATCAAAGAGAAACTTTACACAAGAAATTCCCAATTAGGTTACAAGAATTAATCATAATTCTACCCAAAATCCCAAATCTGATCCCAAGAATAATTTTCCCAAACCCCTAGGATCCTAAAACCCTAGCTTTGTGTGGTGGCACACCCCAATTCTCACTCTCTTTGCTCTCACTCATCTTTCTATGAACAAAACACTCTCTATTTATAAAAAAAATATATGCCTATTATTTTAAAACAAATCGTTATAAAATAAAACTAAATCTCATATTGTTTCTAAATATATCCAATTTAAAACCAATCACAATCCAAGTCAGATAGTTTTCAAAATTTTTTTTCTTTCATAAAATCTGTAATATTCTAACTTACGATCTTAAGATTTCAAGGCATATCCAACAACATTGGAAAATGTGTTCCACATAAAGATGGTTTTACGTGGATCAAATAGTTAAAATAAAAGTTTATATTTCATTAGTACGTAGCATGTCTCTTAAACATCTTCAAGATAAAAATTTAATAAAATTATAAATAATATATAATATTATTTAAAAATAACTTGCAGTAATATAAACAGGCCGTCTCCGAGTATTTAGAGGCCCCGAGCTAATAATAAAAATGAACCTCCTAATAAAAGTAAATATGTTTTTTTAAAAAGAATTTAATATTTATTTTTGTGAACTAACAAATATTAATAACACAAAAGCTCAAAACGTAGTAGAACAGCAACAAGGCATAAGCACGGGGCCATTATTGGTATAATTTTGATTTACTAGACCATTATTAATATAATTTTATTGGTATCATTTTACTCTGATGTATCATTATTATTGTTGAACCATTATTGTTGCTACTTAAACCCTCCAATATAACTACCTATTATCTAATTATTTATATTTTGGAGGCTCAATTTTTTTGGAGGTCCTATGCTATAAGTCTGTTTGCATGGGTCGAAAGACGGGCCTGTATATAAAAGATGAAAGAGCTAATTAAAAACAAACAATTATTTTGACTTAGAAGATGGAGTGCCCCAGACAATAGATGAACTGTGTGTTTTACTAACAAATAGTTTAAAATATCCAGCTTTTTTATATGATACATATGAGTTCAGTTAAATGTAGGGATCAAAAATTGTGAATGTAAAATATTTGAAGGGTCAAAATTTGATGAAATATTTTAGAGAAGTATTGTTGGATATTGCCTTGAAAATGATGCTGTTGCAGGAAGCTGGTGAGCCCTGGTGAGGGCTCAACATGCAGCAGGCAACAGGCAGGGCGAGCCCTCGTGAGGGCGCCAGGGTGCAGGTCTGCGGGCGCCAGGGCGCAGTGGTCTCGGGTGCTGGCGCCAGGGCGCGGCCACGAGCCCTCGTGAGGGCGCCAGGGCGCAGACCCGCGTGTTTATATAGCTGTTTTGCTTTTTCAGGGTTTAGAAGGTGTTTTTTAGGGTTTCTAAGGCCAACATACACACTAGGGTTAATAGAGAACATCTTGGGAAGACTCTAGGGTTGGGAGAAACATTCTATCACCTTGGAAACACTTGTTGATTGAATCTCTTGGTCACAGGGAGAGATTCGGGACTAGGGTAGAATTAGGAAAACTCTAATTCTTGTAACTCTTGTGGAGAATCTCATTGTAATCAAGGTTTCTATTAATAGTGGAACGGAGAGACTGTTCTCTCCCCCAGACGTAGGTTCATTAACACCAAATTGGGTAAACAATAGTTTGTGTTCTTTATCGCTTTCACCGTTTATTCTTGTTGGTTGATTATTATTGCTTGGTCCATTGTTGTTTGGTTGCTTTGTTTGTTTTGCCCCACAAACTAAAGGATTACTGGTGTGGTTCTATTAATCGAATTCACAACATTTGGCGCCCACCGTGGGGCAAGGGTTTAAACAAATTAAGGTACCATTGTTGAGATTTTTCGGAAACAATTTTGAATTGTGGAAAGTGAAGATGGAAACAATTGTAATGGTCGAGAAGATGGATAAAACATGGAGTGTGGTTATCCGGTGCCTTGAAGACAAGAAGGTAAAGGAGATTGCGGTGAGTGATGAAGCTTATGAGGAAGGCTATGAGAGTGCGGGAGCACTCATAGTCACAAGCTTGGAACCATAGATGCTTGTCGGCCTGGAGAGGCGGTGGAACAATACTCAACATCGGCCTGGAGAGGCAGTGGAACAATACTCAACATCGGCCTGGAGAGGCAGTGGAATAATACTCAACATCAGCCTGAAGAGGCGTGGTAATAGTACTCAACATCGGCCTGGAGAGGCGGTGGAATAATACTCGGGTGGCTTTTGAAACAACAACTTTGTTATGAGGATGCGGAAACTCTAATGGTGTGAAGTTCAGAATCGTTGGTGTCTTAAGTCGTGAACTTTGATGCTCCTATCACATGTGTTTAGAGAAAGAATATTTTTGAAGCCCTAAAGCTAGTTGAAGGTGGAGTTGTTCATCTTGAAGACGGGAAAGCTTGTAAGGTTCAAGGTATCAGTGAGTCTCTTTTACATGATATGAGGTATTTTCTTGAACTTAAAATGCATAGATAGTTGGTTCTACTGTTGGTTATGCATTTGTTACTAATGGTGTTTCTCATATGGTGGAGTTGTGAAACTTTGGTTGATACTTGTTAGTGACATAGGTTTAGTTGGACTAGTGAAACGAGGTTTGCTAGGTGTTGGAACTAAACTGGAATTGTTGGATACTAACAATGGCTTGAAGTTTGTTTCAGAGCAATTATTGACAGTTTTGCAGGTTACAAGGTGGAAAATCATAGTGGAAATACCGATTTTGAAACTTTGGTGGAGGAACCTCGGTTTGAGGTAGAGTTTGTTACTAGTGGGACTAGAGGAAGACAAACAATCAACAATAGCTCTTGGCTATCAAATAGGAGATAGGGAGGATAGTGGTAATGTTGCACTAAAGTGGTATGACTATGGAGACCTTGTGGGTATGTTTCCATTGTGAATGAAGAAGTGCAAAACTTGAAAGATCTTCAGGGAGACAATTGGAAGCAACAGTGATCAAATTCGGGTAATTGTAGGACTATAGGAGGTAGTTGGATACAAGGAGAGTTTGAAGTTGCAGCTTGTGAAACTTACCTAAAATTTCAAGGTTAAGTTGAGAGGCAAGCAATCCTTCAGGAGGACGGACATGAACAATCCGGGGGCTGAAGAGGCTACGGTGAAGCTTGTATGACTATCTAAAATTTCGATGATAAGTGGATGCAAGCGTTTCTTCGAGAGTATGGAGCGGTTCACTCTGGGGGTCGAAGAGGGTGTGGTGTAAACAAGTGTAGCAGCACAGTGGTTGGTGTGAAGTTGGCATCACCATCGTTTTAAAGGCAAGGTGGAGATTGTTGGATATTGCCTTGAAAATGATGCTGTTGCAGGAAGCTGGTGAGGGCTCAACAGGCAGCAGGCAGGGCGAGCCCTCGTGAGGGCGCCAGGGCGCAGGTCTGCGGGCGCTAGGGCGCAGTGGTCTCGGGTGCTGGCGCCAGTAGGAGTGGGCATGGTTTGGTTAAAAAACAAAACTGCATAAAAACTGAACTGAACTGTTTTTACAGTTCAGTTTTTTTGAACTGAACTATTAGTAGAAATATAAACTGAACCAAACAGTTTGGTTAACCAGTTAACCGGTTCAGTTAATCAGTTAACCGTAACTGTTTTTATCAAATAATAAAAAAATGTTAAAAAATATCATTTTTTTTTATAATTTTATTATCATATAATTAAAGATATTAATCGTTAAAGTTATATATTTGAATTAGATAAGTATCTCTATTTCTTTATTATAATATATTTTGGATTCGTCTCGAAATTTTTTTCAAGATATCATTTTTTTATAATTTTTATTATCATACAATTAAAGATATTAATCGTTAAAGTTATATATTTGAATTAGATCAGTATCTCCGTTTTCTTATTATAATATGTTTTTGAATTCGTCTTGAAAAGTATTTTCAAGATATCATTTTTTTATAATTTTTATTATCATATAATTAAAAATATTAATCGTTAAAGTTATATATTTGAATTAGATCAGTATCTCCGTTTTATTATTATAAGATGTTTTTGAATTCGTCTTGAAAAGTATTTTCAAGATATCATTTTTTTTATAATTTTTATTATTATACAATTAAAGATATTAATCGTTAAAGTTATATATTTGAATTAGATCAGTATCTCTATTTTCTTATTATAAGATGTTTTTGGATTCGTATCGGAGAGTATTTTAAAATATCATTTTTTTTTATAATTTTTATTATTATACAATTAAAGATATTAATCGTCAATGATATTATCATACAATTGAATGATCTCAAATCTCAATTTCTTTATTATAAGATGGTAATTTTTTGGTTTTTGGTTCAATTTACGGTTAACTGGTTTTGTATTTAAAAAAACTAGTTAACTGAACTGTTGTCTCACAAACAGTTTGGTTCGGTTTTTTTTAAAAACAGTTTTGGTTTTAAATGGTTTAGTTTGGTTCAATTTAACCGTTTGGTTCAATTTTTTGGTTTTTATGCCCACCCCTAGGCGCCAGGGCGCGGCCACGAGCCCTCGTGAGGGCGCCAGGGCGCAGACCTGCGTGATTATATAGCTGTTTTGCGTTTTCAGTGATGAGAAGGTGTTTTTTAGGGTTTCTAAGGCCAACATATATACTAGGGTTAATAGAGAACATCTTTGGAAGACTCTAGGGTTGAGAGAAACATTCTGGCTCTGTTTGATAAAAATGACTTATGGCTGATAAGCCAGCTTATAGCTGATGGCTGATAGCTTATAGCTTATAGCTGATGACTGATAGCTTATAGCTGATAAGCTAATTGAAATGTTTGGTAAAATTAGCGGTTCAGCTGGATGATAAATGTAAAATGACATAAAAAGACATTCTTAATTCATATTAAAATTTATATTAATTTAATATTTAAGATACTTTATTTATATTATAAAAAATACTTTAATTATTTATAATTAATTTTTAAACATTTATATAGTATTTTTATTTTATTTCAAACCAAATTAAATCAATATTTATCTTCATTATTTTTATGTAGATTTTTTATTTTGTAAGAAACCTGGTTTTTCTAAATACTCATAGTAAAAATTGATAGTTTTATTAAAAAAGTATGATTTATTATTGTTGTACAAAACAATAATAATAAGGATATATATATTAAAACAGTAAGTGACGTAAAGTTTTTTCTTTTTACGGTGAGCAACGTAAATAAAAAAAACTCTATTATCACATAAAATTGCTATAAAAAAAACTCAATTATCACATAATAAAGGATACTGATCAATGATAATGGTTTATTGAAAAAAAAGAGCATGGTTTATATTCATGTAAAATATACAGTTTTATTTTAAATAATAAATCATAAAGGATAAAATTGGGTTTTGATTAAAATAATAAGGGTAAATGTGGAAAAAAAGATGATAAGCTATAAGCTATAAGCTCATAAGCTACTTGAAATAACTTCAGTAAAATAAGCTATAAGTCAGTAAAATAAGACCGTTACCAAACAGGTCTTTTAGCTTATAAGCTATAAGACATAAGCTATAAGTCAGTTTGGTGGTGTTACCAAACAGACCCTGTATCACCTTGGAAACACTTGTTGATTGAATCTCTTGGTCACGGGGAGAGATTCGGGACTAGGGTAGAATTAGGAAAACTCTAATTCTTGTAACTCTTGTGGAGAATCTCATTGTAATCAAGGTTTCTATTGATAGTGGAACGGAGAGACTGCTCTCTCCCCCAGACGTAGGTTCATTAACACCGAACTGGGTAAACAATAGTTTGTATTCTTTATCGCTTTCACCGTTTATTTTTATTGGTAGATTGGTCCATTGTTGTTTGGTTGCTTTGTTTATTTTGCCCCACACACTAAAGGATTATTGATGTGGTTCTATTAATCGAATTCACAACAAGTACTGGAACAATTTTAGAGATATTATATATAGGAACCAAAAGTTATTTAACATTAAAAAATAATACATATCATTGATCTAATGAAGAGATATTTATCGAGTGTTGTGAAGGGGCAATTACAAGACAATATTCAACTTATGTGCTAAGCATATTTAATTGTTAATATTTGATGAGCTTTATACACTATAAATGGTTAAATCGTTTTCTATTCGATCTATCGTTGTATAGGAAGAGAAAGAAAAATATGGCTAAAACTCTCCATAAAGTTAATTCACACTATAATTTAAATTATTCTTTTCCTATTTCATTAGAATAAAATTTATAGGTTTTTCTTTTAAGCAAATTTATAGAGTTTTTGGTCCTATATAAACTCGCTTTGATAAATTTTCAAAGGATATACACATGTGTACACTTAAAATATTTACTAAATCATTTGTCTATGTTACCCCTTCACAAAATATTTAAGGGAATAACCTTAAAATATTGATCCATATATAGAAGAGATATTTACTAATTAAACATTCTAATTGGGCAAATGCAAGTTGCAACCCTATAATCACCTTAAATGATAAAAATATTGGTTTTTGAAATTGCGTGAGCTTGATACACTATAAATTCATCAAACCATATTCTATTTGTTGCATATGAAGGGCGAAAAAAATGGCTAAAACTCTCAAATTAGTTTATGCTATAACTTTATTTCTTTTCCTATTTCTTACTATAGAGGAGGTTGCTAGTATTATGTATGATTTCATTCCAACATCTCAGAAATGTACAACTCATGCAGATTGTCCCACACAACTTATATGCAACCAACCAATTGGTTTATGCGTTAAGGGCTACTGTAATGAAATAATTAGCCGTGGATGGTAGACAAACGCTATATTTAGGGAAGAATAAGTTCTCCCAATACCAACCAATAATTATATATATATTTTTTTTGTTTCTTAATTTCACGCACGTTGCAACTTTGAATTTGTACTTTAAAATTTTGGTAATGAAATTCAATTGTTTTCTTCTCTCTTGAACTTTGTAAAGGAAGTTGACAACACTCTAAATCTCACTGCAATACTTATTAGATGTAGAAGTATAGACAATTGTCTATTGTAAGCATGAACTTTTATTGGTTTAATCAACTAACTAAAAGAAATTCTACAAAAATATTTTAGACTCAAATATTGTAAATATATTATGTATAGTGTAATGCACAATTCTTAAATTTAATTAACACAATATTTATATAATCAAGAAGAGAAATTTTTAATTCAAAAAATCAAGAATATGATATTTATATGTAAAAAGAATATGCACTGACAGTGTAAAATACATTTACACTGTCAACGAATCACAATTGTTTCCATCACGTCACCTACTTGACCCCACTTTCTTTATATGACATGGCAGATTGAACTATTCTTCTTTTTATCAGTTCTATTGTGAAATATCAGAACCAATATTCATAGAGTAACTAGAGTGATTTTGTCTAAGCTTTTTTCATTTTGTTTTGAGATTGTTTTAATCTTAGAACCAAATTATCAGTTCAATTGTAAATAGTTAAAGTCAATACGTGACAGTTGATTGAACATATATAGTTGAGAGTGACTAAGAAGAAACAAATCCCTTGGAGCTGAGGAACCAACTTGAAAATTTTAAAATATGACGGACCAATATGAAACAAAATAAACATAAGGGACCAACTTAAAACCTAAAATAAACATAAGGGATCAAATATGCAATTAAACCTATTTTATTCTAATGGCTTTTTTAATACAATATTTTCTTTTTTCAGTTTATTTAACTATAAAAAATATTATGGACATGAAAGGGAGGCAAAAAAATTACAACAACAAACAAAAAGAATATAAAAAAAAAAAAAAACTTGTTATTTTTATAACATGGTGAAGGTAAATAAAATTACAACAGAGAAGAAAAAGTCACTACTACAAAGTGTTAAATAGACAGCGCACTTTAGACAGCGCTTATTTACAAAAGCGCTGTTAAAATAAACATAGAATCCTTAGACAGCGCTTATTTTGAAAAGCGTTGTCTAAAGCTCTACCATTTTACAGCGCTTTTCGAGAAAAGCGCTTTTATAAGCTTCGCGAAAAAAGTTAAAACCTACAAAAAAATTAAATATTAGTTTAGACATCGCTTTATAGGAAAGCGCTGTCTAAGATCTATTTTTAGACAGCGCTTCTGAATTGATAAAAAGCGCTGTCTAAGATCTAGCGTTAGACAGCACTTCTAAGTTCATAAAAAGCGCTCTCTATATACAATTTATTTTTTTTAAGAAAAAATACATTAAAAACTTATATTATTAATACTAAAAAAATAAATAATAAAATTAGAATTAAAGATTAAAGTGATATATATAAGATTAATTGATTAAAGATATATATAGATGCACTAATAGATGAAACTAGCAAACTTCTTGCGTAAAAAAAATAAAAATGTAATTCCCAAACCATTCTTTCTGATCAAGAAACCAAAACCCATCTTCTCTCCTAATCACCACCATCATCGAACCATAAATTACCTCCATCTATCTTCGTCGCACCCTCATCACATAGTCATAATCGCACGTCTTCTCTCTTCTAAAACTGGTGAGTTCTTACGATTAAGGGTTTATAGGGTTTCGCATGTGTTTATCTTTCACTTTAATCTTTGATTCTGATGATTAAGATTTTTATCCTGTGTAAGTTTTTTAAATCTGATTATGCTGAATTCATTGATTGTTCCTTGATGTGTCTGAATGACCTGGGTTTTTCTCCCCAATTTCTAACATCCAATTCGCTTTTGCTTTTTAATTTTGTGAAATTCGACCATTGTTTTTCGTTTTCTCACTGCTTCTGGTTCCCCTTTTCTTTCTCACGGCCAAGACCTAGGGTTTCATCCTCTGTATTTATTTATTTTATTTATTCAATGCAAATTAGACCAGTAGATGATTAGTAACCACTAAAGAGGGTTTGAGGTTACATTATGTTGGCATTCAAAACTCGGTTATCTCAACTGGGGCTGTCCATCGCAGTGCATCCCCCTATATCTCGCAGCGAATGTCTCTGTGTGTGTGTTAATCCTTTCAAAATTGCAGCCAGACTTCTATAATTTGATACCTTCAAATAATGATTTCTTCACCATAGATTGTTGTATTCTCAAAACTTGTTACATTGATTACACATTTCATAGTTTATAATATAGATACTTCTTTTCTTTTTCGGTTTTTGAATAGTGAAACTTTAAAGTGTTATCACAAATTGGTTTCAATTTCTATTGTGGGTGGATTATATGTCCTTTCCATTAAGTTATTAAAAAGCACCAAATCATGATTACATCTCAAGTAAAAGCATTTGTCTCAAAAGGTTACTTGATATACCTCTAATCAAAGGAAGTCAACATATTTGTGAGAGTTAAGAGTTAATAGTTTAATTCTGTCATACACCATAATAAGATAAGAGCTAGTAGATAAGATAAAGACTGCTGAAAATATGTATGCCCTGTGAAAATTAAACTTGTTGCTACCTCCCCAATTTATGCGCCTACCACTTAGATCCTTGACATGGTTGGTGCAATATTCATTTAAACTTTGATTTCATAATTGTTTTTGAACTGAATAGATAGAAAAATTGGGTATTATTTTATATTAGTGCAATTGGTGCATTATTCTTTGTGCAATGAGTGTTGATTTCTATTAGTGTTGACACACACACACACACAACTGCACAAAGGATCAATTCTCAGAGGGGGGATTGAATCACAACTGCATTATTCTTTCTGATTTTATTATTGTTATATTTCAAAAGGAAGGGATTGAAATTTTTGTTCAAGATCCAAGGTGCAGCTTTCAAAGTAAAACAGTAAGTGTTGATCTCTAATCTATTTTCCTATTTCAGGTTTGATAGTTAGCTGTAGTTATATAGAGTAGTTTTCCTTGTTTCATTATTAAGAGATTAGTTTTTCTTGTTTCATTATTAAGAGATTTGGTTAATTTCTCTTTCATTTATATGTTAAATTTATATGTTAATGGTACTCGCCTTAGTGTTAGACTCAAATTTGCAGTGGTGGTTGTGAAATATTTATGGACATGGTTTAACAATGTTGTGAAGTTGTTGTTGCCAAAAGCTTAGTCAAACCAGGGATGGGTGTCACTATGTTTTCTATTTCTCATTATTGTGACTATGTCATAATAAAGATAATTGGCTAAGCAATTTTTCCTTTTTTTTTTCACTTCCATTTTCTTCTCCAATATTTTCAGGATTGATTGATTATCAGGGAGCTACCCTTTCTAGAGCTTTGCCAGAAAACTAGCTTTATTCACTCATTAGTGCTATTGAGACAAAATTGATTGAAGCATTTGCTGAAAACCCATAAGTATACTACTACGTTAATGGTTGAAGCAATAAGTTACTTATTTAACAGTGTTCATATCATGATAGTTCTTATACATATCTATTATTTTAATTAAATTTTGGTTTTAATTTAGATGTTGTTGGCTGCTTGTTACATCTTTTCTAAACCAAAGTTATTAGTTTGGTCTTTTGGATGCTGCTGAGATTGATCATATGCTCTCTTATGAATCTCATAAGTTTGTTTGTTTTCTATGTTGAGGGATTTTGTACTTCTCTAGTTTATTTGGCACATTAATACGTTTTTATTTATTATTGTTTCTAGTTTTGGTTTGTTTTATAGACTCGTTTATAACATGTTGCGTTTGTTTTCTTATATACAGGATCTATGTCAACAAAGCTAGAGCATTTAGAAGAAGACATTACTATAGTAATTATATATAATAGTATGGCTTATATATCATACATACTCCTTAATTTCGAATATTATTGTCATGCTTAAATCATATATTTATAGGAACAAGAACATTATGTAATTTTGGATATGTAGTTTTTAACTTTCTATTAGATATTATCAATTTTCTGCAAATGTTGTATATATTATTTTGAACTTTGTATTAGAGATTATCAATTTTGAAGGTTTAATATACCATTTTTTATTTTCTTTATACCAAAACACAATCTAATCCGTACTTTGCAATATTATGATATCAAATGCAAGGGAGAAAAATTGGATGTTGAATAAAAAAATAATTATAAAAAATAATATTTAAATAGCATATCATTCAACAACAGTGAGATAAAATTGTTGTCTAAAAAGGTAATATAAGACAGCGCTTTTATAAAAAAGTGTTGTCTAAAGATAATATAAGATAACGCTTGTATAAAAAAGCGCTGTCTAAAAATTATCATAAGATAGCGCTTGTATAAAAAAGTGCTGTCTAAAAATTATCATAAGATAGCGCTTATATAAAAAAAGCGTTGTCTAAAAGTATCATAAGATAGCGCTTATACAAAAAAGAGTTGTCTAAATGTATCATAAGATAACGCTTTTATAAATAAGTGCTATCTTATGATATCTTTAGACAACGCTTTTGACTTGATTATAAAGCGCTGTCTAAACTTTTAACAACGCCAAAATAGACAACGCTTTATAAGCGCTACCTAAAGCCAAAATAAGCGCTATCTAAAGCTTTTTTTGGCATAGTGAGTTTAATTGCAGTTTTGGCCACCCTATTTTTATCATTTTACAGTTTTGGTCCCGTATTTTAAAATTTGACAGTTTTGGTCCCCCTAACACATATTTTGTCTAAAATATGATGGTACAACATGTTCTAAATTAACTTTATCAAAAATTTTTCTTACAATTTCATCCTTTAAAACATATGATATTATCAATTTATAGTTGAAAATTATGATAGGGGGACCAAAACTGTCGAATTCTAAAATATGTAGGAGGACCAAAACTACAAAATGATGATAATAAGGGGGTCAAAACTGCAATTAAGCCGAAAAAATAAGAGAATAAAAATTGCAACAAAGAAATTACGTTGCAATTGGAGAAATCACAACCAAAAAATAAAACTATAATAGTTGGAGGAAACAATGAGGAAATGATTGATTACAAATTTATGATGATATAGAATGTTTTAATTTAACTCTAGAAATAGTAGCAAAAAACCTCTCGCATCTCTCTAGCTCAAATCCAGATCTGCTTGCTTCCTCCCTCCCCAATCCAAACAGTTTCCTTATGATGTAGCCTAGGTGGTGGTGGTGGTGGTGAGACGAGGAAGATATTGTCCTCCGCACCACCGGTCCGGCGCCGGAATTTCTTGTTTTCTCCGGTTATGGATTGTTTTTGTTTTTTCCGATCTGGTGCTATACTCCTTCTCTATGGTGGTGCTCCGATTTCGGCGCCGCCGGAGGTGTTTCCGGTGTTGATGACAGATCTCGGCGATGGTTTTGCGTTGAACCGGGTGTGTTGGTGTTGGGCTCCGGTTTTGGTGCTGTCGGAGTTGGTGTTGTGCGTTTTGGAACGGATTTGTGTTGGATTTGCTGTGGTGGTGAAGGATTTTTGTTGGTTGGATCTGTGTTGTTGCAGATATGTTGTGGGTTCACATGTGTTGGCTGGTGTTTGGTGGAGGTGTGGTTTCTAGTTGAATGTGAACGTGACAGATCGGAGAGGGAGGAGATGAGGGGTGCAGTGGTTGCGTCAAAGGATGCGGAGCTGCCGACTAGAGTTTGGTGGTGCCAGGTTGTGAGATCTATTTTACAACATTGCGGTGGTGCCGGAGTTGGTGTGTTGGTGACAGATCTGTTGCTTTTCAGTTTTGCTGCAGATCTGATTTTTACATTTGCCTGTTTTTGGCGGTGGTGAGGAGTTGAGGTGGTGATGGCGGTGATCGAATTTGGCGTCCTGGCGTCTGGCTTCAGTGATGATTCTTGGTGCTGCGGTGAGGTGGTGGTGGTGGTTGGTGGTGATGAGGTTGCGGTTAATGTCGCGTGGTTGGTTTTCTTTGATTAGACTCTCTGACCTCTTTTCAAATCTGTTGAGATTTGCAGGTCTCTTTTTGAGTCGTTGAATGTTTCCAAATCTATTGAGACTTGCAGGTCTCTATGTATCTGGGTTGACCTCTTCCACGTCGGCGTCGACTGTTTTATCCTCGGTGGTGTTTTTTCTTTGGTGTTTTATTCGCCACTACTGGCCTCATGGTGGTGCCTTTGTCGTTGCCGAGACTTGTCTGGATGGGTTCTCGTTCTACCTTTGTTTGGTCAGCGGTTCGCCTGAAAAAGCTGGTTCTGGATTCTGATGGGCCGAGCGCTTTTGCTTCGAGTTCGGGAGTTAGCGTCTAGTTTGGCAACTTTCTAGGCTGGGTTGGTGACTGCTTGGGTAGTCTGGAATCTGTGGGGTGCCTTTCTGATTTGGGTTTAGGAGATGAATCTTGATTAAGTGGTGTTTGTTTAGGAGTTTTTTCTTAGGGTGTTCCGCTTATATACGGCACCTATGTTATGTTAGTTCTTTCTTTCCGGTCTCTGTTCGTCTTGTGCAGAGACCTGGTTAATAATAAATTTTGCCATTTCAAAAAAAAAAAAAAGAATGTTTTAATTTGGTGATACAAAGAGTATATATATGATGTATGTGAAATTTTTAGTGATAATTTTAAGCCTTTGGATTAAATGCAATGAATGAAATTTGATGTTAAATTAAATTTGACATCATGGTGTTGTTTGAGCCTAACTATATATATATATATATATATATATATATATATATATATATATATATATATATATATATATATATATATATATGGACTAAAAACTTAATTATTTAACATTAAAAAATAATAAACTTCAATGATTAGGATTTTTTATGTTACTCCATCACCGAGTGTGTTCAAGGGACAAACTCAAGACATTGATCTACCAAGAGACATTTAATTGTTTCTAATAATTGATGAGCCTTACACACTATAAATGGATCAAAACAATTTCTTTTCGTTATTATATTGGAAGATAAAAAAAATATGGCTAAAACTTAATTCTCTAATAAGTTTAATTCCTCTATAATTTTAATTATTCAATTTCCTATTTCATATTGCAAAGGAGATTTAAGAGTAACACCTTTAATTAATTTTCGAAACGTTAATTTGTTGTTCCAAAACTTTGTTGATATATTTTGTACATACTAATAAAAAATGTTGAAATATTTATAGTAACAAAAACATATTTAATTCTATAACTAAAGAATTCTAATGATCAGCAAGTTTTTTCTGTTACCCCTTTTTTTTTGGTACAATTCTGTTGCCCCTTTACTAAGTATCTTTAAGGGACAAACTTAAAACATTGATTACCCCGAAGAGATATTTACTATTAAGCGTCCTAAATGGGCAAATGCAACCCATTGATCACCTTAAATTTTAAATATAATTAATTTTTTTGAAATTGCATGAGCTCTATACACTATATAAATTGATCAAACCGTATTCTATTTGTTACACACAAAGAGAAAAAAATGGCTAAAATTCTCAAATTTGTTCCTGCTATAATTTTATTTCTTTTCCTATTTCTTACTATAGAGGAGGTTGGCAGTAGTAATCAATTTCAAATTATTCCAACATCTGCCAAATGTACACGTACAAGTGATTGTCCTGAAGTATTTATAGCCAGCATGTACTTTTCGTTATGCTCTAATGGCTACTGTCAAGAAATTATTTACAAACGGTAGGAAGTAGACAAACGCCATATGTAGAGAAGAATGAGTTCTCCAAGTAGCAATCATTAATTATATTTTTAATTTTGTTGTCTTAATTTCACACATCTTAAAACTTTGAATTTGTACTCTAAAATGTTGGTAATGAAATAAAATTAATTTGTCTTCTTCTCTACTGATTTTGGATGTATCACAAATATTTCATCCACCTTACAACTTCGATTTTGTACTGTCAAATTTGTTTCGGCTATATATTTTTCTCTTTTTCTATTTTTTTTTTGTTAAGTATAGTGGGTGATATGTGACTCAATGAGTCACGCGCACACGATATTAAATTACTCTTTTTAAAAAGAGAAGCCACTACAATAGCTTGCTATTAGACTTCTTGAGTGTTTCTTTTACGTTGCACTATTGCATTGGCAGCCAGTGGCGGAGCCAGAAAATAATATTAGGGTGGGCCACTTAAAAATTATAATGAATAATTATATTTGAAAATCATATTGCATACAAAAATTATTGATAAAAATGTTGTGTTTTATTCTCACAAAAAGGAAGTTTTTGAGTTCATCTTTACATTAGGTCTTTAAATTAATAGGTAAATGAGTAGTTTTTTGAAAGGTATTTCTTTCTCTATCATTTAAAAAATTATAATAACTAAATATTATTTTCTAAAACTACCAAGAAAATAAAATCTGTTTTTTTTAAAAAAAAATACTACTTATAATAGTGAATATTGAAGTTTTTTGATGAAAAACATGTAAAAGTTAGTATAATATATTTATAAACAATGAAGTTGTGTTTTTTCTTATAAATTTTCTTTTCTTTTAAATAAAATAGTTGGCAAAGAGTTTTTCAATGAATAAAAACTATTTTTATTAATTGAAAGATCAAGTGCATTAATACATTCAAATTTTTGAATGTGTGATTATATATATATATATATATATATATATATATATATATATATATATATATATATATATATATATGATAAAATGTTCAAATCCCCTTGTGCTTGCTAAAATTGATACTATTTTATAAAAAAATTAAAATGAAAAAATTGCAAAAATTTAAGGGGGAGAGGACCGAACCCACACGCCTCTGTATCATATATGTGTCTAGTTTGTCACTCGGTTACATATTTAACTCAGTGAAGTATTGCACAGAAAAATATCTATATTATACATGTGTAATTTTATTATTTTCTATGGACATATTAGTAGTTTTCTATTTTTTTGGGGTGGGCCATGGCCTATCCTGGCCACCCCTGTCTCCGCCACTGTTGGCAGCGCACCCCACCGAAAGAAAGAAAAAAAGTAGTGTAATGGCTCTTTTTCTATTTCTTATTGTAAAGGAAGTTGATAATAAGTCAAATCTCACTTCAACTTATCGGATGTATAGTATGACGATTGTACACAAATATTTTTAGGCAACATGAACTATTATTGGTTTAATCAACTACTAATTAAAAGAAATTCTACAAAAACATTTTACACTCGAATATTTTTCTTTTTATAAATTAAGAGCATTTAAATATCAAGGTAGGAATAGATATCTCAACTATGTTAGCTTACCTATCTTTCCCCGTCCTCCACCCAAGATTTTAAATAAAGGTCTGTTACTGCGACAAAATGCTAATAGATAGAGACTTCCATTTTTTTCAATAGAAATGAATAAAAATAACATTTTTAGTAAAAATATGAACATAAATTATAAAATGTTATCTCTTTTTAACTCTTTCCTAGTTAAAAACTTTACAACTGTCTCAAATTTAAGTTGTTATACATATATTATAGTACAAATAATCTTAATAAGATTTGTGCGATGTTGTTATTAATCCACATCGTGACGACTGTAATCCGTAATGCAACAGGCGTAATAGCCGAAATCGAGAAATCCACGCGACTGTAACCGCTATTTAAAATGAACAAAAAATAATAGTGCCACTTTTTTTTTTAACTTTTAGAACCTGTAGAACCGGTTATCAGGTAAAAAGAATAGAAAGAGGGATGATGTGGCTAATTATAATTGGAGTGTCTCAAATGAGTGTGTTAGAGAGTGCGTTCCTAGCACTTCTCATATATATATATATATATATATATGATTTGTTAATTTAGACCCACCTAAAAACATGAAGGTCTAAATTAGCAAGGTGCATATTTTTTATTATGACTAATAATACCCTTGTTCCACTATTTCAAATAAGTTCAAAGTAAAAGACAATTTTGAAGTTTTATAAAAGAAAATAGCAAAACATGTTTTTTTTTGTAAAGGCTAAATTTTATTGACGAAGGAACAAAATTTGTACAGCATATATAAGGCAAAAGCCAACACAAACAAGGCAAAAGCCAACACGCACACCCGCAAAGAAAACCACCAAGGCCTCTGCTACAGACCAAACACACACCCCTATAACAGAAAAAACCTGCTAAACACCAACAGCAACCCGGCCAGCACTCACCGCACCAGCACAGGCCGAAAACCAGCAGAAGCAAACCCCCCGACCAGACTCAACGACGGAGGCATAAACCTGGATCCCAGCACCACTCATAAAAGAGACAAATCGAAATCTTGTGCCGACTTAATCCCCACCGCCACGAAAGCAACTTGATCTCCTCCACCACCTCATCCGGACCAGCAACCCCATTGGAGAAAATAATGTTATTTCTCGACCGCCAAATCGCCCAAATCGTTGCGTGCCAAATCAAGGAAAAGCAATTCCTCAATTTCTTGGTCCCGGCAGCCCCTGTAAAACAGTCAAACAGCAGCGACATATTTGGCGGTATAACAATCACCAAACCAAGCCACCGGAAAATTGCCTTCCACACCTTCATAGCAAAATCACAATACAAAAACAGATGTGTTGTTGATTCCCCCGTCGCATGGCAGTGAACACAGCTTAACTCACCTTCATCAAAATTTATCCCGCGAATCGCCAAATTCTCCCTAGTCGGAATACGGTTTCGCAAGAGTTTCCACGCAAACGCTATCACTTTCGAGGGTGCTGGGCTCTTCCAAATGTTAGTAAGCACCCTCAGCTCCTGATCATTGAAGTTTGACCCATGTCCAAAAATTGTACCAAGGAGCATATACACGGACTTCACCGAAAAATCGTTCCCATCTCTCTCCCACTTCCATTCATCATCTTCTTCCGTCAACACCAAGTTAGGCATAGCCACCCTAAGCTCAACAAGGAGGGCATCCTCTCAAATAAACAACCTACGCCTCTAACCCCACACGCCACTAAACATCCTCTCCCTCTCCCTCCACACCTCACCAATCATAGCATCCTTGGAGGTTGAAATAGAAAAAAGGCGCGGAAACATATCACAAAGAGGGGAGTTACCCGTCCAACAATCAAGCCAAAAACGAGTAGTAAGCCCATTACCAATTCTCCTTCTCATGTGTTGAGCAAACCAACTCCCATCCGCCCTAACATCAACACCACAAATATCTTTCCACCATGAGGAGGCGTGGTTGTGAAGAGCACACCCCACCCAATGCACCTTTTGTCGGACGATCGTCCCGTATTTAGCCACCAAGATATCCTTCCAAAAAGCATTCCCGTTTTGAAGAAGCCGCCACCTCCATTTAATCAAGAGACTAAGGTTGGCCTTACCTACGTCTCTCACCCCAAGTCCACCATGGTTCCTAGGCTTACAAACCTCCTTCCAACTCACCCAACTAATCTTCCTTCCTCCACTAAGACCACCCCACAAGAATTCTCTTTGGATCCTAATGATTTTCTTCAAGACACTCGCCGGTAATTTCATAAAGGATAAGAAGAAAATAGGAATGTCATTTAGAACCGAGTTTATAATCACAATCCGGCCTCCAAGACTCACATGCCTATTCCCCCAAGATCGGAGTCTACTTCTAAGATGATCCAAGAAAGGATCCCACGTTGAACACCTACGGGGGTTCGCCCCCACCGACAACCCAAGATAAGAGAAGGGAATCATGTCATGCTTGCAATTTAGGAAATTACACGCAAACTCCAAGAAATGTGTAGGAATATTAACACCCATGAGACAACTCTTCCAAAAATTCACCTTTAGCCCGGAACATAATTCAAACCCCCGTAAAATAGCCTTCAATGTCCACACATTCTCCAAAGTCGCTTCCCCTACACAAATGGTATCGTCCGCATATTGAAGGTGAGAGACCATAACATTATCCGGACCAACTCCAAACCCCTTAAAGCGGTTTTTCTCAACGGCACTCCGCATCAACCCCGCAAATCCTTCCGCTACCAAGAGGAATAGAAACGGCGCCAACGGATCCCCTTGCTTGAGCCCTCTTTGAATGTTAATTTCGGAAGAGGGGCTTCCATTGACAAGCACCGATAAGTTCCCGGCGAAGACACATGCTTTAATCCACTCAATCCACCTACCACCGAAGCCGAATCTATGAAGCATGTACTCGAGAAACCCTCAATCAACGGAGCCATACGCCTTTTCAAAGTCGACTTTAAGAACAAGGCAAGCTCTCCCCATCTTCTTAGCAAGATCAAGGACTTCATTAAGCACCATAACTCCATCTACCAAATTCCTCCCTTTAACGAAGGCCGATTGTGTTGTTGCCACCACCGAATCCATAACCTTCGCTAATCTAGCCGCTAACACCTTTGCTATCACCTTGTAAAGACAACCCAAAAGAGATATCGGTCGGAATTCACCAAGAGTTGAAGGACGGGCCACCTTGGGGATGAGAGTGATGAAGTAAGACAACACCCCTTTTGGGAGAAGCGCATTTCCATGGAATTGGTCGAACATAGTACACACCTCCCCTTTGAGCAAAGACCAAAACGATTTTACAAATGAGAAGTTGAAACCGTCCGGACCCGGACTTTTATTCCCCTCACAATGCAACACCACATCCTCAATTTCTTCCACCGCAAACGGCGCCATAAGCATCTCATTTTCCCCCTCCGACACTCTCGGGAAAATCACCCCATCCAACTTGGGTCTAGGCCGATGGTCGGATGAAAAATGGTTAGTAAAGAAATTCGTCACTTCTTCCACAATCTCCGTTGTTGAATCCATCCACCTATCGCCCACCCTCAAACAAGTGATGGCATTTCTCCTTTGTCTCGCCTTAATGCACCGATGGAAATACTTGGAATTCGTATCTCCCTCTTTAAGCCACCTATTTCGAGATCTTTGAACGGCCAAGACCTCCTTACTTTTTAGAAGTCTCCACAACTCAACAAAATGCTCTTTCCTCTCCTCCACTTCACTAGTTGTCAATAATCCTTGTTCGCCTCTAATATCCTTATCCCTAATGTTGGTGATTAGGTTTCAGATAGTTTCTTCCCATCTCCCATATTCCACCTTATTCCACTCCTTGATGACCCCCTTCAAGAGCTTCAACTTTTCTTTTAGCACATAGCCCATCCAACCCTCCACATTACAAGAACTCCAAAACTCTTGAACTAGCCCTCCGAAATCTATATGGAGAAGCCAATGGTTGCAAAAACGGAACGGTTTCGGCCTTGATTCAACAACACAACCTTTAAGCAACAAAGGGCAATGATCCGACATATCCCTCGAAAGGACCCTAAGAATTTGGGGGCCCCACACATTCAACCACTCCTCCGAGACCATCACCCTATCTATTCTACTCATCGCCACACCATTAGGGTGGAACCAAGTGAAATTCCCCCTAACGGATTCAAATCTTCTAGATTCATAACACCAATGAAACGATCAAACTCCCTCATCTCCATTGTGTAGGCCGAGGGAGTCAAAAGGCCAACCCCTCTTCGTTCACCCCTCCGTCTAACCGCGTTGAAATCGCCAACAACACACCACAACCCCCCACCGAACCCACCTTTAGACATGATAATATTCTCCCATAGTCGACGTTTAGCATTAAAGTCACACTTAGCATAAACATTGACAACATAGCAAATATCCTTCCTCACCCCCCATTCAAGACAAACACCAACAAACCCCTCTCCAACAAAAGTAAAGATTAGAGAGGAATTTACCTTCCTCCATATCGAAAGAATGCCCCCGCTTTTGCCTTCCGCCGGGAGGAAAGCCCAATCGCAATCCGAACCACCCCAAAGCCTATGGCACAAGTCCTCCGAAATAGTCTCCAATTTTGTTTCTTGAATTGCTAAGAAATCAACTTTTTCGGTAAGAATAAGTTGATTTAACCTCCTCCACTTCACTCTTCCCCCTATGCCTCTGACATTAAAGGAACATACTATCATCAGGAAACATTTTCTTGCTCCAACTCCACAATCTTCAATTTGTCAGAATCATCAAGTTCCACAAGTTTGTTTTGTATCTCCTCCTCCCCCATCACAAACGACACCCCTACATCTTTTTGAATTCCAATCAGGGTCTTTGCCTCTTCCACCTTTGGGTCCTCTGCTCCTCCAGTTTCAGAAGACGACTCTGGAATAAAACCCCCCTCATTATCAAAGAGAAGGTTTAGACCATAATTTGGCATAGGTAGAACTACTTCCAGATCAATTGCAGGAACATCTGCCTCTCCCTGTTGCTGCAAATGTTGAGTCGGAGTTGGAGCTATACTTTGATTGTTCTTCACCACCTCCTTCCGTCTTCGACCTGCCACTTTCATTGACATCTCAAGTTGACGGCATTTTGGGATCCCTATAAGAGGAGGGATTGGCCGTGGTGAATTATAAGGTCCACCTTTGGGGTTTTTCTTCCTAGATCGACCACCTCTATCTGGCATGGAATCACCAGAAGATTCTGATAGTTGAGATATTCTCACAACATCGTCCCCACACAACCCTCCATTTGCAGCTACTTCTATCCCCACCTCTTGTTGCTTCTGCACCCCCTCCCTTTGCTCTTCACACCCGTCCACGGAGTTTTGCTTTTGGGCCCTTGAAATATTGACTTCTGGTTCAGTAACAGGGTTCCAAGGGGCACAGATAGGCTCAACAGGCCGAACCACCCGATCCAACTCAAAAGGTCCAGCCGAATGGACCACGTCATCTCCCAAATGTTCCGTATTCTCCAACAAAGCACGCTCCTCCACTAAAATATTTGAGTGATCAGCCACGGGCTCCACAAAGACACCTCGTACTTCGATCTGCTCAACAACCCCAATACCACTTGGGATTAGAGAAAAGCATTCTCCTCCCTCCTCCACGTGTTCTTCCAGGGTTGGCTCTCCTGACACACTTTCCCCAACCATCATCACCCCATCAGATTGACTTTGAGAGTCAATGTTTCTTATTCCTTCAATAACATCTATCACCGACGCAGGTTGTTGTCTTACCTCTTCTTGTAGCCCTAAAAGTACATTGTAGGATGCTGACCCCTCACTGTCACTCCTGCCATCTGAAAACAAGTCTCCATCATCTCCCTTCCACCCTAGTTCACCGGAGATCCCACCATTCTCATCGGAGCAACTGTTTGAAGTCCTTTCATTCTGAAACCCATCTTCCCGTTCAAGCGATCTCTCCTCCCCAAAACTACATCTCTCCTCCACCACCCAAACATCATACAAAACCCCTTGCACACATAGCTGCAGAACCGTGTCAATCATTCCCCTCCTAACAGTCCTCAGTTTCACTCTAGCCACATCCAGTCTTTGCTTTGCCACTGTGGCCTCATCAAAGTCCAAGAACACCCCAAACCTTCCTGCTATCATTTTGAAGCTGCCTTCGTCCCACACATGTAGTGGGATACCATACACTTGAATCCAAATCTCTCTACATTCAGACAAGAGATTAGGCTTCCAGGGAATGATTTTCGTAAAGCATTTGTCCCACCACACCTTATTGAACCTCATCACCTCTTCCAATTCCCCTTCACATGGACTTTGTAGCAGGACCATGTTACCACCCATGAAAGTCACCTTCACTTCAAATTGTCCCTCCACAAGAAGTCTATCATAGAAAGATTGGTAATCCATGGATTCTTTGAAGAAACCAACCTTACTATGCCTTAATGTAGACAACGTATCATTCTGGACGTGCAAGTCAAGTGGAACTGTGTCGCTCATATTCAGCACTCTAGTCTTCTTCCTTTCACCTTCCCCATTCACCACCATGCCATCCTTATCCACAAGATCCCCACCACTGCCCTCCTTCCTCAGCAGAAGCGTTTTGAACGATATGTCATCGTTCACATGGAGCTCACTCCCAGCCCTTCTAAACCGGTCCTTCTACTGAACTGCTGGTTCGACCTCCTTCTTGTCACCTTTTGCGAATCTAGCTCTGTTAACCCGGAGCTTGAAATTATCCCACCACACATCTTCAAGCTTCAAGGAGAGAGCCTCCACATCCAAGACCTCCTTAAACTTCACAAAGCCAAATTTCCTCCCCCACTTGTCCATCTTTTTAGGAATGAACACATTACAAACCCTCCCATACGTAGCAAAGAGTTTCCAAAGATCACCCCACCCCACCTCCTCCGGGAAGTTAGTGAAGAAGAATGAGGTGGAAATCATGTCCATACGGTGACCGTAGCCTCCACCCCTCCTTCCATTCTTCTGACTCACTCCTTCTCTCTCCTCTTTCTCTCTCATCTCACCTTTTTAGCAAAACATGTTTTATCCTTCCTTAAAATTCTCAAACAACATTTGTGAGGGATCATATTGCATTTGAGTATAACCAACGTTTGTGAGGGATTGAGACAAATTTTCAAAGCATATAAAGCTTCTTCAATGTATCAATCACATAAAGCTTCTTGAATAATTCATAATTCTTCTTGGCTTAACTTCTTCGATACTTGTTTCATCGAATAAAATTATAGTCACGTTTAACTAGTAGAAAGCTATCATTTTTCTTTTATTTGTATGAAAATTTTAATTTGTAACAAATGCAAGAGGATTGTTTCTTTTCAACACCTTGCTAATCTTCAATATGTGGTCCTTCTTCAATTCTTGAGTTTTTGACAATAGATATATGCACACTAACGGTTATTTATCAAATAACAGAAAGAGAAACAATGTAAACTTAAATAAATGATCTATTACCATCAAAGTTAGAAATCCAAATCTATTTGGTTCTAATAGGCCACTTTGGTTGTTTTTCTTATCACATAGCAGCATTAAAATTGGTTCTTATTGGTAGAAAATATGGTGCAAATTTGGCCATCGAACACTACAAAAAAAAATCCATTTTGCGGGTTTTTAAGCCATTTAGCGGGGGTTTACAACCTCCACGAATTGTTCTGCGGGAGTTTTGAAAACTGCTGCTTAATGGTTTCCCATAGATTGTCTGCGGCGGTTTTTTGGTACCGCTGGTATCAGGCACAAAACCCCCGTTAAATTGCGGCAGTTTTATTAAGGAGGTTCAAAACCCCCGCAAAATTGAAAAAATAAGTAAAAAAAATTAAAATCAAAATACTGAAACTTTCATTAAAATATAGTAATATAAGACAAAATTTATAAAAGCTAAAATTAAATCTCATTAAATAAATGCAAAAAAACTCTCAAGATAGGGTAAGCTAATCAAACCCACAGTAAACTTAATCTTTAATCAATACAAGGGAAACATAAACCATCAAAACGCAGATTAAATAACCAAGCAATCCTTGTTAAAGTTATACCTAAGACCAAAATAATAACCTTCAGTCATTGTACAATTAATCATCAACTCTAACAATGTATCCATAAGTTTTTCAAATTTCAAATGTGGAATTTCACATTGTACAATTAATCATCAACTCTAGCAGATAATATTATGCACTCAGCACTCTAGGTTCTATGTAGGTATGTTACTTGAGTATTGATTTGTTGCAAAGTCTATTAGTAAACTATAAAAATCATTAATCTTTTGACAACACGTCATACGGAATGCAACAAAGTCGCTTAAATTTACTTGCATTCTAAAGGAGAAACAAAAAATAAATGAAACAAATCTCTCAACAAAATACGAAGCAATATTTCCAGCAACACCATACGCAGGGGCCAAATTTCCGAGTTTCGACTCCAAATCAGTGGCAGTTGCCTGCAACAACCATTATAATTCATATACTATTCATCAAACAGGAATGTACGAATATTAGCTAGTAAATGAAAAAACCGATTCAATACGAATTAAGGTTAAATCAGTAGCATTTAAAACCTCAAGTGCAACTTTAGACCAAGCCTTTTCCTTGATGTCCATTAAATTCATGCATGCACCATCAGAATGATCAATAGCAGCATAAGCACTGATAAAAAGTGACGCCATAAAGGAACTAACAAGCGAGATTCTCTCGGTATTATTATAAATTTCCGGCTGATGATCAAATATTTTCTTAATCTGAGGACCCGTAAATCTTTCATAAGCACGCGATCCGGTCACTTTAGCCAACTCCAAAGCACCACCAAAAGCATTCTCTATTGCCCTACACTCAGCAGTTGTACTACAATCCATCCAAATTGGAGATTCCTTAATGGAAAAAGCATTCTCAAGTTGTTCCAACAATGGTTTTTTATGATCTAATGATGATAATATTTTAGAACTACCAACAATAAACACTACCATGTTGTTGTAACAGTATGCAAAGCTACTGTTTGTAACATCATTTCCAAATGCCCTTTTCCTAGACTCGTTTTGTTTTGAATTGTAAAGTAATGCCTCATTCCATGTCTTCCCTTTTAAGCCTAGCCGCCTGAATGCTGGTTTTCTTGTATCTGTGGTATGGGTCTGCATAAATTTCGAGTGACAATAATCCATAAACAGATCAATGCAAAGAGGAGGGAAATTTAAACAAATATAAAATGGAAAAATGTGAAGAATATATTGCCTTCTCGATAAGGTTCATGGAGGTTAGCACATTTGCAATATCATAAAGGCGCCTAACCTTTGCTGAAAGACTAATCAAATGGGAGAGTAAGTGAAAAGGTTCAATGCTATCACTTACTTCTCATTGTTGATGAATTATATGCATCTCCAAGCAAACAACCTTGCTGCATCATCAAGGCATATCATTTCCAGCTATAGAGTAGAGTGGTTGTTGTTAATAAAGATAAAGATTTTTAACATATCAGATATTTGCATGGATAATAAAGACAGAAATCAACTTGAAATGGAAAAGAAACGTAGCAATTCTCACATTAGAGCAGGCAAAGAGCTTGACAAAATTCTGAGTAAGCAGCGCCAGAGATTTTCTCTTCTATCTGCAAAACATTTGAGTAGAAGAGTGAACCCCAAATCGCAAATGCTTGGAATTTTTAAAAAAGTATCATAATCACATAAACTTATAAGTGTTAGTTCTCTTTTTCAAACTAAATTACTATTCTTTAGTGCTAATTAGAGTCATAGCCCTAACTGTATCATGATTTTAAATTTTTTTGTCAAGTATAAATGCCACTTCCTAACCCAAAGAAAATAAAACATCCCAAAAACTATAACATAAGATGGAAGTACTACAAAGCATAACACACACATGATCAAATGATTTACATTATACAATAGAACAAAAAACATAACAATATGTAAGTACTACAGTTTATGCCTATCATTGAACAATGGAAGATCTTCAATTCAATGACATACAAGAGAAATTAGGTGATAGAAGCTTACACTCTGGTGCCAAAGAGTTGAACAAAATAATTCTTCGGATTAGGGGCTTTCTCCCAAACCGTGTGACTACTTATCTGAGCTCTTTTATTTCAAACCAGTTAAGTAAGTTTTCAAACCAGTTAACTCTTAGCTGTTATATTAGCATTTGTTTTGAAACATAAATATATACTTGACCAAATTTAACAAGTAGTATCTATTTTTCTTACGATATATAAAGCAAATAGAAAGCATAGAAATGATTCATGAACAATATTAATAGTATTTTTTTTTTTACTTTTTCTTTTACTAAACTCATTTATAATTAGAAACTTTTTAACAATAGAAGTCCTAGACATACTAGTAAGCAACATTCACTAATGTGTTATCTATCAGTGCTATTATTTTGTATGTGTCCTGAACTGAACTTCAACTCACTACCAAAACTGAACTATCTAAAAAGTAAAAAATAAAAAAATCAGTGCAAAACTCTATCATCTTCTTCTTCACTGTTATTACTAATTCACACTGTTATCTATCAATACTATTATTTTGTACGTGTTTCATCAATAAACCTCCATCATCATCTTTTGTATGTTTTATTACTAGCTAAATCAACAACAACTTAGAGTAACAACAAATTCTAAAATTAAAATTCAACAACACACAGCAGAAACCCTAAGCTGGAAACCTAAAATTTGATGATTCGAATCAACCTCCATTAAAATAAACAAAGTACAAACTATAGAAAAAGGAATAAATAAACATAATCTGGATCTGTATAGTTACATACTTTTGCTATTTCTACATAATCTGGATCAATTAAAACTATGATCGAAGAATGAACTTCGAAAATTGATTGAGAAGTTGAAATTAAATCAAAAATCAGAAATCAAACCTCAGAATATAAGATTAGCAAAATCGAACCTGGAAATCGAATAGAGAAGTTGAATAGATACGTGTTGTTCTCAGAAAGCTGTTGTGAGTTGAAATCGAACTCGGAAAGTTCCGCCGGAGGTGAAGACGACGGAGGGAGACGACGGAAAGTTTCGCTGTGACTTCTCTTTCTCATTCTACTTTTTGGTATTTTTTAAAAGAAATTAAAATGAACATAAAAATTGGGAGAAGAAAAATAAAATGGAAATAAAAGTGGGAAAAGAAAAATAAAAGGCGCCAGTTTTTTGGAGTGGAACTCATGACATCAATTTACGGGGGTTTTGTAAAACCCCCGCTAAATAACCTCCGCTAAATGGTGATTTTTTTGTAGTGGAATATATTATATAGCTAATAAAAAGGTCGACTTAATATATTGTTAGAGAATGATTCTTAAATGAGTTGCTCCTAAAAAAAATGGTTTATGTTGATTGATTAGGAGGAGAGGTTGCATATATATGACAGGAGAAAAAAAATTGAAAGTGAAAGAGATGGTGAACGGAGAATTTGATCGGAGCCCAAGAGAACCTACATACACTACTAGAAAAAGTTGAAATACCGACGGAATTTAGAGACAGAATATATTTTGTGGGGGCTTGAGCCCCCAATCCATTAGGCATGGATCCGCCCCAGCCGACAACCAATGTTGAACAATTGCTAACAAACCTCTCACGCTCAATACTTTTGGATTTAAGGTGCGAATATAAATGTTAGATGGTCTAATCAAAAACCTAAAAATAGACAGTTCAATACATTCTGGAGGAGGTTCTAATATCATATAAGTGAGGAAAATCCTTACCAAATAAACCGGTTTTATAGAGTTGAGTTAAATTAGAGAAAAAAATTGTGATGGAAAAAATTCAGAGGAATAAAACTTCCTGAATTATTTTGTTGGGATAAAACAAATTTTTAGAATATTTATTACAAGAAAAAGTTTATTTAACATTTAAAATAATTAATTCCAATGATCAATTTCTTTTTTGTTAAACCATCGATAAGTGTGTTTAAGAGGCAAATTTAATACATTGATGAATTGAAGAGACATTTACAATGTTTCTAAAGACACAAATACAAAATATTGGATGAGTTTTATACGCTATAAATTGATAAAAGCATATTCTATTTGTTACATAAGAAAAGAAAAATAAATATGACTAAAACTCTTGAATTAGTTTCCACTATAATTCTAGTTGTTTTCCTTTTTATTATTGCAGAGGTGTTTGCCGATGTTAATCCAGTTCCATTCAATCCAACATCTATCAAGTGTTCATCTCCTAAAAATTTGTCATAATGCATGGATGGCTATTGTCATATATACGTAAGAAATAATGTGTTCTAACTTTTTTTTTTTTTTTTTTGAATCGGCAAAATTTTATTAATAGACAAATCCCATAAACAAGATGTATAAAGGATTGTCGGATCAAACAAAGGGATGGGATCCACTAAAGTCATAATTAATTTAAATATATTTAATAACCCGTTGTGGCTGAACATACTAAGTCAAATTTTAAGTATCTTTGCTAATTTTTGTACTAGCTCTTTTGTTTTTGTTAATCTGATTTTCGTTGGTTTAAAAAAATGTGTTCCACATAAAGATGGTTTTACGTGTATCAATTAGTTAAAATAAACATTTATATTTCATTAGTACGTATAGCATGTCTCTTTAACATTTTTAAGATAAAAATTGAATAAAATTATATATAATATTTTTTAAAAATAACTAGCAGTTATATAAAAGATGAAAGAGCTAAAAAAATACAATTATTTGGACTTGAAGATGGAGCTAGTGCCCCTAGACAATAGTGTGTGTTTTAGTACCGAAATAGTAGAAAATACTTGGATTTTAAATATTACACATAAGTTCGGTTAAATGTAGGACCTAAAGTTGTGAATTTAAAATATTTGGAGGTCAAAATTTGATGAAATATTTTAGAGTAGTAAAACAATTTTAGAGATATTATATATAGAGACCAAAAGTTATTTAACTTTAAAAAAAATTCTAATGTTTAGGAAGTTTTTATATTACTCCATCACTAGTTGAAGTGACAAACTTAACACATTGATCTATTGAAAAGACATTTATCAAGTGTTGTAAAGGGGCAATTACAAGACAATAATCAACTTAATTATGTCCTAAGAATATTTAATTGTTTTTAATATTTGATGAGCTTTATACACTATAAATTATTAAATCGTTTTCTATTCGATCGTTATATAGGAAGTGAAAGAAAAATATGGCTAAAACTTTCAATCAAGCTTATTTCCACTATAATTTTAATGATTTATTTTCTATTTCATTAGAATAAAATTTATACAAACTCGCTTTGATAAATTTTTGAAGGATATACACTAAAGTTATTTGTACAATTAAAACTATTACCAAATCATTTGTCTATGTTACCCCTTCACAAAATATTCAAGGGACAACCTTAAAACATTGATCTATCGAAGATATATTTACTAATTGGAAGTGGATTGTCTCCAGTGGAAAAATAATTGGAGGGTGTCCAGTTGATGCATCCACCTTCCATTTTCTCTTTTTAAATTAAAATTAAAGTTACTAAAACTAAAACAATGGTCAGGATTAAACTGTAGGAAAATTTAACGGGAGACAATCCTGTCTCTTACTAATTAAGCGTTCTAAATGGGCAAATGCAACCTATTGATCACCTTAAATACTAAAATTATTTAATGGTTTTTTAAATTGCACGAGTTTTATAGACTCTAAATTGATCAAAGTACTGTATTCTAACTGTTACAACGAAGAGAAAAAAATGGCTAAAATTCTTAAATTAGTTCCTGCTATAATTTTATTTTTTTTGCTATTTTTTACTATAGAGGAGGTTGCCTGTAGGATTGAAATTCCTTTGATTCAAACATCTCTCAAATGTACAACTGGAACAGATTGTCCTGAAGTATTGATAGCCAACATGTTCTTTTCTGTATGCTTTAATGGCTATTGTCATGAACTTAATTTCAATCCGCGGAAAGTAGACAAACGCCATATGTAGGGAAGAATTGGTTCTCACACACACAAAGTGGAGTGATTGGGGTTAGAACCCCGGTCATGACGTCCAACATTAGCAATTTCGGCATTTTTATCAGTTGAGCTAGGATATATATGTGGACAATATCAACCAATAATTATATTTTTAATTTTGTGTTTCTTAGTTTCACGCACTTTGAAACTTTTAATCTGTACTCCAAAATGTTGGTATTAAAATGGAATCAAATTGTCTTCTCTCTTGAATTTGGAAGTATCACAAATATTTCACCCACCTTACAACTTTGACTTTGTACTATCAAATTTGTTTCGGCTATATATTTTTTCTTTTCCTATTTCTTGTAAAGGAAGTTGAGAATAAGTCAAATCTCACTGCAACATTTATCAGATGTAAGAGCATGACACTACAAGAAATATCATTTTTGGCAGCGACAAATATTGCCTCCAAAAACGCAAAGTTGCTGCAAAAAGTGTTTTTCGCAGCGAAAAAAATGTTGCTGCATGTCGCTGGCATAAGTGCCGTTGCGAAAAGTTTTGCAAGAACAATTAATATCGCTGCCATAACTAGTGTTTTGCAGCAACAATTAATGTCGCTGACATAAAGAATATTTTTAGCAACAATTAATGTCGCTGGCATAACTAGTGTTATTTGACAACAACAATTATTGTCGCTGACACAACTAGTGTTTTTTTGCAACAAAAATTATTGTCGCTAGCATAGCTGGTGTTTTTGCAACAACAATTATTGTCGTTGGCAAAAAATGTATTTTTCGCAGCGAAAAAGTTATTTTTGTGAACGATATAAATTGTTGTTATACCTTTTATATCTCAACAACAAATTTGTTGGAATAAATTAGACTTTCCAACTATCAATGTTATTATATATTTTTGTTATTTTTTATAAAAATTTAGTATCAATCACTTAATTTAAATTGTCATAATTTAAATTCTTTAACTAAGTTTTGTTTCTTCTTATCTTAGTATTTCTATTTTGCATATATCATTTTCAACAAACTATAAATAATTCAATTAAGGTATCTACAAACAATATAATTAAAGGATAAAAGTTCTATATATTACCCTAAATACAATTATCTTGTTCTCCTATAAAAAAGTGATACGTGCTATTTATTCAACTCAAATTTTAATAATCCCTTGTAACTCCGTTAAACCATCCATTCGGTGAACAACAAAAATCTTTTTCCTTTCTTTTATGGTGCATTGTATAATACTACAATTGTTGAACAATTGGAATATCTCTCACTTGTTTAGTGAATCAAATGCATTCTTTTAGATTTGTCTTCCTTCTACAATTTTACATCATTCTGTCACTCTGCTGCATAACAAGAATTGTGATTTAATTAAAACTTTGACTATTAGACATTAAAGAAAGATAAATAATAATAAATTGACTATATAAAAAATTGAGCATTGAGAGATAACAAGTGGAAGAGATAAAGGATAAAGTTTGTGAACATCTCCAGAAGATTAAACCTACAAAGAAACATTGACCTAAGAGAAAACATGATGATCTTGAATCAATCCTCTAGCTATTGAACTTGAAGCAAAAAGGATCTGAAAAATATTAAAAAAATTAAATTTACTTATGCAATGAAAATATACTATGAAGCTAGCAAACCTGATAGTAGTTTATCAATGTATTGGTTTGGATCTCAATGTCTCTTTAACTAAGTAGGGATGTGCAAAATATCCGGTTAGAAGACCCAAATTCATAACCGAATCCAAATCCGTTTTAAAAAATCCGGATTTTGGTATATGGTTATTAACCAAACCATTTTCATCTGGTCGGTTATCCATCCAAATTAAATTTTCGGATTTGGTTTAATTTTGGTTATTATATCCTTTTTGTAACAACCCGTTTTTCAAAGGCCTGAAAAGACAGTATATTTTTTTTTTCTTTTTCAACTAACACTCAGAGTGCGCATAGAATATTTTTCAATGAGCCGGCATTCAAATATGCAAAAGAACTCATTTCCATAAGGTGCTTCGACAAGCAAAGTGTATTCCTGAATAATTACAATCCAAGTCTAAGTATTCAAATACTTACAACAAAACAAGTTAGAATCCTATGCCTAAACTCAAAAAGCACGGTGTACAACCCACACAGGCGCATAGCCTAACTAAGCTAAAACTCCAGCCTCTCACTGGGGCCTGGAACAGCCACCGTCGTCACCACGACCTAACCCATCATCTGGGTGGGATGAGCCCGCAAATGAAAGAAAGGGTCACCACAAAATAAAAGTATATATATATATATATATATATATATATATATATATATATATATATATATATATATATATATATAACCGGTGCGAAAGATTGTACACATAACAATAATTCCACATACACAAGAGAAAGCTCTTTAACACAAAAGCAATTCCCACCAACAGGCTTATATATATAATGCACACATAGCCTACCAATGCAGACTCTACATGATCGTGACACCAATCACTGGCTGCCACATGCATGAATTCCGGAATTTAACCTCTCCGCAGAGAGTCGTAGGTCCAACCCCTACTATACCCCGCAGGGCAGGTGAAGTCTCCAACCGACAAACACCAACTCAATAAAATCCCGCAGGATTAGGTGGTCTCCAATCGACACACCCCGTGTAGTCTCCAACCGACATACACAACAATGAAATGCATGGCATATATTTCTATTTATCATATAAAGGGAAGTCTCTAACCGACACACCCCGTGCAGTCTCCAACCGACATACACAATCATATATGCTCATGCAACAATCAATATACATACACATATGTAATCATCCCCATATACTAATACATATATTCGCAAATCATATGTAAAGCATACACATGTAATTTAAACACGTTCTCGTCTCGAGAATACATAACACATACATGCCAAACACACAAACACACATCACCGAAAATAACCAACAAACATGTTATAACTCAGTGAAAAGGCAGAAATAAAGTGATGCCCTTACCTCAGAAAGCTTTCGTTAACTTTTCTCGCATAATTCTACAACTCGCGCTTCCTAAAATATAAGCAGCGTACAATCAATAAAATACTCCCAACGTATCCTATCGAAACGAAACTTGTTCTCAAAGCTCTAGAGGGGTCTAAGGTACTTTCTAGCACTCTCGGATAGTGATTTCGAGTCCTCCCCATAGTGATTAAAAATTCACGAAGTTAATTGCACTATTTCTCGCTACGTGAAAATATTTTCGTTTCAAAACAAACTAAGAAACACTTTGATTCCTAACTCCAAGGCAATCAATTTTCACATACTAAAACCATTTCAAAACAACCCAAAAACTCTTTGAAAATTTTCACAAAAATAAAAGTTTACTTGCGCCACAAGTTACAAGTTTTTCCTTTCAAATAAAATGGCCATAACTCGCTCATTCTTTATCCGATCGAGACGAGCCATACGCCGAAATCATCGTCTCAAAACGACGGATCAAATGTTTAAGTTTCCAGGTCACAAAACAATTTTAAAATGACCTAAATGTCCTTCAAGATTTTCGACCAAAATTGGAATCACACCAAAATATTGTTTTTCACAAACAAACATAGTTTAAACACTCCAATCATCACTAGTTTTCTCAAAACGATCAAGTACACACACCAATTCATTTGCATCAAAGAATACCATTTTCTTCTTCAAAACTTTACAAATTTACATTTGTGCAATTAAATCACAAGTCACTAGTTTTCTTCCCAAACAGAACCTCTAAATTATTCCAAAGAAAACCATGATCATGCCTTTCCAATTAGGATTTGAAAATTTGAAAACAACATGGACACAAGGCCTAAAATGCCACGGCCATTTCAAGGAAAACAAGGCTAACTCCCATTTTTTCATTACAAAATCCTAGTATATATCATTTAGCTCACAAAATCATTTAATTGAACAATCAAAACATTTCCAAAACACAATCACAAGTCATAAGAGTTTTCCTAAATTTCTCATGAACACACCAAAAATAATTTTCCTATTTTTCAAAACCAAACCATTTCTCATATATCCATTTCTTTAAAAAGTCTTAAAACAACATCATTAACACAAACTCTAAACAAAAATTCATGTTCATGATCAAGAGAAATATTTCCTCAAAATCCTAACCCAAAATCTCATGAAAATCTCATCAAACTCATGGAATACAACCCATCTAGTTCTAAACAAACTAGTTAAACACTCATGAGCAACTCTCATGGAACAAAATCATTTATGAACATTTTCTAACAAAAACTCCATGAGTTTAACCAACTAAGAGGAAAGGAGAAGTCTAGTTACCTTAGAGAAGATACTACTTGCAATTCCTATGGTTCCAACAAGCTTGAAATGGATCAATTTGGTGAAGGATTGAAATTTCTCTCAAGGGTTGGAAGAAGAAGAAGCTCACGGCAATGAGAAGAGAATGAGAGAGTTGTGTGATATTTTTCTAAGTCAACAAAAGCCTAACCTCCTTACTATTAACTTGTCTTGTTGCCTAATGGCCTTTGGATCAAATAGTGCCTAAAAGCCAAGATAAAATCCTAGCCCTTGGATCAACCCAATCTTATCCACTTTAGATATTTTCTTTCTCATGAGAAACTCACGCCTCACAGACGAGTCGCGCCTCGCTAACGGACGGAAATCACAAAAATATCAAACCCACCAAATAAACGTCCGTCGTAAACCGTTTCTAAAAATTATCGCTAAAACTTTTTCCTCGACTGTGATTTTCTTCCTCACCCTCGAAAAATAATCTGAAGATATATCCTAACTCACGCCGATATGTAAAACTCCCATCTAAATTTCTACGGAATTCAGAAACTGTAAAAATTCCTAACAGCGGGTAAAATTCATACTCGTTTTTCCAAAAGCGAGAATAAACCAAAACTCGCGATTCTGACTACACATAAACCTTCTTATACTCAAAAGAAGACTACGACCCAAAAGTCTCTGCTATTCTAGCACACGAGCACAAAACAGGCTCCAACTCAGCAAAAATGTTGTTAATGCGACGATACTCACAAAACCGCTTCTACTAAAAACCCTAAAACTTAGCCGACGCTACAGTTCCTTAGAAAAACTGTACAGTGGAATTACGGGTCTTACATTACTACCCTCCAAAAAGAAATTTCGTCCTCGAAACTAAAGTTAAGGATAACGACGCAACCAGTCATTTCCGTCACCAACACAACAAAATCTCACGGGATTAGGTGTAGCCACAAAGATGCTAACACCAACACACTGGCACAACCGTGCATATCGCAACTTTCTACATAGTCCCACTGGTTTCAAACTCTAGACACAAGCTAGACATCACACAATGAGTTCACCACCCAAAATTTACTTTACCACGAAGGTTCATACACGCTAGTTCCCCACGGATCCTAGGTAAACATGACAAATTTACGAGGTCACCCTTTTTCCGGCTCTGCGGCATAGCCCACCCCATTAGTTTCACACGAGGTTGTGAGTGGCTACCCTCCAAAAAGAAACACTGAAGTTCTCTGTGCACCACCAAAGTTAGCAAAACTAGTCAATTCCAATCAACACGATTCCCGTCTATCATCAACAATAAATTAAGGACGGCCAGTCCCTCAATTTGTCAATAGACAGTCGACAATCCTGATGGTGATTTAGACCATCTTTACCCAACTTAAGTGATACTTCATTCCACTTGTGCTCAAGGTCCTCCGAGTCACAAGGGTTCCACAAATCTTTCGAGGTTTTTCTTAATGTTTTCCTCGATCTCTTACGAATACAAGGTCGAAGTCGTAAGACACAACACTCAAAACACATCGTTCAAGCTCTCATGATTCCACTCATGAAACATCCGTTGAATCATCATTCAACAGTAATACAATGCCACCACGGCAGGTACCACCAAAACCATTACATTCCGAACAAGTTGTCTTCTCTATAGAAGAATTTTCCGCTCTACCAATATCCATAAGTCCGCAACTCAGTGAATACGCCTAACCGTCTACTCACATACGAATCTCTTTCCAAACACGACTTAAATAATACCACCCCCACCTCCGGTTGGTAATTACACTCCTCATAGTCTTGGCACTTGCCAAACTAAACCATCTACTTCTCTTGGACTCCCTTATCCAAATCTCCAATTCCCCAGAATCGGTTCCTTATACGTTAACATTACTTCCAAAATGGCACTTAGACGCATCTCGCGTGCCTTAAACAAATGTTTATCCCCGTCGACGGCCATCGTCGGCGCACATCCTCTTCACAACGTATTCTCATTCTATTCCTGAACTCTCCTGGGTTCCTTTTTCTCTTACAATAACGTCCTCTCTTACTCAAAAGAGTTGGTCACCCTGACCATTCTTAAACACTCCGAACATCACCACTCTCGTCGAGGTACCTACCTTCAAAATAACTCTTAGGGCATTCCTCACATTACTATTGTCTAACCATCCTTGTTGACAACATCCGAATCCCTTATACTTACTCACTACCGATTTCCATCATACCACGTCTCTCTTCATTGTAACCACTACAATGAACCAAAGCTCTACAAGCTTCCATCAACTTGCCATTAGACAATTTCTTATCCCTCTTATTTCCAAAATTAGGTGTGAGACAAATCCCTTCGCCAATCTTCAATTGGCATAAGCCACATCTTCATGGGCTTCTCTCTAAATCCTCATTCTTTTCTAGACCCAGAAACAGATCCACAAATCATTTCATCTCCATCACTCTTTCTCCTCTTTGAAGATGAATCATCGAGTGAAAGATAACCAAACAATGGAACATTTTCTCTACGAGTTCGTCTAGAAATACCACTAGCCACTCTTATTGTTAACACATTCTTTCCATGACTAACCTCCCTTTTACGACTAACTCATCGATGTCATAACCTCTACAAAACTCCAATCAGGCATGTATCATCAATCTACTACTTTGCAACTTTCTAGTTCAACAACTGTCTAGAATTGGTTCCCAAACCACCATGACCAATAACTTGTTAAATCAAAACAACATCTTTAATTCGCCGCACACAATCCAAATACTCTCATTGTCTTAGTACTCTTACTAACAAACTCTTTTCTACTCATGCACGACATTTCTTAGAAAATATCCAAAAATTCTCGTCCATAACTTGAATTTATTCAAAACTTGCCCACCTCAACTCTCATGGTATCGTAAATTCAAGCTGCTACTTAGTCCTTCAACCATTTTGGTTGATCAAAATCGTTAACTTATATGCACATCCACACAGGATCTCTACTCAATCTTGACTAATCTTTTCAAACTACTCAATAAGTTTACTTTCTCTTATGGTTTACCTGCCAATAATTAATAATTCTAACTTACACTACTAAAATTCTCAAGGTATTTCCATACTATACACCTCCAGCATCACCTATTAGCGATGTGTAAATCACTTTCTAAGGTTGAACTCCCCGTTCTTACCATGGAAATCACTCCAAAAAAATACCTTTATCCAACAGTCCACCACCTATAGTTTTGTCTCACATTGACATCTATACTTACTATCTCCTGAACTATGTATAGATTGTCACATATCAAAGTGATACTTGGTCTCCTACCTTCAATCATCACGAGATTCATCTTTACAAATTTTAGTTTCGAATCTAATTCATCTCGCACACTAAAATTAAACCCTTAAGGTACCCATCGTTCGCGCAACCGTCTTCTAACACCACCAAATTCATTTACTCTTGACGCGCAATGCACTTTATTTCTAATACAAGTTGCCCCAATGATTATCCAATCATTGTAATTAAATCCAACTGACATCTCTGCATGCTCCACCATTCTACAATGGTTGCATCCTCTTGACAACTGAATGACTTCATCAAGTCTCGTCCGAACTCACCGGAACGGATATCCAGCACCTTCTTCAAAAGGTATCCCAATCTGATCCTTACTTGCAATCCTTTATCAGTCGACGTCCACACGTCCGTACTCAACACCTCCGGGTGACAACGACCCAAGCCACTTCCAAGAATCCTTTGTGGTTCTCGTTCGCCTCAAGTCCATCCTCCTCGGACCACTCTGTCTAAGGAATTCAGAGACACTCGTCGACTAAATTCGACCATGGCTCGGGGTTTCACAATTCCACTTACTGAAGCCTCACTCCCTGCATTACTTCAGTAAGACACAAACCAGTGTCTAAGCATATCTCATGCTAGACTCAAAACAACCAACCACATAACCCACAACACAACAAAAACAACCGCTAGAACTAACACAACTCTAGCTATGTTCTAACCGACTCTGGACTAACGACTCAAGTGTACACTTTCCCTTTGAAGATTTAAAGCCGGGCTCTGATACCAATTGTAACAACCCGTTTTTCAAAGGCCTGAAAAGGCAGTATATTTTTTTTTTCTTTTTCAACTAACACTCAGAGTGCGCATAGAATATTTTTCAATGAGCCGGCATTCAAATATGCAAAAGAACTCATTTCCATAAGGTGCTTCGACAAGCAAAGTGTATTCCTGAATAATTACAATCCAAGTCTAAGTATTCAAATACTTACAACAAAACAAGTTAGAATCCTATGCCTAAACTCAAAGCACGGTGTACAACCCACACCGGCGCATAGCCTAACTAAGCTAAAACTCCAGCCTCTCACTGGGGCCTGGAACAGCCACCGTCGTCACCACGACCTAACCCATCATCTGGGTGGGATGAGCCCGCAAATGAAAGAAAGGGTCACCACAAAATAAAAGTATATATATATATATATATATATATATATAACCGGTGCGAAAGATTGTACACATAACAATAATTCCACATACACAAGAGAAAGCTCTTTAACACAAAAGCAATTCCCACCAACGGGCTTATATATAATGCACACATAGCCTACCAATGCAGACTCTACATGATCGTGACACCAATCACTGGCTGCCACATGCATGAATTCCGGAATTTAACCTCTCCGCAGAGAGTCGTAGGTCCAACCCCTACTATACCCCGCAGGGCAGGTGAAGTCTCCAACCGACAAACACCAACTCAATAAAATCCCGCAGGATTAGGTGGTCTCCAACCGACACACCCCGTGTAGTCTCCAACCGACATACACAACAATGAAATGCATGGCATATATTTCTATTTAGCATATAAAGGGAAGTCTCCAACCGACACACCCCGTGCAGTCTCCAACCGACATACACAATCATATATGCTCATGCAACAATCAATATACATACACATATGTAATCATCCCCATATACTAATACATATATTCGCAAATCATATGTAAAGCATACACATGTAATTTAAACACGTTCTCGTCTCGAGAATACATAACACATACATGCCAAACACACAAACACACGTCACCGAAAATAACCAACAAACATGTTATAACTCAGTGAAAAGACAGAAATAAAGTGATGCCCTTACCTCAGTAAGCTTCCGTTAACTTTTCTCGCATAATTCTACAACTCGCGCTTCCTAAAATATAAGCAGCGTACAATCAATAAAATACTCCCAACGTATCCTATCGAAACGAAACTTGTTCTCAAAGCTCTAGAGGGGTCTAAGGTACTTTCTAGCACTCTCGGATAGTGATTTCGAGTCCTCCCCATAGTGATTAAAAATTCACGAAGTTAATTGCACTATTTCTCGCTACGTGAAAATATTTTCGTTTCAAAACAAACTAAGAAACACTTTGATTCCTAACTCCAAGGCAATCAATTTTCACATACTAAAACCATTTGAAAACAACCCAAAAACTCTTTGAAAATTTTCACAAAAATAAAAGTTTACTTGCGCCACAAGTTAAAAGTTTTTCCTTTCAAATAAAATGGCCATAACTCGCTCATTCTTTATCCGATCGAGACGAGCCGTACGCCACAAAACAAATGTTTAAGTTTCCAGGTCACAAAACAATTTTAAAATGACCTAAATGTCCTTCAAGATTTTCGACCAAAATTGGAATCACACCAAAATATTGTTTTTCACAAACAAACATAGTTTAAACACTCCAATCATCACTAGTTTTCTCAAAACGATCAAGTACACACACCAATTCATTTGCATCAAAGAATACCATTTTCTTCTTCAAAACTTTACAAATTTACATTTGTGCAATTAAATCACAAGTCACTAGTTTTCTTCCCAAACAGAACCTCTAAATTATTCCAAAGAAAACCATGATCATGCCTTTCCAATTAGGACTTGAAAATTTGAAAACAACATGGACACAAGGCCTAAAATGCCACGGCCATTTCAAGGAAAACAAGGCTAACTCCCATTTTTTCATTACAAAATCCTAGTATAAATCATTTAGCTCACAAAATCATTTAATTGAACAATCAAAACATTTCCAAAACACAATCACAAGTCATAAGAGTTTTCCTAAATTTCTCATGAACACACCAAAAATAATTTTCCTATTTTTCAAAACCAAACCATTTCTCATATATCCATTTCTATAAAAAGTCTTAAAACAACATCATTAACACAAACTCTAAACAAAAATTCATGTTCATGATCAAGAGAAATATTTCCTCAAAATCCTAACCCAAAATCTCATGAAAATCTCATCAAACTCATGGAATACAACCCATCTAGTTCTAAACAAACTAGTTAAACACTCATGAGCAACTCTCATGGAACAAAATCATTTATGAACATTTTCTAACAAAAATTTCTCAAGAACATAAACTAAAAAAATCCAACAAACTCCATGAGTTTAACCAAGTAAGAGGAAAGGAGAAGTCTAGTTACCTTAGAGAAGATACTACTTGCAATTCCTATGGTTCCAATAAGCTTGAAATGGATCAATTTGGTGAAGGATTGAAATTTCTCTCAAGGGTTGGAAGAAGAAGAAGCTCACGGCAATGAGAAGAGAATGAGAGAGTTGTGTGATATTTTTCTAAGTCAACAAAAGCCTAACCTCCTTACTATTAACTTGTCTTGTTGCCTAATGGCCTTTGGATCAAATAGTGCCTAAAAGCCAAGATAAAATCCTAGCCCTTGGATCAACCCAATCTTATCCACTTTAGATATTTTCTTTCTCATGAGAAACTCACGCCTCACAGACGAGTCGCGCCTCGCTAACGGACGGAAATCACAAAAATATCAAACCCACCAAATAAACGTCCGTCGTAAACCGTTTCTAAAAATTATCGCTAAAACTTTTTCCTCGACTGTGATTTTCTTCCTCACCCTCGAAAAATAATCTGAAGATATATCCTAACTCACGCCGATATGTAAAACTCCCATCTAAATTTCTACGGAATTCAGAAACTGTAAAAATTCCTAACAGCGGGTAAAATTCCTACTCGTTTTTCCAAAAGCGAGAATAAACCAAAACTCGCGATTCTGACTACACATAAATCTTCTTATACTCAAAAGAAGACTACGGCCCAAAAGTCTCTGCTATTCTAGCACACGAGCACAAAACAGGCTCCAACTCAGCAAAAATGTTGTTAATGCGACGATACTCACAAAACCGCTTCTACTAAAAACCCTAAAACTTAGCCGACGCTAAAGTTCCTTAGAAAAACTGTACAGTGGAATTACGGGTCTTACACTTTTCAAATTTGTTTTTGTTAAAAAAAAACAAACAAATATCTTTTTCAAATTTGTTTTTGTAACAAAAAAAAAACAAACAAAGATCCTTTTATTAAAATCAATTCACCCACCACTGACTAGCGTGTGATCTCATTCCAATCGACGATATTCTCTTCGAATCGAACCACACTCATTCTCATCTCATTCCAATCGACGATATTCTCTTCCAATCGAACCACACTCATTTTCTTCAATTGATTCCAACCGCTCTAATCAGGTATTCTTCCTTTCTCTATTCTTCACAATTAGTTAATTCAATGCGGAAGCAATTTTTCTCCTCTTTATTATTATTTCAGTAATGTGAAGTTGCAAAAAAAAACTTTGTAATTTGTATTACTTAATTGATTATTATCCAGTGCATAACATACAAATATATACAGCAGTGTATGGTAAGACACAATTCTAGAATCATGTAGCAATATATGCTAGACTATAATTGGCAGATAAATAACATTAAAAATAGTATCCTAGTTTTCAAATAACATTAAATATCCTAGTTGTTTTCAATTATGGATTGTTGATGCCTTTCTTTAGTCACGAACGTGTGAGTAAAACACACTCTAAGATAATTTGTTGTTGCCTTTCTTTAGTCAATACAGTACTCTTTAGTTTACTCACAATTCCACACAATTACGGATTGTTTTATAATAAAACACAAAAACAAAATATGATATGTTAGTATGTGAAGCTATATTATTTGAGCATGTTCTTAGATTGTCACAGTTTATGAATTGTTTTGAGACCTCAATTGAGAGATATATTATGGAAGAGAAGTTTAAAAAGATAATTGTTATGTAAAGGAAACTGAACTGGTATTATATCAGTATTGCCTAAAAAAAATTTGTCTTTGAAGTTTGAATGCTTTTAGACTGAAAAATCTAGTTAAAGTTTATAACATGACATGGATTATTAATCGATCAACTAGTATGGAATCCAAAATTAATATGATAATTGATATGCTTTAATATGATCTAATATCAAGCAGTCATGCTTCTGCAATGTTAATCCAAATATGTGTGTTAAAATGCTTCTCTATGAATTTAGTAACATCACAGAGGACATGTTTTCTCTATGTTTGAAGCAGAATAGGTGTATATTGGTATCCACTAGCTATTGTTATCATGTAGCATGAAAATAAAGCCATAAACCATACTAATTATTAGCTAACATATATTTAAGTATTAATGTATGTTTCAATTGAAATATGATGTGTTATGGCTAAATGTTGAATCTAGACTTGTATTCATAATATTTGAATTAAAATGTGATGATGTGTTCTGCTTCAATTGAATAAAAAATATGATGTTAAGAAATTTTAATTAAAGGAGTATAATCAAAATATGACGTGTTTTGTTGATTGTTTTGGAGTTTATTAACAAATGGGTGATCTATCTGACGCAACAAATGTGTTTTCTTCTCCAATAGCTGGACAAAACATGACTACCATGGGAACACCAAAAACCCGTAAAAACAGATCTGCTGTTTGGAATGACTTCACGTTAGATCCAGAATCAGAAAAAATAGTTATATGCGACCATTGCGGTAAGAAGCTCAAGTATAATGGGACGAGTTCGATGATAGCACATCTTAAGGGTTGCAAGAATAATCCGAATAGTGAAGCCAACAAGAGGCAAAGAAATAATCCATCCTCGATAAATGTTGAAGGGCAAGTGATTTCTTCCCCTTTAGTGCCTAGTTTTGATCAAGAGAAATTGCGGTATTTACTTGTAAAGATGTTTGTAGGCATGGAACTTCCTTTCAATAAAGTAGAGCATCCCGATTTCGAAGAATTTGTAAATGGCTTGAATCCAAAATTCAATCTTATATCACGTACTACACTTGCACGTGATACTTTGTTATTATGAGATGTTGAAAAGGCGAAACTGAAAAATTTTCTAGCCCAACACTGCCACAGAGTTTCCCTCACTGCTGATATATGGACATCTATCCAAAATCTTTGTTATATGTGTATCACTGCTCACTTTATTGACAATAATTGGACCTTGCAGAGTAGGGTTTTAAGTTTTTGCCAAGTCACAAGCCACTCGGGAGATGTAATTGCAAACACTATTGACAATTGTTTGACTGATTGGGGACTTAATCGTGTCTTGACTATCACACTTGATAATGCGTCCTCAAATGATCTTGGAATTAAACATTTGAAGAAGAAGCTACTATCTTGTAACAGCTTACTTTTGAAGGGGGAATACTTACATTTGCGTTGTTGTGCGCATGTGTTAAACCTCATTGTGAAGGAGGGTTTGAAAGATGTTGACGACTCTGTTTTGAGAATTCGAGGTTCAGTAAAATATGCTAGGTCTTCTCCTCATAGGTTTTCAAAATTCAAAACATCTGTAGAACGTTCCAACACCGAGTACAAAGGTCTTGTGTGCCTTGATGTAGAAATAAGGTGGAATTCGACTTATTTAATGTTAGACTCAGCTTTGAATCATCAAAAGGCTTTTGAAGTACTTGAAATCCAGGATCCCAAATATAGTGAGGAACTAGTTGAAAAGGGGAAGGGTGTGCCCACATATATGGATTGGGAGGAAGCACAAGCGATTCTGCCGTTTCTAAAAATATTTTATGATGCTACACTTCGGATTTCGGGTTCCTCTTATGTGGCCTCTAATATGTATATGTTGGAGGTCTTTGATATTGGGTCTCAGATAAATAAGATGTGTAATTCTGATGATGTATTCTTAAAGAGTATGGCTCTAAAGATGAGAAAGAAATATGACAAGTATTGGGGAAAAATTGAACACTTGAACATGTTATTGATGATTTCTACAGTCTTAGACCCTAGGTACAAATTAAAGTATGTCAATTGGTCGGTAGATGATAATTTTAAACCACCGGAGGCAAAAGAGTTAAAAGAATTGTTAGAAACTAATTTGTATCAACTCTTCGCGGAGTATAGTGGTGTGGGGCAAGGTTTCCAAAGTGGTTCACAGTTGAGTTTAGGTGGTATGGAAGATCGTTATAGTTACAATCGTTTTTTACAGTCCATTGGTTCGTCCTCTGCTCAAACTGATTTGCAAAAGTACCTCGATGAATCTCTAGAAAGTCAGTTTTCAGATGACTTTGATATTTTAAGATGGTGGAAGGAAAACTCCACCCGTCTTCCAATCCTTGCAAAGATGGCAAAAGACTTGTTTGCCATACCAATCTCCACGGTACCATCTGAGTCTACGTTTAGTCTTGGAGGACGGGTGATTGATGAGCATCGCAGTTGCCTCACACCTAAAATGGTGGAAGCTCTTGTTTGTAGTTATAGCTGCATTAAAGGATCGCGTAAATCCTCAATAATTGAGTCACTTATAATTGAGGATTACAAGGAACTTGAGAAATTAGAGCAAGGTATGATGATATCACTTAAAGCTGCATTAAAGTTATGATTTATAGATTATAAGTTGGTTATTAATAAGTTTTATTTCTTTTTTTTCTATAGAAATAGCTGCTATGAAAGTTGGTGATGCTTGTTCAGCTTCAGTTTCTCTTGATGAAGATTGACGAGCTGATGCTTGTTCTGCCTTGGTTGCTTACATTAGAAGACAATGAGGGTGTAGGTTACATTTGGTAATCTGCTTGGCTTATGTAGGAACATTTTGTGAAAATGATGATACTAGTACTCTTTATTATAAATTATATATATTTTGACAAAGGTTAACCAAAAGTGTCAATTACCAAGATTATCTTTATGTGAATGAAATCAATATATGGATTAGTTAAAGAACCAGTATACAATTACCATGATGTTTCTCTATTAGCAAGTTAAAATGAAAATGTAGTTTAAAAAGAAAAAGAAAAACCAGAAAATAATTTTAGAAAATAAACAGCCCCGTATTTTTACACTAATAATTTGTATACCCTTATCTCGTTGGAATTGGAAAAAAGAAATCTAGAAGAAGAAATGTGAATGATCTTCTTCACATGTTTTTTTTTCCATCTCTTTCAAACACATATCAGAAGCAATTTGACTTGAAGTTGATTATTACAGCAAAGAGTAAAAAAAGAAGTGTATTTTTTTTACGGTTTTTAATATGTTTTTCGTCTGCGTAAAAAAAAATAGACCAAATTAACCGTTTATTACTCCAATTTTAAAAATAACCAGTTTAAAACTAGATTTAAAAATTAACCACTTTTAAACTGGTTTTATAAAAATATCCGGTTATGTATCCGTATCCAAATTTATAACTGGTTATAAAACCGGTTTATAAAAAATAATGGTTATGGTCATGTATCCAAATCCATATATTTGGTTTTGGTTTGGATATAATTTGGTTTGGCAAAATAACCGACCATGCACACCCCTATAGCTAAGTAATTGTGTGTGCTTACTATGAATTTTAATTTGACTTAAATATCTTTAACTAGGTTTTGTTTTTTCTTATCTTTTTATTTCTATTTTGCATATATCTCTCAACAAACTATAAATAATTCAATTAAAGTATATCTACTAACAATATATTAAACAGAACTACCGTAAAAAAAACTTAATTTGTCCTTATCAAGTATAATAATATATATAAAAATAGAAATAAAAAAGATAATAATTTTATGTTAAAAGAAATTTACGCATAAAAATAGGAACGGAAACCACGATAAAAGATCAAAGCCGGTTTAGGCCTCAGAAAAAAATTAATTTTTTTAAAACCAAATTATTTTTCGGATGTTTTAAAATTAATAATTTTTTTAAAACCAAATTTTTTTTCTTATGGTTTTTTGCTTTCTTATTTTATCCATTTATATTTATTGTGGAGAACTTTACTTTTATACTGTACTCTACCTTGTTTAAAAAAAATATATATTGTATTCTACTTTACCTAAAAAGAATATATATTGTACTCTACGTTATTTAAAAAAAATATATATTGTACTCTACTTTACCTAAAAAATATATATATTGTACTCAACTTGTTGTAGATTTTTTTTTAACTTAAATAAAAAAAGATCATCTACGCTTGTATCAAAAAGAAAAGATCTACTTCAAAAAAAAAAAGATCATCTACACTATTAACAATTTATTTTCTATTCCTATTTTTTTATCAACTATTTTCTATTATTATGTTTACTTATCTAAAAATAATTTAATTTATTTTAATAAATGAAGATATTCAGTAGCTTTTTACACAAAAATTATTTTTGTTTATTTTTGTAACATCAATTTTTTATTTTATTTTTTTTAAAAAAAAAAACCTTATTTTAATGTTTGCTTTAGGCCACACAATGTGTTGGGCGGACCCTACAAAAAATACGCATAAAAAATAGTAATTGTGTAGTTTCCCAACGACTTTACAAGGTTGTTGCAAAAAAAAACTATACTATTAGCGGCAATAATAATCTACTAAAAATATATAGAAGGAACAATTACTAAAAAATCTAATTTGTCCTCAAAGAGTATGATAATATTGCAAATCTTCTACCCTTAATTGTAATTTTAGCTCTAAAGATAAAAAAAGATACAAAACACAAAAATAGAAAAAAAATTAAATTAAGAGAAATCTACGCATAAAAATAGGAACAGAAACCATGATAAAAGATACACATAAAAAAAAGTAATTGAGTGGTTTTCCAGCGACTTTACAAGGTTGTTGTAAAAAAACTAAACTATTAGCGGCAACAATAATTATTGTTGGGATAACTAACTTTTTCCAACGATAACGTAGTTGTTGAGAAAAAACTAACTTATAATAACAACTTAAATAAGTTGTTGCTATATGTATGTTTTTGTCAACAATTTAAATGTCGCTGCGAAAAAAGTCGTTGCGAAAAATGATATTTCTTGTAGTGTGATGATTGCTCACAAAAATTTCTAGGCAAAATGAACTATAATTGGTTTAAAATCAACTATCCTGATTAAAAGAAATTCTACAAAAACATTTTAGACTCAATTTTATTTTTTTTTGATATAAATTAAGAACATCTGGATATTAAGATAGGAATAGATATTCCAATTATATTGGTACACCTATCATTTCCCATCATCCACCACCTATAGGCTATACAATTATTAAAAAAGAAAAATTAGATAATTACAAGAGGGTACTAGGCAATTACCCCAACTAAATGAACGTAGAACAATGAAATATACAAACTCCTAAAGGATAAAATAGAAGTTCCTAGTTACTTAAGGCAAATGAACCGACTGTCAGCACGTAACAACCTATGTACCCACTAATGTTGAACTTTTTAACAAACCTTTTGCACGCGCTCAACACTTTTGGGCTTAAGATGCGAATATAAATGGTAGATGGTCTAATAAAAAACTGAAAGAAGACAGTTCAAGGCATCGTGGAGAAGGTTCTAATACCATCTTAGAATTGAAAGTTAGATGACCTGAATATATAAGTAAAGAAAATCCTCACCTTACAAACCCGTTTTGTAGAGTTGAGTTAAACTCAAGAAAAAAGTTGTGATTAAAAACATTTGGAAAAATAAAAATTTTATAGTGATTAAACAATTTTTTAGAATATTTATAACAACGAAAATTTTATTTAACATTAAAAAGAATTATATTTCTAATTAATGATCAATTTTTTTTTTGTTACATCAATGATAAGTGTGTTTAAGAGACAAAACTAATTAATACATTGATGTATCAAAGAGACATTTACTAAGTGTTCTAAAAGGCCAATACAAAATATTGATAAACTTAAGTGGTAAAAATATTTAACTATTTTTAACATTTGATGCGTTTTATACACTATAAATTAATTGTTAAAATTATATTCTATTTGTTATTTACGAAAAGAAAAATAAATATGGTTAAAACTCTTGAATTAGTTTCCACAATAATTTTAGTTATTTTCCTTTTTTTTATTGCAGAGGTGTTTGCCGATATTTATCCGGTTTCAATTCATTCCAACATCTATCAAATGTTCATCTCCTAAAGATCATGTTTGTTGTTGTATGCATAATGCATGGATGGCTTTTGTCATACGTAAAAATTTGAAATATTTATAGAAACAAAATTATTGAACCCCAAAATATAATGAATTCTAGATTATATAGTTTTTGTTACCCCTTCACTAAGTGTGTTTAAGGGACAAATTTAAAACATTGATCTACCCAAAGGATATTTACTATTTAAGTGTTCTAAATGGTCAAGTGCAACCCATTGATCACCTTAAATGCTAAAGAGATTGAAGTTTTTTTGAAATTTCATAATCTTTACACACTATAAATTGATCTAATTACCGCATTCTTTGGTACATACCAAAAGAGAGAACATGGCTAAAAATCTCAAGTTAGTTCTTGCTATAATTTTATTTCTTTTCCTATTTTTTATTACAAGTGAGGGTGCCGGTAATCCAAATGTCATAACAACACATTACAAATGTTGATCTAAGATAGATTGTCCTAGAATATCTATCCATAGAAATGCCGTTATGTTTTGCCTGAAGGGCTACTGTTGTATAATGAGAATATATCCGTAGAGAGTAACAAATTAATGTCATATGTAGGAAAGAATGAGTTCTCCTAGTAGAAAATGTTAATTATATTTTTATTTTTTTATCTTAATTTCATCCATTTTGCAACTTTGATTTTGTACTCTGAAATATTGGTAATGAAATTAAATTAAATTTTCTTAATTATATTTTTGGATGTATCACATCTCACCTAACATTTTATCAATTGTAAAAGTGCTAACGACTGTCCACAAATATTTATAAGCAACATGAACTTTTAATGGCTATTGTGGACAAGAGTTATGAGTATCAAAGTCAAGAGAGTAGACAAAATAACAAAAATGAAGTCTCCATTTAGAAAGAGAATTTTTTTGAATAAAAGACAAGGATTAAATTGAAGAGTAGAGAAATTTGAATTTCTTATTGATTGAAATCGTGTTACAAATAGGGTTGCTTATGATCGGATAATAGCCATAACCAATCCACTTGTTACTACCGGATACTATGATCATATTATATATCAAATCGGTTTTGATATCACAAAACTGGTTACAAAATCAATTATATCCACTTGTTATTACAGGATACTATAATCATAGTTTTAATTTTAAAATTCTATTTTGGCATAAAATAAAAGTAAAATCAACCTGCACTACTATAGAAAATTCACTTTTTAGCAACCGATTTAGCGACCGAAAAAATTCGGTTGTTAAAACAACCGATTTAGAGACCTTTATTTTGAGCGTTAGAGTAAACAAATATTCAGTTGCTAAATAGGTCGCTACGTAATTATAGAGACCGAATTAGAGACTGATATTTAGCAATCAATATTTCGGTCGCTTTAGAGACCGATTTAGAGACTGTTATTTCGAGCTTCAAAGTCAAAAAAATACCCGGTCGCTAAATCGGTTGCTGAGTAATTATATAGACCGATTTTAAGACTTTTAGCGACTAACAAATCCGACGCAAATGTTTTTTTTTATCAAATCACTAAAATAGGTGTGATATTTTATTTTATTTTCCACAAAAATACCTCGTTCCCCACAAAAACTTAACTTATTGAGAAAAAATCTCAAATTAACAAACAAATTTGAAAGCTTGCAATCTCTGGACACATTACAAAACAGGTTCAATTCCTTCAATGCTCTCAAATTGACCTGGATCCAATTTCTGTATGCCCTCAGATCTCCTCTTTGGATTCAACTTTTTCATACCTTAAAATCATTGATTCAGTTTCTCAACACGTTGTTCCCCTATATGCTATCTCAAAATTAGGCCTAGCTACCAAGTAGAAAGAGGGGATTAGGCTAATTAAAACCTTCTTAAAAGTTAACAAACTTAAAATTAGGCCTAGCTACCAAGTTTGTTAACAACAAAACTCTTTTTTATCATCACATAAATAATTTCATTCCAAATTGTAAGACAATACATATTAAGTCTAATGTTAGCTAAGCGATCAGCACAATGAGTTCCTTTCCTGTACACATGAGAAAATATGAAATCATACTTCTAACAAGAACATAATAATTGAACCATCTAGTTCCAAGGGACCAGAGATAAGGATTTTAATGCAAGCACAACTAATTGAATCAGTCTCCAACCATAAATTGTTCCAATTGTTATTAGCGGCGATTTCGATGGAGCTTCAAACCCGTGCAAGCTCAACACTGAATCCTGACCCCAAACCCGTGTTCTCACCAAAACAGCATAAAAGATAAGAATCATTTTCAAAAAATTCCACCAAAAGAGGAAGAACCTAAGTTGCTAGCTCCGTCAATATTGCATTTCACCCAATTTTTAATTGGAGGGTGGCTTACATTTAAAATTCTATAAAATAGTAAAGTCCCTAATAGAACATGTAAAGCATGACCTGGTATTATTGCCCTAGAGTCAGCTTATTATTGAATGTAGCATTTTTCCTAGCTGACCAAATTATGGTCATAATATTTAAAATAGCAAACAAGATAGTAACCTTAAACCGAGGAGACCAAGACCTCTCATAAAATTATTCCCGGCTATAATTTTAACGAATTCTAAATATTTTTAGTAGTTACCCCTTCACTAAGTGTGTTTAAGGGACAAATTTAAAACATTGATCTACCGAAAGGATATTTACTATTTAAGTGTTCTAAATGGTCAAGTGCAGCCCATTGATCACCTTAAATGCTAAAAAGATTGATTTCTTTTTTTTTTTTTTTAATTTCATAAGAGCTAGGCCTATAATTTACACACTATAAATTGATCTAACCGTATTCTAATTGATACCTACGAAAAGAGAGAACATGGGTAAAAATCTCAAGTTATTTCCGGCAATAATTTTATTTCTTTTTCTTTTTTTTATTACAAACGAGGGTGCCAGTAAACCAAATATCTTTCCAACAAATAACAAATGTAGATCTAAGATAGATTGTCCTAAAACATCTATCCATATAAGGGCCATTGTGTTTTGCATGAAGGGATACTGTCATATAATGGCATTCTATCCATAGAAAGTAAACAAATTAATGTTATATATATGTAGGGAAGAATGAATTCTCCTCATAGCAACCATTAATTGTATTTTTAATTTTTGTTTCTTAATTTCACGCACTTTGCAACTTTGATTTTATATACTGAAATATTGATAATGAAATGAAATTAAATTGTCTTCTTCTCTCTTGTTTTGAATATATCACAAGTCACAACCTACCTCGTAACTTTTACTTTTTACTCTCAAATTTGTTTCGGCTATAATTTTATTGTTTTTTCTATTTGTTACGGCAAAGGAAATTAACAGTAAGCAAAATATCACTGCATCATTTATTAAATGTAAAAGTGCTGACAATTTTTCCAAAAATATTTCTACGCAACATGAAGTTTTCTATGTGTATTAATGACAATAAGAAAATCTCACTAACATTTATCAAATGTAAAAGTGTTGATGATGTCCACAAATATTTGTAAGCAACATGAACTTTTCTATATGTGGGCTAATGGCTATTGTGAACAAGAGTTATGAATATCATATCATAGTCAAGAGAGTAGACAAATCAACAAAAATGAAGTCTCCATTGATGAAAAATATTTTTTTTGAATAAAAGACAAAGACTAATTAAATTGAAGTGCAGAGAAAAGTGAATTTCTTATTTTATTAAAATCAAGTTACAAATAGGGTTGCTTAGGATCGAATAATAACTGTAACCAATCCAAAACAATTTTTTTCCCACTTATTATATCCGGATACTATAACCATATTTTATCAAACCGGTTTTGATATCACAAAATTAGTTACAAAACCATATTTTCTATGGGGATAATCATTCCATTCCTGGGAGAGGTGGCGACCATTCTCAAGAACCGAGGGAAGACTTATGATATCACTGAAACGATGGCAAGGGAGCCTTGATATATCAATAGAGGGAGGGAGCAAAAGACGGGCTTTGCTGAAGGTTAAAAAATACAAGAAAATGAGTTTGAATTGGGTTCTATATGTTTAAAAACTTTATCAATTTTCCAAATTCAAAGACTCGTTTTCAGAATGTTGCTTATTAGTACAATTGAGAATTGATAACAAAAGCAACACGATAATCAAAAGCAATTAAAAGAGTAAGGGAGTTGAAATGACACGTTAACGAGGCAAGTCCAGTCCACTCCACCTGAGCGATTTTGCCTTGCACTTCAAGGACTTAATCCAATAATCTAGACAAATTATTACAACCTTCAAACGTTACCTGCCAATGACTTCTAATAAGCTGATTACATGATAAACTCCAATTTAGTGTATTTATATATATACTTTTTGTGTTAATTTAGAGTAATTATTTATTATTATATAAATAACCCACTTGATTTGCTCTATATTTTACAAAAAAGAAGAAAAGATAAAAAGAGGCAAATTCAATTGAATCACTTAAAAATAGACATGATATATAATATACTATTTATTACTACTACTATTATTTATATTTCTATTATTATTATTATTATTATTATTATTATTATTATTATTATTATTATTATTATTATTATTATACTTATCATTTGTACCTTATTCTAGGAAATGAAGTAAAGATAATCTAGAAGCCCAAACTGATAAACAACACACTATGGCCCAATTACAATGACATTGAAACAAGACACTAGGAATTTTGTCTCTTGCAAACACAAGTGGCTGGAGAAAAAGAAAGAAAGTTGCAGCACATTATACAAGAGAAAGAGGCGGTGATTCAAGTCTTAGAGGAGAAGAAATCAATCTTGCTGGACATCACAACAACAAAGGGCGGTGTACATGATGTGAAGAATGCATATAAATAGGCCATTGCAAACCGAGAGAGAGATAACACACGCTGTACATAGCATAGTTTGGAAGAATTTTAGAAGCAGAAATTGAACAACACAGAGGGAGAGTACCAACTTTCATTGAAGCATTTTTAGGGTTATTCTCTACTCTTACTTTCATGAATCTTTATTTTAGTGTTGTTCATTACTATGAATATGAATAGTTAAGTATTTTTCTAGGGTTTGTGATTGGATCTTGTAATTGAAATTCTTTTTGCTATGTCTTAGTTATATGTTCTAGTTCTAATTTGAATTTCTAATTTTAGTTCAATTGAGTTTATCCTATTGATTTTATCACATGATTAGGAATGATCAACCTTTGAATGTTAATAATCAGTTAGCTGATCAGCGACCGTACTGCAGTTAATTGGTGGACCTATAGGATAATTGAGACTAAGATTATTGCATGACCAAACCTTAGTTTTAGTCTTCCAATCATTCAACCTTTTTGTGCTTTAAGCTTTTCTTGAATTTAAATTCTTTGCATGACCAAACAAGGGGTTAATTTAGGAAAAAGAATATTAATCACGAATGACCAAACAGATTAATAGTTTTAGTAAATGGATTGGCAATTGAGTTAAAAATAAAGGAATTCAAGTGGAACTAAACACAGGGAATCAATAATTGCAAGTGAAACCATGACCCTATGCCTCTTTATATTAAATTACAACTTTTACTTTTGTTCTTTTGTTCGTTATTACTTTCTATTTACTTATTTAGTTATCATAAACAACTCAACTATTTGTCCGTCTAAATAATAAATAATCTTAAGTAGTTCGATATTTGTTAATTAATCTCTGTGGATACGATAATCTTTTATACTACTTCTGCGATAGAGTACACTTGCTCTAAATGTGTTTTTAACGCAACATTACACGAAGTGATTTTTGAGCTCGAACACTTAGATTAGTTTTCTGTTCTAAGTGCTTTGTACAAAGATTTACAGAAGAATGAAAGAATGAATATTTCCTAAGTATGTACTTCTGTATTTGTGTATGTATATACGTTTATGTGCTTTTTATTGTCTTCTTCTTTGTACTCCTTTTATAGTTGATGAGGAATAGTATCGTTGGCGATTTGATTTAGGAGTGTCGTCTTCTTCATTGCTCATAGCCATGATTTGCGCAGTTGTGAAGCTTTTCTTATTTGTTTTGCTTGTCTGTTGAGCGTAAAGGAGATCCTTGTATTAACTTCACTTGATTTTTCTCCAACGTCTCTTTGTTGATCTTTGACTTCAGATAGCTGATTAATTTCCTTCGATGTTTAATCTGGTCTTGATCTCATTCCTCTTTTTTCTGAGATATTGATTTTGTATGATGTATGTTGAACTTCTGCATTCAGAGTCTGTAGTCTAGCACCAGCGACAGTAGTCAGAACATCACTTGTTCAGAGTCCAAAGTCTGGCTTCTTCTTTTATTGTTCTCAGAGTAGCTTTCTTTCAATTATTTTCTGCACACTTAACAAACAGTTAGTGCATAAAATGTTCTCTATTACAGGTTTGTTATCGTCAAAACTCCTGAGGTTAATATATAGTTGCAAACCAACCTTGTTCTAACATTTGCTTCCCTTTAGAATATGAAGAAAGAAATAAGGGTCGAACTTTAGACCGCTTATAGTAGTTCTACCTATAGAAAAGATCATGAATGAGAGGCGATTAGAATGGTACTCGAATCCATTTATGATCCCGAGTTTCCAAACACATTGCACTTCCGCTCGGGTCGAGGCCGCTACTCGGACCTAAGACGGATCAAAGAAGAGTGGGGAACCTCTCGCTAGTTTTTGGAATTCGACATCATGTAATGCTTTCACACCATCGACCGACATCAACTCTCTTAAAAGTTAACAAACCTAAAATTAGGTCTACCAAGTTTGTTAACAAAATTTTTTTTTCTAATCACATGAGGAATTTTATTCCAAATCGTAAGACAATCTATAGTAAGTTTAATATTAGCTAAGTCATGAACACAATGAGTTCCTTCCCTATACCCATGAAAAAATATGAAATTCATACTTCTAACAAAAACAGAGCAATTGAACCATCTATTTCTTAGGTTCCAAGACCAAAGATAAGGATTTAAAAAGCAAGAACAACTAATTTAAAGTCTAATCAGTATCAGCAAATAAATAAGAAAATTCGGTTTTGAAATTTGTGCATACAATACATTGAAAGTGCTAAAAGCTATCTTTATCAATATTAACTTAATATTTTATTTATTTTTTTATTATACTTAACAAGTACATCAGACACACTGTTTAGCATAACCCAAAAAAATTTATATTACTGCAAATATTTGTAGACAATCGTGTCATTACTTTTACATCTAATAAATGTTGTAGTGAGATTTGTCTCACTCAAATTCTTCCGAAAATAAAAGAAAATTATAGCAGAAACAAATTTGAATTGAGTCTATAAATTCAAAGTTACAAAATGTTATAAACATCCTTCTTTATTTACTCATATTTTTTATTTTTATTTTTTTATTATAATTTATTCGGGCTTGCGGGCGGCCCGCGGCCCATTCGGGCCGGCCCATATTTTTTGCGGGCTTTATCGGGCCGGGCTAAAAAACTCGGATGTTAATTCGGGCTAGATTTTTAAGGCCCAAGCCTAGGAAAAAATTGGGCTATTCGGACAGCCATATAAGCCGGCCCATTTTGACAGCTATATATATATGAGAATAGTCATTCATGCATATAGCAATGATCATGTTGGGTGGTACGATTATAGATAGACAATAATATCATCTTTGCTGATGGATCTTTATCTATCAATATTCTAGTGGATAAGGTCAAACTCTCCTTTTGGAAATGGTTCTTAGATAAAAACCCTGGTAGCCCTTGCTCCCTCTACGAGTGGAAGATGTGGTGTCTGTGTTGGTGTAAGCCCTAAAGGCCAATTATTTATAATTGCATGGAACTTGTATTGAATAATTTATTTATTAAATAAAGGCTTGTCTTTATTATGTTTATGTGTTAAAATAATAGAGTCCCTAGAAAAGTTAGTTCGTCAAATGGAACGTTAAGTGTGACTTAATCGTGAGAACCCATTAAACATAAGAACGTTATTCTTAAAATATCCGTAGTCAAGCTTTATTGTGAATTGGGATAACTTTAAAGCATATAGACTATTACGTTGGTAGACTGATGATCACATCTCACGGATCATAGATAAATAGTTATCATGTCTTCACATAGATATAAAGGTTAAGGGTAACATTTATATCGGATTGACCCACCATGAGAATACTACATAGTATGTTATGAAATGTCATAAGATATTCTCATAGTGATAAGTGGTGTATTCCACCCTCGACCTGAAACCACTATGTACCCTAGATGTAGGAGTGTAGTGCTTTATTGCCGTTCAAACGTTATCCGTAACAGGATGACTATAAAGTCGGTTGATGGGTACTCCACGAATCATGCTGAGGGACATGAGTGACCTAGATGGAATTTGCCCCTCCTACATAACAGGAGATATGTCTATGGGCCCAATATTGAATTTAGCAAGGGTGACATACTATGCCTTGTGGTCAATATAGACATAAGGGCAAAAGGGTAATTATACACAAGATATTTATCACGGGAAAAGGTTTGTCAGATCACGTGACATTCTTGTGACTTGGGTAGCAGTGATGTGTTGCTAGATACCGCTCACTGTTTATAATGTTAAAATTAATATTATTGCCAACGTCATGAGAACCTACAGGGTCACACACATAAGGACAGTTAAGACGGAAAAAATAAGTAAGACTTATTTGGGGGTGCAATTAGTGATAGGCGGTTATTGGGCTTGTGAAGACTAATATTCGTTTGACTAGAAGACCACATAAGAAACTCTATATATAGAGCCTTGTGTAGTTCAGTTGTTCACTTCACTTGACATTCAGAATTTTGGAGAATCCTAAAATTTTGAAACCCTAACCGAATTCCCTAATCCTTCATCTTGTAGCAGCTAACACTGAAAGTTGAAGGAATCTGTTCGTGTGGACTGGCTAGAGGTGCTGCGATTGTGCGGTACTTGTGATCGAATCAGAAGCAAAGGATTTGTTCTTCAAAGGTAATAATCTAATCCCTGATCATGTTCATTCGCAAGGATCCATTGATGGGAAATTAAAATTTTAAAATTCCGCTGCGTTTATATCTCTGTTAAACGGTTTAATTTCCCTACAGTCTGATTGTTTCAGATTCTAGTTGAGTGTTTCCTCTTGGGATGCGTCTCTTATACTGGGCTCTTCCCCTCTCTCTTCTTGGTGGTTCCTCTAGGTGGTCATGGTGGACATTTTCTACCTTCTGGAAGTTTCTGTTTTGGAGTTTTCGTGGTGTTATTCTTTTTTTTCCTCACCTTTTATTTGTATCATTTGAGTACTTCTATTACTCATGATTTGTTTTCAGATTTCTATTTTTATATTTATATATAATATTTATTTGCCATTCAAAAAAACGTTAGAAAGACAATCTTTAGGGGATTTAGATTTGACGGATGTTGGAACGACTTCAAATGGAAAATCAACAATCTTTGTATGGGTAACGAGTTAGAATCTTCTATATTTAAAAGTCTCTTCATTTCCTCCATTTTATTTTCGGTGAGAGATAAATGAAAAAAATAAATTATGGGTCCTATTATTAATTGGGTCTCACCACTATTGATTAATTTATATTTTATTTCAATTTTATATTTCTCTCCGAAATGAAGAGACTCTTAAATGAAGATGATCCTAACTCAAAGGCAATCACATCCATAATAAAAATTAGGAAAATAACTAGATATAAATTCGAAATTAACATAAGAGTGTTAGCAATATTTTTTTTTTCTTTTCGTATATAAATAGAATACGATTTCATCAATTTACGGTGCAAAAAGTTCATCAAATGTTAAAATTAATAATTAAATATTTTCGCACTTAAATTGCCCCATCAAAACAAGGGTCATGCTAACTAGTACTCCGGGATACTAGTTAAGAAAGCAAAAAAAGAAACTTTTATATTGAAAATATAACTTTTTACACATTTAAAAAGTTGATTGCATAAATTCTAATACATTTTTACTATGTTTAACCTCTTTAACTAATGCCTCAGATCACTATTTAACATTTTCCTTAAAACAATTAGGAAATGTCTCTTTGCTAAATCGATATGTTGAGTTTGTCCTTTAAACATATTTAAATACTAATTAAGCGGATCTAAATAGTCAAATGCAACCCATTGATCCCATTATTAAATACTAAGATTGATTTTTTTTTTCTTTTTAAAATTGCATAACCTTTATAAATTGAAGAAACCGTATTCTATTTGTTACAAAATACAAACGATCGAAGAGATAGAACATGGGTAAAAATCTCAAGTTAGCTCCTGCTATAATTTTTTTCCTTTTCCTTTTTCTCATTACAAACGTGGCTGCCACTAAGCCAACTATCTATGAAACATCTAACAAATGTGAATCTATTATAGATTGTCCTAAATTAATTGCATTTAGCGAGCAGGTTGCTAATATATGCATGAATGGCTATTGTCATATATTGAGATTCGATACATAGAAAGTGAACAAATGTCATATGTAGAATGAAATCTCCCATTAGCAACCAATATTGATAGTTTTAATTTTTTGTTTCTTAATTTTACGCATCTTGCAAATTTGACTTTGTATTTTAAAATATTCGTAATGAAATGAAATTAAATTGTCTTCTTCTCTCTTGATTTTAGATGTATCACAAATACTTCACCCACCTTTTTTTTTTTAATAGCAACAAATTTTTTATTAACCCACACCCACTAAACACAAGGAGTATTTAGAGTGGGGAAAGAACAAACCCCTAAAAAAGGGAGAACATACAAGATAACACACCAGCAAAGCCTTGTGCAAAACAGAAAAACAAACACAGGGGGCAAAAAACAAACAGACAAAGAAACATAAACCAGAACCGCAACAACAAAAGCTCATAGCCGGCCGCAACAAAAGCAGAGACAGAACCACAAACCAACGCACGCCACCAGCCCCACGAACGAGAAGGAACAAAACCGGTTACCTCCTAAAACAATCGATCGGACACCAGTTCCATTCATATAGCAGGCATATAGACTTTGCTACCCGCCCAATGAATCACTTCCAAGCTTGGAATTTCACGTGATCGACCACCTCTTCAATCACCACCGCCTTATTGTTAAACACAAGGTCATTGCGAAATTTCCAAATTGTAATAACCCGTTTTTCAAAGGCCAAAAAAGACATTAATTTTTATTTTTTTTGCACACATCAGAGTTACGCATAAAATATTTTAAATGAGCCGGCATTCAAATATACAAAGAACTCATTACCATAAGGTGCTTCGACAAGCAAAGTGTATTCCAGAATAATTACAATCCAAGTCTAAGTATTCAAATACTTACAACAAAACAAGTTAGAATCCTATGCCTAAACCCAAAAAGCATGGTGCACAACCCACACCGGCGCATAGTCTAACTAAGCTAAAGCTCCAACATCTCACTGGGGCCTGGAACAGCCACTGCCGTCACCACGACCTAACCCATCATCTGGGTGGGATGAGCCCGCAAATGAAAGAAAGGGTCACCACAAAATATATAGTATGTATATATATAACCGGTGCGAAAGATTGTACACATAACAATAATTCCATAAACACAAGAGAAAGCTCTTAACCACCAAAGCAAATCCCCACCAACGGGTTTATATATGTAATGCACACCAAGCCTAATGCAGACTTCTACAATGCGTGGTACTAACCCTAGCTACCACAATGCATGAGTTCCGGAATCGTAGGTCCAACCCCTACTAAAACACCAACGAAATCACAAGGTTAAGGTGGATCCACTCCCGCAATCACACCCCATGGTCCACTCCCGCAACCATGTATCGAACTCAACAAAATCACAAATGATTAAGGTGGATCCACTCCCGCAATCACACCCCATGGTCCACTCCCGCAACCATGTATTGAACTCAGTAAAACCCTATAAGAATCAGGTGGGTCCACTCCCGCAACCACACCTCGTAGTCCACTCCCGCCACTACGCACTAACAATGCATGAGCATACGATTTCCCATGTATACTAATGCAACAAATACATACCTCCCTAGCATATGTAAACCATCCCAACAACATACATACATATCCAATCATATGTAACAAACCACAACAAACATACATACATTTCCAATCATATGTATTCACCCACATGTTCATACATACATCTCCAATCATATGTAAAACAACGCACGTATTGTAAACACTTTCTCATCACGCGAATACATAACACATACATGCCAAACACACAAACACGCATCACCGAAAATAACCATCAAACATGTTATAACTCAGTGAAAAGACAGAAATAAAGTGATGCCCTTACCTTAGCAAGCTTCCGTTAACTTTTCTCGCATAATTCTACAACTCGCGCTTCCTAAAATTAAGCAGCGTACAATCAATAAAATACTCCCAACGTATCCTATCGAAACGAAACTTGTTCTCTAAAAACTAGGGGGGTTTAAGGTACTTTCTCACACTCTCGGATAGTGATTACGAGTCCCCCTTATAGTGATTAAAAATTCCCAAAGTTAATTGCACTATTTCTCGCTACGCGAAAATATTTTTGTTTCAAAACAAACTAAGAAACACTTTGATTCCTAACTCCAAGGCAATCAATTTTCACATACTAAAACCATTTGAAAACAACCCAAAAACTCATTGAAAATTTTCACAAAAATAAAAGTTTACTTGCGCCACAAGTTACAAGTTTTTCCTTTCAAATAAAATAAACCCCATAATCAATCCTTTCAAAAGATTAGATCATCCACCAATGCAATGATCATTTACTCATCAATTTGGACTTAGAAAATTTTGAAATCTCATGGCCATATACATCTATATGCCACGGCCAAAACAACAAAAACAAGTTTGCTCTAAAAAAATTTCCATTTTAAAAACCCTAGAATAATCACCTAGCTCCCAAAATCATTGAATTGAACATACAAAACATTTTCAAAACACAATCCACAATCCATAGAAATTTTCTCAAAATTTCTCATGAACACACAAAAACAATTTTCCTATTTTTCAAAACCAAACCATTTCTCATATATCCATTTCTACAAAAAGTCTTAAAACAACATCATTAACACAAACTCTAAACAAAAATTCATGTTCATGATCAAGAGGAATTTTTCCTCAAACCCTAGGCTACTAACTTCATGAGAAGAACATGGTTTCTCAAGCATGGAAATCTATCTATTATTTTAGATCTAAGATCAATCATACAAGATAACAAGATTTAAGTGCTAGAAAGTTCAAAATCAAACCCCCAACTATACTAATCATTTTCGGCCAGCAAGGAAAAAGAGGGAGAGAGATTTTCTTACCAAAAGATTTGGCTCATAAGCACCTCCAAGTTACAAGGATCAACTTTGATTTCAAGCTCTTCTCCTAATCCATTCTAAATCTCTCACAAATTTGAGTTTTATGCTTACTAACACTAAGAAGAAAAATGTGTTGGTGAGGAAGAGAAAGAAAGCTTCTCACGTGAGAGAGAAGAGAGGAAGAGTGAAATGAAATCCAATTCTCCAAAGTCTCCTTATGACTTAAGTCTTGATGAATCATGGCCATTGGATCAAATAGTGTTAATTTGCTAAGATTCAAATCTAGCCATTGGATCAATCCAAGTCTATCCTCACAAGATATTTTCTATGCTTCTAGAAGCCACCTCGCCTCACAGCTCTCGCGTTCGCTCGCAGATGAGTCGTACTTCGCTAACGGTCTAACTTGCGAAAAATAGAAAATCTACGAAGTAATAGTTCGCCGTAAACCATTTCTAAAAATTATCGCTAAACTTGATTCTCCGACTGAAATTTTTATCCTAAGCTCCCAAAAATATTCTGAATCCAGATTCTAACTCGCGTCGATATATAAAGTCTCTACTTAAAATTCGACGGAAAACAGGAACCGTAAAATTTCCAACAGCGGGTATAGTTTTCTACTCGTTTTTCCAATAAACGGAGAAAGTCAAATTTCGAAATTCTGAAGACACAATAACGCTCTCATAAATAAATAAAGACTAAGGGACAAAAGTCTGTGCATTTCCAGCACACGAGCACAAGACAGGCTCCATCTCAGCAGAAATGTTGTTATTACGACGATACTCACAAAAACACTTCACCAAAAACCCTAAATTTCTTAGCCATTACTTATATTCCTCACACAAAAGGTACGGTGGAATTACGGGTCTTACAACATGTCACAAGGGTTTCAAACCACTTGGACCCCAAAAACACCACACAAACACTTAGGAAATATTTTCTAAAACAAAACCATACAACACATTTCCCTTTTGCCCAAAGGCTCAAAAGCAACCTCGCTTTCCAAAACCAAACAACATAACCTCATGAAATCGATCAATACTCTAAACTTTCAAAACCCTAACTTTTCTCATGAGATTCTCACAAACTCATGGAAAATTGAAATAACAAAGCCTACACATGCTTCTCTAAAGCTCATGAACAATTTCTATGGAACAAAAACCATTCAAAACCAATTCCTAAAATATTCCATCTCATGAACATCAACTAATAAACCATCAAACTCCAAGAGTTTTGCTAGCAAGGAGAAAGGAAGAGGTTCTAGTTACCTTAGAAGAAGAATCTCACAACTCCAAGCTTTCCAACAAGCTTATGATCAAGTGTTTTGGTTAAGGAATGAAATTTCTATGAAGGAAGGAATGAAGAACATAGGCCACGGCCAAATAAGAGAAAGAAGTGAAGTTTTTGTGATTTATTTTCTAAGTCCACTACTTAACAAAGTCTTGCTAGATTATGGCCATTGGATCAAATAGTATAAAGATTCAAGACAAAATCCTAGCCCTTGGATCAATCCAAGTCTATCCTCACAAGATATTTCCCACAACCTCTTACAACAAAACGCACGCTCAGTTCTCGCGCATCGCGACGAACGAAACTCGCAAAAACAGAAAACCTACAGAAAGAACGTCTATCGTTTTTCCATTCCAAAACTTATCGCCGAATCTTTTTCCGCGACTGTAATTTTCTTCCATACCTTAGAAAATTAATCTCAGAATATATCCCAACTCGCACAGATATATAAAACTCCCATCCGAAACCTCACTTAAAACAGACGCAGTAAAATTTTACAACAACGGGTAAAATCCTACTCGTTTTTCCAAAAACAAGAATAATCTAAAACTCGTTATTCTGAATCCACATCAACCTTCTTATTCACACAAGAGGATTACAAGACACAAGTCTGTGCCTTTACAGCGCACGAGCACAAAACAAGCTCAATTACAGCAAAATCCTATAACCGCGACAATACTCATGAAAACGCTTTACCAAAAACCCTAAAAACTTAGCCGACACTAAAGTTCCTTAGGAAAACTGTACAGTGAAATCTTGGGTCTTACATTACTACCCTCCAAAAAGAAGTTTCGTCCTCGAAACTAAAGGTAAGAGTAACAACTCAACTAATTATTACCATCACCAACACAACAAAATCCCTCAGGATTAGGTGCAGCCACACAGATGCTAACACCGGGTGAAGTCACACAGATACTCTCACCAACACACTGGCACAACCGTGCACCAACCGCAACTCTCAACGAGTTCATCACTCAAAAATTAACCTCACAACAGAGGTTCACAACCTCTAGTTCCCAAAGATCCTCGTGCCCACAAACAAAAATTTCCAAAGTCACCTCTTTCGCCTACGCGACATAGCCAATTTCCCTAGGTTCACGCGAAGCAGTTACTGGCTACCCTCCAAAAAGAAACACCGAAACTTTCTGCGCACCAGCAAAACCGGCAAAACTAGTCATTTCCAGTCAACACGACTCCGTCTATTATCAACAAGAGATTAAGGATGATCAGTTCCTCAATTTGTCAATAAATAGTCGACAATCATGATGGTGGTTTAGACCATCTTTACCCAACTTAAACGATGCTTCATTCCGTTTATGCTCAATGCCCTCCAAGTCACAAGGGTTCCACAAATCTTTCGAGGTTTTTCTTAATGTTTCCCTCGATCTCTTACGAATACAAGGTCGAAGTCGTAAGACACAACACTCAAAACACATCGTTCAAGTTCTCATGATTCCACTCATGAAACATCTGTTGAACATCATTCAACAGTAATACAATGCCACCACGGCAGGTACCACCAAAACCATTACATTCCGAACAAGTCGTCTTCTCTATAGAAGAATTTTCCGCTCTACCAATATCCATAAGTCCGCAACTTAGTGAATACGCCGAACCGTCTACTCACATACGAATCTCTTTCCACACACGACTTAAATAAAACAATCCCAACCTCTAGTTGGTGATTACACTCCTCATAGTCTTGACACTTGCCAAACTATACCATCTACTTCTCTTGGACTCCTTTTATCCAAATCCCCAATTCCCCAGAATCGGCTTCTTATGCGTTCATATTACTTCCAAACGACACTTAGATAAATCTCGCGTGCCTTAAACAAAACGCTTATCCTCGTCGACTACCATCGTCGGCGCACATCCTCTTCACATCGTATTTCCATTCTAATTCTGAACTCTCTCTTGAGTTCCTTCTCTCTTGGTTAGATACTTATCCAAACATTCCTGGATTCCAACAGGAAACTAACTCGACGGATTCCTAACCCATAACCCGACACAGAACAAACACTAGAACTAACTCAACCCTAGTTACGTTCCAACCGACTCTGGACTAACGACTCAAGTGTACACTTTCCCTTTGAAGATTTAAAGCCGTGCTCTGATACCAATTGTAACAACCCGTTTTTCAAAGGCCAGAAAAGGCATTAATTTTTTTTTTTTTTGTACACATCAGAGTTACGCATAAAAGATTTTAAATGAGCCGGCATTGAAATATACAAAGAACTCATTACCATAAGGTGCTTCGACAAGCAAAGTGTATTCCAGAATAATTACAATCCAAGTCTAAGTATTCAAATACTTACAACAAAACAAGTTAGAATCCTATGCCTAAACCCAAAAAGCACGGTGTACAACCCACACCGGCGCATAGTCTAACTAAGCTAAAGCTCCAACATCTCACTGGGGCCTGGAACAGCCACCGTCGTCACCACGACCTAACCCATCATCTGGGTGGGATGAGCCCGCAAATGAAAGAAAGGGTCACCATAAAATAAAAGTATGTATATATATAACCGGTGCGGAAGATTGTACACATAACAATAATTCCACAAAACACAAGAGAAAGCTCTTAGCCACCAAGCAATTCCCACCAACGGGTTTATATATATAATGCACATCAAGCCTAATGCAGACTTCTACAATGGGTGTGGTACTATCCAAGCTACCACATGCATGAATTCCGGAATCGTAGGTCCAACCCACTAAAGCCACAAGGGCAGGTGATGCCACACAGACGCTATCACCAGGTGAAAATAGCCACACAGATGCTACCAGCCACACAAATGCTGTCAGCCACACAGATGCTGTCACCAGGCGAAAATAGCCACACAGATGCTACCAGCCACACAGATGCTGTCGCCAACTATGAAATGCATGAGCATACTTTCTAATTATGCATATATAGGGCAGTCACACAGACACAGCCCCGGCGGAGTCACACAGACACATCCACCCGTGTAGTCCCACCTGACTTACACGTTCCATACATGCTCATGCAACAATTACATATCACACAGATATATGTAAACCAAACACAACGACATACATTTCCAATCATATGTATTCCAACAACCTGTTCATACATATATTCTCATAATCGTATGCAAACAGCGCAAGTATTTTAAACACGTTCTCATCACGAGAATACATCAACCAGACATGCCAAACACACAGCAAAGCATTGCAGCAGAAATCCAAGCATGTCATAACCAGTTGAAAAGACGGAAATAAAGTGGAGCCCTTACCTCGGCAAGCTTCCGTCAACAACACACGCTCAAAACAACACAACGCGCTTCCTAAAACAAGCAGCGTATTATCAATACATTGTTTCCCAACCAATCGTACTGAAACTAAACCAAAAACACCCAAAAACCTAAAGGTTCCTAAGGAAAATTCACTCTTTCGGATACCATACCAAAAACTACCGTATTGATCAACCCCCATGAGTTATTTGTACCATTTTTAGGACCCAAAACAATAGTCAAAAGTCTTAAATAATTTGAAATGCGAAATGGTCGTTTTCTTGCGTTACAAGTTACGTACTTTCCGAGTACCCGGAAAACCCGTTTCCAATCCCAACCACTTCCATAAATTAATAAAAAGGGATTAGAAAGTTAAAAACCAAGTTTAGAAATCAGAATCCAAAATTTCAACTCTCAGAGCTCGCCCTGGCGAGTTGGCAGCGAGTGAAGGCAGTGAAGACAGGTCTCACTCGCTCTGGAGCTCGCCCTGGCGTGTTCATGACCTGTGACGCTCGCCCCAGCGAGTTAACACTCGCCCGGCGAGTTGCACCTGTCATGACAGCAAAAACAGCAACTCACACCACCTTTTTCCCCAACCAAGCCTAGTTTGATTCTATTAGTTCCCAACATCTTTTCAAGGCACAAAAGCAAACCATTTTCATAAGCAAGCAATACATCTCCGAAAGCATGTTGGTTGCTTCGAGTGCAAGTTATTTGATTTTCATTTCCAAAATCAAAACCAAACCCAAGCACAAGTTTTATTACGGGCCTTAACCGACCGGTAATCATTTTCAAACATGTTTTCAAAGCGAAAAGCAACACCACATGTCACAAGGGTTTCAAACCACTTGGACCCCAAAAACACCACACAAACACTTAGGAAATATTTTCATAAACCCCAAAATATTTTTCATCGGATTTTCTAAAACAAAACCATACAACACATTTCCCTTTTGCCCAAAGGCTCAAAAGCAACCTCGCTTTCCAAAACCAAACAACATAACCTCATGAAATCGATCAATACTCTAAACTTTCAAAACCCTAACTTTTCTCATGAGATTCTCACAAACTCATGGAAAATTGAAATAACAAAGCCTACACATGCTTCTCTAAAGCTCATGAACAATTTCTATGGAACAAAAACCATTCAAAACCAATTCCTAAAATATTCCATCTCATGAACATCAACTAATAAACCATCAAACTCCAAGAGTTTTGCTAGCAAGGAGAAAGGAAGAGGTTCTAGTTACCTTAGAAGAAGAATCTCACAACTCCAAGCTTTCCAACAAGCTTATGATCAAGTGCTTTGGTTAAGGAATGAAATTTCTATGAAGGAAGGAATAAAGAACATAGGCCACGGCCAAATAAGAGAAAGAAGTGAAGTTTTTGTGATTTATTTTCTAAGTCCACTACTTAACAAAGTCTTGCTAGATTATGGCCATTGGATCAAATAGTATAAAGATTCAAGACAAAATCCAAGCCCTTCGATCAATCCAAGTCTATCCTCACAAGATATTTCCCACAACCTCTTACAACAAAAGGCACGCTCAGTTCTCGCGCATCGCGACGAACGAAACTCGCAAAAACAGAAAACCTACAGAAAGAACGTCTATCGTTTTTCCATTCCAAAACTTATCGCCGAATCTTTTTCCGCGACTGTAATTTTCTTCCATACCTTAGAAAATTAATCTCAGAATATATCCCAACTCGCACAGATATATAAAACTCCCATCCGAAACCTCACTTAAAACAGACGCAGTAAAATTTTACAACAACGGGTAAAATCCTACTCGTTTTTCCAAAAACAAGAATAATCTAAAACTCGTTATTCTGAATCCACATCAACCTTCTTATTCACACAAGAGGATTACAAGACAAAAGTCCGTGCCTTTACAGCGCACGAGCACAAAACAAGCTCAATTACATCAAAATCCTATAACCGCGACAATACTCATGAAAACGCTTCACCAAAAACCCTAAAAATTTAGCCGACACTAAAGTTCCTTAGGAAAACTGTACAGTGAAATCTTGGGTCTTACATTACTACCCTCCAAAAAGAAGTTTCGTCCTCGAAACTAAAGGTAAGAGTAACAACTCAACTAATTATTACCATCACCAACACAACAAAATCCCTCAGGATTAGGTGCAGCCACACAGATGCTAACACCGGGTGAAGTCACACAGATACTCTCACCAACACACTGGCACAACCGTGCACCAACCGCAACTCTCAACGAGTTCATCACTCAAAAATTAACCTCACAACAGAGGTTCACAACCTCTAGTTCCCAAAGATCCTCGTGCCCACAAACAAAAATTTCCAAAGTCACCTCTTTCGCCTACGCGACATAGCCAATTTCCCTAGGTTCACGCGAAGCAGTTACTGGCTACCCTCCAAAAAGAAACACCGAAACTTTCTGCGCACCAGCAAAACCGGCAAAACTAGTCATTTCCAGTCAACACGACTCCGTCTATTATCAACAAGAGATTAAGGATGATCAGTTCCTCAATTTGTCAATAAATAGTCGACAATCATGATGGTGGTTTAGACCATCTTTACCCAACTTAAACGATGCTTCATTCCGTTTATGCTCAATGCCCTCCAAGTCACAAGGGTTCCACAAATCTTTCGAGGTTTTTCTTAATGTTTCCCTCGATCTCTTACGAATACAAGGTCGAAGTCGTAAGACACAACACTCAAAACACATCGTTCAAGTTCTCATGATTCCACTCATGAAACATCTGTTGAACATCATTCAACAGTAATACAATGCCACCACGGCAGGTACCACCAAAACCATTACATTCCGAACAAGTCGTCTTCTCTATAGAAGAATTTTCCGCTCTACCAATATCCATAAGTCCGCAACTTAGTGAATACGCCGAACCGTCTACTCACATACGAATCTCTTTCCACACACGACTTAAATAAAACAATCCCAACCTCTAGTTGGTGATTACACTCCTCATAGTCTTGACACTTGCCAAACTATACCATCTACTTCTCTTGGACTCCTTTTATCCAAATCCCCAATTCCCCAGAATCGGCTTCTTATGCGTTCATATTACTTCCAAACGACACTTAGATAAATCTCGCGTGCCTTAAACAAAACGCTTATCCTCGTCGACTACCATCGTCGGCGCACATCCTCTTCACATCGTATTTCCATTCTAATTCTGAACTCTCTCTTGAGTTCCTTCTCTCTTGGTTAGATACTTATCCAAACATTCTTGGATTCCAACAGGAAACTAACTCGACGGATTCCTAACCCATAACCCGACACAGAACAAACACTAGAACTAACTCAACCCTAGTTACGTTCCAACCGACTCTGGACTAACGACTCAAGTGTACACTTTCCCTTTGAAGATTTAAAGCCGTGCTCTGATACCAATTGTAACAACCCGTTTTTCAAAGGCCAGAAAAGACATTAATTTTTTTTTTTGTACACATCAGAGTTACGCATAAAAGATTTTAAATGAGCCGGCATTGAAATATACAAAGAACTCATTACCATAAGGTGCTTCGACAAGCAAAGTGTATTCCAGAATAATTACAATCCAAGTCTAAGTATTCAAATACTTACAACAAAACAAGTTAGAATCCTATGCCTAAACCCAAAAAGCACGGTGTACAACCCACACCGGCGCATAGTCTAACTAAGCTAAAGCTCCAACATCTCACTGGGGCCTGGAACAGCCACCGTCGTCACCACGACCTAACCCATCATCTGGGTGGGATGAGCCCGCAAATGAAAGAAAGGGTCACCATAAAATAAAAGTATGTATATATATAACCGGTGCGGAAGATTGTACACATAACAATAATTCCACAAAACACAAGAGAAAGCTCTTAACCACCAAGCAATTCCCACCAACGGGTTTATATATATAATGCACACCAAGCCTAATGCAGACTTCTACAATGGGTGTGGTACTATCCAAGCTACCACATGCATGAATTCCGGAATCGTAGGTCCAACCCACTAAAGCCACAAGGGCAGGTGATGCCACACAGACGCTATCACCAGGTGAAAATAGCCACACAGATGCTACCAGCCACACAAATGCTGTCAGCCACACAGATGCTGTCACCAGGCGAAAATAGCCACACAGATGCTACCAGCCACACAGATGCTGTCGCCAACTATGAAATGCATGAGCATACTTTCTAATTATGCATATATAGGGCAGTCACACAGACACAGCCCCGGCGGAGTCACACAGACACATCCACCCGTGTAGTCCCAGCTGACTTACACGTTCCATACATGCTCATGCAACAATTACATATCACACAGATATATGTAAACCAAACACAATGACATACATTTCCAATCATATGTATTCCAACAACCTGTTCATACATATATTCTCATAATCGTATGCAAACAGCGCAAGTATTTTAAACACGTTCTCATCACGAGAATACATCAACCAGACATGCCAAACACACAGCAAAGCATTGCAGCAGAAATCCAAGCATGTCATAACCAGTTGAAAAGACGGAAATAAAGTGGAGCCCTTACCTCGGCAAGCTTCCGTCAACAACACACGCTCAAAACAACACAACGCGCTTCCTAAAACAAGCAGCGTATTATCAATACATTGTTTCCCAACCAATCGTATTGAAACTAAACCAAAAACACCCAAAAACCTAAAGGTTCCTAAGGAAAATTCACTCTTTCGGATACCATACCAAAAACTACCGTATTGATCAACCCCCATGAGTTATTTGTACCATTTTTAGGACCCAAAACAATAGTCAAAAGTCTTAAATAATTTGAAATGCGAAATGGTCGTTTTCTTGCGTTACAAGTAACGTAATTTCCGAGTACCCGGAAAACCCGTTTCCAATCCCAACCACTTCCATAAATTAATAAAAAGGGATTAGAAAGTTAAAAACCAAGTTTAGAAATCAGAATCCAAAATTTCAACTCTCAGAGCTCGCCCTGGCGAGTTGGCAGCGAGTGAAGGCAGTGAAGACAGGTCTCACTCGCTCTGGAGCTCGCCCTGGCGTGTTCATGACCTGCGACGCTCGCCCCAGCGAGTTAACACTCGCCCGGCGAGTTGCACCTGTCATGACAGCAAAAACAGCAACTCACACCACCTTTTGTCCCAACCAAGCCTAGTTTGATTCTATTAGTTCCCAACATCTTTTCAAGGCACAAAAGCAAACCATTTTCATAAGCAAGCAATACATCTCCGAAAGCATGTTGGTTGCTTCGAGTGCAAGTTATTTGATTTTCATTTCCAAAATCAAAACCAAACCCAAGCACAAGTTTTATTACGGGCCTTAACCGACCGGTAATCATTTTCAAACATGTTTTCAAAGCGAAAAGCAACACCACATGTCACAAGGGTTTCAAACCACTTGGACCCCAAAAACACCACACAAACACTTAGGAAATATTTTCATAAACCCCAAAATATTTTTCATCGGATTTTCTAAAACAAAACCATACAACACATTTCCCTTTTGCCCAAAGGCTCAAAAGCAACCTCGCTTTCGAAAACCAAACAACATAACCTCATGAAATCGATCAATACTCTAAACTTTCAAAACCCTAACTTTTCTCATGAGATTCTCACAAACTCATGGAAAATTGAAATAACAAAGCCTACACATGCTTCTCTAAAGCTCATGAACAATTTCTATGGAACAAAAACCATTCAAAACCAATTCCTAAAATATTCCATCTCATGAACATCAACTAATAAACCATCAAACTCCAAGAGTTTTGCTAGCAAGGAGAAAGGAAGAGGTTCTAGTTACCTTAGAAGAAGAATATCACAACTCCAAGCTTTCCAACAAGCTTATGATCAAGTGCTTTGGTTAAGGAATGAAATTTCTATGAAGGAAGGAATGAAGAACATAGGCCACGGCCAAATAAGAGAAAGAAGTGAAGTTTTTGTGATTTATTTTCTAAGTCCACTACTTAACAAAGTCTTGCTAGATTATGGCCATTGGATCAAATAGTATAAAGATTCAAGACAAAATCCTAGCCCTTCGATCAATCCAAGTCTATCCTCACAAGATATTTCCCACAACCTCTTACAACAAAAGGCACGCTCAGTTTTCGCGCATCGCGACGAACGAAACTCGCAAAAACAGAAAACCTACAGAAAGAACGTCTATCGTTTTTCCATTCCAAAACTTATCGCCGAATCTTTTTCCGCGACTGTAATTTTCTTCCATACCTTAGAAAATTAATCTCAGAATATATCCCAACTCGCACAGATATATAAAACTCCCATCCGAAACCTCACCTAAAACAGACGCAGTAAAATTTTACAACAACGGGTAAAATCCTACTCGTTTTTCCAAAAACAAGAATAATCTAAAACTCGTTATTCTGAATCCACATCAACCTTCTTATTCACACAAGAGGATTACAAGACAAAAGTCTGTGCCTTTACAGCGCACGAGCACAAAACAGGCTCAATTACAGCAAAATCCTATAACCGCGACAATACTCATGAAAACGCTTCACCAAAAACCCTAAAAACTTAGCTGACACTAAAGTTCCTTAGGAAAACTGTACAGTGAAATCTTGGGTCTTACATTACTACCCTCCAAAAAGAAGTTTCGTCGTCGAAACTAAACGTAAGAGTAACAACTCAACTAATTATTACCATCACCAATACAACAAAATCCCTCAGGATTAGGTGCAGCCACACAGATGCTAACACCGGGTGAAGTCACACAGATACTCTCACCAACACACTGGCACAACCGTGCACCAACCGCAACTCTCAACGAGTTCATCACTCAAAAATTAACCTCACAACAGAGGTTCACAACCTCTAGTTCCCAAAGATCTTCGTGCCCACAAACAAAAATTTCCAAAGTCACCTCTTTCGCCTCCGCGACATAGCCAATTTCCCTAGGTTCACGCGAAGCAGTTACTGGCTACCCTCCAAAAAGAAACACCGAAACTTTCTGCGCACCAGCAAAACCGGCAAAACTAGTCATTTCCAGTCAACACGACTCCGTCTATTATCAACAAGAGATTAAGGATGATCAGTTCCTCAATTTGTCAATAAATAGTCGACAATCATGATGGTGGTTTAGACCATCTTTACCCAACTTAAACGATGCTTCATTCCGTTTATGCTCAATGCCCTCCGAGTCACAAGGGTTCCACAAATCTTTCGAGGTTTTTCTTAATGTTTCCCTCGATCTCTTACGAATACAAGGTCGAAGTCGTAAGACACAACACTCAAAACACATCGTTCAAGTTCTCATGATTCCACTCATGAAACATCTGTTGAACATCATTCAACAGTAATACAATGCCACCACGGCAGGTACCACCAAAACCATTACATTCGGAACAAGTCGTCTTCTCTATAGAAGAATTTTCCGCTCTACCAATATCCATAAGTCCGCAACTTAGTGAATACGCCGAACCGTCTACTAACATACGAATCTCTTTCCACACACGACTTAAATAAAACAATCCCAACCTCCAGTTGGTGATTACACTCCTCATAGTCTTGACACTTGCCAAACTATACCATCTACTTCTCTTGGACTCCTTTTATCCAAATCCCCAATTCCCCAGAATCGGCTTCTTATGCGTTCATATTACTTCCAAACGACACTTAGATAAATCTCGCGTGCCTTAAACAAAACGCTTATCCTCGTCGACTACCATCGTCGGCGCACATCCTCTTCACATCGTATTTCCATTCTAATTCTGAACTCTCTCTTGAGTTCCTTCTCTCTTGGTTAGATACTTATCCAAACATTCCTGGATTCCAACAGGAAACTAACTCGACGGATTCCTAACCCATAACCCGACACAGAACAAACACTAGAACTAACTCAACCCTAGTTACGTTCCAACCGACTCTGGACTAACGACTCAAGTGTACACTTTCCCTTTGAAGATTTAAAGCCGTGCTCTGATACCAATTGTAACAACCCGTTTTTCAAAGGCCAGAAAAGGCATTAATTTTTTTTTTGTACACATCAGAGTTACGCATAAAAGATTTTAAATGAGCCGGCATTGAAATATACAAAGAACTCATTACCATAAGGTGCTTCGACAAGCAAAGTGTATTCCAGAATAATTACAATCCAAGTCTAAGTATTCAAATACTTACAACAAAACAAGTTAGAATCCTATGCCTAAACCCAAAAAGCACGGTGTACAACCCACACCGGCGCATAGTCTAACTAAGCTAAAGCTCCAACATCTCACTGGGGCCTGGAACAGCCACCGTCGTCACCACGACCTAACCCATCATCTGGGTGGGATGAGCCCGCAAATGAAAGAAAGGGTCACCATAAAATAAAAGTATGTATATATATAACCGGTGCGGAAGATTGTACACATAACAATAATTCCACAAAACACAAGAGAAAGCTCTTAGCCACCAAGCAATTCCCACCAACGGGTTTATATATATAATGCACATCAAGCCTAATGCAGACTTCTACAATGGGTGTGGTACTATCCAAGCTACCACATGCATGAATTCCGGAATCGTAGGTCCAACCCACTAAAGCCACAAGGGCAGGTGATGCCACACAGACGCTATCACCAGGTGAAAATAGCCACACAGATGCTACCAGCCACACAAATGCTGTCAGCCACACAGATGCTGTCACCAGGCGAAAATAGCCACACAGATGCTACCAGCCACACAGATGCTGTCGCCAACTATGAAATGCATGAGCATACTTTCTAATTATGCATATATAGGGCAGTCACACAGACACAGCCCCGGCGGAGTCACACAGACACATCCACCCGTGTAGTCCCAGCTGACTTACACGTTCCATACATGCTCATGCAACAATTACATATCACACAGATATATGTAAACCAAACACAACGACATACATTTCCAATCATATGTATTCCAACAACCTGTTCTTACATATATTCTCATAATCGTATGCAAACAGCGCAAGTATTTTAGACACGTTCTCATCACGAGAATACATCAACCAGACATGCCAAACACACAGCAAAGCATTGCAGCAGAAATCCAACCATGTCATAACCAGTTGAAAAGACGGAAATAAAGTGGAGCCCTTACCTCGGCAAGCTTCCGTCAACAACACACGCTCAAAACAACACAACGCGCTTCCTAAAACAAGCAGCGTATTATCAATACATTGTTTCCCAACCAATCGTATTGAAACTAAACCAAAAACACCCAAAAACCTAAAGGTTCCTAAGGAAAATTCACTCTTTCGGATACCATACCAAAAACTACCGTATTGATCAACCCCCATGAGTTATTTGTACCATTTTTAGGACCCAAAACAATAGTCAAAAGTCTTAAATAATTTGAAATGCGAAATGGTCGTTTTCTTGCGTTACAAGTTACGTAATTTCCGAGTACCCGGAAAACCCATTTCCAATCCCAACCACTTCCATAAATTAATAAAAAGGGATTAGAAAGTTAAAAACCAAGTTTAGAAATCAGAATCCAAAATTTCAACTCTCAGAGCTCGCCCTGGCGAGTTGGCAGCGAGTGAAGGCAGTGAAGACAGGTCTCACTCGCTCTGGAGCTCGCCCTGGCGTGTTCATGACCTGTGACGCTCGCCCCAGCGAGTTAACACTCGCCCGGCGAGTTGCACCTGTCATGACAGCAAAAACAGCAACTCACACCACATTTTTCCCCAACCAAGCCTAGTTTGATTCTATTGGTTCCCAACATCTTTTCAAGGCACAAAAGCAAACCATTTTCTTAAGCAAGCAATACATCTCCGAAAGCATGTTGGTTGCTTCGAGTGCAAGTTATTTGATTTTCATTTCCAAAATCAAAACCAAACCCAAGCACAAGTTTTATTACGGGCCTTAACCGACCGGTAATCATTTTCAAACATGTTTTCAAAGCGAAAAGCAACACCACATGTCACAAGGGTTTCAAACCACTTGGACCCCAAAAACACCACACAAACACTTAGGAAATATTTTCATAAACCCCAAAATATTTTTCATCGGATTTTCTAAAACAAAACCATACAACACATTTCCCTTTTGCCCAAAGGCTCAAAAGCAACCTCGCTTTCCAAAACCAAACAACATAACCTCATGAAATCGATCAATACTCTAAACTTTCAAAACCCTAACTTTTCTCATGAGATTCTCACAAACTCATGGAAAATTGAAATAACAAAGCCTACACATGCTTCTCTAAAGCTCATGAACAATTTCTATGGAACAAAAACCATTCAAAACCAATTCCTAAAATATTCCATCTCATGAACATCAACTAATAAACCATCAAACTCCAAGAGTTTTGCTAGCAAGGAGAAAGGAAGAGGTTCTAGTTACCTTAGAAGAAGAATATCACAACTCCAAGCTTTCCAACAAGCTTATGATCAAGTGCTTTGGTTAAGGAATGAAATTTCTATGAAGGAAGGAATGAAGAACATAGGCCACGGCCAAATAAGAGAAAAAAGTGAAGTTTTTGTGATTTATTTTCTAAGTCCACTACTTAACAAAGTCTTGCTAGATTATGGCCATTGGATCAAATAGTATAAAGATTCAAGACAAAATCCTAGCCCTTCGATCAATCCAAGTCTATCCTCACAAGATATTTCCCACAACCTCTTACAACAAAAGGCACGCTCAGTTTTCGCGCATCGCGACGAACGAAACTCGCAAAAACAGAAAACCTACAGAAAGAACGTCTATCGTTTTTCCATTCCAAAACTTATCGCCGAATCTTTTTCCGCGACTGTAATTTTCTTCCATACCTTAGAAAATTAATCTCAGAATATATCCCAACTCGCACAGATATATAAAACTCCCATCCGAAACCTCACTTAAAACAGACGCAGTAAAATTTTACAACAACGGGTAAAATCCTACTCGTTTTTCCAAAAACAAGAATAATCTAAAACTCGTTATTCTGAATCCACATCAACCTTCTTATTCACACAAGAGGATTACAAGACAAAAGTCTGTGCCTTTACAGCGCACGAGCACAAAACAGGCTCAATTACAGCAAAATCCTATAACCGCGACAATACTCATGAAAACGCTTCACCAAAAACCCTAAAAACTTAGCTGACACTAAAGTTCCTTAGGAAAACTGTACAGTGAAATCTTGGGTCTTACATTACTACCCTCCAAAAAGAAGTTTCGTCGTCGAAACTAAACGTAAGAGTAACAACTCAACTAATTATTACCATCACCAATACAACAAAATCCCTCAGGATTAGGTGCAGCCACACAGATGCTAACACCGGGTGAAGTCACACAGATACTCTCACCAACACACTGGCACAACCGTGCACCAACCGCAACTCTCAACGAGTTCATCACTCAAAAATTAACCTCACAACAGAGGTTCACAACCTCTAGTTCCCAAAGATCTTCGTGCCCACAAACAAAAATTTCCAAAGTCACCTCTTTCGCCTCCGCGACATAGCCAATTTCCCTAGGTTCACGCGAAGCAGTTACTGGCTACCCTCCAAAAAGAAACACCGAAACTTTCTGCGCACCAGCAAAACCGGCAAAACTAGTCATTTCCAGTCAACACGACTCCGTCTATTATCAACAAGAGATTAAGGATGATCAGTTCCTCAATTTGTCAATAAATAGTCGACAATCATGATGGTGGTTTAGACCATCTTTACCCAACTTAAACGATGCTTCATTCCGTTTATGCTCAATGCCCTCCGAGTCACAAGGGTTCCACAAATCTTTCGAGGTTTTTCTTAATGTTTCCCTCGATCTCTTACGAATACAAGGTCGAAGTCGTAAGACACAACACTCAAAACACATTGTTCAAGTTCTCATGATTCCACTCATGAAACATCTGTTGAACATCATTCAACAGTAATACTATGCCACCACGGCAAGTACCACCGAAACCATTACATTCCGAACAAGTCGTCTTCTCTATAGAAGAATTTTCCGCTCTACCAATATCCATAAGTCCGCAACTTAGTGAATACGCCGAACCTTCTACTCACATACGAATCTCTTTCCACACACGACTTAAATAAAACAATCCCAACCTCCAGTTGGTGATTACACTCCTCATAGTCTTGACACTTGCCAAACTATACCATCTACTTCTCTTGGACTCCTTTTATCCAAATCCCCAATTCCCCAGAATCGGCTTCTTATGCGTTCATATTACTTCCAAACGACACTTAGATAAATCTCGCGTGCCTTAAACAAAACGCTTATCCTCGTCGACTACCATCGTCGGCGCACATCCTCTTCACATCGTATTTCCATTCTAATTCTGAACTCTCTCTTGAGTTCCTTCTCTCTTGGTTAGATACTTATCCAAACATTCCTGGATTCCAACAGGAAACTAACTCGACGGATTCCTAACCCATAACCCGACACAGAACAAACACTAGAACTAACTCAACCCTAGTTACGTTCCAACCGACTCTGGACTAACGACTCAAGTGTACACTTTCCCTTTGAAGATTTAAAGCTGTGCTCTGATACCAATTGTAACAACCCGTTTTTCAAAGGCCAGAAAAGGCATTAATATTTTTTTTTTTTGTACACATCAGAGTTACGCATAAAAGATTTTAAATGAGCCGGCATTCAAATATACAAAGAACTCATTACCATAAGGTGCTTCGACAAGCAAAGTGTATTCCAGAATAATTACAATCCAAGTCTAAGTATTCAAATACTTACAACAAAACAAGTTAGAATCCTATGCCTAAACCCAAAAAGCACGGTGTACAACCCACACCGGCGCATAGTCTAACTAAGCTAAAGCTCCAACATCTCACTGGGGCCTGGAACAGCCACCGTCGTCACCACGACCTAACCCATCATCTGGGTGGGATGAGCCCGCAAATGAAAGAAAGGGTCACCACAAAATAAAAGTATGTATATATATAACCGGTGCGAAAGATTGTACACATAACAATAATTCCACAAAACACAAGAGAAAGCTCTTAACCACCAAGCAATTCCCACCAACGGGTTTATATATATAATGCACACCAAGCCTAATGCAGACTTCTACAATGGGTGTGGTACTATCCAAGCTACCACATGCATGAATTCCGGATCGTAGGTCCAACCCACTAATGCCACAAGGGCAGGTGATGCCACACAGACGCTATCACCAGGTGAAAATAGCCACACAGATGCTACCAGCCACACAGATGCTGTCAGCCACACAGATGCTGTCACCAGGCGAAAATAGCCACACAGATGCTACCAGCCACACAGATGCTGTCGCCAACTATGAAATGCATGAGCATACTTTCTAATTATGCATATATAGGGCAGTCACACAGACACAGCCCCGGCGGAGTCACACAGACACATCCACCCGTGTAGTCCCAGCTGACTTACACGTTCCATACATGCTCATGCAACAATTACATATCACACAGATATACGTAAACCAAACACAACGACATACATACATTTCCAATCATATGTATTCCAACAACCTGTTCATACATATATTCTCGTAATCATATGTAAACAGCGCAAGTATTTTAAACACGTTCTCATCACGAGAATACATCAACCAGACATGCCAAACAAACAGCAAAGCATTACAGCAGAAATCCAAGCATGTCATAACCAGTTGAAAAGACGGAAATAAAGTGGAGCCCTTACCTCGGCAAGCTTCCGTCAACAACACACGCTCAAAACAACACAACGCGCTTCCTAAAACAAGCAGCGTATTATCAATACATTGTTTCCCAACCAATCGTATTGAAACTAAACCAAAAACCCCCCAAAAACCTAAAGGTTCCTAAGGAAAATTCACTCTTTCGGATACCATACCAAAAACTACCATATTGATCAACCCCCATGAGTTATTTGTACTATTTTTAGGACCCAAAATAATAGTCAAAAGTCTTAATTAATTTGAAATGCGAAATGGTCGTTTTCTTGCGTTACAAGTTACGTACTTTCCGAGTACCCGGAAAACCCGTTTCCAATCCCAACCACTTCCATAAATTAATAAAAAGGGATTAGAAAGTTAAAAACCAAGTTTAGAAATCAGAATCCAAAATTTCAACTCTCAGAGCTCGCCCTGGCGAGTTGGCAGCGAGTGAAGGCAGTGAAGACAGGTCTCACTCGCTCTGGAGCTCGCCCTGGCGTGTTCATGACCTGTGACGCTCGCCCCAGCGAGTTAACACTCGCCCGGCGAGTTGCACCTGTCATGACAGCAAAAACAGCAACTCACACCACATTTTTCCCCAACCAAGCCTAGTTTGATTCTATTGGTTCCCAACATCTTTTCAAGGCACAAAAGCAAACCATTTTCTTAAGCAAGCAATACATCTCCGAAAGCATGTTGGTTGCTTCGAGTGCAAGTTATTTGATTTTCATTTCCAAAATCAAAACCAAACCCAAGCACAAGTTTTATTACGGGCCTTAACCGACCGGTAATCATTTTCAAACATGTTTTCAAAGCGAAAAGCAACACCACATGTCACAAGGGTTTCAAACCACTTGGACCCCAAAAACACCACACAAACACTTAGGAAATATTTTCATAAACCCCAAAATATTTTTCATCGGATTTTCTAAAACAAAACCATACAACACATTTCCCTTTTGCCCAAAGGCTCAAAAGCAACCTCGCTTTCCAAAACCAAACAACATAACCTCATGAAATCGATCAATACTCTAAACTTTCAAAACCCTAACTTTTCTCATGAGATTCTCACAAACTCAGGGAAAATTGAAATAACAAAGCCTACATATGCTTCTCTAAAGCTCATGAACAATTTCTATGGAACAAAAACCATTCAAAACCAATTCCTAAAATATTCCATCTCATGAACATCAACTAATAAACCATCAAACTCCAAGAGTTTTGCTAGCAAGGAGAAAGGAAGAGGTTCTAGTTACCTTAGAAGAAGAATCTCACAACTCCAAGCTTTCCAACAAGCTTATGATCAAGTGCTTTGGTTAAGGAATGAAATTTCTATGAAGGAAGGAATGAAGAACATAGGCCACGGCCAAATAAGAGAAAGAAGTGAAGTTTTTGTGATTTATTTTCTAACTCCACTACTTAACAAAGTCTTGCTAGATTATGGCCATTGGATCAAATAGTATAAAGATTCAAGACAAAATCCTAGCCCTTGGATCAATCCAAGTCTATCCTCACAAGATATTTCCCACAACCTCTTACAACAAAAGGCACGCTCAGTTCTCGCGCATCGCGACGAACGAAACTCACAAAAACAGAAAACCTACAGAAAGAACGTCTATCGTTTTTCCATTCCAAAACTTATCGCCGAATCTTTTTCCGCGACTGTAATTTTCTTCCATACCTTAGAAAATTAATCTCAGAATATATCCCAACTCGCACAGATATATAAAACTCCCATCCGAAACCTCACTTAAAACAGACGCAGTAAAATTTTACAACAACGGGTAAAATCCTACTCGTTTTTCCAAAAACAAGAATAATCTAAAACTCGTTATTCTGAATCCACATCAACCTTCTTATTCACACAAGAGGATTACAAGACAAAAGTTTGTGCCTTTACAACGCACGAGCACAAAACAGGCTCAATTACAGCAAAATCCTATAACCGCGACAATACTCATGAAAACGCTTCACCAAAAACCCTAAAAACTTAGCCGACACTAAAGTTCCTTAGGAAAACTGTACAGTGAAATCTTGGGTCTTACACAAATAGACCACACTAACGAATTCCAGATAATGGCCAGACATTGTTTACCTCTTTTACCGTTGCCTTGCGCTACTAAGATGGCAAAGGAAGACACCCGATTTGGGGGGACCAAAATAACAAAGCCAAGCCACTTCATAATTGCATACCACACCTTAGAGTACCAATCACAATAAAGAAACAAGTGCACTGTAGATTCCACTTCAGCCCCGCAAAGAACACAATTAGCTTGCTGACGTTGTACAATCTGGCGGTTTCGAAAATTCTCCCTAGTTTGGATCCGATCGAACAGAAGTTGCCACGCAAAAGCACAGGACTTAGATGGTGCTCCACTTTTCCACAGGTTCACAAACACGAATTCATCACACCTATCCAAGATCCGAGGCACACTAAGATGATGGTAAAGAAGATAATAACAATTTTTAACCGAGAACCCGTTATCTCTATTCACACATAGCAACCACTTATCCGCTTCAGCCGATGACACAAAATTATTAATTACATCACGAAAATCCGCAAAAATGGGGATTTCCCAAGCAAAAAGATTCTTACGCCAATCAAAAACCCACTCCCACGCCCCATCGTTCCAAACTCCAATAGAAAAAATTGAGTGAGTTTTTTTATTTGAAACACCAAAAATCCCAGGGAACCTATCCTGGAGAGATTGGTTGCCAATCCACACCTCACTCCAAAACAAGATTGATTTTCCATCTCCGACTCTCTTTTCCACCGCCTCCATAAACCAATTGGAATCCTTGTCTAATGCACAAATATCCCGCCACCATTTTGATTCAATACGATAAACTTGCCTACTCCCAAGATTCTTATTTCCCACACACTCCGCCCCATATTTCGCTACTACCACTTCCTTCCATAACTCTTCCTCATGACAAAAGCTTCCATCTCCATTTTGCCAATAAGCTTATACTTCACTCACCTTGCAACTCTGAGTTTGTTCTTTTCGGCATATTCACATATGATGAATGATTTTCAACTGGAATTATTAATATAATTTTCAAGAAAGTATGTAAAATCGATCGAAAAGTATAGCAAGTTGTAAAAGAATGAAAGAATATTAATTTCCTGCCGGCAGAAAATGTCTTAAGGGTTTAAATAAGATTGTTAGACTGAAGTATTTATATTTTCAACTAAAATATCCCTCAAAATCCATTTCACAAAAGAATCGATCAAAATATGTATACTTTTCAATAACTAGCTATCCTGTCAGTCCAAGTATTTCCCTCTCTATAAATATGAGAAAAGCGAAAACGAAAATTTCTGATGCATGTGGTGGAGGCAATTCTTCCATTTAGTCTTCAACTTCCAGGGGACTAATTGGATATTCGAGAAGGCTTGGACAAGTAAGAGAGAGTCGCATTCAAGCCAAAGATTAGTCTAGTCCATCCTCTACCCGAGGCAAATTCAATAGCATAAATCGCGGCACAAATAATTTCTGCATAAAGAGAAGTAGCAACACCAATGTTTGCAGATAAAGCATCTAGAAAGGTACCCATGTGATCCATGAAAATACCACCACACGACGAAGCTCTTGGGGAACCTTGCGAAGCACCATCGGTGTTACATTTTACCCAATTATAAGGCGGCCGAATCCAGTTTACTTTGGAGTGGGAAGCGGCCTGGTAAATGAGGCTCTTCAAGTAATTGAGATCACGAGGAAAATTGGGCGGAATATCATTAAATCTAATATTGTTCCTGCACTTCCAGATCAACCACAAAATATTAACAACAACTGCAATAATAAGATCACACACCTGAGGGCTCCGTCCTCTACTACACAAGCTGAGAAGGGCACTAAAGCCTTGTTTGTGACGACGTACGACCTTTTTTTTTTTAAACCACTTGGGTTTTTTTTTATATTTTTTTAGAAGCAATCATATATTATAAAAAAGTATAACGGGTATTTAATCCCTTACAATTCAAAACAAATTATTATATATTTTGAAAACAAGCCATAGAATAAAGACACCAACTAAAAAAAGGAATACAAGATTTACGGCCACTATGACCAACAAACCACACCCAATAAAAGACTTCAATCTCGTCCAAAAGAGCAATAAATTCGGCAAGGCACCATTGAAAATCACTTTGTTCCTAAGCTTCCATAAGTTTCATGTAGTTCCACTTTGTTCCATGTATTTAGGGGAGGTTAACTGAGACCCCGATAATTTGTGTGAGAAATTGACTTTAATGGAAACACATTGATAATTTATGGGGGTTTAAAACCCCTTCATGCGCTGTTATTTTTTTCCAAAATTTTCATTTCCCATTTTTTTTTCCAATCACATCTTATTTCATTTCCCCCTCAATTTTCATTTCTCTTTCTCTTCCTTAAAACACCTTCAATGTCTTATCCAAGAAAAATCTGAACCAAATTTACCAAAACCTCCTTCACTTTGGAATCCAATCCATTAATTGTACCTTTGGAATCGTCACCTCTCGAGGAAATAAACGGAACAACCAACGAAGGCAAGTTGAATACGGTGCATCCCGTATTCCCATTGCTTCGTTTTTTATTGCCACGGACCGCCAAGCCACCACAACTGTCTTACAGGATAGGCAAAAATGTGACCTTTCAGCTTTTAGTGACAATGTCTTGGATTTTTTATTGACCCAATATAGCGGTGTACTACTCACACGCATGAATAGAGGGAATTAGGTACTCAACTTAATGATCCAGAGAAGAGACATTTACAGAGTATTTTAAATGGACAAATACAAGACGATATTTAATAGTTTTAAAAGTTTTATGAGCATTATACACTATAAATTGATCATATTCTTTTCTATCGGTTATATATATAGGAAGTGGAAAAAATATATATGGCTAAAACTCTCTATTAATTAAGTTTATTCCCACTATAAGTTTAATTTTTTTCATATTTCTTAATTATTGAAAAGGAGGTTAACAATAGCCAAATCTCATTGCAACATTTATGAAATGTCAAATTATTGATTGCTCAAAGCTCGTTTTTATACCCTATAAATAACTCACTTTGATTAATTTTTGAATGATACATATGTGTAAACATAAAACTATTTGTCAAACCATTTGTGGATCCAAATCTTGTTGAAATTTTAAATACATTTGAAGGGACAAAAAATTTATTAAACCCTAAAAAATTATGAATTCTAGATTATACATTTTTGGTTACCCCATATCACTAAGTGTGTTAAAGAGACAAATTTAAAACATCAATCTACGGATGAGACATACAACCCATTGATCAACTTAAATACTAAAAAGATTGAATTTTTTAGTTTCTTTCTAAAATTGCATAACCTTTATACACTATAAATTGAAGAAACCGTATTATATTTGTTACAAACGAAGAGAAACAACATGGCTAAAAATCTCAAGTTAGTTTCTGATATCATATTTTTTTTCATTTTCCTTTTTCTCATTACAAACGTGGGTGCCACTCAGCCAACTCTCATTGAAACATTTGACAAATGTCAATCTATTATAGATTGTCCTAAATTAAGTCCAATGTCTAGGAAGCAGGCTGCTACTATATGCATGAATGGCTACTGTCATATATTGAGATTCCATCCATAGAAAGTAAACAAATGTCATATGCAGGGAAGAATAAGTTCTCCAAGTAGCAACCAATAATTATATTTTTTATTTTTTATTTCTTATTTTCACGCATCTTGCAACTTTGAATTTGTATTCTAAAAAATGGGTAATGAAATGAAATTAAATTGTCTTCTTCTCTTTTGATTTTGGATGGATGTATCACAAATATTTCACATCGCTTGCAACTTTGACTTTATTTAGTATATGCATATATGATGAATGATTTTAAATTGAAATTATAATAATTGTCAAGAAAATATGTAAAATCAATCGAAAAGTATAGCAGGTTGTAAAAGAAAGATAGGATATGAACTTTCTTCTCGCAGAAAAATTCTGCAGAAGTTATGAAAAGTCTTAAGGGTTTGAATGAAATTGTTAGAGTGAAGTATTTATATTTTCAACTAAAAAGTCTCTCAAAATCCATTTTACAAAATCGATTTTACAAAAGAATCTATCCAAATATGTATATTTTTGAATATCTAGAAATATTTTTAAAATCATAAGAAATTTCAATTGAATACTACCAAATTTCATTGCCTTAAAAAAAACATAATTATTTTAATTGAATACCACAAAATTTATTTATATTTTTAAAAATCTTGATTGAATACCACACGATTTTTTTCCCCATAAAAAAGTTTATTCAAATCCTTCCAAATCTGAATTCAATACACTTCCTTATTCTTTCCTATTTCTTGCTGCAATTTTCCACAAATATTTGTAGGCAACATGAACTTTTCTATATGCATTAATGACAATAAGCCACAAATCTCACCAACATTTATCAAATGGAAAAGTGCTGACGATTGTCCACAAATATTTGTAAGCAACATGAACTTTCTACGTGCGTTATTGGCTATTGTGAATAAGAAAGAGTACTGAGTATCAAAGTCAAGAGAGTAGACAAACTAACTAAATTAACAACTCCAAGGATGAAGGAGAAAAAGTTTGAATAAGAGACATAAAGGTTGTTATTTTTGGGATTTGAAAATTTGATTTCGAAAATATGCCATAGCAAAAATTATTGGGTTGAGTCGCGGATCGGTAGACTTTTTTTAAGACGTTAGGCGGCATGCCTAAAATTATGATAGGCAGACGCAAGGTTTTAAATAAAGGTCCGCGACCGTGAAAACGGCCGCGACAAAACAGTTTTGGCAGGTGTCGATACCGTTATCGTTATCACCGTTTTTTATATTAAAGAACAAATTGTGATTAATTCACACTGCGACGACCGCAATTAGTGTCGTAACACCTGTACCGACCGAAATCGCGAAAACCTTTACGTAACCGAGACGCGACCGCGACCGTTTTTTAAAACCTTGCGCAGACGATCAACCAAAAAGTCCTCATCATAAAACGGCACAGTTCAACCGTATACAGATCAACCACGAAGGTTAAATTTGAAGTAATTTGTGATACTTAATAGGTTGAGTACGGTGGCCGAGTTGTTTTATCTAGGGTGGGGCACGGACGGGAGGTGTTGGTGTGGCGGAGACAGGTGAGTTTGGAGGAAGAAATGTTTGGGGAGTGTCAAACTTTACTTCACAATTTTTTATTGCGGGCTCAATCTCCGGATAGGTGGCTTTGGCTGAAATTGACCAAAGTGTTACAAATAAAAGATAAAGGACTAGAGTGTTACAAAAAGATAAGATAAAGGACCAAAATGTTACAAATGAAAGATAAAGGACCAAAATGTTACAAAAAAATAAGATAAAAGACCAAATATGTAATTTTGCCTTTTTTCTTCTATGTGAAATTAAGATATTTTAAATCTAAAACAAATCAACTTTATGTGGCATTTTATAGGATAGATAGAATGTCCTAAATAAACAACACAGTAATATGCAGTAATCATTTTTGTCCATTAGTTTTACATCGGACAGCTAAGATACGTTTACAATCAAAATGTTTGTGACCATACATTTAAATCGGACGGTTGATATTGTAACACAGTTACATACAATAGGCAATCTATTTTCCTTTTGTCTGTACATATAATGTTATGCGAGAAAGGTACTCGTGGAAATGGATTACCCGTTGTTACAACATGACGCTGTAACTGATCGGGACCGTCCGATTGAAATGGACGACCGAGATTGATTTTACTTTATTTTACTAAATTTAATATGAACCGTTTGATTTGAAACCAATCATTGTGATTGTTTATTGTGGCAAACTGTGTGCTTTTGCTACAGCAAGGAATCAACATCCGGTACTCGTCTATAGAATTTAAGCATTTGTGTAGCACTGTAGTTTTAGACAAAACGTCACCTTCCTGCACACAAGGACGAAACCAGGAAAACTTATTAAGCGAGACAAAAGTTTAATGAGTCTTTCTTTTGTTTGAAACCATATACTCGGATTAATTAATTTAAGCAAACTGTTTAAGCGAATATTTTGATATAAATGCATATTTCAATAATATTATTTTCTTTTAAAGTTTGATGATTAATTAGAGTGTCCGAGGTTTGAACTCTAATCCTGATTAATCAGGGATTCCGTCCTCTTTTGAATCTGATACTCACTCTTGTTCACAAAAGCCATCAATGCACATGAACAAATATAAATTATATTGCCTACAAATATTTGTAGACAATTGTGTCATCACTTTTACATATAATATATGTTGCAATGAGATCATGACAAAAAAAAATGTTGCAGTGAGATTTGTTTCATTGTCAACTTCCTTCGCAGCAAAAAAATAAGAAAAATATAAGAAAATTATAGCGGAATCAAATTTAAACTGAGACTATAAAATCAAAGTTGCAAGGTGCTAAAATATTTTGAAACATCTAAAAATCATGTAAGAAATCAATTTCATTTCATTGTCAATATTATTGAAGTTTGCTTATAACAGAGTCAAGTTGCAAAATTATTAGAGAACTCATTTTTTCCCTATATATGACAATAGCCATCCATGCATATAGCAATGATCATGTTGGGTGGTACAGTTATAGAAAGACAATCTTTAGGGGATTTACATTCGACAGATGTTCGAATGACTTCAAATGGAAAATCCACGATCTCATGATAGGCAATTACCTCGGTAATAAAAATTAGGAAAATACCTAAAATTATACTTGAAATTAAGTTAAGAGTTTTACCCATGTTTTTTTCTTTTCGTATATAACAAATAGAATATGATTTCATCAATTTATAGTGCAAAAAGGTCATCAAATGTTAAAAAAAATAAAATTATTTTAGCACTTAAATTGCCCCATTAAAACAGTTAGGAAATGTCTTTTCCGTAGATTGATGTGTTGAGTTTATTCTTTAAACACACTTACTCATGGAGTAGCACAAAAATATTTCTAATCAGTGGAATTAATTATTATTTTTAAGAGTTTAATGGAGATGCACCGACGGTGTAAAATAGTTTTACACGATCAGCGAATAAAAAACCGTCATTTTGCCATGTCATATTAAGAAGGTGTGGTATAGTGGGGTGACGTGGCGGAAAACATGGTTGGTATTGGTTGACTGTGTAAAATTATTTTACACTGTCGGTGCATATACCTTTTTCTCTATTTTTAATGTTAAATACGTGTTGCCCTAAAAATATATTCAAATATATTTCAAGTTCCTACATTTTGGCAGACTTTTAAAAATAGTCCCTATATTTTTTTATTATAATTTTAGTACCGCACTTTTATTTCGTTTTAACATTTGTCCTTACTGTGAAATTTTGGTTGACCGAACAGACAAAAAAACCACATAGATACCACACAGACTTATTTAATGACTCGGGCGCGCAAACAATAAGCATTAAATGAGCCCCTGTGACATTTATATAACATTTATCGCTGTTTAATCAACCATAATTTCACATTAAGAACTAATGTTGAAAACACCAAAAACGTGAGGGATTAAGAACATATTGAACCCTAAAATATTTCAAAAAAATCTGGTCCTTCAAATACATTTTTTTTACAATCAAAAATTGAATTATAAGGAGTACAAGGGGTACTCAACCCTTACAATTCAAAGGCAAAGAGCAAACTCTAGATACATTGTAAACAATCTAAACGATTGGTACACCAAGAAGCATAAGATATATCTGAAGTAACAAGGTTTGTCACAAGAATTGGGAGTTTGAATTGTGACCTTTTAAAATTTTGCTGCAATACTAATGAAGGTTAATCAAAGTAATAAATTGAAATCACACAACTGTTAGAGAACGATCTCTTCAGTAATCAAAACAGAATTTAAATGTGATTAGTGTTTGCTTAAAGTAAAGAGAAGAGAATGAGAGAAACAAACACAAGGAATTTATCCTGGTTCACCCCTTAATAGTATGGGCTACTCCAGTCCTCACTTGCATGAGAATTCCACTATAATACACACCCTTAACCTTATCCAAGGCTATGAATCAAAATCAGTTATCACCAACTGATTTTACTGAATCAATTTTCCATTAATTGACTTGAGTTAAATCTTTCAAATGATATGAAATGGTTTTGGATCTTATAAGCTTATAACAACCTAAACTGGTTGTATATGCTTAAAATAAAATTACACTCAAGATACTCAAAGATATTCTAATCCTAGATACTAGAGAGCTTTGGAGTATGAGTGAAAAAGAAGAGTTTTAAATTGCTTGGTGAAACAAGTATGAATGCTTTGATTTCTTTTGAAACTTTTGCTCTTCATTGATGCCAAACGTGCTATTTATAGATGGAGAATTTCCTCTGATATTTGAACTTCAAATATGACAGTTGAGAGTGTGAAAATTGCCGTCTAGAAAGAGGTAAAACAGTCTAATCATTTATGTCCTTTAAGTGAGCCTGAAGACCATTCTTCTCATGGTCTCTAATATATGGAACTGTAGAAATGTCAGAGAGATTCCTTTTGCCAACTGTTATGAGTTGTTTCTGATCATATATATGTTGTAAAACAATAGCCCATGTGTGGAATTTGGGACAGCTTTGGAAAAGATTGTAGCTTGTGAGCCAAAAATCTAGGAGACAATTCTCCTGTCTGTTGGAGACCATACTTCTTGTGCAAGAAAGAGAGGCCAACGTTTTTCTTTAGTTGTTGCAAGTTGTATGACAGATGTTAATCACCATTTGAAACCATAGAGTAGTGACTACGGTCTGGCAAGTGTACCAGTCTGTTGTCGAGTAATAATTCACACTCTACTGAGTAGAACGAGTTCGTATCCACAGGGATCGTGTCAAAGCTTCGTTAGCGTTATTTAAGCTGTTTGATTTTGCATTCGCTTTGGGTTTTGGAGAAAGGTTTTATAAAAATAAGCGTAATGCTTGCATAAATAAATAAATAAATAAATAATAGATTCAGAAACATAGAGGATAGGTATGGTGGTTGGACTCCCTCCCTTCTTCATATTTGACATGAACGGTGTATAACATAGTTACTCATATTATTGTTCGGCAGTGACTTTTCCTTCATTGTAGTAACATCTTACTGTTACACTATGTATATTAAAGTTTCCCTACGTTAATGACTAAGGTACCTACGAGAGCCTAACCTCAAGTGTCACATACCATAATTACTAAGTGAGTTGTTTATTACACATGCATTATTACCTTCACCCATCCAATGCCTCTAGATCCTAGTATCGGGCTATTCATCTTCTAAGTGCTCAGTTCACACCTAGTGCATGATTCCTCCTCTAACTGCTCAGTTCGCGACTAGTTCAGGACATTACCGTCTCTATACACCTAGCGTTATTTACTACTAGTTCCGGACCACATCAGGTTAATACCCAACATCAATTCTATTAGCGTTCCCGCATACCCGGCCAGATTACGAGATACGTCGTTAAAGTGCAAGAAAGTAAATAACAAACATAATACTGACTAACAATTGTTGGAACAAAGTGGGTCTGACATGAACCTCTAAGATTTTAAGTGGTTTTGATGATAACAAAGTATTAAAATTGCAATTGGTATTACTAATGATTATTCTAGTGTGCAGAATTATAAGTTAAAATTCATTCAGAAGCACTATGAATAACAAGGGAGAAGCCAAGCTATGAAGCTCTGAAAGCGTATCGCTGTTTATCAGAAGCTTAAAATTTGCGTGCTGAAGATAGTGCTTCTGAGGACCAAAAGCTAGACTCTGAGAAGTTCAGAAGCTGAAAACCTTAAGAAGCTATGACAACAGCATATGAACCAATGATTGAAGAACAATCTACTTCAAGGCTCTGTCACATCCACAGGAAGGAATATTCGTTGGTACAACATTAATCTTATCCATAAGTGGAGCGCATTTGAGGATCGTACTATCGTACTATTATTACTCAAAATGGATGAGTGATAATTCAAATAGCAAGGTAGTGGAATTGGATTTCTTTACCAAAGATGGAAGATTACAGCTATCACAATTGTACGATGAATTCCAAGCTGGCACCTTATCTCTCTGCAACGGTCATCATCTTCCTTCAAGTATAAATAGAAGACGCAAATGGAAGAAATGACTGACCGTTCCATTACTGCGTTTAAGGCTCTGAAATATTCTGACATAATTTGTTCTATCTGTCATTCAAGTCTTATAGCAATCTGCGTTGTATTTTGTAAACACCTCTGATAGTATATCAAGTGTCCATTAACAATCATTCTTAGATTTTAAGTTTGTTTGTGAAGTCTCTTGTTTAGTGAAACTTGAGCACCTGAGAAGTCTCTTGCAAGTGTGCTTGAGCAATTTGTAATCTTGTGAAGATTATAGTGAAAAGCTCTTGTTAGTAACAAGGGGACTGGACGTACCCTCAATTTGTGAGAGGAACCAGGATAAATTTTGTGTCTTTCTTTCTTTCTCTCAGCACCCTTCTTTAACTTTGTGTTTATATCCGCTGCAAACGTGTTTTAAATTCGAAAAAGTTTTAATTCTCAAAACACAATTCAACCCCCCATTCTTGTGTTTTTCCACCTTCAACAATTTATTATAATTTTGACTCAATCACAGACTCCAAATATTCATAGGGGAGTTCATCTTCTCCACCACAACCTAAGGCATCTAATATAAAGACTACATATTTAAATTACAATAAAAGAATCATAACCTAAATACAAAAGCCTAGAGAAAACATACCTTGCTGAGTCAGTTTTCCCGTAAGGGGAGAAAACAATGCCCTTAGAGCTCCTCTGAACACCTCCTTTATAGTAGAGCGCGTTCTACTATTTCTGAATGAAAAATAATGAGGAATTGGAGCTCTATTAATAGTTTTCGTAATGGGCCTCAGCAAGCCATCGTGCTGCGATAGGTCCATCGCAGTACAATGGGAAGATTCAGTTCAAAATTATAACTGATCATGTGCATTTCATCAGCTTGGTCGCCAAGTAATATCATCGTGCTGCGATATGGTACATCGTGCTGCGATGAACAGATTTTCTTCAGATTTTCTCTATTGATTTCTTGGCCAACAAGTACGATGGAAGCCATCGTGCTACGATGATCAGCACATTTTTTTTCACTTTTTGGGCTTTTTCTTGTCTTTTTGCATCTTGGACTTGGTCTTGATGCTTTTCCTTGATTTTGTAGGTTTTTCTTCGTATTTGGGCCTGTCTTGGTCATTTTACTACTAAAACTAATACTAAAAATACCATAGAAATTCCTGTCATCAAGTAGCCACTATTCATCAGTCCTTGCAAGGACGAGTAAATAGTAAAGTTTAGGACACTTGTATGGATAAGTGTTGCTTCTCTTGTCATAGCTTTGTACTTGGACCAGTTTGTGAAGCTTCTTTGCAAGCTGTATAATCTCTTTCTCTACTTCTCATTGGTCTAGATTAATTCTTTAATGATGATATTGGAGAACATAAAGGTTTGTCAATTATTTGTGAACTTTTACATCTTTAAAAGCACTTCAATGAGTAAGCCCGAGAATAAAAAACTATTTCTTGCCTTAAAAGACTTATTCCAAACTGTTGTGATACTATAAATAATTCTTGCATAAAGTTCATTGTTGTCTTGTATGAAGTTGACTTAAATAAGTGCATATCCAATGAACACGTGATTCTGGAGACCAGTCATAGCCCGTTCTCTGAGATGGATCTTAAAAACTGTTTATTTCTTTCTTTGTGAGTGAAACAAAATGATTTTAATCCTTTGCATCTGTCTTATATTAAATCACTCAAGATCGCTTGTTAGATCACACAATGATTAGAATATAATTAAAACTTAATTAAGGATGTTTTGTTATCTTTAAAACATCAAAATAGGATGTTGTCTCAACAATATCAACATTACTCCTTATTCGGCCAGTAAACCAAAACCACGACATATAAATAATTTGGTCCGTTAAAGAAGTTATATTGATCGTATCTCCTCAAAATATAATATTATTGCGCCGCCGCCAAATACACCACGTTGTTGCTAACCAAATAATATGTCGATGTCTCTTGTTAACATTACCGTTGATGGATTCACTACTTTATAGGGATAGTAATATTAATTGAACTTGAGGTAAGAGACTAAAATACACATATATCCTTTTTTTTTTGTTATTTAATTTCGCATTCGTTTGCGGGTTCGCTGAATAGTCCAATGAGTTGTGTTCTTTTTGTATGTTTTATTACTTGTTTAGGGTGGATCTAATACAAGTGTGGTTGGTGCTCTTAGTAAAAAACACTTTTCAAATTTTACAATTTGTTTTGTTACTCTAGTGTGTTTTAAAGGACAAACTTAATACCTTGATCAACCGAAGAGATATTTACTCAGTGTTCTGAAGAGACAACGAAAATTAAATAACTGGTTTGCCCATTAAAAAAAAGGGGCAAATACAAGTATTGGTAAACTGAGGTGCTAAAAATATTTAATTATTCTTAACATTTGATGAGCTTTATACACTATAAAATGATGAAATCATATTCTATATTTTTGTTATATACAAAAAGAAAACAAAATATGGGTAAAACTCTTAAATTAGTTTATGCTATAATTTTAGTTGTTTTCCTATTTTTCATTACAGAGGAGGTTGCCAGTACAGGAAAGGAGGGTTTCAGTAAAATTCCATTTAAACTCAATCCAACAACTATCGAATGTAAATCGCCTAATGATTGTCCTGAGATAACACTACAACCCAACACGATCATTGCTGTATGTGTGGGTGGCTTTTGTCAGGATGGTAATTTGTCACAGTAATTTAAACAAAGTTTTCACATAGTTTTGAGTTTTGACCGTTGATTATAGACCAAACAGTCTAAAATAATTCAGTTACAAAATCACTTAAATCAATCTCAAACACACATTTTAAACCAGACAACTATAAAATAAAATTATGTGAAAAACTATGTAAATCTATGTTCTATATTACTCCCTCCGTCCCAAAATGTAAGCAAAAGTTGGTCAACAAAAGTGAATGTATTTGGTTCAAATCTTTAACCAAATACATCAAATTTCTTTGACCTATTTTTGCTTATATTTTGGGACGGAGGGAGTACTACATCAAAAATGTTTCGCATTTATCATACGTAGGAAAGAATGTGTTCTCCAACAAAGAAATCAATAATTATATTTTCACTTTTGTAATTTTAAGCACTTGCATCTTTGACTATGTATTGAAAGCAACCAATAATGCTAGCAATGAAATAAAATTATGATTATGTATTGTTAGTCATAATTGTTTCTTCTTTTAATTTTTAACTCCAAATATATATGGTGAACCAACATTATAGATGGTCTATCATAGACCTCAATAATTTTCTTTTTAATTTTAACCATTGAATCTTCTTGTAAAAAAAGAGACAATTGAATTTGCAGGGCTACTAAATATAATAGTACACTAATGCACACCCACTCTTTTTTATGAAGGTGTGCATTAGCAACATACACCTTAGGGTGTATTTAATAACTTTTTAGTTATCTTTTGCTAACACACACCTTCTGAAAAATAAGTTGGTGGATTATAGCAAATGCCTATAGAAGTTGCTAACGTACACCCACTTATTTTTTAGAAGGAGTGTTTTAGCAACATACACCTCAAGGTGTATTTATTTATTTTTTAGTTATAACTTGCTAATGCACACCTTCATAAAATTGAGTGGGTGTGTTATAGCATATCCCATATATATATATATATATATATATATATATATATATATATATAAGAAGAGTTAGATTACAACACAAGAGTACTAGGGGTACTCAAAACACAAGAAAAAGAGAACACAAAACAACAAACTCCCAAAAGATAGGAAAACACCTACAAATACGAACAAAACAAGAAAAAAAGGAGGGAAAGGGAGGAGGGGGCGAGAGGCAAACAAGGCGATACACCCCACTATCTCTAACTAATTGTTTCTTCTATTTCTTCCCTATAGTAAATCACGAAAATTTCAGAAACATCAAACATTCAAACCAAAATTCAGGAAACTATGAAAAAAAGTTAATCTGAAAATGGAAAAAAACACAAACACATTGATTTGTTCTATGCTCCATTTATTTCATATACTACTAATTGATTACGAGTACCATATACCCCTTATTCAAAGAGAAAGTCTTGTGCTTTGTTAAATAGTGGAAGAGGAAATACTGCTAGTCAGTGACGGAGCCAGAAATTTTATATTGTGGGGGCGATAAAGTTAAACACAAAAAAATTTAAATATGACATTTGAACAAAATTAAAAAACACATCTACTTCTCTTGCGGATAGAGTGAAGGTTATATAGCGATTGTTAATGGGTTATATATGAAAAAAATAAGTTAAAATAGAACAACTTAATGGTAACATTTTCTTTTGATTTAAAGAATACTTCAATTTTATATACAAACAACTTTTCACTTTTTAAGTTCATTTGATAGATGATGAGTCTAGTATATACATCAGCAATTGAAAAATTGATTACGTACGAGACCTAAGATGCTATAAAATTGAAGAAAGTATATGTTAATGATAAAGAATTAATGATGCTTATATTTTAAATTTAGAGAATGTTAAGGACCGTCTCTCGGACACTAATTAAAGAAATAAAAATAGTAAAAATATACTCAAATTATTAAAATAATAAAAAGGTACTATTTTTAATATAATATTTACTTTTTTTACTATCATAACTAGTGTACGAGAGTGATATTAATTAACACAACCTTTTAAATTTGACTAATCATTTAGAATTATATATGTGAGATATTGATGGCAGTGGTATGCTGAACGTAGGATGAATGTTGCATATGTTTGGCAAAGTGCATGTTGGGTGGGCTATTGGCATAATATACATAGCAATTTCAAAAAATATTGTGCAGGCACATGCCCCCAAAGCTATGGCTGTAGCTCCGTCCCTGCTGCTAGTGGAGCCACCCAAAAATTTACTCGTTCACAACAACAAACCCCAACTACTCTTGATTATTTTAAATTTTCTAGAAACCGTAAATTGTGCAAAATATTGAAAACAAACTCAGATCCTAAATCACAATTTGGTCAAATAAATATCCATCTTCTTTCTTTTAGTTACTGCCTTGCCAAATTGATTTGCACAAAAAGAAATCAACATGGGTATAAAATTAAGTGTCGGTGGTTCACTTTTAGATACAACAACAGATATATCGATCTAAATGTGTCTTTTTTACAAAAATAAAATAAAGGGTAAATAGGTCTTAATTCCCCTGCAAAATAGGAGAGTTTTGCTTTACCCCTACAAAAAATTTCTTTAAGAATCCCCCTTGCAAAATATATTTTTTAGGTTTACCTCCTTGGGTGCGCTTTTTAAATCGGTTATTTTATTCAATCGATTTAAAAAGTGTTATTTTTTAAATCGGTTTTTTCTGTTCAACCGATTTAAAAAATGCACTCAAGAGGATAAATAGAATAATAATAATTTGCAAAGGAGAAATCGTAAAGGAATTTTTTGCTGGGGGTAAAGCAAAATTCACCTACTTTGCAGGGGTAAAAACCTATTTACCCTAAAATAGATAAATGGTTAAGATTAGAAAAAAATATTGATGTCTGTGGTGGACAATTCACAATGTTAATTCACTTTATGCATTTGGGGTTAAAAATTAACGGAAGAACTATTATGATTAACAGAGACATAGTTAAGGGATTTTAAAGAAATGAAAAATATTTAAAAGACCAAAACGAAACAAACAATTTTATTAAAGGACCGAAAGAGTAATTTCGCCTATTTTTCATGGACCTTGACAGCGACGACTTACCCTATTTTGATAAATTATTTGAATACTACACCATTTTTTGTAATAAGCTTGAAAAACTACCCCATTTTGGTAAAAAAATCTCATTTATACCAACAATGAATTGATCCATGTGGTAAGGGACTTGTTCCCCTTAAGCATGTTGCATGATTCGATTCCTAACTCATGCGTATGGAGAAAATTCGTTTGGGAGGAGAGAACACACCTTATGTGCCCTACAGGTTTCCTGACGGAGATTAGTCATCGCTAACGGAGGTGGAAACTTCGTATCAACAATGTCATGGTAACCTAAAAAAAATCTCATAATTTATGGATGAAATTTGATGATATTTTTTGGACCAAAAATTTATTTAACATTAAAAAACCATTAATTCTAATAATTAAAGGATAAACTCAACAACCAACAATGAATTGGTCCAAGTGGTAAGGATCTCGGTCCCCTTAAGCATGTGGTTAGAGATTCGATTTCTGGCTCATGCGTATGGTGAAAATTCGAAGGGAGGAAAGAACACACTTGTGCCTCACAGGTTCCCCGAAGGATATTAATTATCGCTAATAGCGGTAGAAACTTCGTACGAATATCGTGATAACAAAAAAAAAAAAAAGGTTACACTCTACATATTGATCTACCGAAGAGACATTTATTATGTGTTCTTTTTTTATCGAGTACATTTATTAAGTATTCTAAAGGGCAATACAAAACATTGGTAAACTTAATTGTTAAAAATATTTAATTGTTTTAAACATTTTATGAGCCTTATACACTATAAATTGATGAAACCGTATTCTATTTGTTATGCAAGAAAACAAAAGAAAAGAAATATGTCTAAAATTCTTAAATTAGTTTTCGCTATAGTTGTTTTCCTATTTTTTATTGCAGAGGGGTACATTCTCGTTGAGTTTGATCCTTATAATTTTAAACTCTATCCAACACCAATGAAATGTACATCCCCTAAAGATTGTGAGGTAACATTTATACCACCCAACATGAACCTTGCTGTATGCAGGAATGGCGAATGTCTATTTTAATTTCAATTTCACGCACTTGCAACTTTGACTAAGTATTCTAAGCAACCAATAATACCGGCAATGAAATGAAATTACATTGTCTTCTTCTTTCTTGATTTTGGTGTTTCATAAATATTTCGTTCATACACCTTGCACTTTTAAATTTAACTTTGTACTCTCAATAAAAATTTATTTTTGCTATAATTTTATTTTATTTTATTTCAATGTAAAAGATGTTGACAGTGAGCCATATTTACCTGTGACATTAATCTATATATAAAAGTAATAATACATTGCTACCAGTATTTTTGGACAGTACAAATTTCATTTTTTTTTTTGGGTCTTAGATGAAGTGATAATCGACTGAAAATTAAAACTCAGTACAAATTTCATCTTTAATGACCGATTCAGTGACTAATTTTGATAAACATTGGTCACTAAATATACACCGATGCTCTTATGCAAGAGCCACCACCACGAATAACTCACGAATCAACCAAATAGACCACTGGATAGTAAATAATTAAATAATTATTAAGTAATAGTTAATTAAATAATTCAAGTATTAATAAGATATAATATTTATATTATTAGTTAAACTTTATATTATGGGTTGCTTATTGTGCTTTCTTCCATTAAGTTCATGTAGTATTTTGCTTTTTTTTCTCATTAAATATACTATTTATTAGCAACATCCGTACATGTTTCTATTATATTATGAATATTAATAATAAATTTTAAATTTAACTTCAACATACATATTTGGCTACATTCATAAAAATCAAAAAAATTAAAATTCATAGAATAAGATGAGAGTTGAATAAAAATAAAAACTTTATTATATGAAATTTATTGTATTTATTTTTAAAAAAAAAAAAAAGAAAATATTGTCTCCTATGCAACAACAGCACGTTTTCAAGTACAAACAGTGTAAAGTGAATGGTGACACTGCCAGGTGCCAGCAGCACCATGCAGACTGTGGGGTGACACTGCCAGCAGCACCACTGCAGGTAGGGGTGGGCATGGTTTGGTTAAAAACCAAAACTGCATAAAAACTGAACTGAACTGTTTCTACAGTTCAGTTTTTTTGAACTGAACTGTTAGTAAAAATATAAACCGAACCAAACAGTTTGGTTAACCAGTTAACCGGTTCAGTTAATCAGTTAACCGTAACTGTTTTTTTTCAAATAATACAAAAATGATAAAAATAATCTTTCAAAATTGACAAAATAATAAAAAATAATATTAATAATAATATAAAAATAATAAAAAATAAGTAAAATAATAATAAAAATAATAAAAAATAAAAAAATTGACAAAATAATATTAAGGCGGCTACTAATATATTAGTAGAAAATTATGGTTCCAAACACAACTTGATATTTAGGCGGCTACTAAACTCCAATTTCATCCCCAAAAAATCGGCCGAAACACAAAAATCGGTCGAAAACCCAAAAATCGGCCGAAAAATCGAAAATCGGCCGAAAACCCGAAAATTGGCCGAAAACCCAAAAAACGGCCGAAAACACAAAAAATCGGCCGAAAACCGAAAATACAAAAAATCGGCCGAAAACTCAAAAAATCGGCCGAAAACCCGAAAATTGGCCGAAAACCCAAAAAACGGCCGAAAACACAAAAAACCGGCCGAAAACCGAAAATACAAAAAATCGGCCGAAAAACTGATTTTAGGTTTTTCGGCCGTTTTTTAGTTTTTTCGGTCGATTTTTGGGTTTTCGGGTGTTTTTTGGATTTTCGGCCAATTTTCGGTTCTTCGGCCGATATTTTGAGTTTTCGGCCGATTTTTGGGTTTTCGGCCAATTTTTGGGTTTTCGGCCGATTTTTTTGGTTTTCAGCCGATTTTCGGTTTTTCGGCCGATTTTTGGGTTTTCGGCCGATTTTTTGTGTTTTCGGCCGATTTTAGATTTTTTTGCCGATTTTTGTGTTTTCGGCCGATTTTCGGTTTTTCGACCGATTTTTGTGTTTTCGGCCGATTTTTTGTGTTTTCGGCCGATTTTTGGGTTTTCGGCCGATTTTTTGTGTTTTCGGCCGATTTTAGATTTTTTTGCCGATTTTTATGTTTTCGGCCGATTTTTGGGTTTTCGGCCGATTTTTTTGTGTTTTCGGCCGATTTTTGGGTTTTCGGCCGATTTTTTGTGTTTTCGGCCGATTTTAGATTTTTTTGCCGATTTTTATGTTTTCGGCCGATTTTTGGGTTTTCTACCGATTTTTGTGTTTTCGGCCGATTTTTGTTTTTTCGGCCGATTGTTTGTTTACTTATTTTAGTGTTATTATTATTATTATTATTTATTTTTTAAAGAATTTTATTATTTTTTAAAAAGTGTCAATTCATTGGATTTTAGGGTTTTAGTAATTTTTCGGTTTTTGGTTCAGTTTACAGTTAACTGGTTTTGTATTTAAAAAAACTAGTTAACTGAACTGTTGTCTCACAAACAGTTTGGTTCGGTTTTTTTAAAAACAGTTTTGGTTTTAAATGGTTTAGTTTGGTTCAGTTTAACTGTTTGGTTCAGTTTTTTGGTTTTTATGCCCACCCCTAACTGCAAGTGTGTCAGTTTTTATCCAAATGGGGGTATTACGAAATATTTTTTAAAGAAGAGGTAATGTGGAAATTTTTTTTTTTTTAAGGACCATTTGGTCAAAAAGTCACAATGACTGTAATGATTGATTTAGAGACTGAATTTAAAGACCAATTTATAGACAGATTTTAATAACCAATTTGAAAAGTGATTTTGGTGATAAAAAATTTAAAAATCAGTCACCAATATGATTTGCATATGATTCCAGGCAAAAGTTTACTAATTTGTGCGCCAAATGGAAAATTATATAATATTGAAAACATCAAAAAACTAATTAACCAACACATACATCCATTTTATGAACATGCACATATATCATTAACTGAAATAATTTTACAGTTTAAAAAACTGAAATAATTTTTATTTCAACATAAGAACTCATTATACCTGTTTTTTCTTACCGATATAAAATATTTAGTCATTATAAAACTCTTTTGTGATTGCTCGGCAGAAACACATGGATATGTGGATGAATATGGGTATTCTTTTAAATTGTGAATATGACGATGGAGACTATAGTATTCTACCCATATCCTACCCATTATTATCTCTAATTGTAATTTGTTTAGCTCCCACTTCGATTTTTGTCTAGTCCCAATTTCATTTCACATTTATAATATTTGTGTGGTGTGCACAGTTTTTAAAATAGTTAAAGGGGTGCAAACATAGTAAGGGCGTCTTTGTTTAACATATTCGAGTTATCACTTTTGCTTAATACAAATTATATATACGGCGCCTTTGTTTGTGTTGTGAATTCGACGATAACTCACACCAATAATAAACTGATGTGTGGAGCAAGCGAAACAAGCAACCAAATAATAAGCGGATAGAGATGATGATGCAATAATTCAAACAAAAGAGAAGAACACAATAATATTGTTTACCCAGTTCTGTGTTAATGAACCTACGTCTGCGGGAGAGAGCAACTCTCCGTTCCACTAGAATCAAATAAGTCACTTAACAAGAAATTCTCAATTGGGTTACAAGAATTAATCCTAATTCTACCCAAAATCTCGAATCTCTTCCCGTGGCCAAGAGACTCAATTTGACCTAGTCTACCCAAGGTGATCCCACAAGATGATCCCAAGAATGATTTGCCCAAACCCCTAAGATCCTAAGACCCTGGCCATATGTGGTGGCAAACCTCAATTCCCTACATCTTGTCTCTCTTTGCTCTCACACTTTTTCTATGAATAAACAACTTCTATTTATAGAAAAATACATGCCTATTATTTTAAAACAAATTGTTATAAAATAAAACCAAATCTCACTTTGTTTTTAAATATATCCAATTCAAAAACAAACCGAATCCAAATTAGATATCTTTCAAAAATATTTCAAGACATATTCCAACAATTCTCCACCTTGCCTTTAAATCGATGGTGATCCAATCAACCACCGGGTTGCTCTCTCCATCTTGAATCGTCTATCCAACATCACCGGCCAAGTCCAAGTCCCACTTGAACCTCGACCTCTTTCACTTGCTTCTAACAACCCTTGCTTGAACCACAAGTATTACCTCCTTTTCATCCCTCGGAATGCCTTCCACCCTCATGAAGATCTTGCATCCCACTACCATAGGATTTTTAGTAGCACCCACAAGATTCACCGCACCCTCTTCAGCCTCCGAACTGGTCAAGTCCGTACCTCCTGAAGAAACGCTTGCTCCCAACTATCATCGGTTTTTTAGATAGCTCAACAAGCTCCACCACCCTCTTCATCCCCCGGATTGTGCCTTTTCCGTCCTCCTGAAGAATCGCTTGCCTCCAACTATCCATGGATTTTTAGGATATCCCTACAAGCCTCCACCACCCTTCGACCCCCGGAGTGCCCTCCGTCCTCTCGAAGTATTGCTTGACTCCAAACCAACCTTGGAATTTTAGGTGGTTCCACAAGCTGCAACATCAAATTCTCCTTGTATCCAACCACCACCAGCAGTCTCACAAGTTACCAAGCCTGATTGTTGCTTTCAATTGCCTCCCTGAAGATTATTCCAAGTTTTGCACTTCTTCAGCCACAATTGAAACATAACCCACAAGGTCTTCATAGTCGTACCACTTTGGTGCAACAATTTCACTCTCCTCCCTACCTCCCATTAGATAGCCAAGAGCCATTGTTGAATGTTTGTCTTCCTCTAGTCCAACTAGTAACAAACTCCACCTCAAACCGAGATTCCTCCACCAAAGTCACAAATCGGTATTTCCACTATGTTCCCACCTTGTAACCTGCAAAACTGTCAAACTACTCTGAAACAAACTTCAGGCCATTGTTAGTATCCAACAATTCACTAGTCCAACTAAACCTATGTCACTAACAAGAATCAACCAAAGTTTCACAACTCAACCATATGAGAATCACCACTAGTAACAAATGCATAACCAATAGTATACCAACTATACATGCATCAAAGTTTAGGAACATACATCACATCATGTAAAATAAAACACATGATTTGTCAAACATCGTAAGACAAACCAAAACCATACCTCAAACCTTTCAAGCTTTCCCGTCTTCAAGATGAAAAACTCCACCTTCAACTAGCTCTCGGATTTTTCACGGTATTCCTTCTTCAAACACATGTGATAGGAGCATCCAAAGTCCATCACTTAATACTCCACCGCTTCCCAACTTTCACTAGCATTTCCGGATTCTTATAACAAGTTGTTGTTTCATAATTCACCTGAGTATTACTCCACCGCCTCTCCAGGCCGTGCTACTCCCTTCAACGCCTCAACACGTTTTGAATTAACACCGCCCTCATCTTCACCTTCCACAACCCATAGTCGTTATTCCCGGTGAACTTCTCAATATCCCCCTTCAAACCCATGGTACTTGAAATCGGCTGATCCCCTTGCCCCACGGTGGGCGGCAATTGTGATGAATTCGTCGATTGAACTCACACCAATAATAAACTGATGTGTGGGGCAAGCGAAACAAGCAACCAAATAATAATCGGATAGAGATGATGATGCAATAATTCAAACAAAAGAGAAGAACACAATAATATTGTTTACCCAGTTCGGTGTTAATGAACCTACGTCTGGGGGAGAGAGCAACTCCCCGTTCCACTAGAATCAAATAAGTCACTTAACAAGAAATTCCCAATTGGGTTACAAGAATTAATCCTAATTCTACCCAAAATCTCGAATCTCTTCCCGTGAACAAGAGACTCAATTTGACCTAGTCTACCCAAGGTGATCCCACAAGATGATCCCAAGAATGATTTGCCCAAACCCCTAAGATCCTAAGACCCTGGCCTTAAACCTCAATTCCCTACATCTTGTCTCTCTTTGCTCTCACACTTTTTCTATGAATAAACAACTTCTATTTATAGAAAAATACATGCCTATTATTTTAAAACAAATCGTTATAAAATAAAACAAAATCTCACTTTGTTTTTAAATATATCCAATTTAAAAACAAACCGAATCCAAATTAGATATCTTTCAAAAAACTAATTTTTTCACAAAATCAACAAAAGATATATTATGAGATTTCAAGGCATATTCCAACAGTTTGTAGCCTCTTTTTTGGTCTCTGTTCATCTTATACGGAGATTAGATTTATATATTTATATATATATATATATATATATATATATATATATATATATATATATATATATATATATTATATTTGCCGTTAAAAAAAATCAAACAATTTTTTATAAGGAATAAATGATTTCTAGAGAGATATCACTCATCCCCAAGATGTAGCTCATTGTTTGATCAGATCGGAGGATAAACAAATATCACACGTTCTTTCATCTTTTTTGTTTATTTTGTTTTTGATTATTATTGTTATCCTGTTGGTTGTGGTTGCCATTAATTTTGCTACACAAATCAAAGTATTATTTGTGAAATTATCATGAATTCACAACATAATATGTTGTTGTTTGTTGCAGAGACTATAGTATATATTCTATCCATACTCTACCTATTATTATCTCGATGTTGCTGTTTGTTGAAGAAAAATAAACACAATCACAACACAAGAAAATAATGTGGAAACTCCAAACCGGAGAAACACAAACAGTTGGCTAAACCGACAACTAGAGAATTATCACTATGTGAAAATTATTACAACACATAGACTTTTCTCACTCTCACCCCAATGCCTCAACACAACCACACTCTCACAAAGCAAATATTTAAACTAAGAGTCAGATATAAGCTTAAAGTGCTACTGACTGGTGCAATTACAAACAAAGAACTTAGGTTCTATATATAGCCTTGGTTTTCCTCTTGCTTCACCATTCTAAGTAATGTGAGACTTCTCCAATAGCTAATTTTTAACCCCGTTCTTTATTTGAGAAACTAGGCAATGTGAGACTTGTAACACTCAAACCCGTTAATTAAATATTTAATACCTTTATAAAATCTTTTTTTAAAAATACGCAGCGGAAAATAAGATTGAGTTGCAAAATAATGGTTCGAGTATTACATATTAATACAAAACGCTACTAATAACTTAATTAGTAAAATATCACTTATACAAAATCATTTTGAAAATGATACAACCTTAATAAATTATGATAACAAACACCCTTCCCGTGTCCTAATCAGAGCGGAGCTTCACCGACAACTTGAGCATAAACATAACCTGAGAACCTGGACCCCCAAAAGTCCAGCAAGTACACAAAACAGAGGGTTAGATAATATAACCAAAAAGAATGTAAGCGTAAGAGTACACTTACATTTAATAATCATACATTAAAATTAGATAGACATATACATCATCTTATATCATCTAACAAACATAGATTTGGCATCTTAAGACATTTATGCAAGCACTTTAATACATAAACACATTCTTCAAGTTATTACAACATTTAGAATAGACATTTACAATAACCATTAATGTCAAGTATCATTTACCACATAGTAATGCACAACTTCTTAATACAACTAATGTCACAATTTCATGTCACTCTAGACGCTACTAAATGCATGCGGTACCATGACACAATATCAACATGGATAATCTTAATCCAAGTGTTCTAGATCATCAACTCATAGAACATTCTAGGCCACCACCATCTAGAATTGATACCCCTAGATCACCTCTCATAGGGACTAACATACAAACATGAATGCATGAATGTGGATACACCAAACATATGGTTAATCTCAATTATACATCATCATTTATGGATACAATCCAAAATATTCTAAATCATCATCTTTAGAATAGATAACATAACTCAAGTGTTCTAGATCACCAACTCATAAAACAACCATCCTAGATCATCATCTCAAGGATCAACATACAACATATGTATATCATAATCTAAATCATCATCATTATACATCAACAATTAAGTCATCATAAACCATCATCATATAAAACGGTTATATATCATCATCATAGACATCATTTAATGAGTATTAAACTCTTCATTCATCAAATCATTCCATACAAGACCATAGACTTATAATTAATTCATACAAGTCAAATTCAACATAATCAAGCATCAACATTTTTCACATTTATAGCATATTCCAAGCATAATCCTACAAAAATAATCTCGGAATCGGAATCTATGCGAAAAACTGGACAAAATAGGTTTCAGGTGCATAAACCATCAAAAAGTCAAAGTCAACGAAAGTCAAATAAAGTCAACAAAAGTCAACAAAGTCAATCTGCAGAATTTTGCAGGTTTTGTTCTGTTAATTGCGAGGGTCATAACTCGGGCTAGGTTGATCCAAATGAAACGTGTAAATATGCGTTGGAAAGCTAAGGAAAATATCTACAACTTTTATGTTGATGGCTAAAACCAATTCAAAGCGTAAAAGGATCAAAATCACCCATTTTGCTTCAGACCTTAAAGAAAAACAGTATTTCTACACTTTTAAGTTATGATTTTCAATTCTCAAATCTTCCAAATGACCCATTTTGAACCATAACACTCAAGTATCATTTCATCAACAATTACCACACTTATGACATGCTTAAAACAATTTAAATCATCAAAACATAATAATTTATTTCATTGATTTATGACCCATTTTTACAAAACTCATAATCTATTAAAAATTCACCAAAATCAACTCTTTAATTCATGATTTTCTACTATTTTCTAAAAAACCTATTTTCAACATATTCAATCAAAATGAAAGCTCAAGTAATCATTTTTCTCATACATTTCATACAACAATCACAAGTAGAAACATGTTAACATATAACTCATCATCAAAGCTTCAACATAAACAAGTTCCCAAAACCCATTTTTACCCAAAACCAAAATGAGTGAAGAGAGTTTGGGTTTGAAGTCTTAGACAAACTCCCCTCTCTTTGATTCACTCAAAATTATATTATCTAAACCTCTTACCTCAAGTGTTGGAATCTCTAGTCCTCCCTCTTCAATCCTCTACTTCAAGTTTTTGCCTCTTTCTCTTGCTTTTTCTTCTAAAACCCTTTCTCTCTTCTAAGCCTCCATTCTTTCTTTCTTTTTGTTTTCTAAGACTAAACCCTAGTCTTACTCTCTTTTCTTTAAATACCACTTCTCTACACTTTTACCAATCACATCCCCACTTTCTTGATAACACTACACTTATACTTTCTAAGCCCAACAATACATAATTCTCTTAATTCTAATAGTTAATTAATTAACCTTAGCATAATTTACTAAGAGCTTCTAAGTAACTTAATAAACATGCTAATGACAAAAATACCCTTTTTAATCAATTAAAGCACAATTAATCATAAAAGTCACATAATCACACATAATTAAATAAATTAAACAATCACAATAAATAAATACAAATAATAAATTAATTCACAAATAAGACATAAATAGCTAATAACTCTAATTAATAAAATTGGGTCGTTACAAGACTTAACAATCAACCCCAACAAATAGTACATGGATTCATTTTTATGTTGATAGTGAGTTATTCATTCGTCAATTACTAATTTAAGAATTATTTTAGATTATCAAATTTTAAATTCTCTTAAGAATTTTTTTTCCCTTTGTTGTTTTCTTATATTTTCTTTCTTGAGGATTAGATTTGACCCTTGTTGTTCTACATATACTTCTTCCGTCCCATATTGTAAGAAGAAAAAAAAAAGAAATTCACACTTACTAAGAAAAGTAAAAAGTGATAATTTGAATTATGACTTTTTGAGTTTTTTCTAAATAAGTTTAATGAGAAGATGTAAGAAGAATTTTTATTGGTCATTGATTATGGGGAAAAGAAGAGAGAGTAAAATAAATGCAATATTTATTAAATTTTATGAGAATAAATAAAAGTAAATCTTGTATTATAATTTGGGACAAGAAAAAATGATTCTTTCTACTTATATATAAGACAAAGAGAGTATTTATTTTTAAGGATAAATAGATCTTTACCCTCCTGCAAAGTAGGCAAATTTTGTTTTATCCCTTGTAAAAAATTCCTTTAAGATTTGGTTTACAAGAGTATTTATTGTATTTTTAATATGTATTTATAAGTGTGTGACATATGATAGGTGTTTCTTAGAGATACCAACCTAGTTGGCACGTTGAAGTTTTCCTTTAAAGTTTAACACACTATTAGTTAATATAGAAAATAAAAAAAATTAATTAATTCGAAGCATTACAATTTTTTGTTACTTCATCTGTAAGTGTGTTGAAGGGACAAACTGATTACATTGATCAACCGAAGAGTTACTTACTTAATTTTTTAAAGAGGAAAATACAACAAAATAATTGGTTTGCCAAAAAAAAAAAAAAGAAGGGCAAATACAAGAATTGGCCAACCGTAGTGCTAAAAATATTAAATTATTTTAAACATTTGATAAATATTATACACTATAAAATGATCAAATCATATTCTATATGTTATATACGAAAAGAAGGGGAAAAAAAAATATGGCTAGAACTCTTAAATTAGTTTTCACTATATTTTTAGTTGTTTTCCTATTTTTTTTTTTTTTTTTTTTGAAAGAAATACTTTGATTAATTCAAAAAAACAATAAGTACAAGGCGATCGCTAGGATCCAGCCCAAGCAGTCAAACACAGACAAAAAAAACACAACTAAAGAAAACTAGCCTAATACATCATAAGCTTAGCTAGGTGTGTTCTTAATTTCCTATTAGTCCAACCTCTATAAACTATAGTATCAATTATATCCCCCTCAATATGTTTGTTCTGTACATTATTACCAAAGCTAATGTCATTCCTATATCTCCAAATCTCATAGACACTTTCAGTAAAGGCCAGTTTTAGGACTTTTGCACGACATCCCTTCCCTTTAGAATACTGCAAAATCCAATCCAATTCTTGACGCCAACCCACAGGATTATGATCAACCTGTATCCAATCCAGAACTTTTCTCCAAATACTTTTTGTTTCATTACAACTAAACATGAGATGTTGTTGTGTTTCATCAGCATTACAAAAGCAGCATCTAGTTGCATCAATAATTCCAAATTTATGCAATCTATCTCGAGTAGCCAACCTCTCATTACAAGCAAGCCAAAGGTTGACAAGAGCCCCCGAACGGGCTAAGTTACCATAGAACAAGGTCCTCCAAGTAACAATTTGAGACCGGTCATGAATAGCCAGATACATCTTTTTCATACAAAACTTAGGGGCATTAATCATCTCATTCCACATCTGAATCTGATGGATACCATCGCGCTGTTTCATTATAGCCTTCATGATCCAAGAGGCATTATCCGGTACACAAGCCTCCATAATGTTCTGTTTCTTTATATAGTAAGCATGGACCCATTTCTCCCAAAGGCTATCAGATTTACCACTTAAGTTCCAAAGTAGTTTCAGCAAAGTAGTACGATTCCACACCTCAAGATCAATGAGATTTAGACCACCATTGCGCTTAGGCTGACAAACCGTTTTCCAGGCAACGGGGGCTTTACGGCTCTTCTCAATGCTACTGGTCCAAAAGAAAGTTCGACAAATGGAATTAATTTTGTTAATAACTTCTTTGGGGAAGGGAAGACACTGTAACCAATAATTTGCCATTGAAAAAATCACACTATTAAGAAGTTGGATTCTCCCTGCATATCTTAGAAGTCTAGAGCTCCAATGAGTGATTCTTCCAACAATTCTATCAATCAAATCCATGTAGTTGTGCATAGCTAGTTTCTTAGTTGTCATTGGAATTCCAAGGTATCTGAAAGGGAGTTTACCTTCTTCAAAGCAAGTGAGTCTTTTAATGTCATCTTTAGTGCTTTGGTCTACACCACCAAAGAATATGCAACATTTGGCCGGGTTGACTTTAAGGCCAGTCGACTTGGAGAACTTATCAAAGGTATCCATCATAATAGCAACAGAACCTTTATCACCTCTGGAAAACAATAAGAGATCATCAGCAAAGCAAAGATTAGTAAGGCCCAAATTCGCACACTTGGCATGAAAATTAAAATTGTGGTTCTTTTGCATCCTTTGGAAGCAACGGTTCAAATATTCCATCATGATGACAAATAAGAGGGGTGAGATAGGGTCCCCTTGACGAAGGCCACGATTAGCTTTCATAATGTTAGTGTAGCTACCATTGATGTTAAACCTGTAAGAAACAGAAGTTACAGCTAACATGATCCAGTTAGTAAATTGTGTAGGGAAACCAGTCTCATTAAGAACACACTCCATAGCTTTCCAATCAACAGTGTCATAAGCTTTCTGTATGTCAAGTTGCATCATACACCTAGGGGTGCCCCCTTTCCTACTGTACCCTTTAATCAGCTCATAAGTCAACAATATATGATTATGAATAATCTGACCTGGCACAAACGCAGCTTGGTTCTGACCAATAATGCTAGTCATCACCTTCCCCATTCTCTCGGTGAGGATTTTAGAGATAATTTTGTAGATAGTGCTGCAGCAAGATATTGGCCTATATTGCTTTATACTCTTTGCCTCAGTACTCTTTGGGGTCAACGTGACTAAGGTGCAATTAGCAGCCTTATAAAGTCTGCCATTGTCAAAGAAATCATGAACAGCTCCCAAAACATCATGTTTTACTATATGCCACGCTTTCTTAAAGAAATAAGCTCCATAGCCATCAATTCCAGGAGCCTTGAGATCACCAATACTCCGCAAAGCATACTCAATTTCTTTGTCAGTGATAGGGGCAGTCAGATTGTGTCTTTGCTCATTAGTGAGTTGGGGACCTTCTCTCATTACCGTGACGTCAATGCCATTTAAATCATTGTCAGCAGTGCCCATGAGCTTATTGTAGAAACTCATAACCTCACCTTCAATATCTTCTTGACTAGTAAGAAGGGTGCCATCCTCCGTATGCAACACATTAATACTCTTTAAGGTTCGTCTGACTTTGATTGAGGCATAGAAATATCTATTATTCCCATCCCCCAGTTTTAACCAGTCCAATTTAGTTTTTTGCTGCAAAATTTTTTCCTCCACTTCCTGCCAATGGAGAAGCTCATCGTTGCATTGTTTCACAACATCAATTTTATTTACATTCAGTCTATCCAGCACAAGGTCATTTTGAGCCTTTAGAAGATCCTCTCGGGACTTGGAAATTTTCAATTTGACGTCAGATAGGGGCCTGCTGAAAGCTTTGAGAATAGGCTGCAACCTTTGAAGCTTCTTCCAGAGAACGTACATTGGTCTGCCATTGATTTCCTTGCACCAACTAGTAGATACAACATGCAGGAAACCATCCAAATCAGCAGTATTGTTAATGAATTTAAAATGGGATTTCCTATTTCTGTTTGTACCTGCAGCACTGTCTAAACATAATAAAGCATGGTCAGAGACACTAGGGTGCATGACAGAAAGTGTGTAATCCTTCTTAAGCCAGTCTATATTGCCAATCACTCTATCAATTCTAGAGTAAATAGCACAATCTCTTTGTTTATTAGACCAAGTATAGTGATCCCCTCGGCTATCCATCTCATACAGGCTGGTAGTATTCATCATTGTGCTTAGATCGCGATATTCATGTTCTGTGACAATTCTGCCCCCTACCCTGTCTTGGCTCTTCAACACATTGTTAAAATCGCCCATCAAGAACCAAGCTCCTTGATGTTGACTATGGAGATTTTCAATGTCTTTCCATAACTTTTTCCTATTCTCAAGGTGATTATGTGCATAGATTGCTGTCATCCAAAACATCCAGTCACCCTTTGGGTCATACACGCCACAATGGATCATCTGATCAGTCATACAAATCGCCTTTATGTTCACATTATTATCATTCCAACAAATCCAGAGTCTACCATTATCATGCTTATTATAATTATCTAAATAGTTACCTCGAAGCTTTAACCTCTTTCTAATATTCTCAGCTTTGTTCTTCTTTACTCTAGTTTCAATAAGGATAGCAATGTCTGGGTTTAGATCCAAGAGACGGGAGCTGATCTCTCTAATCTTCCCCACTTTATTGAGCCCCCGAACATTCCAAGCTATGATCATGGAACATCTTCATGAAACACTATGGCATTCCCACCAAGTGTTTCAAAACCATTTCCACATGTAACTACTACTGCTAATTCTGGCCTCTTACCCCTTTCTCGTACACCTTTACTCACCTTTGTCCATTCACCATTATCTAAAGCATTGTTAACCGGTGCTGCTGGTTCTGGCATAGTAGGGGTTATTACTTTTTGGGGTGCAGACTGGTGCTCCTCATGCGTTTCCTTTGGTATAGACTTGGCCACCCAAGTTTTCACTACATTCTTTTTTGCTCCACATTGGTGACCAAACTTTTGACATTTATCACAGAAAGTCGGCCTCCATTCATATTCCACCGGCTGTTTCATTTTTCCCCCTTCTGAGTCTGTAATGGTGATCTCTTGGGGTAATTCTTTAGTAATATCAACCTCCACCAATATTCTCGCATAGGATATTCGGAATTTGTTAGCAGTGCACTCGTCAGTAACAAGAGGATGACCCAAAGCACTTCCTATCTTGCTCAGGCTCTTGACACCCCAAAGATACAGAGGGAGTTGGGGCAATTTCACCCATATTGGGACAGTTCTCAGCATATCATTTTTCAAGTTGAAATTGGGTTTCCACTCTCTCAGCAACATAGGCATATTCCTAATTGTATAAGGTCCATTCATTAACACTTTATCTCTATCAGCATATGAGTGAAACCTCAGAATAAAGTATCCCTCTTCATTGTAATACATGTCTGGTAGTTGCACAAAATTCCACATCTTAATCATGAATTGTTTGACTCCATTCATGCTTAATTCACCACCTAGAACATACATGATAAGAGCTGAATCCCAGAATTTTACCTCATTGATAATGTCAGCTTCATCTATCTCGACCTCGATTTCGCCATTGACGAGCTTCGGAGTGACAAACTCCATCTTCATTCCTTTCCCAGGGTTCCGATTACCATTGAGGACATCAACCCAGAGTTTGCCAGTCTCAGCACCTTCAATTGCAGATTTAAGGTTTTGTGACTGGGTTTTGTTCTCTGCATCCTCGTCGCCGTCAGAACTTACCGTGGCTGGGTTAATCGTGGCTGTCGCAGCTTCAGGTACAGGAGTGCGATGACTGGTTTCCCCTGTCTGCAAGGGACTCGCCGTGGGTGAGGGCACCGGTTTCTTTGGCCGCCCACGCCCTTTCGCCATCGCCGCTTTCTCACTTCAAATACGTTTTGTTTTCCTATTTTTTATTACTGAAAACGTTGCCAGTGAGGGGGATTTGGATGCTCAATGGAAACTCTTTCCAACAACTATAGCATGTGAATATGCTACGGATTGTCCAGAGATAACAATAGAACCCGACATGGTCGTTGTTGTATGTTTGGATAGCTTTTGTCAAGAAGGTCCAAATGATCCCTCATTACCATAATTTTTTTTTCTTCTTAATTTTACAATATTGTCAATGAAGATCGAATTTAGAATCTTATGGTTACTAGTTATTTAAATCTTTTACTACTAGACAATTCTAGTGACTTTCAATAATTATATTTTTATGCAGTTGAACCTTTGACTATGTATTCAAAGCAAACAATAATACTTGTAGTGAAATAAAATTTAATTTTTGTCTTCTCTCTTGATTTTCGATGTTTCACAAATATTTTACATATCTTGCAATCTTTACTTTATACTTTTAATTCAAATTTATTTCCATGATAATTTTGTAATTTTTCTTAGTTCTTGCGCCGAAGGAAATTGAAATAAATATGGTCTTAGAAAATGATTCAAAACTTTCAAGGATGCAAATGAATTGAGTTTAAGTAAGGACCAAAAGTTGTGATGGAAAATATTTGGAGGACCAAAATTTGTTGAAGATTCCATAAGAACTAAAAAAAATTGAGGATATTCAAAATGGTTAAATTTATTTTTGGTGGTAAAATCTAATATGGACCACCTAATTAAGTGGTCCATAATGGACCAGTTATGAATAATACTATTAAGAATATGAATTTTACAAAATCCACCGTTTGATTGAAAGTTTATATCATATAGATCATCTATAGAAAATTTTAGAAAAATTGAAAATCATTTGATATGTTATTGAGACCCATCAAAATTAACGGTTTATTAAATACTGTAAATCTTGATAAATCTCAACAAATGATTTTCAATTTTTCTTAATTTTTTTATGAATGATCTATATGATATAAATTTTCAATCTACCAGTAAATTTTGTAAAATTCATATTCAATAAATCACTTGTCCACGGTGGACCACTTGTAAAGGTAATCTACGGTAGGATTAGCCTATTTTTGGTTCCTACAAAATGACAAAATTCTAACTTTAGTCCTTAATTTTTTTTATATTTTTAATTTATGAAAAGTTATCCTGCACTCAGTTTCAATCACTCTAGTGTACATTAAGCCCATATATTAATTGAAGAGTTTTATACTAAAATAACACTTAAATAGAAACAGAGGAAGTTACTAATTAATTTATTTAAGTCTAAATATATTTAGGCACTTGTTTTTATTTTAGGTTTTAAGTTGGTCCTCTATGTTTTAAAAGTTTCAATTTTTTTTTTTTTTTGAATGGCAAATATAATTATATATATATATATATAACGAGAAAATATGATACACCAAATAGAATTTAGAAAAAGGGGAGGGGTACAAGAAGTACTAAGTCCCCAAGAAAAAAGAAAATATAAAAAATCAAAGAGATAGAAACTCCTAATTTAAAAGTTTCAATTTAATCTACTATTTTATTGATTTTTTTTTGAGCTGCAATAAAACTTTATTAATCACTCAACAAAGCATAAGATATGTTTTGTGAGGAAAAGAGAAGTTACATATACAAACAGTAACAGACAGCAACGAAAACCAAACAAACAGGCCTAAAAACAACAACAAAACCGAAAACAGGGGAGCAAAAAACGCAGGGAGTGGAAAAAACAAACAAAACCGCAAAGCCTAGGAACAGCAGCAGAGAGCTTCAGCACCTCATACAAGCCAAAGGATCCCATTTCCATTCATAGAGCAAGAATGGGCCCTTTGCTATCTTATCTCCTATTTTATTGATATCAACACAAGTTTGTCCTTTCTATTAAATTGAGTTAATTTTTTAAAATATTTTGTTAAAGGTTGAGTTAATTTCATTTAAAACTTCCACATGATGCTCTCCTAAATTGTTCACATGTGTAAATTTATTAGTTACCTGGAAGATTTAAACAGAAATTTGACTAAAACGACTAAATTAAAACTTTTTAAATTTAAAGAACCAAATTAAAATCTAAAATAAATATAAAAGGTCAAATATGTAATTAAGAATTTAGCAAAACCTAAATGAGTAAAAATATATTATTGTCAAACAAGCATTTATGTAATGTAAATTGATATTGTTTGAAACCTTTTTTTTTACGGTTGGTAGTGTTTGAAACTTTGATGAGTTCAAAAACATTGGTTCAAAACATGTAAAATGAATGAATGGTATTTTAATAGGCAATATATAGATTGGCTTTTATTTCCATTTACGTCAATTAATTCGAAGCATTACAGTATTTTTTGTTATTTCATCCGTAACTGTGTTGAAGGGAAAAACTGAACACATTGATCAACCGAAGAGATATTTATTTAGTGTCTATAAAGAGGCAAATACAAAATATAAATGGTTTGCAAAAAAAAAAAAAAGGGGGAAAATACAAGAATTTGCAAACCTTAGCGCTAAAATATTAAATTATTTTAAACATTAAGATAAGCATTATACACTATAAATTGATCTAATCATAGTCCATATATATGATATAAACAAAAAGAAGGAAAATAAATATGGCTAGAACTCTTAAATTAGTTTTCACTATATTTTTAGTTGTTTTCCTACTTTTTATTACTGAAGAAGTTGTCAACGCTGGTTATTTTCCATTTGTACTCAAGCCAACAAATATCAAATGTAAATCCGCTAAAGATTGTCCGCAGATGACAAAACCCAACATATTCGTTGTTGTATGCGTGGGTGGATTTTGTCAAGAGTCTGCATATTGAAAATCGAATTTAGAATCTCATGTTATAGCTACTTAAATCTTTAACTACTAGAGAATCCTAGTGACTTCCAATAATTATAATTTTATTTTTATAATTTTCCAGACTTGAACCTTTGACTATGTATTCAAAGCAACCTAGTAATGAAATAAAATTTTATTTTCTTCTTCTCTCTTGATTTTCGATGTTTCACAAATAGTTTATGCAATCTTGCAACCTTTACTTTATACTATCAATTCAAATTTGTTTCCACGATAGTTTTGTTATATTTCTTAGTGCTTGTGCCGAAGGAAATAGAAAGTAAGCCAAATCTCACAATAACCGAAAGAATCAAATATTCTTGTCATTAAACACAATTATATTTGTAAAAGTGCGACAATTGTCTACAAATGTTTGTAACAAGGCATCATGATCTTTTCCATATGCATCGATGGCTAATGTGAACAAGAGCGAATACTACTAGAAAAAATTGAAATATTGGCGGAATTTAGAGACAAAATATATTTTTTCTCTAATAGAGATGAAATTAGAGACAGAAAAAACAGTTATAGACAAATATATTTATTTTAGAGACATATATTTTCATTTTAGAGATAGATTTTGTCCGTCTCTAATAGTTCAGAGACGAGAAAATTACCGACAACATCAAAGTTGTCTCTAGCCTGCTTAGTGACAGAATATTTGCATTTTAGAGACAAATTTTGTCCCTCGGTATTTAAGATTTTTTCTAGTAGTGGAATGAAAATCAAGTTGAGTTCGACCACAAGCAAATGATCTCTTCAATACACTACAAGAAATATCGTTTTTGGCAGCGACAAATGTCGCTGCCAAAAACGCAAAGTTGCTGCAAAAAGTATTTTTTGCAGCGAAAAAATTGTTGCTGCATGTCGCTGGCATAAGTGCCGTTGCGAAAAGTTTTGCAAGGACAATTAATGTCGCTGCCATAACTAGTCTTTTGCAGCAACAATTAATGTTGTTGGCATAAATAGTATTTTTAGCAACAATTAATGTCGCTGCTATAACTAGTGTTTTTTGCGACAACTATTATTGTCGCTGACAAAAAATATGTTTTTCCCAACGAAAAAATTGTTGTTGCATATCGTTGCCATACATGTCATTGCAAAAAGTTTTGGTCGCTGACATAACTAGTGTTTGACAATAATTCAAACATTAATTTAATCTTCCATAAAATAGTATATTAGAAATTAATGTTCAATATCAACCATTGATTATAAGTATGTTTTTCGTTCAATTTTTTTTTTCTTTCTTTAATCAGCAATTTTATTTATAAAAAAATTCAAATACAAATACAAAGAACCAAAATACAAATCACAACTATTTTAGATCGTAACAAAATCAAGTGGTCATTCACATAATATCATAACACTAAACTAACAACTAGACCAACAACAAGAAGCTAGAAAACACAAAAGAGAAACACTATTTTGAATGTCTATCAAACACAAAAGAACACCACAAAATTACTAAGACACCGATGACTTGATCACTTGCCCCACTCTCTTTTTCTCCATTGTTCATCATCTTCTTTGATAGTCTTCACACTTTTCTTGAATTGCGTTAGTATTCTTCAAATTAAGCTTTCTAGTATTAGATACCTTCTCGTCGTAAATTTTTTTTTATTGAAATTCTACTCAACTTTTAATGAGGTTATGTATGGAACAAAGCGAGAGAAGTAACTTGACCGGTTAAATTTTGAAGAGATCAAGTGATTAAATTTTTAGCAACGAACAAAAGACAAACAAGAGCGTTGGATGAATAATAATCTATGGTATAGAAAGTTTGCAATATACGATCCAAGTGAGTGAATTTATAGCTATTATTAAATAGATTTTATTAATTAACAAATATTCCAAAATATATGAGAAATAAAATAATGGATTAACTTTACTCAATTAACCATCACACTACATGATTATCTCAATAGTGGTAGTAGATATGTATGAAGTGGTACCGTTAAATTTTAAAGAAAAGAAAACAAACCATTATTTTTTTTTTAATCTAAATAAACTTAATTTAATCCAAGAATGAAATATAATATAATAACGTTAATATAATTAGAAACAAACCACTATTTTGTTTTAATCCAACTAAATTAGAAATATAATTTTTTTAATCCAAGTTATGTTTTCTAATATAATTTCTAACTAACTGATTATGTATACGATAAGAATTAAATTAGAAATATGTAATTTCTAATATCAATTTAGCATAATTAGCATTAGCTCATTATATCTTAGTGTAATCAAATTTATAATAAGTTATGTTTACTAATTCGTCCTTGTCAGTTTTAATAATATTCTAAATTTTGTATTTTTTGTAATTTTAATCTATTTTTTTTGGTAGGATTGCAATTTTAATCTATTAACAATATATATATAATTTAAAAAATAGGAAGCATAAAAAGACAATAAAGCTTATAGGAAGTTTGGTAAAACAAATATAGAAAAAAAACAAACAATAAAAAGATTATATATGAATCTATGCATAAAAATAGGAATAAAACAATAAAATTTGGTATTTTATTTTATGTATAAAACAAATTATGTATATTGAAATTATAACACCCCACGTCTAAATCTAGAATAAAACGTGAAATATTATTATTGAATACCGAGTCATTATTATTACAACTTGAAAATTTAAGCACACGCAGGTGCTAAGTACAACACAGATACAAATACAGCGGAACATCGGAAATGAAACAACGATACAACAATAAGATTATTGAAATGCAACGAGACAAGGAATAAAAGAAAGCATGAACGAGTGCAATCCTCCAAGCACAGCTACTAGCACACCAACGAGCATACCTTAGCCAACCTGTTTATCTGAAAATAATTGTTTGGAGTGGGGTGAGACAACTAAGCCTCAGTGAGTCCTACTACCCTCCTAAGGTGACTACACCGGGGAATCCTAATCAGTCATACATACTAACAGATATATCATAAATCATAAGCATAAATAAAGGTGTAACACAAACATATCTTATTCATTTTAACACTAGGACACTCTGAGGTGAGCAGGTCTCAGAGGCCTGCCATATCCGTCAACCGATTCGGTCACGGCATGAAGCTCACATAGTCATAACCTAATGGATTATCCCATTGGGAGTCCATAATGCGATATAATTCGCTCTTAATTGACTGGTACTAAATTGAGTTATTACTACCATGAATTTCCAAAATCCCGGGGAACATTCAAACTTAATTAAATCTAGGTTATACCCTAAGATCATCTGTGATTAACATTCTATTTAACATTATACCAGTTACATTTCTGCAATTTATCTATCTCAGATGAGGAAATAAAACGAGCGATTAAATCAGTTTGAAAATCAAAAGTTGCAGGTTTTACTGTGTAAGCTCGCCTGGCGAGTTACCTGCTCGCCATGGCGAGATTAATGGTCTACTCTGCACTAGCTCGCTACGGCGAGTTCCCAACGCGCCATGGCGAGACACGGACCCTGACCTAAACAACTCGCCTGGCGAGCAGATGCTCGCCGTGGCGAAGTTCATCAGCCCAGAATCCTCCAGCTCGCCATGAAGCTCGCCAGCAACTCGCTGTGGCGAGTTCATGCAGAGATGCCCCTGTTTTACGAAAATCAATAATTTTTCATAGTTTCGCCTACATTCCTCATCTAAGACAGTGCAGAAATATAAAACATATAATATAAGATAGATTGGAGGGAAATTTGGGAGTTAATCTCCCTCACACAACAAATTCCTAATTTTCCTAAGTTAACATGCAAAAGTTTGAATTTGGGAAATCTAACTAACTAGCCTAAGGACCCACCTGGAATGAAGCTTTAACTTTGCTTCTGGGCTCCTAAAGCAGCTACTGAACCTTCCTAAATGCCCCACGAACACAGGACCAGAATTTGGGATTTGAACTCTTGAAACCTCTTTTGCTTAGCTCTAAGAATTTTTGAGTTGTTGTTGATGAATGTTTCAGCCAGGAATAGGTGGTATTTATAGATGGTTTCTGAGTGTTTGAACAGTACACGAATTTGTCTCAATTTGGTTTGCATGTCTTCTCATTGGTTCTCAAATGGTGTGAGTGGTGGTTGTTGTGTAGTGGCATGTGAAGCTTGAGGTGGATAGTGAAGTGATGTTTTTCTGATACCTCAGTGTTTGATTCAGTCTCATGTGATAAAGGTTTCAGAAGCATAGTGTAAAGGTTGAAGAAAGTGACAAACTCTTGAGTTTTGGGGGATTTGAAGAAATTGATAAACTTGGAGTGTTGTTGTTGTTGGAGCGTGAGAGAGAGAGACAGAAAAATGGGGGTGGTTAGCTTCTGTTTTCTGAAAGGAGGAGGGGTGGAATCAAGTCACAAGTTTCACTTGCATGTGGTGTGAGGTGTTGCTTCAAGAGGGAAAGAAGGAATGAGTCATAGGGTGAGTCACAAGAGGGAGGAATTATTCAAATCTCTTGGTTAATTAATCTTAGGAGTATTATTAAGGTAGCATTTGTGTAGCTTAGTCATTAGTTGGAGTTACTAATTTATACACATACTACACTTAAATCCAAAATTAATTATCTAAACTCCACTAATTAATTTAATAAAAAAAATTAGGCAAAGCTCTAATATAAATTAATTAGGTAATTTAGAATGTGGGATATTACAACCTACCCCCCTTAAAGAAATTTCGTCCTCGAAATTAAGAATTTTACCTCGAAAACAAGTACGGATAACTCTTCCGCATGTCTGACTCCAGTTCCCACGTGAATTCACCGCCAGGAGACTGAGCCCATTCAACTTTGACAATTGGAATCCTCTTGTTCCGAAGTATTTTAGCATCACGTTCAACAATCCGAACAGGATCCGGCTGATAAGTTAGATCTGGCTGGAGATCGATTTGTTCAAGTTCCACTGGCTGATAAGGATCAGGAATATACTTCCGTAACTGAGATACATGAAACACGTCGTGTAACCCTGACATAGATGGAGGAAGAGCTAACTGATAGGCTACAGGACCGACGCGTCGAAGAATCTGATAAGGTCCAATGAATCTTGGACAGAGCTTCTTAGTTTTGAAAACACCTCGCAAACCTAACTTAGGAGTAACTCTCAAGAACACATGGTCACCTTCCTGAAATTCCAAAAATCTCCTTCTTCTGTCGGCGTAACTCTTCTGCCGACTCTGAGCAATTTTCAACTTATCCCGAATAGACTTAATCTTTAAAGTGGTCTCTTGGACTATATCTGGTCCCAAGAAACTACGATCACCAACTTCTGTCCAACACAACGGGGTCCTACACTTCCTGCCATACAAAGCTTCATAAGGTGCCATACCGATACTGGCATGATAACTGTTATTGTAGGCAAACTCTATTAGGTGTAAGTGATTACTCCACGTACCACCATCTTCTAATACACAAGCTCGAAGCATATCCTCAAGGGTTTGAATAGTCCTTTCTGACTGACCATCAGTCTGAGGATGATGCGATGTACTCATCTTCAGTCGAGTCCCCATCGCATTCTGGAATGCTTTCCAAAACCTTGACGTGAAAATTGGGTCTCTATCCGACACGATACTCAAAGGTACACCATGCAGCCTTACAATCTGCTCCATGAAGATGGCTGCATATTGCGGAGCCTTGTAGGTGGATTTCACTGGAATGAAATGAGCTGACTTCGTCAACCTGTCCACGATTACCCAGATCGAATCTTGACCTCGCTGATTACGTGGCAGTCCTCCTACAAAATCCATAGTGATGTGTTCCCATTTCCACTCTGGAATATCCAACGGTTGTAACAGTCCTCCAGGTTTCTGATGTTCAATCTTTACCTGTTGACAAACAATACACCTGGACACGAATTCAGCAATCTCTGCCTTCATGTTAGGCCACCAATAGTTCTCCTTCAAATCATGATACATCTTGGTGGATCCAGGGTGAATTGAAAATCCACTCTTGTGTGCCTCTTCTAGAATCAACCGCTTCAACTTATCATTCTGAGGTACACAAAGTCTGCCTTCATAGAGAATAGCACCGTCCGTGGCTACTGAGAACTCCGGATGGTTCACTCTCTTCTGTAACTCTACATCATCCTGCTGAGCCTGCACAATACTTGGGCGTAACTCACAGGACACTTCGATTCTGTTGATGCGAATACCGCTCTTACGATATATCACATTTAGATTGAGATCTCTAAACTTCTCATACAGACCGCACTGTTGCATTAGTAACTCCGATGCATACAATGTCTTTCTGCTTAGAGCATCTGCCACAACATTGGCCTTTCCTGGATGGTAGTTGAGATTGAAGTCAAAATCTTTGAGGTACTCCATCCAACGTCGCTGCCTCATGTTCAACTCCTTTTGATCAAACAAGTACTTCAGACTCTTGTGATCACTGTACAAATCAAACTGCACTCCATACAGATGATGTCTCCAGATTTTGAGTGCAAAGATAATGGCTGCCAATTCCAAGTCATGGGTAGGATAATTCTGCTCATGAGGTTTTAGCTGCCTTGATGCATACGCTACAACCGCTCCATCTTGCATCAACACACATCCAAGTCCCTTGTTGGACGCGTCACAGTACACCACAAACTTGCGGGTTGGGTCAGGAATTACTAACACTGGTGCTGTGGTTAGCTTTTCCTTTAGAGTTCTGAAACTCCATTCGCAAGCAGCATCCCAGTCAAAGGTTGCATCTTTCCTGGTCAGACGGGTTAACGGTAAAGCAATCTCCGAAAATCCTAAGATGAATCTCCGGTAATAGCCCGCCAAACCAAGGAAACTTCTGACTTCGGTAACACTTCTGGGTCTTTCCCAATTCAATACTGCTTCTATCTTGGATGGATCAACAGACACACCGCCTTGCGATATAACATGACCCAAGAATTTAACTTCAGATAGCCAAAATTCGCACTTGCTGAACTTGGCATACAGTTGTTTCTCTCTAAGAATACTCAACACGATTCTCAGGTGCTCCGCATGCTCCTGTGAATCTTTAGAATAGATCAGAATGTCATCAATGAAGATAACAACAAACTGATCAAGGTACGGCTGGAAAATCCGATTCATGTAATCCATAAAAATGGCTGGAGCATTAGTCAGACCGAACGGCATGACCAGGAATTCATAATGTCCATAGCGAGTCCTGAACGTTGTCTTGGAAACATCCGAGGACTTGATACGGATCTGATGATAACCGGAACGAAGATCAATCTTGGAGAAGATAGTAGCACCTCTGAGTTGATCCAAAAGGTCGTCAATCCTTGGTAAGGGATACTTGTTCTTGATTGTGACCTTGTTGAGTTGACGATAATCAATGCACAGACGCATCGTACCATCTTTCTTCTTTACGAGTAACACCGGTGCTCCCCAAGGTGAGACACTGGGTCGGATAAAGTGTTTCTGAAGCAACTCTTCAAGTTGAGATTTCAGTTCACGAAGCTCTAAGGGAGACATCCTATACGGGGCAACTGAGATCGGCTGGGAACCAGGAACAAGATCGATGGAAAATTCCACTTCCCTTTCGGGAGGTAAATTCATAATATCATCTGGAAAAACATCTAAGAACTCACTAACAACTGGAATATCACTGGGGCTCAAACTGGGTTCCGGATCGATGGTGAACAAGACACTGAAACACTTAGTACTGGCACCTAAGTACTGAATCATTTGATGAGTATTCTGGAGTAAAGTAGTAATAGCTCTACTTTCGGCTGAAACTTCTGTTGGAATGAACAAGTTCTTCTCCGCACATCCTATGTACACAGTATTGGCAGAAAGCCAATCCATGCCTAGGACCACGTCAAAATCCTTCAGAGGTAGACAGATCAAATCTATGTTATAGGCTTTACTGCCCACAAGAACAGGACAATTCTGACAAACACGTTTAGAAGTAACCTTGCCTCCTGTGGCAACAGCCACAGTCATAGGGGGAATCAAAGGCACAGAGGGTAGTTGAAGTCGCTGAACACAGTCAACGGCTATAAAGGAATTAGTAGCTCCACAATCAAACAAAACTAACACTTCAGACTGTCCTAACATGCATACATCCATAATCAAAGCATTATTAGATTTGACTTTCTCACCATCAAGTGAAAATACCCGACCTTTGCTTTTAGAAGCGCCGCTGGAAACGCCCGGTCTCTTCAGCTTAGGACACTCGTGCTTGTAATGGCCAGGCTGCTTACAATAGTAACACATGTTCTTCCCTTTCATGCATTCTCCACTGTGAGGGAAACCACATTCAGCACAGTTTCTCGGTGAGCGCTGGGAATAGCTCTGTTTCCCTTTGCTTGTGGTGCCCTTAGTTCTCACTTGCAGGTTGAACTTTCCAGAATCCTTTCTCTTCTGAACTGCTTCACTACGCTCCTTATGAATGTTACCAAGATCAGCCTCCGCATGATAGCTCTTCTGCACCAGATCACCAAATGTAGTGATGTGTTGCATAGAGACATCGTGGGCTATATCAGCTCTCAGCCCGAACCGGTATTTCTTCATTTTCCAAGATTCTGAGGGAGCATCATTTCCATCCATCACATATCTGACCAGCTCACTAAACTTCATGGTATACTCCGCTACTGACATACTTCCCTGCTTCAGCTCCGTCAACTCACGTTCCATCTGGAATTGGTAGCTCTCTGGGATATAATGTCCAATGAAGAGACGTCGGAAATTTTCCCAATTCACCTCCATCTGACTGGCCTCCATATACGCCTTGGTTCCATCCCACCAGTTACACGCGTCGCCCCTAAAGAAGCGGGAGACGAATGTTACTTTGTCAACTTCAGTGCAATCCATGGATTCAAGGATACCACTCATTCATTGAATCCATTCCCTGGCTTTCGCTGGATTGTATTCTCCGTAGAACTCCGGCGGACTCATTCGGCAGAACTCTCTGAATGCAGCGCTAGATCCTTGCTGCTGAGGGGGAGGATTGTTCATATGCTGCTGAAACATATTCATGAATTCTTGATGCTGCTGGGCCTGCTGAGCTTGGAACTGCTGCTGCTGATGCATCATTTCAGCCCATATGTTCGCATTAGCATCTCCGTACATCTCAGGTTCATCATCATCATCAGCAACGTTCCTTCTAGGCCTTCCAGGTCCTTGTCTTGCTCCTGACATAGTGCTCTAACTGCCAATATCAAGTCAAGTTAGCTAGGCTTAAAGTGACATGACATCTAGAACAGATGTTAGAAATCCAGACAAATACTGGGATTCGGATAGTAATACTAATGAACTCTGGCACGATCTGAATCGACCTGCTCTGATACCAATTATAACACCCCACGTCTAAATCTAGAATAAAACGTGAAATATTATTATTGAATACCGAGTCATTATTATTACAACTTGAAAATTTAAGCACACGCAGGTGCTAAGTACAACACAGATACAAATACAGCGGAACATCGGAAATGAAACAACGATACAACAATAAGATTATTGAAATGCAACGAGACAAGGAATAAAAGAAAGCATGAACGAGTGCAATCCTCCAAGCACAGCTACTAGCACACCAACGAGCATACCTTAGCCAACCTGTTTATCTGAAAATAATTGTTTGGAGTGGGGTGAGACAACTAAGCCTCAGTGAGTCCTACTACCCTCCTAAGGTGACTACACCGGGGAATCCTAATCAGTCATACATACTAACAGATATATCATAAATCATAAGCATAAATAAAGGTGTAACACAAACATATCTTATTCATTTTAACACTAGGACACTCTGAGGTGAGCAGGTCTCAGAGGCCTGCCATATCCGTCAACCGATTCGGTCACGGCATGAAGCTCACATAGTCATAACCTAATGGATTATCCCATTGGGAGTCCATAATGCGATATAATTCGCTCTTAATTGACTGGTACTAAATTGAGTTATTACTACCATGAATTTCCAAAATCCCGGGGAACATTCAAACTTAATTAAATCTAGGTTATACCCTAAGATCATCTGTGATTAACATTCTATTTAACATTATACCAGTTACATTTCTGCAATTTATCTATCTCAGATGAGGAAATAAAACGAGCGATTAAATCAGTTTGAAAATCAAAAGTTGCAGGTTTTACTGTGTAAGCTCGCCTGGCGAGTTACCTGCTCGCCATGGCGAGATTAATGGTCTACTCTGCACTAGCTCGCTACGGCGAGTTCCCAACGCGCCATGGCGAGACACGGACCCTGACCTAAACAACTCGCCTGGCGAGCAGATGCTCGCCGTGGCGAAGTTCATCAGCCCAGAATCCTCCAGCTCGCCATGAAGCTCGCCAGCAACTCGCTGTGGCGAGTTCATGCAGATATGCCCCTGTTTTACGAAAATCAATAATTTTTCATAGTTTCGCCTACATTCCTCATCTAAGACAGTGCAGAAATATAAAACATATAATATAAGATAGATTGGAGGGAAATTTGGGAGTTAATCTCCCTCACACAACAAATTCCTAATTTTCCTAAGTTAACATGCAAAAGTTTGAATTTGGGAAATCTAACTAACTAGCCTAAGGACCCACCTGGAATGAAGCTTTAACTTTGCTTCTGGGCTCCTAAAGCAGCTACTGAACCTTCCTAAATGCCCCACGAACACAGGACCAGAATTTGGGATTTGAACTCTTGAAACCTCTTTTGCTTAGCTCTAAGAATTTTTGAGTTGTTGTTGATGAATGTTTCAGCCAGGAATAGGTGGTATTTATAGATGGTTTCTGAGTGTTTGAACAGTACACGAATTTGTCTCAATTTGGTTTGCATGTCTTCTCATTGGTTCTCAAATGGTGTGAGTGGTGGTTGTTGTGTAGTGGCATGTGAAGCTTGAGGTGGATAGTGAAGTGATGTTTTTCTGATACCTCAGTGTTTGATTCAGTCTCATGTGATAAAGGTTTCAGAAGCATAGTGTAAAGGTTGAAGAAAGTGACAAACTCTTGAGTTTTGGGGGATTTGAAGAAATTGATAAACTTGGAGTGTTGTTGTTGTTGGAGCGTGAGAGAGAGAGACAGAAAAATGGGGGTGCTTAGCTTCTGTTTTCTGAAAGGAGGAGGGGTGGAAATCAAGTCACAAGTTTCACTTGCATGTGGTGTGAGGTGTTGCTTCAAGAGGGAAAGAAGGAATGAGTCATAGGGTGAGTCACAAGAGGGAGGAATTATTCAAATCTCTTGGTTAATTAATCTTAGGAGTATTATTAAGGTAGCATTTGTGTAGCTTAGTCATTAGTTGGAGTTACTAATTTATACACATACTACACTTAAATCCAAAATTAATTATCTAAACTCCACTAATTAATTTAATAAAAAAAAATTAGGCAAAGCTCTAATATAAATTAATTAGGTAATTTAGAATGTGGGATATTACAGAAATTGCTCAAAAAAGATTTAATATATTCATTGACAAATTATGTTGTTGGTATAATTATATGATTTTCCAAAAACGTTATAATGTTGCTTTCAAAAAGAGATACAAAACATAAAAATAGAGAAAAAAATTTAAGTTAACAGAAATCTACGCAAAAAAATAGAAACTACAATAAAAGATATGCACCAAAAAATAGTAATTGTGTGGTTTCCCAGCGAATTTACAAGGTTGTTGCAAAAAATCTATAGTATTAGTGGCAAAAATAGTTATTGTTGGGATAAATAATTTTTCCCAGCGATAATATAATTGTTGAGCAAAAAAACTAACTTATAACAACAATTATAATTTATTGCTGCTATATGTATATTTTTGTCAACAATTTGAATATCGCTGCGAAAAAGCCGCTGCCAAAAATTATATTTTTTGTAGTGATAATTATTATAATTAATAATTTTGTTTTTATTTTTTCAATTTGTCATTTCACGATCCTTGAAAAACTATGTTTTTGTACTCTAAAATGATACAAATTAAACAAAGCGAGACCCTAAATAATATTAGGCTTAATTGCATTTTCGATCCTCCTATTTTGCAAGATTTTCAATTTTGGTCCCCCTATTTTAAAATCAAACATTTTTGCCCTTTATTTTGATTTTTTTTGCACTTTTGGTCACCCACCCATTTTTTTGCCAATTGGCATGAAAAACGCTGGTATGGCAATGCTATGTGGCAAATCAATATTACACATAAGCAATTGTATTTTTCTGAAATAACAAATATAATTTTAAAACATTTATGTGATTAAGAAATAAATAAAATAAACTTTTAAATAAAAAGAAACAAAAACATTAATGAATCAAATTATATATTTTTCATCTTCGTCCAAGTCAACAAGTGTTCTTCTTCTTCTTCGAGTTATCAAACAAGTGTTCTTCATAACTATGATTTACCTTCAAGATAAATGTACACATAAAATCCATGACAGTCAAACAAAGATTGAATAAGTATGAATCCATCAAGTTTGGTTACAAGTGTTCTTCATCTTCTTTTTCTAACATACATATTAAATATTTAATTATCAAATCTCAGTTTTTTTTTAAAAAAAATAAATATAAATATATATATAAATATAACATAATTAATTACACTTTAATGGAAAGCAAACAGGCAACAAGTTGCGCTGCTAACCCTTTTTGGATGGCAAAACCAATCATTTTAAACACTACATCTAAAGACCGAGGAGACACCACGTTGCTATGCATGACTTTTTGCACTCTTTTCAAAATATCTACAGCCTAGGGCTAAGAAACCAAAAGTATCAAAAGCAAAAAGTATAAACGCATGTTGATTGTCAGAACACAATTTCTCATATTTGACCACTTTGCTTGATGTAGCTTTGAGAGCCGCCTGTCCTACCGTAAAACCCCCAGTTGTCAACCCCATAAGTGGTGAAACTCCAGTCAAGTCCACACATGCATGTCTTCCTCTTACCCACCTATACACCAGAACATCAGCTGACCTCAAAGTAGATCTTCCCTCTAGTGGATCAGTCAAGAAGTTCACAAGCGCCTCTTTCTTCGCAGATATTCATGCGGCCTAAAAACATCAAAAAGGACATTTTGCACAAGGTCGTGTCTGTATTTGAAACCTGGAAGCTCCCGACAATGAACTACTTGCTCCCCAAATCTATCAAGACACGTTTTCCGACAAACTGGACACACCTCATCAACATGATGGTGCGATACTCTATCGGGGGCATATATTGGCCTAAACCATCGATTGGGATAGCTAGAAAAAAATCCTGAGCATGAGAAAATCTCAATATCATAGTATTGAAGTAAATGTACACAAAAAATCTATCAAAACATGAAAAATTGCAACGGAAAATTGTATCATATACATGGTTAAAATAGTGGACAAAGGGATAAAACCAGCACAATAACATGACAAGCAGAGTTTATGTATCCCCAAGTTTATGATCATCCAAATGTAAGTGTTCATATAATTAACAAGAAGGAATTATAATAACCAAAAAGTGTATTTTCTTTATATATTGGTATAGATGCACAATCAGTCTGCCACATCATCAACATGAAGATTCCATATGTTAAGTTATCCGGCGAGGGGGTATAATGAGATAATTTTTATATTCCAAGGTTGGATTTGGAAAAAAAGATTAGGCAATGGGTAAATCATATTTAGCTTACGTTTTAGGGGTAAGTGACAATTTACCCTAATTTAAATAATAATAATAATTTGAACTATTATATATCATTGATTTAGAGTAAATCGGATTAACAATTACTTGTGTTATCCTTCATAGCTTTGCTCACATATGTCATCATAGCACTTCTCAGACACAAACATTAAACCGGGCACGGATCCGGTTGTCCACATGTGCCCCCACTCCACTTTTATTTTTCTCGATATATACCATATATATAAGTTTCCCCCACGATATCAATCTTGTGGTATTCTGTTATGTTCTTTCATTCAGTTTCATACTTTTTAAACATATAGTTGTATAATATTTCTTACCTACATTAAAAATTTATATTATGGAAGTAACAAAGTGGTTTGATCATTTATAGGAAGAATATAATGTTTGAACTTTGGAGTAATATAAGGATGTCATGAGTTCAATTACCCTAAAATAAAAACAACAACTAACTATTAACATAAATTATTTTATAGAGATTTCATAAATTCATATGTAGATATATCTCGCCCCCATTATTGAAAAATAATGGATCCGTCTCCACGTTAAACCCTAATTAAATAAATTATTATTCCAACACTTTCTAAACTTTTGTTTTCCAAACGCTTTTGCTATATTTTTCTTTTAGTTATTTTCGAAACTCTAAATGATATTTGGTTTACATTACTCATAAGCTAAAAAACTATTTATTTGAAAATTAGAATGAAGCTCTCTTATTACTAGCTATTGACGGTGAGTTTATTAGTCAGTTTTTAATTTAGGATTTGGTTAAGATTATTAATTTTAAATTCTCTTTATTTTTTCTTCCTTTGTTTCCTTTAACTTCTTTCTTGAGGATTAGAATTTTTTTGACTAAAAAGGATATTCATTCATTCAAAATCGTAGAATACATCGTATGATACAAATTCAAAATCGTTAAAAACTGTAAAGGATGAATCTGCAAACAAAGTTATAGCATCCAACTTAATAGCATGAAACGGCAAAATGCCTACAAATATGATGAAACTATAGTGTCTGAAAACTCATGCTTCCAGATCTGCAACTTTGATAACGCTAAAATCATTGTTTGAATCTGCACTGGATCGAATCTAATATGACAATTTGAATCGAACAAACACCGCACATGACGAAAAAACAAAACAACGCTACACCAAAACGACGAATAACACATCGTCGCACTATAAGACGAGAAATCACACAAAAATTAAAAACTAAGTATATGTAAAAATCATTTATTTAAATAAAAGAAAGGAAAAACGATTTAAATGGGTGATTACCTTCCTCAATAGATGAAGAAGTGGAGAAAACTAGATTTAAAGAAAAGGGTGGCGGCTGGCGGCTGGCTGAGAGTTTGGAGAGACAATGTTATGTCAGTTTTTTTTTTTTAGGATTAGATTTGATCTTAGTTGTACATACATTTCTTTTCAATATATATTTATAAGTGTGTGCGGTGTGGTCTATGAAAGGTGTTTCTTAAATATACCAAGTTAGTTGGCACGTTGAAATTTTACTTTAATGTTTAATAGTTAACACTCTCTTAGTTCATAAAGAAAATTAAAAAAATAATAATTAATTCTTTTAAAGTTTTGGATTTAATTTGTATGCACCGATAGTGTAAAATAATTTTATACTGTCAACCAATGACAACCATGTATTCCGCCACGTCACCCCACTTTCTTCATATGACATGGAAGATTGGTGATTTCTTATTGAATGACCGTGCAAAATTATTTTATACCGTCAGTGCATATCAATTAAGTCGAAACATTACAGTTTTGTTGTCACTTCTTCGGTAAGTGTATTGAAGGGATAAACTGAACACATTGATCAACCTAAGAGATATTTATTTGGTGTTTACAAAGAGGCAAATACAAAATATAATTGGTTTGCAAAAAAAAAAAGGGCAAATACAAGAATTTGCAAACCGTAGTGCTAAAAATATTAAATTGTTTTAAACATTTGAGAAGCATTATACACTATAAAATGATCAAATCATATTCTACATGCTATATAGGAAAAGAAGGAAAAAAAAATATGGCTAGAACTCTTAAATTAGTTTCCACTATATTTTTCGTTTTTTTCCTACTTTTTATTACTGATCAAGAATTTGCCAGTGGTGCTACTGCTCCATTTGTACTCAAGCCAACAACTATGAAATGTAAATCCGCTTATGATTGTCCGGAGATAACAAGTCCCAAAATGACTATTGCTGTATGCATTGATGGCTTTTGTCAAGACTGAAATTCCTGGCACGCTATGCACGATGCTCTACTCGATGCTCTAGCAATCTATCCGGCCTCGCACGCAATGAAATTAAAACAAGCAAGCAAATAAATAAAGAACACAGGATATTTGTTAACCCAGTTCGGCGCTTAAACAAGCCCTAATCTGGGGGATACCAATCCAGGAAGGAATATCACTATAATAGCCCTAGTTCTAAGTTATCAGCAAACGCCCCGTTTACAACTTACAACCTAGGCACTACCAATGACTCTTCTACCTAGGAACTCCTAGGTATGAGATCCCATCTCACTCCCTAACAACCTTACAAACAGCAAGGATTTCAATAACTCAGTTACACAAAGATTTGGAGACACACTCCTAAAAACTACACACTCGTACCTAAAGGCTTAGAGTGTAAAACACCAAAAGTCCTAACTCCGTACTTCAAAGCTTAGGAGAAGGAACACAAAATTACAACTCAAGAACACGTCCTAAGCTTGCATCAAGGTGACACAAGAAAGGCTCGCAAAACCTAACTTCTTAGACAAAAACACAAGACGGCGTGAACAATTCTTGAATTAGGTTTAGCTCCTTCCTCATATATATAGCTGGTGACATGGGTCAAAAAGATCTGAACCAAAATAATATCCAACTCACAAAAAATAAAAACAAACCATATCTTAAAAGATTAGATATGTTTTGAAAATAAATCTTCACAATAATTTCTGAACCAATCTCTAAACAAAAGATTTGTTTAGAAAATAAAGCCTTTCTTTTCGCACAAGATATGATTCATGAGAGAGAAATATAAATTCCATAAATAGGAAACGCGCATGCTTGGCGCGCAAGCAACACTTCCAGTGAGACGCTCCAATGCTCTACGCAATGCTTGAGGCATCGGATCCAGCATCCTGCTACAGAGTTTATTTTACCAAAAATGAAGCCAACACCAAAGACTCAACAAACTCCCCCTTTGGCAAATTTTTGGCTAAAACAAATTATGACCATACAGATACTACTTAAACAGATACTTCAACTACCTTTCTTTTTCTCAACATAAACACACTAGCATAAAGATCAGTAGAGGTTATCCTTCAAAACAGTTACCATACTACTCCTTCATGGTCAACAGTAGAGACGAATAAGACGTATCTTTTAAGATTATCAGAGAGGCATGCAACAGCGGAACACAAAAACTACTTCGCCTTAAATGGTCAGGAAAATAAACTTGATAGGACGGGAATTAGAATACTCCCCCTGCACACATATATGCATAGGATGTTGGAGCATTGTATCCAACATCTCCCCCTGCATAATACAAACACAACTCCCCCTCAACACCTGCATATCAGATCACATCACGAACATACATACCAGCTACATACTTCAATCAGGCTACACTACACATAACCAGAATCAGATATAACATCAATAACCAGAGTAGTGCAGATCAGAATTAATCAAACCAGAACAAGAACAAACCAAGTTTTTACTCCCCCTTTTTGCCACAAATTTGACAAATACACACCAACCGAGAGTACAGAAGTACATGACTTTAATGCACACCAACAGACGGGATATATAACTCACCAGCTCCCCCTCACTACCATCATATAGAGAAAAATAGATTCTTGCATATAAGGAGCACATACAAGAATAGTAATAATCACCACCAACTACCACAAGAGTTACTCATCCCCTCACTACTCAATCTCATGCACATAGGCCAGACCGGCTATATGCAACCATACCACAACTGCAAATGAACATGGGGCAGACAAGCTATGTGTAACCATCATAACATACGCATGCTTCTATAGGCAAACATGCTACAACTACTCTACAACTACCAACATCAGAACGATCAGGAATCAGTAGACAAATGCAAACATACAGATAACACACACCTGAGGATAGGACATATGATAGCATATACCACATGTAATGAGAGGAAAGAATTTGATTTGATTCTCCTAGGATAGCGTGCAAACATAGGTTGGAGAAGAAAAAACTGACAGTTGCACGCCTTAAGCTCATTAGCTGCTATAACTCTTCATAGAGGCAAATTCCTAACTTGCCCCTTAGCTTCTCAAATTGCACAGCATCAAGCGCCTTAGTGAAAATATCTGCCACTTGTTCCTTTGTACCCACATGCTCCAGAGTCACAATTTTATTCTCAACCAAATCTCTTATATAATGATGGCGAATATCAATATGTTTTGTCTTGCTATGCTGAACTGGATTCTTTGAGATGTTTATGGCGCTCATGTTGTCACAATACAATGTCAGAGCATTCTGTTCAACATCGTATTCCTTCAGCATTTGTTTCATCCACACCAGTTGTGAGCAGCTACTCCCAGCTGCTATGTATTCTGCCTCAGCAGTGGATAGTGCCACACAATTCTGCTTTTTACTAAACCAAGATATTAGATTAGTGCCCAGAAAGAAACATCCTCCTGAAGTACTTTTTCTATCATCTGCACTTCCGGCCCAATCAGCATCACAGTATCCATATAGAGTAGAATCTTCACAATGGGAATACATTATCCCATAATCACTAGTTCCATTCACATATTTCAAGATTCTCTTAACTTGAGTCATATGACTTACCTTAGGATTTGCCTGATATCTAGCACACACTCCAACAGCATAGGTGATGTCAGGTCTACTTGCAGTTAAGTACAACAAGCTACCAATCATGCTTCTATAGAGACTTTGATCAACACTTATTCCCTTCTCATCTTTGGTGAGTTTCAAATGAGTAGGTGCTGGTGTTCTCTTGTGTGCAGCATTGTCCATCCCAAATTTCTTGATGATGTTTCTAGCATACTTGCTCTGGGATATAAAGATGGTGTCTTCCATTTGTTTGATTTGAAGACCAAGAAAATAAGTCAATTCTCCAACAAGACTCATCTCAAACTCTGACTGCATTTGCTGGACGAAATGTTGGACCATTGTGTTCGACATTCCACCAAACACGATGTCATCAACATAGATTTGAGCTATTATAAACTTTCCTCTTTCTTCTTTCACAAACAGGGTTTTGTCTGATCCTCCCTTTCTGTATCCTTGTTCTTCCAAAAATTGAGTCAACCTTTCATACCATGCCCTAGGTGCCTGTTTTAGACCATACAAGGCTTTCTTCAACTTGTAGACATAGTTAGGATGTTCTGGGTCCACAAACCCTTTAGGTTGCTCAACATACACCTCTTCCTGTAGGTATCCATTTAGAAATGCACTATTCACGTCCATTTGGTATAGTTTGAACTTGAGAATGCAAGCCACTCCTAGAAGCAATCTGATGGATTCTAGTCTGGCCACAGGTGCAAAAGTCTCATCAAAGTCAAGCCCTTCAATCTGGGTATACCCTTGTGCCACAAGCCTTGCTTTATTTCTGGTAATGGTACCATTCTCATCTGACTTGTTTTTATACACCCATTTGGTTCCAATTACATTCACATCTTCAGGCCTTGGAACTAAGTCCCACACTTCACTTCTCTCGAATTGGTTCAGTTCCTCTTGCATAGCCTCAATCCAAGCTTCATCAGTGAGAGCTTCTTTGACATTCTTTGGCTCGAACATAGATACAAAGCAAGAGTTTGCAATTACATCATTTGTCCTTCTAGTGGTTATTCCTTGTTCAGGATTCCCAATAATGAGATCTTTGGGATGATTTTTCTGAACACGAACTGAGGGACCTTTGTTTTGGACTTGAGGTTCATTACTTGTCTCAGCATCTTCTTCAAGAGTCTTTTCATCAGATTTTTCTTTACTGGGATGTTCTAAGGCTCCAACATCTCGTTCAACATTGTCAATAATGGGTGCACCTTGATCAACGTCATCATTCTTCTCTAAGGGAGTGTCTTTTACAACAACATTCACAGATTCCATCACAACTTGAGTTTTGGAGTTGTAAACTCTGTATGCTCTACTGTTTGTAGAGTATCCAAGGAAGATTCCCTCATCACTTTTAGGGTCAAGTTTCCTTCTTTGTTCTCTATCAGCTAGAATGTAGCACTTACTCCCAAAAACATGAAAGTGTTTAACCGTTGGCTTCCTTTCTTTCCATAATTCATATAAAGTAGAAGAAGTACCTTTTCTTAGAGTAACTCTGTTGTGTATGTAGCAAGCAGTGTTCATGGCTTCAGCCCAAAAATGATATGGAATGCTTTTGGCATGAAGCATGACTCTAGCTGATTCTTGGATGGTTCTGTTCTTCCTTTCAACCACACCATTCTGTTGTGGGGTTATAGGAGACGAGTACTCATGCTTTGATCCCTTCAGTGGAGCAGAATTCGTTGAATTTTGAGTTCTCAAATTCTCTTCCATGGTCACTTCTGATTCTAACAACATTACTTCCTTTCTCTCTTTGAAGTTGAATGCACAGCTCCTTGAACACATCGAAAGCATCTGATTTTTCTCTAATGAAATTCACCCATGTGTATCTAGAGTAATCATCTACCACTACAAGAGCATACCTCTTTCCTCCCAAGCTTTCAACCTGCATGGGTCCCATGAGATCCATGTGTAATAATTCAAGAACCTTGGAGGTTGTCTGATGCTCCAGCATTGGATGCGACATTCTGATTTGCTTTCCAATTTGACATTCACCACACACCTTTCCTTCAACGATCTTGAGTTTGGGAAGGCCTCTAATGGCTTCTACTGATATAGCTTTCTTCATTCCTTTCAAATTCAGGTGTCCCAGTTTCTGGTGCCATAGTTGAACTTCATCTTCTGTGGTGATTTGGCAGGTGGATGTGAGAGCTTCTTCCTGAGGCATCCACAGGTAACAATTGTCTTTAGATCTAGTCCCTCTCAGCATTAGTTGACCTTCCTCATTGTTAACTAAACATTCAGACTTAGTGAAGTTAACTTTCATGCCTTGATCACACAGCTGGCTAATGCTGATCAGATTTGCTGTAAGGCCTTTAACTAACAGTACATTCTCCAGGTTTGGCAATCCATTGCTGATTAGATCCCCAATCCCTACTATTTCTCCTTTTGCACCATCTCCAAAAGTTACAAAGCTGGCCTTATAGGATCTTACATTTCTGAGATACTTTTCTTCACCAGTCATATGTCTAGAGCACCCACTATCAAAATACCAATCTTCCCTAGAGGAAGCTCTGAGGGATGTGTGAGCAATTAACCCAACATCTTCTTCTATAGGAAGCTCTACATTTTCTTCTTTAGGTCTCCACATCTTTTTCACAACACTTTCTTCCTGTACCATATTTGGTTTATGTTCCTGGTTGGGGTATCCATACAACTTGTAGCAAAAAGGTCTAATGTGTCCTCTTTTTCCACAATGATGACACACCCACCTACGATATCTCCTTTGGTTGTTAGGCCTTTGATGTGCGAAAGGTCTTTGTCTTTGATGAGCTGAAGATTTTGGATCTAGAGCAAACTTTGGAACTGGGTAGGCTTTAGAATGTTGAGTCTGATGCTTCGGCATTGTCTTCCCAGTACATGGGTCAAATACTTCTTCACTGGATGTAAACTTGGTCTCAGGGTTCTGTTGATACTGATTGAGATTAGAGTAGTTGTATCCAACAGACTTTAACTTCCCACTTGGTACACTATCCAGAATTTCTTCAAGAAGATTTGTTCCTGGGTTCAGCTGGCTAACACGTTTCCTTAGATCATCCATTTGGGCATTCACTTGGATGACTTTTTCTTCTGCCTGTGTAGCCTTTTCGACTTGCATGTTCACTTCAGTTTGAAGTTTATTGATGGTCTTCTTTTGTTTCTCAAGAATTCTACACATCTCTTCATATCTAGTGACCAATTCTTTGTAGGTGCTGGCAAGTTCTTCATAAGACACATCCCCATCTTCATCAGATTCCCAATCCTCAACATTAACACATGTTCCAGTGAGAGCAGTCGCATGTCTTGCTGATTCACTTTCTTCATTAGTGTCTTCATCTGACCAAGAAACAGTTAGCCCTTTCTTTTGTCTTTTCTGATATGTTCCACATTCTGACCTTATGTGTCCATAACCTTCACACTCATGACACTGAACACCCTTGCCTTGACTGCTCTTTTCTTCAGACTTGGTTTTCTTCAGACTATTCTGCTGCTTGTTGATGTCGAACTGGATGCTCTGCCCATTCTGTCGATTCCTACCTCCAACTCTTTTCAACACTTTGTTGAATTGTCTACCAAGCATGGCAATAGCATCAGCTATGCTATCTTCCTCTTCATCCTCACTTTGGTCATTGCTATCATCAGTGTTTGAAACAAAAGCAATGCTTTTGTTCTTCTTGTCACCACGTTCATTCAAAACAATTTCAAAGGTTTGGAGGGATCCAACAAGTTCATCCATCTTCATAGTGGAGATGTCATGTGCTTCCTCAATTGCCGTTACCTTCATATCGAACCTTTTGGGAAGGGACCTGAGAAGTTTCCTTGATAATTTTTCATCAGAAATTTTTTCCCCTAAGGCTTCAAAAGAATTTGCAATGTCTAGAAGACTCAAATGAAAATCTTGGATGCTCTCATCATCTTTCATTCTTAAAGATTCAAACTTGGATGTGAGATGTTGAATCTTTGACTGTTTTACTTTGGTAGTCCCTTCATAGCACTTTTCTAATATCTCCCATGCTTCTTTGGCTGACACACAGTTTTTGATAAGTTTGAAAACACTAGCGTCTACTCCATTAAAGAGAGCATAGATGGCTTTGTGATTGTAATGAGCTGCAGTTTCCTCTTCTGGACTCCATTCTACTTCAGGTTTTTTCACCCCCGTTGAGGTACCTTCCTTGCTAGTATAGGTAGGGCATTCCCATCCAGTTAGCACAACTTTCCACACTTTACTATCAATCGATCGCAAAAAGGCCGTCATTTTGGATTTCCACTGGTCATAGTTGCTGGATCCATTGAGCAACGGTGGTCTGTTCATGTAGCCTCCATCTTTTTCCATGATGCCAGAGAATTCAGGTCCTGAATCTCACCCTAGGAACAGGCAGGGTGCCTGCTCTGATGCCAATTGAAATTCCTGGCACGCTATGCACGATGCTCTACTCGATGCTCTAGCAATCTATCCGGCCTCGCACGCAATGAAATTAAAACAAGCAAGCAAATAAATAAAGAACACAGGATATTTGTTAACCCAGTTCGGCGCTTAAACAAGCCCTAATCTGGGGGATACCAATCCAGGAAGGAATATCACTATAATAGCCCTAGTTCTAAGTTATCAGCAAACGCCCCGTTTACAACTTACAACCTAGGCACTACCAATGACTCTTCTACCTAGGAACTCCTAGGTATGAGATCCCATCTCACTCCCTAACAACCTTACAAACAGCATGGATTTCAATAACTCAGTTACACAAAGATTTGGAGACACACTCCTAAAAACTACACACTCGTACCTAAAGGCTTAGAGTGTAAAACACCAAAAGTCCTAACTCCGTACTTCAAAGCTTAGGAGAAGGAACACAAAATTACAACTCAAGAACACGTCCTAAGCTTGCATCAAGGTGACACAAGAAAGGCTCGCAAAACCTAACTTCTTAGACAAAAACACAAGACGGCGTGAACAATTCTTGAATTAGGTTTAGCTCCTTCCTCATATATATAGCTGGTGACATGGGTCAAAAAGATCTGAACCAAAATAATATCCAACTCACAAAAAATAAAAACAAACCATATCTTAAAAGATTAGATATGTTTTGAAAATAAATCTTCACAATAATTTCTGAACCAATCTCTAAACAAAAGATTTGTTTAGAAAATAAAGCCTTTCTTTTCGCACAAGATATGATTCATGAGAGAGAAATATAAATTCCATAAATAGGAAACGCGCATGCTTGGCGCGCAAGCAACACTTCCAGTGAGACGCTCCAATGCTCTACGCAATGCTTGAGGCATCGGATCCAGCATCCTGCTACAGAGTTTATTTTACCAAAAATGAAGCCAACACCAAAGACTCAACAAAGACCTTGTGAAGTATGATCCCTACTAGTTACTACAATTTTTTATTTTATTTCACAATGTTGTCAATGAAAATCGAACTTAAAATCTCATGTATACTAGCTACTTAAAGCTTTTATTATGAGACAATTTTAGTGATTTTCAATAGGCAAAATTATATTTCCGATCCTTTATCTTATAATTTTTAACATTTTAGTACTTTATCTTTTATTTGTAACACTTTAGTCTTTTATCTTATATATTTGTAATAAGACTTAAATATCATTTTCGTCCTTGTAAGTTTCCATTTTTATTTTATTTTAGTCGTTTATCTTTTTTTTGCAAATTAGTCCCGGTATGTTCAAATATTTTGGTTTTAGTCCCTTAAAACTAAAATCCGCAGGAAACCACTGAATTTTCCTGTGGATTTTAGCCTTAGGGATTAAAATCAAAATAATTTGCACATGCAGGAACTAAAACCAAAAAATAATGAACTTACAAGGACGAAAATGATGTTTAAGTCTTGTAACAATTTGGTCATTTATCTTTTAATAGTAACACTTTGGTGCTTTATCTTTCATAATATTCACATATAAACCATTTTTCTCATATTTTTTTTATTAAAATAATGCTGAATATTTTTTTAAAATAACTTTTTATTAAAATTAATTAAAACTCATAATTTTGATGAATATGTTCATCATCTTCATCAATTCTTTCATATTTTTATCTTTTTTAAAGGACCAAGGTGCTACAAATAAAAGATAAAGGACCAAAATGTTACAAAAATATAAGATAAAAAACCAACGTATTACAAATAAAAGATAAATGACCAAAGTATTATAAAAAAAAAAAAACAGACCAAAAATGTAATTCTGTCTTTCCAATAATTATATTTTTATTTTCACAATTTAACGTTGGTAATGAAATAAAATTTAACTTCTCTCTTTTTAACTTGAACCTTTGACTATGTATTCAAAGCAACCAAAAATGTTGGTAATGAAATAAAATTATTTTGTTGTCTTCTGTAACAGCCCGGGCCCTTTTCTACGTATATAGTAGGTCACCCCGGCGCTGTACATCACGATCTTCTCCACTCACCTCTCTAGTTGAGTTTTTGCCTTCCGTGGGAATCAAACCATGTACCATGGGAATAAGTACATGTTCAATCCATTCTCACTACCAATTGAGCGGTAAAATTTCATTAATGGATAAATCCTTTAAACAAGAAGTATAAGGGATTGTTGGATCAAACAAAGAAAGATAAGGTGATGAAAACACCTTAACCAATCAAAAAGTACAACAAACAAACATCTCAAATCACCCCTTACAAAACACCAAATCACCTCTTACAAAGCACCGGTTAAAATCGAACAAAGACTCACTATCGTCCTGCTCCAACTCTAACCACCGTCGCCACACCGGAGTAAACGACACCCGACTCGAACATAGCCACCCAATACATCAACACACCACTGTCCATGGCCAAATAAACCCAACCAATCCTTAAACAACCAATAACAGAACACAACACCTAAACCCCCATATCTAGGCCAAAATCAGAACACAGAGAACCACCACCATTCGGAACTCACCACCAAACCACACCAACCTCCAGATCCGACACTCACACCACTTCCACCAGAAAAACCACTCCATCACCGAAGCAAAACACCAAAACAGTCCCACACCAATTTTACTAATTTTGGAAACTCAGAACACCACTGCCACAATAGATCATGAACCAAACGTATGACCCACTGATAACAACCTGAACCCCTGACAAAAAAATCCAACATCCACTGACACGGCAACCACAGTGAGCTACCCGCGGCGGAGGAACATGGGGGAAAACTGGTGGCGACGCGCCATGAAGAGGCCGATCGCACCACAAAGAGATGGTGGCTACATCATGAAGAAGATGATTTGGATGAAGAGGGATTGAGGGCGGCGAGTTTGGATATGGAACAAGAGGGAAGGAAGAGGGTTTACTCTCTCTAAAAAACGTGACTTTTTTACCATTTTGTCTTCTCTCTTGATTTTCGATGTTTCACAAATCTTGTACGTACGCATCTTGCAACCATTACTTTATACTATCAATTCATTTATTTTCACGATAGTTTTATTATTTTTCTTAGTTCTTGCGCCTAAGAAATTGAAACTAAGCTAAATCTCACTATATAATATCCCATATTCGATATCTAGAATACGATACAGAATATACATAACGGTATGAGATAACATTAAAATTACAATAAATTTCTTGATTACAACGGGAGTACATGCCACAGAATAGTACTGAAAATCACACTAAATACATAACCAGTCAATGTATTAGTACAACACCGAAAATACATAATGCCACTATGTGAAACATAGCAACTAGAAACATAGTCCTCATCAGCTACTACTCAAAGGCTTCTTCCTCGTTCCCTTGACATGTCTGCGAATGAAATAATTGGGTGAGACTACTAAACCTCGGTGATTTTTTTACTACCCTCTACTAGGTGTACTAACACCGATGTTTCATAAATCAGTTGATCACTTGAAACTCAGTCATTAAAGAATAGCATAAACATAATTAAAGTATTAATTCAAAGTAGTGGTCTTCCTATCCTTGGTTTGTATCCCCTAGACTAGGTGTGTTTACACTAAACTAGGTTAACAATTACGTGTGTCTTTTATAACTTTCCTTTAATATCCTGCAATTACGAATATAGCATCCTGCATCACAATCGTCGTACACGTTGTCTTAGATATCATACAAAAAGAACAATTGTCCCAGACAACGTGTAAGACATTTGTCCACTAACGAACAAAATTTACAACTAGCATCAGAGAAGAAACCCTAGGTTTTACGAGGTTTGAAGGAAGAAGGAGATGAAAAAGGGTATTTGTGTCATTATATCATGAAATTTTATGAGTCAGCAGTTTTAATCCTAGTCAGAGCGCTACCTATGCAAAAATATGACATTTTAGCATGTTTTCCATCATCTACAATCAATCAAAACCATAAACAAAACAAAGAAAAGGAAAAGAGTGAAAGAAGTTCGTCGCTGTCATGCAATCTCGCCACCACCAAGCAAAACACAACCACCAAGTTCATGACCGCTCAGGTTATCGAAATTGGCCGGTTGTGGGGGTGCTAATATTTTTCCCATGCTCTAAAGTTCGGTGTATACTTTGTAGTCATTCCGGGAGACAATACATTCAGACATTTTTTGCGGCTCGAAACACTACTACACCGCATCACCGTCGCAAGCAGAACTTGAACACTCCAAAAGGGATTGCGAATGGTACGTCCGAGGAGAGCACCACGCCCCCAACACGACCGATTACATCTTGGTGGTTAAAAGTTTGGGTTTAAGAAAAGACAGGTGGTTTGAGGCGGAATTATGTGGTGGTTTTGTTTTAGGAGAGAGAGAAGAGAACAGTTTAGGTTTTCTGAGAAAAAGGTTGTTTGCGGTAGAGATCTATTTTAGGACAAAGAAGAGAGCGATTTCCCTGAATTCCCAATAGAATATACTCCATCCGTTCCAAAATATAATGTTTTGACCATATTACACAAATTAAGAAGTGTAGCTAATGTTGTATGGAAAAGAGAAATTTTTAGTTGGTTTACCAAATTGTCCTTCATTAATGATATGGAAAAGATAAATTAATGAATTGAAAGAAGAGAGAATAATAAATAGTTAAGGGTATCATAGGAAAAATAACATTAAATGCTTCATTGGTATTATAAAGCGACTTATAATTCGGAACAATTTTTTTTTCAATACGACTTATATTTTAGAATGAAGGGAGTAATCATTAACACCGAACAACTCAACTAAATAATTTCAACTTTTCTATGTGCATTGATGGCTATTGTAAACAAGAGTGAGTATCAAATTTAAGGGAGTAGACAAATGCCATGAAGGAAATTAAAGATGAGTTCTACCATGAGATAATACACTTTAGGTTTCTGGTAGTTTCCTGCTAGTTTCCTGCATACATAGTTGACCTCTATAGAAATTCGTCTAGGCACACAATGACCATCTGAGTGGTGTTGGGACCCTGGAAACTGTTTTTTCGGTTCAGGTGGGTGTTTTCTTCTCTCTGTTGTGATGGTGTTCGGTTGTGGGTTTGTCAGCTTCTGTTGGTTGTTCTTTTGTGGCTGGACTCTTATTCCAACTTTAATCAGAACCAACCTAGATTATTAAATTTTAAATTTCTTGAGAACTTTTTATCCTTTATTTTCTTTCGTGAGGATTAGATTTCACCTTAGTTGCACATATATATATATATATATATTTTAATATATATATTTATGAGTGTGTGACATATGATAGGTGTTTCTTAGCTTACGTTTGTATTGATGAAATATAATGAAATGAAGCGGAACGGAATAGAGTGGAGTGGAATGAGATGAAACGTAATGAAATAAATATTTCATTTAATTGTTTGGATATTTTAAAAGGAGAGGAACAAAATTGAAAGTAAATGTAACTCCCCAAACCTGTAACTACTAATAATTAACTTTCAAAATGCTTTTTTCGAAAATTATCTTTTAGAGTCATCATGCAGCGGATAATATGGCTTTAAAATTGAATTCGATTTTGAAATTATTTAAAATTTATTATAAAGACAAATCATGGTATCTCCCTTCCTAATAAAATACATTTGTGTTTACAATAATGTAGTAAAACATTCTAGACTCTAAGACTTCTTTCCAAGTGTCATAATCAGAGCGGGCTTCCATCGACTCAAACATAAAACCTGGCAACCTAAAAACACTACAATTTCACAACCACAGAGCCAGACAACACAAACAACAAAGGGGTGAGATATATTCACACAAGATATCGGTGTATTAACACACAAGAATATGAAAAATATAAAAACAAACTATCGTCCTTTGGGACGATCAAACACATATGCAAACACCACATCATAAACATAGCAACTCAATCAATTAATTAAATTCAAATCAATTAGACAATGGATGCAATGCGACCTCAACTCTCTAAATGCAAGTCGTACCAATAGTAACATCATTATTTTCAACTTCATTTAACAACACCAATAAGCAACGTCATTTTCAACATCATTAAGCGACGTCATTTTTAACTTCATTTATACAACACTGATAAGCAACGTCGTTCGACAAATGAATGAATGCATGTGACATAATAGACAACACTAATACTGAAACAAAACAACAAGTCAATAAAACCAAATAACCAACATAATGAACAACACCAAATTAAATAGTCAACAACTTAAAGAACAATACCAATAATCAACTGCTTAAAGGACAACAACATCTAACAATCACTAATGACAACGGTAATTTATTAATAATATTCAACGTCAATTATCAAAAAATACACTATGCAAAAAAAGGTTTTAGACAGCGCTTTTTTTGGCCTTAGACAGCGCTTATAAGCGCTCTCTATTCTGGCGCTGTTAAAAGTATAGACAGCGCTTAATAATCTGGTAAAAGTGTTGTCTAATGTCATTTTTAAACAGCGCTTTTTTATTACAAACGCTGTATAATATCATCTTTAGAAAGCGCTTTTAATTAAAAACGCTGTATAATATCATCTTTAGACAGCACTTTTAATTAAAAACGCTGTCTAATATCATCTTTAGACACCGCTTTTAATCAAAAAAGCGTTGTCTTTTCTCGCCTTTAGACAACATTTTTTGTACAAGTGTTGTCTTTTATTATATTTAGTTAGCACTTTTATTTAAAAGCACTATCTTTTATTACCTTTAGACATCACTTTATTTATAAGCGCTGTCTTAGACCAGTTTTATTTTACATTTTTTTATTTCATTCTACTGCTGAAATTACACAATATTTACTTACCAAAAAAGAAATTACACAATCTTCGCAAAAAATTATTTACAATTTTGTAATAATATTCAAGGACACATTCAATTACCTCTAATACTTTAGAACTAGTACATATTCAAAATTACAATGTATTCTAAATTATCTCTAATATAAGTTCAAGCTACATATATATCTACATTACATGATGCTCTTTTTTTTGTTGCCAAAATTGCATGATACTATTGTTTCTCTAAAAACACTTTAATGCCTCTTCAAAATTGGAATAAGTAGATTAGACCAGAATCTGCAATTGCTCTTCCAATATTCTGAAACATAAAACAAAGTAGTGTAAGCAAACCAATACTAAATGTATGCTTAAGTGTTATCACTCTTAGCTACAAATCACCTTGATGCTAGCAAAATTAATCATCCCTTATACATTGTTACTGTCAATAAGTCTAATTCTAACCTTAAGGAAAAAAAAAGAATAAAATGATAGTGAAATTACCTATAACCAGTAAAATACCTGTAACCAGCAAGTGAAATTACACACCATATATTATTATAGGTTACTCAAGTATTAAAATGATAGTGTCATGGAAAATACTACTCCTCAATCCCTAATAACATATTTACTAAATCAAATGAAATAAGAATACTAACAGTGGACATAAAATTGCAACTAGGAAGTTTAAAATGAGGAATTCAGTCAGTTGAGGATATTTGTGCCTTTCAACTGCTCGCCTCTATCATCTATCCATCCACGAGGAGAAATCACTATACTGCATAACTTGTGGATTCAAAGTTCCAACATTTGGTGCATGAAATTTCCCAATCCTTGTTCCATTCGGATTCCTTGCATCAAGTAAAATAAGACTGTTTTATGGACTTCTTATCTACAAAAAGGACAATCATACAAATTATGGTCATATTTGAAAACTAACTATTCAGTCCAATTATCTAACCAAATGGGAGGGAACAGAATAAACATGTCAACAACATATAGCAAAAGTGTCTAAATTAAAATAGAAGGCTATTTAAATTAGCTTATTTGAGCCTATCTACTGTCATAAGTGTAACGCCCCAAACTGCTTTCAGGATGACCGACTGACCCCACAAACCAACACGAGTCTTTTCAGCGAGCTTTGTCCTCACTTGCAAGCTTTCCGGGAAACTTCCCAGAAGGTCACCCATCCAAAGACTACTCCAAGTCAAGCACGCTTAACTATGAAGTTCTTATGGAATGAGCTCCCGAAAAGAAGATGCATCTTGTTGGTATAGGTAGTACCCATCAATCCTTATAAGCCTTCCTTCAACCATGCAGTCCCACACCTGCACAGCCTCAGGATCCCTCTCATTCGGATGTGATTCGGTTTGCCTAGAAGCTGCCAGGAGCCGCACATTGTCATGCCTCGTGCACCGGCGACCACTCCCCGCCCTCGTCAGCCTCGGGTATTACAATAAGCACTTGTGAAACCTTTTTGGAGAGGTTATACAAACAAAACATAAACAAATTTTTAGTCCAAATAACTATATTTGGTATGATTACATCAAGAAAAACACTTTTAAGTAATTCCTACTGAAAAAGAATAAAAGATTAAATGAAAACAAAGAAAGTTCTAGTTATATAAATTTTCACAAAAATGAATGGCACCTGCAAATTACATAGCTCAGGCAAATCTGAATTATGAACTGAACTCATTTTGCTCAACAAGAAAGAAATTTGGTTCATACTACATACCTAGAAGGAGCCTGAAGAAACTAAATAAACTAACGTGAGTCGTTTCAGTAAGCTTCTCATTCTTGTTCTCAAGCTTGCACAGAATCAGAACAAAAATATTATATCCACCCTTTACACAGAAAAATGAAATCCATAAGCTACTGTTTATGAACAAAAGGGAAAGTTAAAGCTAATAGGGAAATAAATCCATAAGCAACAGTTTGCTTAGAGATAACAAAGACAATTGCAATAGTTGCAATTGAAATTTCAATAACTTCATAGTTTATTACTTATTATATAAATAAATTACTATATAGATGCAAATTATAATAATATGAACTAGTGATTAGAGCAGCGATTCTACACCAAACCTTCACTAGTAGCCAAATCCAATGAAAATCACCAAGTACCACAACTTCAAAATTAGGTCAAGATTAGGAACCAAAACCTTTAATCGGATCATACATCAAGCATCCTCTTCCTCGCTGCCTCCTCCGTCTCGTGGATCAAGCATCGTCTTCCTTCTGATGCTAAATATCTACAAAATCAAATGAATGACACAATAAATCACTTTGTACCAGAAAGGGTTCGATCAGAGGGGTGGCTAGCGGCCGATGGAGGAAGACCATTGAAGGGTTCGATCTCAACAAAGAGTTTTCTTTTGAGTTTCTATGTGAGTCGCAGCAAAGGGATTCGTGAGGAAGAAGTCGATGAAGGGTTATGTGTGATCTGCGTGAATCAACATAGGAATACGAAAGTTTGTTTTGTTTTTTATTTTGTTGAACATAAATATAGGAGTTTAGTTTTTAATTATTAATTTTAATTTAATAAAAATAAAAATTGATACAGAGCGCGTTATGTGATTTTCAGGCGCTACCTACGAAAGCGCTTTTTCCAACTTACAAGCTTTGTCTAAAGATATAGTTTAGACAGCGTTTTTCCTTTAAGCCACCGTATAAGGTGAAACCTATATTATTTTGCAGTTGAATTTATTTTATTATATACTACGAAAGCGCTTTGCAACGAAACTGCTGTAAAAAAGTAGTACCTTAGACAGCGCTTTTAATACACGAGCGCTATCTAATGGGTCCGTGTTTCTTTTAATAGCGCTTTTGTACATAACCGCTGTCTAAAGGGCGCTGTTATTTCCTATTTTTGTAGTAGTGATAATTCTTAATTTAATTAGTTATAAAAACTACACGACAACAATATTTAGCTATCAGAACTCAATTCCCAAATGACACATGTACTATATTAAACATATAATTGCCCCCATCTATATTATAAGACCCTAAAACTTTTGTTTAGAACCTGACATTAAACTCATGATTGAATTATGTTCCTGTAACATAGTTTATCACAACTCATTAATAAGACCACAAGAATATACAATCAACATGCTTTATGCATAAGGCAAAATAGGCAACTGGTCTACAAATTGAAATATAAGGAGTTTATTCTAATAGTTCCATTTAAACCATATTTCAAAGTAATCAAATTCAGTACTAAGGACCAAGGCGGGTGCGAATTCACTAATTACTGCACAACTAATAAATTATCTAAACCATAGCACAAGACTGAACCCTCCTAATTTTTAGATTTAGGCATACTTCTATTTTAAACATGGTAGTTATATTGATTCAAAGAAAACCGAATAGAAAATATACATATTAATCAAATCAAAAACGTAAATCATAAACCGAAATATATAGATAATCCTCTTTTTATTAGTTTTCTTCTTAGAGACTACTCTATTACCTATCTCATAACATAATCAAATACGAAATTGCACACCAAAAACAAAATATAATTAAAAGATCCATAAGAAAATCCAAACATCGAAAAGGAAAACGGAATGGAAGGAGGCAAAGTCCCCTCGACTACTCTCACTCACCCTTTACCTAGATTATCCAAAAAGTTCTTTAAAGATTTGTTTTTGGTGATCCCTTTTATTAAGCCTTAACTCTCCAAGGTTTTCTCTTTCTATTGGTGATTTTGCTCTCCTAATTTCTTTTCACTTTAGGCTTTGTTTGTATTGATGGAATATAACGTTATATTTCATTTCACAATGCAAATATTATTATATTTCATTTCGCTCCGCTCTATTCAATTATATTTCATCAATCCAAACCGAGCTTTAGAGCACGTCGAAGTTTTCCTTTAAAATTTAGGGAAAATTACATTAACCTCTAAGGCTCTGTTTGGATTGATGGAATATAACAGAATAGAGCGGAGTGGAATGGAATAAAATAATGTTCCATTGTTTGGATTTGAAAAAAAAATGGAATGGAGCAGAGCGGGATGAAATAAAATTGAATAAATTTAATCTCATACTACCATATATCTTCAATTTTGTTCTTCTCTTTCTTAAAATATCCAAACAATGGAATGAAATATTTATTCCATTCCGCTCCATCCCATTTCACTCTATTCTATTCCGCTCCGCTTCATTCCATTATATTTCATCAATCCAAACGGAAATATCACTTAAAGTTTAACACAATTTTTGTTCAAAAAAAATAATAAAAAAATAATTCGAAGCATTGCAATTACAAGAATTAATCCGTAAGTGTGTTGAAGGGACAAACTAAATATATTGATCAACCGAAGAGATATACAAATAATAATTGGTTTGCCAAAAAATAAATAAAGGGGCAAATACAAGAATGGCAAACCGTTGTGCTAAAAATATTAAATTATTTTAAAATTTGATAAGCATATATTATACACTATAAAATCATGATATCATATTCTATATGCTATATACGATTAGAAGGAAAAAAAATATGGCTACTCTAAAATTAGTTTTCGCTATATTTTTAGTTGTTTTCCTACTTTTTATTACTGAAGATGTTGCTGCCGGTTTTGAGAATTTCTCTTGGTCCATCCAACAACTATCGCATGTGAATCCTCTAAAGATTGTCCGGACATAATAATGAAACCAAACGAGATCGTTGCTGTATGCTTGGATGGCTTTTGTCGTGTGGGTCCTAATGATATTTCAATACCATAATTTTTTTATTTTACAATTTTGTCAATGTAGATTGAACTTTGAATCTCATTCTTGCTTGCTACTTAAAATCTTTCACTATTAGACCATTCTAGTCATTTTCAATAATTATATTTTTACGCATTTGAACCTTTGATTATGTATTCAAAGCAACCCATAATGCCTGGTAATGAAATAAAATTAAATTTTCATCTTCTCTTTTGATTTTTGATAACACCGATAAGCAATGTTATTTTTATCATTAAACAACATTATTTTCAACTTCATTTAGATAACACCGATAAGCAACGTTATTTTCAATATCGAATTAAGCAACATCTTTTTCAACTTGATTTATATACAACGCTGATAAGCAACGTCATTAGACAAAAGAATGAATGCATGGCATAATAGTAACCCTAATACTCAAACAAAACAAGTCAACAAAACTAAATAACCAACATAATGAACAACAACAAAATAGTCAATAACTTAAAGAACAATACCAATAATTAACAGCTTAAAGGACAACAACTTCGAACAATCACTTATGACAACGGCAATTTATTAATAATATTCAACGTCAATTATCACAAAATAATTCTTAATTTAATTAGTTAATAACTACACGACAACAATATTTAGTTATTAGATCTCAATTCCCCAATGACACATGTACTATATTAACATATAATTACCCCATCTATATTATAAGACCCTAAAACTTTATTTCGGGACCTGACATTAAACTCATGATTGAATTATGATCATGTAACATAGTTGTTCTGGACTGGGCCTGGAGCTTGCCCAATCCAGCTTCTGCTCGTCATAAGGAGCTTGTCGCTTCTGCTCGACGCTAGGGACCATGAGTCCCTCCCCGACACTTGGGACTGGCAACTTGCCAGCTCCCTGCTCGGAACTACTACGCCGCCACAATATTCACGTGTTCCTATTTACTAGGACACGATGTACAGGAGGTGTAACAGCCCGGCGACCAGCCACACAGATGCTGAAGCCCCGCTGCTCGTTACCAGCTTAATCACTACCCCCCTTGTAGTGTTTTTGCCTCCGTAGTGATTCGAACCATGCACCCTGGGGATAAATACATGTTCAATGCAATCACTACTACCAATTGAGCTAGTAGCTCAATTGGTAGTAGTGATTGCATTGAACATGTATTTATCCCCAGGGTGCATGGTTCGAATCACTACGGAGGCAAAAACACTACAAGGGGGGTAGTGATTAAGCTGGTAACGAGCAGCGGGGCTTCAGCATCTGTGTGGCTGGTCGCCGGGCTGTTACATTAAAAGGCGCAAGAAAACTTGTAACGCAAGAAAAGGATGTTAGGAAGAAAAAAATGTGTAACTTGTAACGCAAGAAAACTTCGATTTTTCATAAAAATATTTTTGAAAAGTTTTAGTTGTGTTTCAAATGGTCTTGTGGTGTGTGAAACAAGTCTTTGAGGTGGAGAAATCCAAAATGGTTTTAGTTTATGATTTGAAAACAAAATGAATTTCGTGTTATAAAAATAGTGCAATTTACTTCGTGAATTTTTAAACACTATGAGAATAACCTGAAATCCTTGAGGGATAGCTTTAGGAAGTGCCTAAAACCCTCCTAGACTTTTGAGAGCAAGTTTCGTTTCGATAGGATAAACGAGGAGTATTTTACTGACGTTACGCTACATTTATTTTAGGTAGCGAGTATTGTAGTTTTCGCAGAATTAAAGTAACAAAAGCTTGCTAAGGTAAGGGCACCTTTACTTTCCGTCTAACATATGTATGCCTGGTTCTGTATTGTTGTGAATGTTTGGCATGATTATATTATGTATTCTCGTGATGAGAAGTTGTTTGTATCGCATGTGTGGTTTACATATGTTTGAGAATATGTGTATGAATATGTGATTGGCGTGCATATGATTTTGAAAATATATGTACATATTCATGATTGTTTTACATACGCTTGGGAGGTATGTATTTTGTTGCATTAGCATATAAGGGGAATCGTATGCTCATGCATTCATAGTACGTGGTTATCGGGAATGGACCACGGGGTGCGATTATCGGGAATGGATCCACCTTAATCCTGCGGGATTTATTGAGTCCAATACGTGGTTATCGGGAATGGACCACGGGGTGCGATTATCGGGAATGGATCCACTCTAATCCTCTGGGATTTTATTGCGCCCTGCGGGGTATAGTGGGGCTTGAACCTACGACTCTCTGCGGAGAGGTTTATTCCGGAATAATTCATGCATGTGAAAAAGACCCAGCTAGGGTGATCACGATCATTTAGAGTCTGCATTGATAGGCTGGTTTGCATTTCAATACTGGGTGCGAGTATATGAACTGCTAAGTGTTTATTCGCTTTTAAATGTTTATGCTATTTGCTGTTGTGTTATGTGTGGTGACCCTTGCATTCTTTCATTTGCGGGCTCCTCCCACCCAGACGATGGATCACCCTTTGTTACCGGTGCTCGCGAGAGAGACGGTGACGAGGTGGGACTTTCTTGATCGCCTGCTTCTGCCTGCCTGGAGCCTCGACCCAGCTTCCGGCACGGCTAGTTACCACGGGCGCGTTAGGATTACTACTTTTCTTGGTACCCGTCAGGTTCATCAGTGTCTGATATGGCAGACTCCACCGTTCTCCATACCTCTACCAGTTCTGCTCAGTGCATTGTGGACGGTTCCTGGGGGACCACTGCCAGGGGCGCCAGATACCCCAGAGGGTGGTGGATCGGTCATTGGAGAGACCCCCACAGATGGACTAGTCACTTCTTCTTCCTCCTCCATGGGAAGTTGGGGTGATGGAGCTTTACCCGACTTCTTAGGGGAGCCGAATGATGTCTTTCAGGAGGCAGCGGCTGCTGCAGGGGATGGATCCATTGGAGGATCCGGAGTACCTCACTTGGTATCTCCCACTTCCACCTTGAGTTTGGTCCTGTTATCGAGCGATACGGACGACTCCTGATGCCGTTGTGCATGTTAGGACTAGGACCACTGACTTAGAATAGTATTCTTTTGGACAGGCCTTGTTGGCCGGTGACTGGTAGCATGTTGTGTAGTAGGTTCTAACGTTTTTGGATGACTGTACTCTATACTCTTACGATTTGGATGAGCCTCTTTTGGTATTGGCTGTAGTATTTTCCTAGTCACGACTACCTTGTATATTTGTCGTGAACTAGATGTTATGTTTTGGATATGTAACTATTCAGGTACACACTTTGCTTATGAGAAGCACTATTATATGCTATAGTTCTGTTGAATGAATAACGCCGGCTCTTGTAAATTATTTTCCGCGCCCTCTGTCTTGTGTTTTAAAAAAAAAAAAATAATGCCCCTTTTTAGGCTTTGAAAAACGGGGTGTTACAGGAGGTAACCGCCTCTCCGCACGATGAGGACAGCTCATCACCAGGATAAGGACTAAATGCCGGTTCCTTGCTCCAACAACGGAGAAATCCTGGCAGTCTCTCTTTTTGGGCCGTTCTGCACAGCCCATTAAGAGGACCTTGGCCCAGCGCTGGGGGATCCATAAATACCCTCCTTCACTGGAGGGTCAGGTATTCTATTCTGATTCTATACTTTCACTCTTTCTATCTGTTCACCCTTCTGACTTAAGCATCGGAGCGCCTGCAGGTACAACCCCCCCTCCGGTGGTGATAACTGCTCTACTCAACCATTCAACTCAACCAAAGGATTCATCAAGTGGAGGATTTGCTGGCCCAGAACCTCTCTGATCAACAGGTTAGATCAGTGGCGCCGTCTGTGGGAAACGACTCCCTTCAGCCCCTTAGCCTCGACTGGGGGGCTTCTGCTCTGGATACACCGAAATAGTCCCACATCGCTTGGTACTCGAGGCAAAGGGTAGTTTATATACAACACCCACACCTTTCAAACCAACCGAGGCGCCTTTTCTACAAAGGACAAAACCGTGACGGGTCAACCCCAAAGCGGACAATCTCTCGGAGATGTGGACTTGAGGTCGGATCTGAACAGTGGCGCCGTCTGTGGGAAACGACTCCCTTCAGCCCCTTAGCCTCGACTGGGGGGCTTCTGTTCTGGATACACCGAAATAGTCTCACATCGCTTGGTACTCGAGGCAAAGGGTAGTTTATATTCAACACCCACACCTTTCAAACCAACCGAGGCGCCTTTTCTACAAATGACAAAACCGTGACGGGTCAACCCCAAAGCGGACAATCTCTCGGAGATGTGGACTTGAGGTCGGATCTGAACAGTGGCGCCGTCTGTGGGAAACGACTCCCTTCAGCCCCTTAGCCTCGACTGGGGGGCTTCTGTTCTGGATACACCGAAATAGTCCCACATCGCTTGGTACTCGAGGCAAAGGGTAGTTTATATACAACACCCACACCTTTCAAACCAACCGAGGCACCTCTTCTACAAAGGACAAAACCGTGACGGGTCAACCCCAAAGCGGACAATCTCTCGGAGATGTGGACTTTAGGTTGGATCTGAACAGACTGATCTAACCTGTTGATCAGAGATGTTCTGGGCCAGCAAATCCTCCACTTGATGAATCCTTTGGTTGAGTTGAACGGTTGAGTAGAGCAGTTATCACCACCGGAGGGGGGGTTGTACCTGCAGGCGCTCCGATGCTTAAGTCAGAAGAGTGAACAGATACAAAGAGTGAAAGTATAGAATCAGAATAGAATACCTGACCCTCCAGTGAATGAGGGTATTTATGGATCCCCTAGCGCTGGGCCAAGGTCCTCTTAATGGGCTGTGCAGAACGGCCCAAGAAGAGAGACTGCCAGGATTTCTCCGTTGTTGGAGCAAGGAACCGGCATTTAGTCCTTATCCTGGTGATGAGCTGTCCTCATCGTGCGGAGAGGCGGTTACCTCCTGTACATCGTGTCCTAGTAAATAGGAACACGTGAATATTGTGGCGGCGTAGCAGTTCCGAGTAGGGAGCTGGCAAGTTGCCAGTCCCAAGTGTCGGGGAGGGACTCATGGTCCCTAGCGTCGAGCAGAAGCGACAAGCTCCTTATGACGAGCAGAAGCTGGATTGGGCAAGCTCCAGGCCCAGTCCAGAACAGGAGCCCCCCAAGTCTTTGCTCCTAGGTATAGGAGTAATGACTTAGAGTTGGCTTGTTCCCCGAGGACATGTTTATGTGTGGGTGCCGTAGTTATGCTCGTTAATTGTGTTATTGAACTTGTCCCTGGAGATTCTCTGCGAGGAGACTCTCTGATTCTGCTCGTAAAATTGTATTTGCGAAACTCTGGACAGAATTTCCTTTGCTCGCGAGATTTGTCCTCGCAAAGACAAGGGAAATTTGCTCGCGAGGTTTGTCCTCGCAAAGGCAAGGGAATTTTGTGTTCGTGAAGACGTGGAAAAACTATTCTTCTGCTCGCGACTTGTATGTTGGGATGCTGCACCTTCTCCCGAGTTACGTGTTCGTGAAAGCGTGGAGGAATCGTGCTCGTGTATTCCTTACTGGAGGAATATATTTGTTAACGGCTTTTTCTCTGCTCGCAAAAACGTGCTCGTGGAAGCGTCGAAGATTCGCTTCGTAAGTTGGAATTTGCGAGCAGAGTGAAGCGACTTTTGAAGTGACAAATGCTTCATCTGACGCTACCAGGTGGCATAGCTATGAAAAGGCGTGATGATGGCTGTAACAACCCGTTTTTCAAAAGCCAGAAAAGGCATTATATTTTTTTTTTTTGTACACATCAGAGTTACGCATAAAACATTTTTAATGAGCCGGCATTCAAATATACAAAAGAACTCATTACCATAAGGTGCTTCGACAAGCAAAGTGTATTCCTGAATAATTACAATCCAAGTCTAAGTATTCAAACACGTATAACAAAACAAGTTAGAAAACCCTATGCTAACCCAAAAGCACGGTGCACAAAACACACCGGCGCATAGTCTAACTACTCTAAGCTTCAACACAAGCTCACTATGGCCTAGAGCTGCCAACACCATCCTCTCGACCTACATCGTCATCTGGGGTGGGATGAGCCCGCAAATGAAAGAAAGGGTCACCACAAAATATATAGTATGTATATATATAACCGGTGCGAAAGATGTACACATAGCAAATTTCCACATAACACAAGAGAAAGCTCTTAATCTCAAAAGTAATTCCCACCAACGGGTTTATATAAATAAAACGCCAATCCTAATGCAGACTTCTACAATGGGTATGACAACCGATTACTGGTTCGTCACATGCATGATTTTCCGGAAAATTAACCTCTCCTCGAAGAGTCGTGGGGTAGGCAAAGCCACACAGAAATATACGTACCCGCACTAAAATGCCACACAAGGCAGGTGAAGTCACACAGACAAACACCAGGCGAAGTCACACAGACATACACCAACTCAATATAAATCCAGAAGGATTTGGCGAAGCCACACAGTCAAACGCCCGGTACGTAGGCAAAGTCACACAGACATACACCTAGGCACGCAACTATGAAATGCATGGCATATATTCTCTTTGGCATATACAGGATAGTCACACAGACAAAATCCCCGCGTAGTCCTATCCGACGCACGCATTCATATATGCTCATGCAAACAATCACATAGCCTAAAGCCTATGCACAAGCCATCACAACCTACATACATTTTCCTAATCATATGTAAATTGCACACGAATTTATAACCACGTTCTCATCAACGAGAATACATAAGTACAAACATGCCAAGCACACAGCAAATGCATAAACAACAAAATCAAGCATGTCGTAACCGTTTTAAAAGACGAAAATAAAGTGGAGCCCTTACCTCGTCAAGCACTCAACTATCACACGATCACACAACACTTACTCGCTTCCTAAAACAAGCAAAGTATACAATCAAAACCATATCCAATCAATCCTTAATGAATTGGACTCTAAAACCCTTAAAACCAAAGGCTTTCTAAGGTAGAATCCCTCTTTCGGATACCATACCAAAAACTACCGTATTGATCAACCCCCAGGAGTTATTTGTACTATTTTTAAGACCCAAAACAATTGTCAAAAGTCTTAAATAATTTGAAATGCAAAATGGCCGTTTTCTTGCGTTATAAGTTACGTACTTTCCGAGTACCCGAAAAACTCGTTTCCAATCCCAACCACTTCCATAAATTAATAAAAAGGGATTAGAAAGCTAAAAATCAAGTTAGGACATCAGAATCCAAAATTTTAGGTCCCAGGGGTCGCTAGAGGTCGCTGGGCGACCACCTGGCGATGGCAAGTCAGAACTTCCACGCCCAGGGCGAAGTCTGGCGACCAACTGGTCGCTAAGCTACCATCTGGTCGTTGGGCGACCACACCAGGACAGAACTGGTTTTCTTCATGACAGCAACAGCAACACTTGGTTTACTCAATTTTCACCCAAAACAACTTTTCACGCAACACACCACATACGCATAGTATTGGTTCCCAACAACCGTTTTCACAACAAAGCATTACATTTCCGAAAGTATGTTGGTTGCTTCGAGTGCAAGTTATTTGGTTTTCATTTCCCAAAATCAAAACCAAACCCAAGCACAAGTTTCATTACGGGCCTCAACCGTCCGGTAATCATTTTCAAAGATGTTTTCAAGGTAAAAAGCGACACCACATGTCACAAGAGTTTTAAACCACTTTGACCCCAAAACACTACCCAAAAACACTTAGGAAATATTTTCATAAACCACAAAATATTTTTCATCGTATTTTCTAAAACAAAACCATACAACGCATTTCCCTTTCGCCCAAAGGTTCAAAGACAACGTTTCTTTTCAAAACCTTACAACTTAACCACATGTTATTGATCAATACATAACCAAATCAAAACCCTAACTTTTCTCATGAGATTTTTCACCAACTCATGGAAAACAAAAACAACAAAGCCTAGCATGCTTCCTAAACTCTCATGAACAACATTCATGAAACAAGAATCAATTCCTAACCTTTCCAACTCATGAACATAATCTAAAAATCCTAACTCCAAGAGTTATAACCAACCAAAATGAAAAGGAAAAGAGTGGTTACCTTAAGAAAGTGATTCTCTAAAACAATTCCACAAAGCTCCCAAGCTTGAAATGGACACAAATGGTGAGGAATGGAAAATTTGTGAAGGTTAAGGTTAAGTGATGGAGTTCCACGTGAAAGAGAGAAAGAATGAGAGTGAAAATGTTATGTTCCTAAGTCCACAAAGCTCATGAACCTCCTTACTATTACATAGCCTCTTGATAGCCAATCCACCCTTGGATCAAAGTCAAAAGTCCAAGCTTAAACCCTAGCCATTGGATCAATTTACTTTATGAGAATTCACAAGATATCATCAACTCATCCATAACGAGTCTCGTATTCAGCTCTCGCGCGATGCGACGAACGTAAATCACAAAAACATAAAACTACGGAAAGAACGTCTAACGTCTAAAAATTCCAAAACTTATCGCCGAATCTTTTTCCGCGACTGTAATTTTCTTCCATACCTCAGAAAATTAATCTCAGAATATATCCTAACTCACGCAGATATATAAAACTCCCATCCGAAACCTCACTCAAAACAGACGCAATAAGATTTTACACCCGCGGGTAAAATCCTACTCGTTTTTCCAAAAACAAGAATAATCTAAAACTCGTTATACTAAAACCTCATATAACTTCTTATTCAAGCAACAGGATCACAAGACAAAAGTCTGTACAATTACAGTGCACGAGCACAAAACAAACTCGATTACAGCAAAACCTAACAATTACACGATGTTTCACCACACGAACACATCGAAACCCTAATATTCCTTAAACCAACTATACAATGAAATCTTGGGTCTTACAATGGCTATGAGTAGGTGTCATTGTGGACCCCGTTTCACGAGGCGGTGTTATCACCGTTGGATTGGACCGTCGTTTCGTTTCATACGAGGACGGGGCTGGACCGTTGGATCCTCGCAACCTTAGCCTTTAGATTGAAACAACGCTCCAGATTGAATGAGCGCATCTTTCCTATAAGGATGCAACTGTTGGGAACATTGCCTATATATATGAAGGAAGAAAGAAAGTTCAGAAGTTTTATTTCACTTGTTTTGAGTTTCTTCCTTCTCTCACGTTCAACAGCAACAGCTTGGAGCTTTCACCATTGCTGTGATTCGAAGTTTATTTCCATCATCTGCATTCCTTCAACTGGTAAGTTTCGTTTTAAACCTTTCGTTTTGTCTGGATTTTTATGCTTCAGGATTTTGACCGGAAAAATGTTGGTGTTTGGTGGTGGTTTGGCCATCACCGGAGCAACGTGTTTGCTCTTGTTTGTTGCTGTTTAACGGTGGTTTAGAGTTGTTGAACTCCCACTTGGTTGCAATCGTATTTTCCGCTCTTGTGTATGTAGTTTTTGTATGTTTTCACGCTTTGGTGCCGCCGTGTCGCCGGCGTTACTCCGGCGAGATTCATGACGTTGATGAACATTCGTGCTTCTTTGATGAATTTCTGGAGATTTTATTCTCCCCGTGAATTTTGCTCGCGGCGTTACTTGCGCAGATGACTTAGGGTTTTCCCGTGGGGAGTCCCCTTTTAAACGGAGGGTTCGGTTACGAATTCTTTCCTCGAGTTTTGGGTTTTCCTCGTGTTTTCGAGGAAATTATCCTCGCGTGAATGTTTTGTATATAAACTACCCTTTGCCTCGAGTACCAAGCGATGTGGGACTATTTCGGTGTATCCAGAACAGAAGCCCCCCAGTCGAGGCTAAGGGGCTGAAGGGAGTCGTTTCCCACAGACGGCGCCACTGTTCAGATCCGACCTCAAGTCCACATCTCCGAGAGATTGTCCGCTTTGGGGTTGACCCGTCACGGTTTTGTCCTTTGTAGAAAAGGCGCCTCGGTTGGTTTGAAAGGTGTGGGTGTTGTATATAAACTACCCTTTGCCTCGAGTACCAAGCGATGTGGGACTATTTCGGTGTATCCAGAACAATAGTTTACAACAACTCATTAATAAGACCACAAAAATATACAATCCACGCTTTAGCATAAGGCAAAATAGGCAACTGGTCTACAAATTGAAAGATAAGGAGGTTAACCTAATAGTTCCATTTAAACCATATTTCAAAGTAATCAAATTCAGTCCATAGCACAAGACTGAACCCTCCTAATTTTTAAATTTAGGCATACTTCTATTTTAAACATGCATGGTAGTTATATTGATTTAAAGAAAACCGAATAGAAAACATACATATTAATCAAACAAAAAATGTAAATCATAAACCGAAATATATAGCTAATCCTCTTTTTATTAGTTTTCTTTTAAGAGACTACTGTATTACCTATCTCATAACATAATCAAATACGAATTGCACACCAAAAACAAAATATAATTAAAAGATCCATAAAAAAAATCAAAACATTATAAAAGAAAACGGAAATGGGTAGGAGGCAAATTTCCTCGACTACTCTCATTTAGCTCTATATGTGAACTCACTCACCCCTTTACCAAAAATTATTTAAAGATTTGTTGTTGGTGATCCCTTTTATTACGCCTTAGCTCTCCAAGGTCTGATCAAGTTTCCATCTTTGTGGTGATTTTGCTCTCCTAATTTCTTTTTATATTAGTCTATTTATAAGCATCTAATTAGGGTTTTTTCTAAGAGAAAGGATATTCTTATCAGATTTTTTTCCATAAGGCTATATACATTGGTTTTGGGTTTTTTATTTTTGACGAATCATTGGTTTTGGGTTTAAACCCCGACTTTTTCACTCTTCAATACTCCACGTCATTTTCTCTCTCTTCCAGATAACAATTAAACTAGGTTTAATTACTCATTTGGTCCCTTATCTTTAATTTAGTTCTCAATTTGGTCCCTTATCTTTTAAACGTCTCAATTTGGTCCCTTATCTTTTAAAAGTCTCAATTTGGTCCCTTATCTTTTTTGCATGTCTCAAATTTGGTCCCTTATCTTTTCTGCAGTTCTCAATTTGGTCCCTTGTCTTTTAAAATTTTGGACACGTGGCACACTTGGACATATGATACGTGTCCAAATTTAATGGTAATGGTGAAAAATTTGACGGGAGGGACCAAATTGAGAACTTCAGAAAAAATAAGGAACCAAATTGAGACGTTTAAAAGATAAGAGACCAAATTGAGAACTAAATTAAAGATAAGGGACCAAATTAGTAATTAAGCCATTAAACTATTATTCAACTTTTGCTCCTACAATGGTTTAATTTAAACCAAATACTCTCTATTTCAACTCACTTTCATATATCCCACATTCTTCATTCTTACTTATATTAGTATTTAATTTTTTTGAAATAATGAATACTTTCAGTCTCTACAAATGAGAAAAAAGTGTAAAAATGAGTGTTTTTTTTTTAATGTTGAAAGCATATTAAACCATATCTCTATTTATAGAGTTGTAAAAATTATGAATTTTGGTATTAAAAAAATATATTAAAAAATATATGCTATCCCATAATTGCCCTAAAAAGATTATGAAAAATAAAAATCTACACATCGAATTAAAATATGATAGATTCATATATATATGCATTTGAATAAAAAATAAAAGAGAAAATAACAAAACAAATCTATTGTAAAAAAAAAAAAAAAACCAAATCAAAGCGCGCCACGTGTCACACTCTTTCCCACTGTTTTTGTTTTCAACCGGTTGAAAAAATTCATCTCCTCTCTCCTCCACTTATTTCACCTTCAAGTTTAAACCTTACCATTGTAATAATTCAACCCTTCTTTTGGGGTTTAAATCTCACCAATGTACATAGTCTAATATATTTTTCTAAAAATTCTCATCTTAATTATTTCTCATGAAAATTCATATCTTTTATTTTCATTAAACTAGGGGTGTGCATGGTCGGTTATTTTGCCAAACGAAACCATATCCAAATGAAAAACATATTAAAAACTGTAAAAAAAAAAATAAACTTTTCTTTTTTATTCTTGCAGTAATAATCAATTTCATACCAAATTGCTTCTAATATGTGTTTGAAACTTGAAAGAGATGGAAAAAAAAAACATGTGAAGAAGTTCATTCACATTCCTTCTTCTAGATTTCTTTTGTTTACTAAAAATAGTGCACAGCCATCATGATTAACATGATACTAGGATCGTGACATACTATACACTGCTGTATATATTTGTATTTTATGCACTGCATAATAATCAATTAAGCAATACAAATTACAAAATTTCTTTCTGCAATGTCACATTAATGAAATAAGAACAAAGAGGAGAAAAACTGCTTCCGCATTGAATTAACTAATTGTGAAGAATGGAGAAAGTAAGAATACATGATTAGAGCGGTTGGAAGCAATTGGAGAGAACGAGTGTGGTTCGATTGAAAGAGAATATCGTCGGTTAGGGTTCAATTGGAGATATTATTGTAGATTTGGGATTTAGGGTTCATCGCAAATCATAATTGCAGAGATCACACGCACATGGTGATGGTTTGTGCCGTCAATTATTTTTAATAAAAGAATATTTGTTTATTGTACATAAAATAGGATATTTGTTTATTTTGTCAAAAAAAAAAGATATTTGTTTGTTTTTTTTGTTGTGACAAAAACAAATTTGAAAAGGATATAATAATCAATATAAACCAAAATCCGAAAATATAATTTGGATGGATAACCAACCATATGAAAATGGTTTGGTTAATAACCACTAGCCGCCAAACGGGCACCGTGCCCGTTTGTGTGATTGATATTCTTTTTTTTTGTTTGCTGTGATCGATATTCTCTATTGTGCAAATATAAATAACTACTTAATCTCATATTTTACTGGACTTAGTTAATTGATAACTACTTAACCTTTGTTGTGGCTAGTTATTAAGAAAAAAAAAGATATATTTTTTTTTACAATAAAAAAACTGAAAACCTACTTTTATGTGGAAGTTGTGCTTAGTTTTTTTTCTTTGTAAGTTTTTTTTAAGGATAAAATTGGAATAATGAAAAAGCCATCCCAAAAATTTGTATCCCCTTTATATATTAGTATAGATATACTAAAATCCCTATTTTTTAAAACGGATTTGGATCCGGTTATGAGTTTGGGCATTCTAACCGGATATTTTGCACACCCTACATTAGACTATGTATAATGGTGAGGTTTAAACCCCAAAAGAAGGGTTTAATTGTTACAATGATAATAAGGTTTTAACTTGGAGTTGAAATAGGTGGAGGAGAGAGGAGATAAATTTTTTCAACCGGTTGAAAGCAAAAAAGGAGGGAAAGAATGTGACACGTAGTGCGATTTAATTTGATTTTTTTTTTTACAATAGATTTGATTTGCTATTTTCTCTTTTTTATTTAAATGTATATATGTATGTGTCATGTTTTGATTGGGTGTGTAGATTTTTATTTTTCATAATCTTTTTAGGGCAATTATTGGATAGCATATATTTTTTGATATTTTTATTTTAATTCCAAAATTCATAATTTTTAAAACTCTATAAATAGAGGTATGGTTTGATATACTTTTAACATAAAAAAAAACTCATTTTTACACTTCCTTCTCATTTGTAGAGACTAAAAATATTAATTATTTCAAAAAAATATAAATAAAATTATTATACAAAATTAAATAATATAAATAAAGAATAGAGAGTATAAACCATTGTAGGAGTAAAAGTCGAATAATAGTTTAATTGTTATGTCGAAGAGAGAGAAAATGACTTGGAGTATTGAAAAGTGAAAAAGGTGGGGTTTAAATCCAAAACTGATGTACATAGCCTTATATATATTCCTACAATTTCTCATCATAGATCTATGTATCTAAACATATTATATACCAATATATAAAGAGAATACCTGTAAGACCCAAGATTTCATTGTATAGTTGGTTTAAGGAATATTAGGGTTTCGATGTGTTCGTGTGGTGAAACATCGTGTAATTATTAGGTTTTGCTGTAATCGAGTCCGTTTTGTGCTCGTGCACTGTAATTGTACAGACTTTTGTCTTGTGATCCTGTTTCTTGTATAAGAAGTTATTTGTGGTTTTAGAATAACGAGTTTTGGATTATTCTTGTTTTTGGAAAAACGAGTAGGATTTTACCCGCGGATGGAAAATCTTACTGCGTCTGTTTTAAGTGAGGTTTCGGATGGAAGTTTTATATATCTGCGTGAGTTAGGATATGTCCTGAGATTAATTTTCTAAGGTATGGAAGAAAATTACAGTCGCGGAAAAAGATTCGGCGATAAGTTTTGGAAATGTTAAACGTTAGACGTTCTTTCCATAAGTTTTAGGTTTTTGGGATTTACGTTCGTCGCGACGCGCGAGAGCTGAATACGAGACTTGTTATGGATGAGTTGTATTAAATCTTGTGACTTTCTCATAAAGTAATTGATCCAATGGCTAGGGTTTAAGCTTGGACTTTTGACTTTGATCCAAGGGTGGATTGGCTATCAAGAGGTCTTAGCATAGTAAGGAGGTTTAGTGACTTGGTCACTTAGAAACATCACAAATCATCTCATTCTTTCTCTCTTTCACGTGGAACTCCATTTCTTAACCTTAACCTTCACTAAATTTTCCATTCTTCACCATTTCACTCCATTTCAAGCTTTGGAGCTTAGAGGAAAGTTGTAGAGAATCACTTTCTAAAGGTAACCCTCTCTTCTCATCTCTTAGGTTGGTAGACTTATAGAGTTTAAGAGTTTTTGGGCTTATGTTGTTCATGAGGGTTTGTTAGGAAATGTTACCTTACATGGTTTTTGTTCATGAATGTTGTTCATGAGGTTTAAAGAAGCATGTGTAGGCTTTGTTGCTTTGTTTTCCATGAGTTGGTGAAAAATCTCATGAGAAAAGTTAGGGTTTTGGTTTGGTTATGTATTGATCAATAACATGTGGTTAGGTTGTAAGGTTTTGAAAAGAAAAGTTGTCTTTGAACCTTTGAGCAAAAGGGAAATGCGTTGTATGGTTTTGTTTTAGAAAATCCGATGAAAAATATTTTGGGGTTTATGAAAATATTTACTAAGTGTTTGTGTGGTGTTTTGGTGTTCCAAATGGTTTAAAACTCTTGTGACATGTGGTGTCACTTTTTACCTTGAAAACATGTTTGAAAATGATTACCGGACGGTTGAGACCCGTAATAAAACTTGTGCTTGGATTTGGTTTTGATTTTGGACAATGAAAATCAAATAACTTGCACTCGAAGCATCCAACAAACTTTCGGAAAATGAATTGCTTGCTTATGAAAATGGTTTGCTTTTGTGCCTTGAAAAGTGTTGGGAACTAATAGAATCAAACTAGGCTTGGGTTGGAAAAAGGTGGTGTGAGTTGCTGTCTTTTGCTGTCATGACAGGTGCAACTCGCTGAGCGAGTGGTTACTCGCCAGGGCGAGTGTCACAGGTCATGACAACACGCCAGGGCGAGCTACAGAGCGAGTAAGATCAGTACTCACTGCCTTCACTCGCTACCAACTCGCCAGGGCGAGCTCTGGGAGTTGAAATTTTGGATTCTGATTTCTAAACTTGGTTTTTAGCTTTCTAATCCCTTTTTGTTAATTTATGGAAGTGGTTGGGATTGGAAACGAGTTTTTCGGGTACTCGGAAAGTACGTAGCTTATAACGCAAGAAAACGGCCATTTTGCATTTCAAATTATTTAAGACTTTGGCCTATTGTTTTGGGTCCTGAAAATAGTACAAATAACTCATGGGGGTTGATCAATACGGTAGTTTTTGTTATGGTATCCGTAAGAGGGATTTCACCTTAGAAAACCTTTGGTTTTTGGGGTTTTAGAGTTCAATTCATTAAGGATTGATTGGTTATGGTTTTGATTGAATACTTTGCTTGTTTTAGGAAGCAAGTAAGTGTTGTGCGATCGTGTGATAGTTGAGTGCTTGACGAGGTAAGGGCTCCACTTTATTTCCGTCTTTTAAAACGGTTACGACATGCTTGATTTTGCTGTTTATGCATTTGCTGTGTGCTTGGCATGTTTGTACTTATGTATTCTCGTTGATGAGAACGTGGTTATAAATTCGTGTGCAATTTACATATGATTAGGAAAATGTATGTAGGTTGTGATGGCTTGTGCATAGGCTTTAGGCTATGTGATTGTTTGCATGAGCATATATGAATGCGTGCGTCGGATAGGACTACGCGGGGATTTTGTCTGTGTGACTATCCTGTATATGCCAAAGAGAATATATGCCATGCATTTCATAGTTGCGTGCCTAGGTGTATGTCTGTGTGACTTTGCCTACGTATCGGGCGTTTGACTGTGTGGCTTCGCCAAATCCTTCTGGATTTATATTGAGTTGGTGTATGTCTGTGTGACTTCGTCTGGTGTTTGTCTGTGTGACTTCACCTGCCTAGTGTGGCATTCTTAGTGCGGGTACGTATATTTCTGTGTGGCTTTGCCTACCCCACGACTCTTCGAGGAGAGGTTAATTTTCCGGAAAATCATGCATGTGACGAACCAGTAATCGGTTGTCACACCCATTGTAGAAGTCTGCATTAGGCTTGGTGTGCATTATATTTTAAGCCCGTTGGTGGGAATTGCTTTTGTGTTAAAGAGCTTTCTCTTGTGTATGTGGAAATTTGCTATGTGTACATCTTTCGCACCGGTTATATATATACATACTATATATTTTGTGGTGACCCTTTCTTTCATTTGCGGGCTCATCCCACCCAGATGATGGGTTAGGTCGTGGTGACGACGGTGGCTGTTCCAGGCCCCAGTGAGCGGCTGGAGTTTTAGCTTAGTTAGACTATGTGCCGGTGTGGGTTGTACACCGTGCTTTTTGGTTAGCATAGGGTTTCTAACTTGTTTTGTTGTAAGTATTTGAATACTTAGACTTGGACTGTAATTATTCTGGAATACACTTTGCTTGTCGAAGCACCTTATGGTAATGAGTTCTTTTGTATATTTGAATGCCGGCTCATTTAAAATCTTTTATGCGTAACTCTGATGTGTACAAAAAAAAAAAAAAGGTAATGCCTTTTCTGGCCTTTGAAAAACGGGTTGTTACAATACCTCATTTCGCGTGGAGTTTTCTTATTGTCACTTTTGCCCTTCACTCTATTCAAATATTTGTATGTTAAAAAAATAACTTCCACGTAAAAGTAGGTTTTCAGTTTTTTTAGTAATTTTTTTTTTCTTAATGATTAATCACAACAAAAAAGGAGGTTAACAATTTTTTTAAGTAAAAAAAATATCCTTTTTTTTCTTAATAACTAAGCACAATAAAAATGGAGGCTAAATAGATATCAATTAACTAAGCACAATAAAAAGAAGATTAAGTAGTTATCTATATTAGCACAATAGAGAATGTCAATCACACAAACGGGCACGGCCGTTTGGTCGCTAGTTATCTATAATTTTCTTGATTCCCTTTACTCATACTATTTTAATTTAAATTCTAATTAACGTCTTACTCTAAAATTTAAAATTTTAATTATTATTTACCACTAATAAAATCCTACTTCTAACCTGACCATAATTTGCTTAGTACATAAACTCCTAAACAAATTATATTATAAACAAATAACTATTTCTAAATTTTGGGGTGTTACTATAAACGGTGGTATCAGATGAAATTCAATTTCATCTTCCATTATTATTTCATTCTGCTCTACTTCATTACATTATATTTCATCAATCCAAACGGAACTTTAGAGATATACCAACCTAGTTGGCACATTGAAGTTTTCCTTTAACACACTTTTAGTTCATAAATAAAAAATAAAAATTAAAAATTAAATCGAAGCATTGCAATTGCAAGAATTAATCCGTAAGTGTGTTGAAGGGACAAACTGAATACATTGATCAAGCGAAGAGATATACAAATAATAATTGGTTTACCCAAAAAAAAATAAAGGGGCAACTAATAGAATAACAAACCGTTGTGCTAAAAATATTAAATTATTTTAAAATTTTATAAGCATTATACACTATAAAATCATGATATCATATTCTATATGCTATATACGACTAGAAGGAAAAAAAATATGGCTACTCTTAAATTAGTTTTCGCTATATTTTTAGTTGTTTTCCTACTTTTTATTAATGAAGACGTTGCTGCCAGTTTGGAGAATATGTTATGGGCACTCCATAAAACAACTATCGCATGTGAATCCTCTAAAGATTGTCCGAACACAATAATGAAACCCAACGAGATCGTTGCTGTATGCTGGGATGGCTTTTGTCGTGTGGGTCCAAATGATATTTCAATACCATAATTTTTTTATTTTACAAAATTTGATCAATAAAGATTGAACTTTAAATCTCATGAATGCTACTTAAATATGTCACTATTAGACAATTCTAGTCCGTTTCAATAATTATATTTTTATTTTTATAATTTATGCATTTGAAAATTTCACTATGTATTCAAAGTAACCAATAATGCTGGTAATGAAATAAAATTAAATTTTCATCTTCTTTTTTTATTTTTGATGTTTCACAAATATTTTATGCATTTTGCAACCTTTACTATACTATAAATTTAAATTAATTTGTTTCCACGATAGTTTCATTATTTTTCTTAAATCTTGCACCGTAGGATATTGAAAGTAAGCCAAATTTCACTAATTTTTTTTTAGCAGTTAAATTTTATTAATATCACAATTGCATGCAAGACGAGCACAATGCGTAATACAAACACAAACAGACATAACACAAGAAAAAAATAAACTAAAACAACACTTAAATCCACCGACACCCATATCGTGCCCTTACACCAAATATCATCAACCTCGCCCATCAAACACAAACTTCATCTCGACAATAACAATCCAAACGGCAACCCCTAAGCGAAAACAAAAAACACAGCACCATACGCCATCACCAACACACCAATGCTAACCAGAAAACACAACCAAAGCAACTGGCACAGTGGAGACTGCTGAGCACCACAAGCCAAAACTCAATCGGATATCAAACCCAAATCCGCTCAAAAAAGAACCACCATCCATCATCAGTGCAAATTTCACTATAACATTCATCAGATGTAAAAGTGATGACAATTGTCTACAAATATTTGTAACAAGGCATCATGAACTTTTCTACATGCATTGGATGTGATGTTTCTAAGATGGTAGTGAATGTTTCAATGTTTTTGTTGTTGTTGTTGAGTCTTTGATATTGGCTGCATTTTTGGAAATAAACTTTGTGCAAGATGTGCGATCCGATGCTCTGGCATTGTGTAGAGCATTGAATAATGCTCAGGAGGAGCGCTCATGGCAAATGCTATTTATGGAATGTTCCGTTTCTCTTTCATGAATCTTGCATGGCGCGTTTGATATGTTTTTATGTAAGGAAGGTTGTTAATGCTTCAGATTCAGTTCAAGAATAATTCTGAGAAGAATCTCTTTGAAGAGTATATTTGCTAAAGAATCTCTTTTAATTAATATGGAATAAATGCTTGGGTCAAATAAACCAAGCCCATGCATGTGTTATTTTGTGGTGTATTTAAAGGAAGAAGCTAAACCTATTTGATGTACCGAAGCCAAGAATATTCAAGATGTAGTCTTTAGGGTTTCGTGTCGTGTGTAGGCCTTGTGCCTTGTTGTGAGCCTTTCTTGTATCACCTTGATGCAAGCTTAGGACGTGTTCTTGAGTTGTAAGTGTGTGATCCTTCTCCTAAGCTTTGAAGTACGGAGTTAGGACTTTTGGTGTGTTTAACACTCAAAGCCTTTAGGTACGAGTGTGTAGTTTTAGGAGTGTGTCTCCAAATCTTATTTGTTATTGTGTTATTGAAATCCTTGCTGGCTGTAAGGTTGTAAGGGAGTGAGATGGGATCTCATATCTAGGAGTTCCTAGGTAGAAGAGTCATTGGTAGTGCCTAGGTTATAAGTTGTAAACGGGGCGTTTGCTGTAGACTTAGTAACTAGGACTATTATAGTGATATTCCTTCCTGGATTGGTATCCCCCAGATTAGGTTGTTGTTTGCGCTGAACTGGGTTAACAAATACTTGTGTTTTTTATTTGTTTACTTGTTTATTTTCATTCTGTTACGCGCGAGGCCGGATAGATTGTTGGAGCATCGTGCTCAGTGTGCCAGGAATTTCAATTGGCATCAGAGCAGGCACCCTAACATATTTGGGTGAGCTCCAGGGAAGTTATTTTCTGGTACTATGGACGTGGAAGGAGGATCTGTGGGCAGACCACCACTTTTAGATGGCACCAACTATGATTGCTGGAAGTCGCGTATGATGGCCTTTCTAAAATCTATGGATTGCCCAACCTGGAGAATGTGCTGAACTGTTCTGCTGCTGTGTATGTTCTAAGATATGCAGATGTTTAGGGGGAGCTGAGTTGTATAGAGCTGATTTGTGTTATGCAGGGGGAGATGTTGGAGACGATGCTCCAACATCCTATGTATGTATGCATGCATTAAGGGGGAGTAAAATTGTTTAGGTAGAATTTATCTTTTTAAATCTTCTATGTGGGAATTTATTTTTCCTATTTCTGATTGAAGACTTTGAAGGAGTTTATTTCTCCTGTTCCTACCGTGTGTGAGAGTTTATTTCTCTCTACGTTTGAAGCCTCAGAAGATCTCGATGTGTTCAAATCCGCTGCTGCATGTCTCTGATGATGGGTACAAAGTATTTCTCGCCTGATGTAACTATCCGAGAAATTATTTTGCTGGTTGTGTGTGCAAGACGTTCTTCGCCTGATGTAACTATCCGAATTACAACTTGCTTGCAAAGTATTTCTTTACTTGATGTAACTATCTGAAGAAGTAGTTTGTTGTGGCTGTCTGCAAAATAATATTCGCTTGATGTAACTATCCGAATTGTTCTTCACTTGATGTAACTATCTGAAGAACTATTTTGCTAATGCCGTGCGTAAAGTAATTTTCACTTGATGTAACTATCTGAAAATTTACTTTGCCACTTTGAGTTCCTTCTCCACTGCGTATCCATGAAGACTTGAAGGAAAGATCACAACTGGTTTCCCAAGAGGAGGTTTTAGCCAAAAATTTGCCAAAGGGGGAGTTTGTTGAGTCTTTGATATTGGCTGCATTTTTGGAAATAAACTTTGTGCAAGATGTGCGATCCGATGCTCTGGCATTGTGTAGAGCATTGAATAATGCTCAGGAGGAGCGCTCATGGCAAATGCTATTTATGGAATGTTCCGTTTCTCTTTCATGAATCTTGCATGGCGCGTTTGATATGTTTTTATGTAAGGAAGGTTGTTAATGCTTCAGATTCAGTTCAAGAATAATTCTGAGAAGAATCTCTTTGAAGAGTATATTTGCTAAAGAATCTCTTTTAATTAATATGGAATAAATGCTTGGGTCAAATAAACCAAGCCCATGCATGTGTTATTTTGTGGTGTATTTAAAGGAAGAAGCTAAACCTATTTGATGTACCGAAGCCAAGAATATTCAAGATGTAGTCTTTAGGGTTTCGTGTCGTGTGTAGGCCTTGTGCCTTGTTGTGAGCCTTTCTTGTATCACCTTGATGCAAGCTTAGGACGTGTTCTTGAGTTGTAAGTGTGTGATCCTTCTCCTAAGCTTTGAAGTACGGAGTTAGGACTTTTGGTGTGTTTAACACTCAAAGCCTTTAGGTACGAGTGTGTAGTTTTAGGAGTGTGTCTCCAAATCTTATTTGTTATTGTGTTATTGAAATCCTTGCTGGCTGTAAGGTTGTAAGGGAGTGAGATGGGATCTCATATCTAGGAGTTCCTAGGTAGAAGAGTCATTGGTAGTGCCTAGGTTATAAGTTGTAAACGGGGCGTTTGCTGTAGACTTAGTAACTAGGACTATTATAGTGATATTCCTTCCTGGATTGGTATCCCCCAGATTAGGTTGCTGTTTGCGCTGAACTGGGTTAACAAATACTTGTGTTTTTTATTTGTTTACTTGTTTATTTTCATTCTGTTACGCGCGAGGCCGGATAGATTGTTGGAGCATCGGGTAGAGCATCGTTCTCAGTGTGCCAGGAATTTCAGTTGTGATGATTTTTTTTATGGCAATGTAATGCATAACTCTTTTCGAGATTCAGTTTTAGAGCTATTAAAATGGTCTAGCCAATAAAGACGAAATAAATTAAAAAATTGAACCTTAAAATATTATCCTGATTTTTTTTAGGGGTTTACCTCAACCATAAAAAGCCCAAATTAAAAGTTGGAATTTTTGGCTCGGCTCATTTATTTTAACAGATCTGGGGCTGTCAAAATTGGCTAGCCTATATACATCAGTTTGCCAAGCACGAATAAATGTATGCAGGAAACTTGGAGTGCGAGAAATATGCGACTTTTGTGGGGAAGGTCATCCAAATGGTCAATGTGTCCCTGGACGAATTTCTATAGAGGTCAACTATGGCTCTGTTTGGTAAACCAAATAAGCTACCTTATACCTTATAGTTTTTAGCTTATAAGCTAAAAGCTCTGTTTGGTAACAGTAAGAGCTTATAGCTTATTTTTCTAGCTTATAGCTTATTTTTCAAATGCTATTTCAAGTAGCTTATGAGCTTATAGCTTATTATCTTTTCTTCCAATTTTATCCCTATCATCTTTCTTGAAAAAATTAAATATTAATTAAACATATCATTATTATGTCATTTCATACTTATAAGCTAGTCCAATCGCTAATTTTACCAAACACTTCAAATTCAATCAGCTAGCTTATTCGCTATAAGCTAAAAGTTAATTTATAAGCTATCCGCTATAAGCTCATCCGCTATAAGCTAGCTTATTAGCTATCCGCTATTTTTTACCAAACAGAACCTGTATATGTATGCAGGAAACTACCAGAAACCTAATGTGTATTATCTCATGGTAGAACTCATCTTTAATTTCCTTCATGGCATTTTTCTACTCTCTTAAATTTGATACTCACTCTTGTTCACAATAGCCATCAATGCACACAGAAAAGTTGAAATTATTCAGTTGAGTTGTTAGATGTTAATTATGATTACTCCCTCCGGTCTTATTTATAAGCAAAAGCCAAAAAAATTTATCTTTAAATATAAGCAAAAGTCATCAAATTCAACTCTAATAAATTTGTTATACCATAATTACCCTTTCTTTAAAACTTAACTAACATTAATGAGTGCTGTCACTTAATTGGCCTTTATTTTTTTTCTTCCTAAAATAAACTGTTCAGTTCCCAATAATGAAAACGTTGGCTTCCACGAAACTTTTATTCATCCACTTTCTTCCTTGCCCAGATTGCACACTATTGGTGTTTGGCTTATTAACTTTTTTCCTATTGGTGTTTCATTCAATAGTGACTTTTGGAAAGAGTTGTACTAATACACGGTAAGTATTGTAATGGTATGAGTATCAGCAATTCCTAAGTATTTATAGGGTTATTTTAGTCCATGGAACTCAACTTTTAGACTAAAATTAGATTTCTTAATATGTGTGCAAATAGAAAGAGTTGCTAATAAATCAGGCTGGAGGGAGTATATTCTACTGGGAATTTAAGAGAAATCGCTCTCTCCTTTGTCCTAAAATAGATCTCTACCGCAAACAAGAAACAAATTTTTCTCTGAAAACATAAATCGTTCTTAGCTATCTCCCTCTCCTAAAACAAAACCACCACATAATTTACCCGCTAACCTCCTCTCTCTTCCTAAACCCAAACTTTTAACCACCAAGATGTGACCGTTGTTGGGGGCGTGGTGCTCTCCTCGGACATACCACTCGCTATCCCCTTTTGGAGTGTTCAAGTTCCGCTTGCGACGGTGATGCCGTGGTAGTGTTTCGCGCTGGAAAAACGTCTGAGCGTACTGACTTATGAAATGACTATAAAGTAAACACCGGACTACAAAGATAATGCTCTTAATTTATCTAAAAAAAAATGTTGTGATGGAATCTATCTGGAGGACATTAAATATATTGATGAAATATTTTTTATGGATAAAATTTGATGATATATTTTAGACTAAAAACGTATTTAACATTAAAAAATAATTAATTCTAATATGTAAAGGATAAACTATATTGATGTACCGAAGAGACATTTATCAAATGTTTTTTATTTTGGCACAACAATTATTAGTGTTCTAAAGAGGCAAATACAAAACATCGGTAAATTTAATTGCTAAAAATATTTAACTATTTTTAACATTTATGAGCCTCTATAAATTGATGAAACTGTATTCTATTTATTATTCAAGAAAAGAAAAGAAAACAAAAATGTCTAAAATTCTGAAATTTGTTTCTTCTATAGTTGTTTTCCTATTTTTTATTACAGAGATGGTTGCTGTTGAGCCCAAGCCTTATCAATATAAACTCCGTGCAGGTGAGACCGGGGGTTATCGACATATACTCCGTCCAACATTAACCAAATGTACAACCCCTAAAGATTGTGAGGATATATTTATTCCACCCTACATGAAGTTTGCTGTATGCAAGAATGGCGTTTGTGGAGAATACGCCTTTGCCAATCCTATATAATTAAGAATGAGTTCTCCAACTAAGCAACCAATAATTATATATATATATATATATATATATATATATATATATATATATATATATATATATAACTTTGACTTGGTATTCAAAGCAACCAATAATGCGGGCAATGAAATGAAATTACATTGTCTTCTACTTTCTTGATTTGGGTGTTTCATAAATGCTGATAATACCATTTTAATTTTATTTTTTTAATTTTAATCACAATTTGTTTTCTCTATAATTTTATTTTATTTTCTTATTTCAATGTGAAGGACGATCGACATTGACAGTGAGCCATATCGCCTTGCAACATTAATCAGATGTAAAAGTAATAACACGATTCCTCAAATATTTGTAGGCAGTGCAAAATTTCATCTTAATTTAATGACCGATTTAGTAACTAATAATAACTAATTATGATAAGCATTGGTCATTAAATATACAACAATGCTATTTATCGCAAGAGATCACAAATTTCTCTTGAATCAACCTGTAACCAATAAAATTCATTAAGTGTTGACTGAAAATCATGGGCGTTGAATAATCACCACTTGCTTTGTTTTACTTCGCTTTCTTCTCTTCTTCCAGCAAATAACCATCCTCACACTATCTTCCTCATCTTCTTTTTTAATTTTTCTTTCAAAGTCTATATAATTAATTTTCTTGTTCATTGGTCTATATAATTCCTTTCAAAGTCTATATATAATTAATTAGATAAATAATAGTAAAGTTATTGCTAAGTAATAACTATTATCACCTTTTTCGAAGAAATTATCTCAAAAAAAGTAATTAGGTTTGCTATTTGTAAGATCCGAGAATTTTATTTTATCGATAAATAATTTATTCTATTTAAGAGTTAGAACATTTTAATTTCAAGTATAGAAAGTGATTTTCGTAGCCTATGATTTATTTATCTAATATTTTTACTTTTTAGTTTCGAGGACGAAACTATTTTAAGGGGGTAATAATGTAATATCCCAATATTTTAATATGTTCTATTTATTTATTTATTTTATTAAATCAATATGGGTTGACAATTATAAATATGTATTCTTATCAGGATTAAATATTAAGTTTTTTCCAAAAGAAATGATGTATTTTTCATTAATTAAGTCAAGATATATATTATGAGTTAATCAATATTAATATTTTATATTAAGCATTTTATTCTATTTTATTTTCCTAATAATTAGTGTGAGTTTGTGAGAAATATCAAGAGTCGTAGAAGTTTGTGTTGAGAATGTACATACATGGCCAAACCAAGTGTAACTAATATCATTAAGACAATTGATCAATACACTTATTCTTAGTAGAAGAATGAATTCCCTTTAATTGGCTATTGGTTACCAAAATGACCTTACTTATTCTAATTCCTTTCGTGGCAGTCGCGTTTTCTTTCTATTGAATGCCAAGGGTTCTTATATATACACATGTGGTCTTTGCACTATACTCCCTCCGTCCCGAAATGTAAGCAAAAAAAATAAAATCACGCTTATTAAGAAACTCTAAATTGTACCAAAAGAAACAATTGAATTTCCTAAACTACCCTTAGTCACATTAAAAATAAGATAAAAGTGGAGCTCTTGGAAACTGAAAAGTTTGCTTTTGCAAAAAAGACAAATTAGTAATGACTAGAAGGAAGGGTATTTTAGGAACAACAGAAATAAAAAGGAATATTTTGCTTACATTTTGGGACCAAAAAAAAAAAAGAGGTTTTTTGCTTAGATTAAGGAACGAAGGGAGTATATGATGCAGTTTCTTGTCTTGCCAAATACTTAGTCATCCCTTATATCATGATATCTCACAAATACTCCACAATCATAATATATATTGTCATACGCCTCAGTCTCTCAAATACTCCAACTCCTTTGCTTATCAATCTCTAGCGTCCAATTCTCCTATAGTGTGTGCAGTGCAGCAGCTAAATTGTAATTCTATGCAAGAAAAGCGGTCGAGTTGAGGTAAGGGTTTTTTCCCCATACACTCATGCACATAGGGTTTATGTTATAGATTAATTGTGAATTTGTGCCTTGACAGGATTATTTTGTTTTGATGATGGACAAAGAGAATATGTTGTACACAAAAAGCGGTCAAAGAATTCCCGATGTTCAAAGGCGTGGACTATAAAATTAGCTTTATAATCCATAATTTTTTAGGGATTTTGTGTAAGTAGAAAAAGCTCTCATTAAAATAAATCACACACTCACAAAAATAATTTTTACAAATATTTTTTCTATTAAAATTCTTTTTGAAAAATGGTGAGAAAATGATTTCAAAATTATTTTTAAAAGTTACGGCGGAAAAGAAAATGTTTCATCATCTCAAAAAATATTTTTGGCATAACTTGATTATGTCATGTGCTACCAACGTTGATCAACCATAATTATAGTGTATATGGATATGGATTATGGGCTCATTATATGTTTTCCACTTAATGGGCTACTGATCATATCATATAGTTTGCTAGAGCATATTCTTGAAACATTACTACTTTAAAAAGTCAATAGCTCAAAATATATTCCTTCCATATACGTTTCTGCTATTAAATTTGGGAAAGAATGGAATACGCGTACCGTTGGAATTAATTGCCTTTCCAAACTTGTTTCATTCATAAGAGCATCTTCAATAAGGGTATCATAGAGAGTTTCATAGACTTATGATCTGTATCTAACTTTTTTGTATCATTGGAGTTCCATGACGTGGCATAGGGGGTATCAAAATTAATGATACGGTACCTTATTTAAGGTACTGTATCATCAATTTAATGTTACATTTTTTTGTATATAAAATTAAATAGAATGGACCACTTGCTAAAAATGTATGATACCAAAAGTGGTATCATCATTGGAGCAAATTATGTATAAGTTGCATAATTATTACATGGCACTGTAGGGACCACTTTTTAGAAATGTATGATATCCAAAGTGGTATCACCATTGTAGATGCTCTAAGTCCTATAAATAGGACGTGTTTCTCACTTTTTCAAACCACCAAAATCTCTCTGAAACTATCTTTCTCACAAACATATTCTGTCTCACTCATATTGCTATTTTAATCACGCTAGTTTATTTTCTTTGAGAGCTTTTACTACATAGTTTCAGTTGTATTATTTTTGAGCTTCAAATTGTTTTTATCTCCACTTTGGTGTGATAATCTTGTAATTTATTTTTATATTGTATTGGGTGTGATCCCAAGGATTTCAAGAGAGGTGATATCTCTTGTATTAGAGGCTCTTGCACAAGGGAGGTGATATCCCATTGTTTGTGTTGAGAGTTCTCGATTGTAAAGGTTTTAAGCTAATCCTGTTATAAAATCTTTGTTCTTTTTAGTGAAATCTTAAGGTGCTTTCCTTGGGGACTGGAGTAGGCCCATAGTTAATTTTTTGGCCGAACCAGGATAACTTTCGTGTGTCTTTTTCTATTCCTTTCATCTCTTTATTTGCTGCAATTTACTTTTTGTTTTTATCTTTCTACTCTTTTAATTATTCTATTGCATTTTATTTACATTTAAATTCAAGTACTTTACTTTTATTTTGTTAAATCTTTTTGAAGTGCTTTTTACTTAAAAAATTTAATCACTCAATTCACCCCCCTCTTGTGTGTTTGGAGTCACTTGTTTAACATTAATAATTTAATATTTAACCATTGAGAAGTAGTAGTGATAGAAGGAATGACAAGAAATATTTTAATAACAATTCTATGCCTTATATTATATTATAAGTTTTTGTGCGGCTAATTGTGTATTTGATTTTGTGATTGTTGTGTTTGTGGTTAATTGTGAAATTGAGTATTTTGCTGTTTTTGATTAAATGGTTAATTGATGTACTTTTGAAAGAAAGATTGAACTTTGATTTGATTTGGTGAAAGCAGTGATGATTTTAAAAGAAATTGTGTATATTAAGTGCCAATTGGGGCGATTGAGCAGTTGTGGATATTAAGTGTGTATATAAAGTAAAGTATGACATATAGTTGAGTCATAGGTGCCAATTGGGGCGATTATGTACGTTACTTGGAGCGATAAATCCAAGTGTCAAATTGGGCGATTTGTTACTATGTGTCAATTGGGGCGATTTTATTAGTAACTGCCAAATGGGGCGATTTGTTTTCTAGGTGCCAAATGGGGCGAATACGCTACTTGGGGCGTTAAATTCCACGTACCAAATGGGGCGATATCCGGATCATGGTCTAGTTGCATTTCATGCATTTCATACTTTATGAATGTGTATAAGTTGTTATTAAAAAGAGTTTCTGGCATCGATTTTATGATTTATATGATATAAACTTTTAATCCAACGATGAATTTTGTAAAATTTGTTGTCGTTAAAGCATTAATATTGTAATTTGATCCCTCCTCATTCATTACTCAAATGTTACACAAGTGTAATTTGATCTCTCCCCATTCATTAATATTGTACATAACTATACATTATTTTATCTTGTCAAAAAAATCATTACAAAATTTCATACAAAAATCATTTAATACAAAATATCATATCATAAAACAATTATTTCATTCCAACTTGAAAATAAAATCATAATTACAAAATCATTCATTAATACAAACATAAAGTGGATCATATTTAGTACCACCAGTAAGTTTAGCACTTAAGCCTACACACTCTTAATTAGTTCATAAAGTAAATTAAAAAAATATTTCATTCGAAGCATTACAATTTGTTTGTTACTTCATCAGTAAGTATGTTGAAGGGACAAATTGAACACATTGATCAACCTAAGAGATATTTATTTAGTGTTTATAAAGAGGCAAATATAAAATATAATTGGTTTGCAAAAAAAAAAAGGGGGGGGGGGGGGGGGGGGGAGGGGGCAAACCATAGTGCTAAAAATATTAAATTATTTTAAACATTTGAAAAACATTATACACTACTCGCTGCCAAACGGGCACGTCCCGTGCCCGTTTGTGTAATCGATATTCTCTTTTTTTTGTTTGATGTGATCGATATTCTCTATTGTGCAAATATAAATAACTATTTAATCTCCTGTTTTATTGGACTTATTTAATTATAACTACTTAACCTCCTCTTTTGTTGTGGCTAGTTATTAAGAAGAAAATATATATATATATTTTTTTACCATAAAAAACTGAAAACCTACTTTTATGCGGAAGTTGTGCTTAGTTTTTTTTTTTGTAGTTTTTTTAAGGGGTAAAATAGGAATAATGAAAAAGTCATCCCAAAAACTTTATATATTAGTATAGATTATCAAGACTATAATGTTTGTGATCTCTTGGCTTAAATATCACGTGATGTACCTCAATAAACAAAAGGAATGGTAAGGCCTATAGGAAATATTATGTAGCTTTAATATATTAAAGGGATTATATGCAAGAAAACTTACGTTATGTATACCGTCATTTGGTCTATGCACAGTTGCCACGATATAAACTCCAAAAGTCACTATTGCTTTGATTGGAACATTGACGATGGTATTTAAATGGCAAAAGTCGGTAAGTTATTTGATGAAAGTTGGTTACTATAATATAATGTTAGTTTTTTTTTTTGGTAAATATAATGTTAGTTTTTAATATCTAAATTGCAAAAGTCAGTGTGAGTTAATTGAGGAAAGTTGGTTACGATAATATAATGTTAGTTTTTAGTAAGTGTTAGTTTTTAAAGGATAAAATTGGAATAACAAAAAAGCCATCCAAAAAATTGAATCCCCTTTATATATTAGTATAGATAAAAGGATCAAACCATATTCTATATGATATATACGAAAAGAAGGAAAAGAAATATGGCTAGAACTCTTAAATTAGTTTTCACTATATTTTTAGTTGTTTTCCTACTTTTTATTACTGAAGAAGTTGCCGGCACTCCCGGTATTTTTCCATTTATACTCAAGCCAACAATGTTGGTAATGAAATAAAATTTTATTTTCGTCTTCTCTCTTGATTTTTTATGTTTCACAAATATTTTAAGCATCTTGCAACCTTTACTTTATACTATCAATTAAATTTTGTTTCCACGATAGTTTTGTTATATTTTCTTAGTACTCGCGCCTATGGAAATCGAAAGTAAGCCGAATCTCACTATTTGATGACAATTGTCTACAAATATTTGTAACAAGGCATCATGAACTTTTCCATATGCATAGATGGCTAATGTGAACAAGAGCGAAGGAAAATCAAGATGAGTTCTACCATCTTTCCCAGTGGATCCTCAACAATTGAGAATCTAATGGATAGAGTAAAACAATCCTCCTGAAAATGGTTTTTAGGTAAAAACTCTTATAGCCCCTGCTGTAACACCCTCTAATTTCCTTTAATTTTATTTGATAAAAATTGATTTATTTTTACCTTTGCAAGAGTGTTATTCTACTTCAATATTTACCATACAAATTTATAAATTAGCGGAATATAGAAATATAAAACAAAACGGTTATAAGTCTTAAAAATTTAAATTGAAAACAACCGAAGCAAACGACAAGGTTCAATTTCTCAAAGTATTAATGCAAAAATTTAAATATGAGTTCCCCCTCCATTATCCTATTGAGAGCGACTTTTTATTGAAAGCACAGAAAATAGACAGCTCCTAAGCCGTCTCCAAACCTCGAAGCTAATGCTGGTCGTTTACCTGAAAATCTACGATTGCACATCGTAGGGTCAAAGCAGAAGGGGTAAGTAACAACATCACATAAACAACTGAATTCAATAGTGCAAAATAATAGCCAAAGCATAAAGAGGTAATAAATAATGCATCGTCCTCTAGGACGGAGAAAGTCATAATCAAACATAATTATCAAACACATCAATTCAATAGAATAATTAAATTGCAACTCAACCAAGCTAGGATGCAATGCGACCTATAGACTCCCTACATGCATGTGGTACCAATTCAACACCGAGTCAATACCGAATTATCAACACCGGAACTGACACATGAATGAATGTATGATTCTACTTAGACAGCACCTAAAACTCAATCAAACAACAATTCAACAACGGCAATTAATTAACAACATGCAACCAATAGTTATTAACGACACCGCAACAACACCAACGCACAACGACTATAGGCAACACCCACCGGTACAACAATTAAAATATTTAGGCTTCAACTAGTAACTCACAACTCTCGAAACAACAGTTTAGTATCACCCTCCAGCCCTACCTCGATTCAAATTAAATTGATTTAGTTCACCGACGAAACATACGAACTTTAATTAAATAAACGGGGGAATAAATTCAACTACTTGTTAGAGTCTAAACCCAGGGAAGTGAAACACATCAGAGGGTAGTAAATTATTCATAATCCTCTGTATAAAATTTTGGGAAATTTTTGTGAAGTTTTAATATATTTAATCACCCTTTTAATTTTAAATAATTAACTAAAAATAGCTATAGGTGTCCAAAAATTTGAAAAGAGATACCAAAATTCCCAGGACTTTATTCATGATTTTTTAATGAAAAATAAAATAAAAAATTTTTGGACTCATATAGGACCCGCACGCGCCCCCACACGCGGCAGGTGCGACTGGGCGTCGCAGCTGGTCGAACCAGCTCCTTCTTCACCCGTTTTCCTGCAACTGGGTCGCCCGACCCGATTCCCTGACCCGACTCGTTCTCTCAAACCACTCGACGTGAGACGACGAATCTTATACCGTTGTAATCGTCGTTCAGTTCTAGAAGGATACCCGGCTATAGTTTTTAAAATCAGCAATCGAAAAAGAATCGGAGTTCTCACCAAAGTTTGAAACTTAATTCTCGATGCATATCAAAACTTCACGGGACGGTCCTAGATTGATCCCAGCAGGTCTACAAACTTCCCAGAAGTAAATTTAACTAGTTATAATTCTTAAATCATTATAGAAACTTCGTTTTTTAGTTATCGACCCCAAATCCGCAATGTTATAATTTTCTTTCTTTTGTTCTAAAAAGGAACTCAGTGACCACCCATTAGCACTGATCTCAAGACCTCATGCTGGAATACTTGGTAACAACAACTTACAGAATCAGTAACGAAAACATAAGGCTCTTAGTCAACGATCAAGCACAAGATTAAAAATTCAACAACAACAACAAGGGCGGCAGTAGAGTAAGAAAAACAATAAAAAGAATAAAGGCTATGTTCCTTAGGACTATCTACATTCGGAGTTATTAAGTGAGTGGTTAAAACTCCCTTACCTATGATTTGCAGAGGATTCCAAAGTTAGTGATGAACTTCTCCTTCCCTTTGATTCCCACGCGAACTCTCTCTCAAGTTTTTATTTTCTGATTTTGTCAAAAGTGGTAATCCTAATTTTTGTAAATCTTTACTTTAAATAGCAATCAGATAGGTTAACTTTTTCCCAAAGACAAGGAAAAATTCTGTTTTTAAATGTTTATTTTCTTTTATTTTATTTTTCTATAGAATTCCAATTCACACCCCCCCCCCCCCCCCCCCCCCCCTCATTGATACTACACACCAATTTGGCCAAATTTCATTAAACCTCTTTCTACATCATTTTACTAATCCACCAATATTCTCTTTTTCTTTCTAATTCTTATTTCTCTACTATTCTTCGCTCAATTAATTTACTAAGATTCTCCTACTTCCTAAATAAATTATTTATCCTAACAATTGGTCAAAAAAGCACACACATCAAACAATTAAAGTAAGTTAAGGCTAACTAATTCTTATCATAATTAAACATTCAAAAATTTGGGGCGTTACACCTGCTCTCTATATGAGTGAGAGATGCAACCTCTCTTGTGTTGTTCCAGTAAGGTGAGGTGAGGTTGTCCTTTATGGCTGCTTCCTATACTGGTTGAGTGGTATCTCTTAGGGTGCTCTCTCATTGCTGGCTTTTCCTCTCCTTCTCTTTGATGGCTGCTCTGGATCGTCGTGGTGGTCTCTAGCCTATAGGAGTCCATTTATGTTGCTTTTATTTTGTATCTTTTCTTCTTATTTAGTTGTTGAGTACTTCTGGTACCCCTGATTTGTACTCTAACAACTGCTTTATCTTTTATTTATATATCCATTTGCCATTGAAAAAAAAAAGAAAGAGTTCTACCACGAGCAAATAATCTCTTCAATAATTATTATATTAGCAATCAATAATTTTGTTTTTATTTTTTCAATTTGTCATTTCACGCTCCTTGAAACTATGATTTTGTACTTAAAAATGATAATAATTAAACGAAGCAAGACCCTAAATAATATTATAGTTAAATGGTCTTCTTCTGTTTTTATTTGGGCTAGTAGCTCAATTGGTAGTGAGAATAGATTGAATATGTATTAATTTATCCCCAAGATACATTTTGAAAATTATCTCACCCGCACTAAGGGTTCACCGCCTTCTCTATAGATGTTTTTCAGATATGTCTACTAGTCTCTTTGATGTTTTAATGCTCTTAGTTTTTCTAAAAAAATGTTATGATGAAGTTTATTTGGAGGACATTAAAAATATTGATGAAATAATTTTTAGTGATAAAATTTGATGATATTTTTGGGATCAATAAAATGCATTTTTGGTGCCCTAATTTTGATAAAATTGTAATTTTAACCCCCTAATTTTGAAAATAGCAGTTTTAGTCCCTTTCGCAAAACCTCGATTTTAACTAAATCAACGCTTATGTGGCAACTCATTTAGCTGATTAAGACGCTATGTGTGTAATTTTTTAATTTTAAAATATAAAAAAATATCCAAACAATTAAAAATGAAATTAAATAATTAGAAAACTCTATAAACTTCTGAGTTTGGAGTTTATTGGTTACTGTTGATTGAGGAATGGTCAAACACATGAGATTTACCACTATCAATTAAGGAATCCATTAAGAATTTTCAGTATATTAGTATATACAATTAAGGCACATAAGATTTATCACTATTAGTGGCGGAACCAGGAAAAATATTTTGGGTGCGCTGCTAATTATATAATAAATAAATTAAAGAGAAAATAAAATATGCATCGATGATGATAATATTGTAAAATAACTTTACACTTTCATACAATATATATTGTTTATTCTGTCAAATCATCTCATTACATCCCATTAAACTCTAAATCAAATATAAATCTACACCTCGTACAATATTTAAGTTATAATAAGCATAATTTCATTATTAAAGAATTAAATTGTATACATTTAAATAATGTAATTTTTGGAGAAAAAAAATAGAAATTGTTTATATATGTAGATCAATATTTTCTAAAAAAAATAATTCATACTTTAGTTGTTTGAGACAATCCTTTGGTCTCTATAAAGATGTTGATTTGAATCCCTGATAAAAAAATAATATTTTTTAAAGAAAATAAGAACAAAATGTTATAATAGTGGTATAGGAGAGACTTGAACTCAAGACCTCCCAATATATCAAAGTGAAAATATCCGCTTGGCTATTCATTGTAAAATGAAATTATTCGCGCAAACAAATATATATAGTAGAGAACAATAATTTTATAAAATTTTCATGGGCATTATAGTAATTACACATTTTTTGGGGGTGGGCCGCAGCCATCTCCTAGGTCCGCTTCTAAATTCACTATCAATTAAGCAAAAAGGAATTAATAGAGTTCTCTCTCTCTCTCTCTCTCCCTCTCTTTCTCTCTGGTTGTCATCATTTTCATTATCACTTTGATTGGAGTTGCAGAAGCTATGGCCGAGTGTGTTGAAGCACCAGGTATTAATATTGGACAAGGCTAAACTCCTGCAACAAACGAAAAACATAAATATATTGTACACATAAACACGTGTTATATCTACCGCAAAAAAAACTTCTCTCTCTAAGAAACAAAAAGCTTTGTCCTCTCTCTAACAAAACAAAGCCTCCGCCTCCTTTCTTCTCCCCAAATCCAAAGGTTTCAGTTCACGATGTAGACTTTCGGCACCGGTGGTGCGAGGTGTAGCTTAGCTCTCCGCATCACCTCGACCGGATTTGTAACGGTGGAGATCTTGTTGTTTTGTTTCTCTCTATTTCAGATCTGGTTTGGTTTTGGTGTTGAGAGGTGGTTCCGGTGGTGTTGGGTGTGAGCTTTGCGATGGTGCTAGGTGTTGGACTTGTAGGCTCTTGGTTTTGGGGTTTATCTAGGTGGTCTCTTCATTCCTCATGGCATGGAACTCTCATAGTCTCGTGTGAGATTCTGTTCCACTTTGTTTTGTTTTTATTTATTTAATTATTATTTTTTTTTTTATTTTTTTTAGTTGGGGTGCTTGTATTTGGATTATGGTGCGATGTGTTGGTGCGGTGATGGTGGTGGCCGGAGTTGCTGACGTGTGGTGGTGGGTTATTGGTATTGTAATGAGGAGGTTGTGGTGATGTTTCTTGTGGTAAGGATGGATGTGATGGAGGTTTAAGATTTTTGTGTAGGGGTGGTGATTTTGAGGATTTTGGTGATGGGGTTTCGTGAATCCTGTGATTGTTGCTGATTTTGGTGGCGGTGAGGAGTTGAGGTGCTGATGTGGCGGTGTTTGGACTTGGCGCCGCCAGGGCCTAGTTTGGGTTATGATTGCTGGTGCTGTTGTGAGGTTGGTGGTGGTGGTTGGAGGTGTTGAGGTTACGGTTGATGTCGTATGTTTGGTTTTCCTTGATACTCGATTCTCTGACCGCTCTTCAAATCTGTTGAGATTTGCAGGACTCTTTTTGAGTCGCTGAAGGTTTTCAAATCTGTTGAGATTTGCAGGTCTTGATGTATCTGGGTCGACCTCTTCTGCGTCGGCTTCGACTGTTTTGTCCTCAGGCAGTGTTAGGTTTCTTTGGTGTTTATTCGCCACTACCGGCCTCATGGTGGAGCCTCTGTCGTTGCCGAAACTTGTCTGCTTGGGTTATGATTCTACTTTTGTCTGGTCAGCAATTCACCTGTTGAAGCTGGTTCTGGATTCTGATGGGCCGAGCGCTTTTGATTCGAGTTCGGAAGTTAGCGTCTAATAGTGGCAACTTTCTAGGTTGGGTTGGTGACTGCTCTGGTAGTCTGGAATCTGTTGGGGTGTCTTTCTGATTTAGGATTAGGAGGTGGAGATTGATTAGTTGATGTTTGTTTAGGGGTCTTTTTTGGGTGTTCCGCATATATACGGCACCTATACTATGTAGTTCTTTTCTTACCGATCTCTGTTCGTCTTGTGCAAAGATCGGATTAATAAATATTTTGCCGTTTCAAAAAAATAAAAATATTGTACACATAAACCAAGATCCTCCCCTGAACACACATACTCCAAGCATTTTTGTTGTATAGGCTCATAATGAAAAAATAATAAAACGTTACAAATTATTTATTGGTTTCTCATTGACTCTTTAACTAATTAACGTTACAAATTTGTCTCTTAACTTTACTTTTTGTTGTCATATTGGTCTTTTCCATTAGTTTTAATCAAAAAACATTAATTTGACTTTCTATTATTCGTTATATGAGCCCATAAATGATTTATTTATGAGTAATATTATGGTTATGCAATCAAACACTTTTCTTAGACGGAAGATAAATACACTATCAACATGTTAAAAAGGACCAGTATAACTAACATAATTAAAGTTAAGAGATCAATTTGTGACGTTAATTAGTTAAGGGATCAATTTGTAACTTTAATTAGTTAAAAGATCAAAATAAAATCAATAAATAAATTAAGGGACTAATTATCCAATTTAGCCTAAAACTTATTGCCACAACCAAGGGTTCAGTTTGTCCATCCACAAAAAACTGAGTCAAGTAAATCATTAGGACTTTAAACTGAGAAACAATGGAGCAACCATAGGTTATTTCCTTTTCTAATTATTTTATTTCATTAATTTCTAATTATGTGCTTTTTTATATATTAAAAATAGAAAATTACACATATGGCATCTTACTCAGCTATGTGAGTAGCCACATATGCGCTGACTCAGTGAAAATTGAGATTTTGTAAAAGAGGTTAAAATTAAGGAGCCAAAACTGCTATGTTTAAAATTAGGGAATTAAAATTAAAACTTTGTAAAAATTAAAAGCCAAAAGTACATTTTAGCCAAAATTTATTTAACATTATAAAATAATTAATTCTAAGAATAAAGGATAAACTCAACGTATTGATCTACCGAAGAGACATTTATAAGTTTTTTGTTTTTGATACAACATTTATTAACACTAGTACAAATATGACTTATTAATAAGATTTTTACATCAGTGGAAGAGATACCAGATGTAAAAAAGAATATGGAATACGTTTTACATCTGGTTTCAATTTCACCAGTAGTAAAAAAGACAATGATACAACATTTTACATCTGGTTTGAGTTTTACCTGAAGCAAATGTAAACACGGTGGCAATTCCGTAATTATGATGAAAATTGTCTAAATTAATGTTACATCTGACCATAATAACCCCAGATGTAAAAAGTCTTCAATTGATATTTTTTTTTCTTTTTGTTTGAAGGAAAGTCTAGAAGTCTAATTCTTAGTAAAAAAAAACAAACAAAAACTGTCTCTCATCTCTCTTATTCTCGCGAACCCTAGAATCCTCACCATCGTCACTAAGCTCTCATTCTCTCACGATCGACTCACCTCTCACTCACTATCTCAGTCTCGCTCTCCCGCAAATTGCATCATCACTGAACTCGTCGTCTCTCTCACTCGTCATCTCTCTCACCTTCGGTGAACTCTCACCTCTCTCGTCTCTCTCGTCAAATTCTAATCCCTTTCACTGAATCACAAATTCCAATCCCCTAATTGCAGAATCAAGGCTCACTGAACCCTAAAATTAAACTCAGTGAAACGCAAATGTGGTTTATTGAAGCTCTCTCGTCATGAATCGAAGCTCTGTCGTTCCTCTCCCTCCGACTGAAAACGCAAACAGGTACTGATTCTATTTCTCAATTTTATTCTTAATATTATGTTCTTAGTTTGGAACTCTGTTAGATCTTTGTATTTTTCTTAGTTTTTATTTCATTTAAAGTTTCAGTGATTTTTGGGTTGATAAATATGTTCCAGAATCGTTTATTGATCTTCTAGTGGTGGAGAAACTGTTAATTTAAACTAATATAGTTGGAAAATATTATTCTTTGGCTCTCATGGGGTGGGTGATTGACTGTTGTTGCCATTAATTGTGATTCTTGTGTGAGAGAGATACTCTTGTGGTTAAAATAATGGTTTGGATTTGAAATTTGATAGAAGAAAGGGAACTGGTTGAGAATGAATTGGTTAAGAGGTGAAAGAGCTCCTCTTTTGGAGGCTGAGCGCCGTTCCGTAAGTCTTTCTTTCTTTCTCTTCAATTCATTCATTTTTCTTTTGTATAAATTTCAAGTAAAAATTGATGTAATTTCTAAAATAAAATGAATTAAAGAATTTAATTGGTATGCACATGTTAATGATTTGTATAGACTAATATAGATAGCCTTTAGTTGTGATTTGATAATCATAAAAATAACATGCTTAATTTTCTGCATATTTACAAGCTTCAAGGTTAGTGAATAAAAGGACTTCATTACTTTGTGTATTTCTCATAGTAATTCGTTGTGTGAACTCTAGAAATTAGACATGACAAAGTTTAAAGTGGTTAGACTCAAGTGATTAACCGCCAATTAAATAGGTACTAATTAAGAGGAACATAATCTTAACACCACATACCTGTATTTCAAGGATGAGATTATGACCCCTAAAGGCAAAGGCAATAATATCAAATGCATGAAACACATCAAGAGTTTTTCCAACACTGTTTCCACCCCTCACAGGATTATAATTCACACCTTGTAGGGTACCCTGTGCCACAGAAGCCATCCAAATGGAGGTACAATACAATACCCAACAGTAGTGACTGCTCCAATGAGAAAAATTCCAGCTATAAAATTCAAGTTTGGTAACTGAGATAGAACCACAGCTACACAGGTAAAAACCAAATAATAATCTTATAATACAAAAACTGCCAAAATTATTTTGTACATGTTTCTGAACCAACATTTATCCTTTGTACACTTGTACCACTCTATTCATTTTTCTATATTATAGGGAAAGGGAAAGAAACAAGATGATTCCACAGCTGATCAAGTTACAGACCTTGAACTTGGTGATGCAGTGCCGGTAATTGTCATGTTATTATTATATATGAACAATTTGCTAATTTTGTTATGAACAATTTATGTTATGATGAATAATTTGCTAATTTTATGTACATTAAAATTTCAGGCTGCACATGTTGGATTCTTTAGAGTGTTTTCACTTGTAAGTACTAAGTAGTAACCACTAGCTTAGATGTCTATATTACTGAAATGTTTTGTATTCAGATCAATGCTTCAGTAGTTTCTAGTATGATTTCAAAAATTTGGTGGGAAGATAATTGATATTGTATCAGGAGATATAAGAATGCTTCAGTAGATAATTGATCATACCTGAGGACAAAGATGCAACATGTGCTCTCTTGGTCTAATTTTTTAGTCACTTCATTCAAATGTGGGTACTTTCTTATGCTCTCTTGGTCTAATTTTTTTATTTTATGAAGTTATTATGTAGTTTATAGCTTCGACATTTTGTATCACATTATGTAGTTTATAGGTTGGTTAATTTAGTCTCTAAATTCCTCATAGGACTAAAACAGTTTAATATTTTCAATTTCTTAATAGTTTTTTAAGTCAAATAGAATCTCTAACTTCAAGAACTAAATTGGACATTTACTCTCGTTCCATCATATTTTCTTGCCTTTGGTTTGTGTAGGAGTTTGATAAAGAAACTGGCGATGTTATTTGTAATGGGATTAAGTCAGTTATAAAGGAAGGATACAAAAGCTTTCCTAGTGGCCATACATCATGTAAGTAGTAGAATACCTATATAGTTGTATATTTTTTTTGTTTGGCTAACTGATAGTTGGTGACATTTAGTCACCGTGATATTCTGACATACTTATCATGATATCAAACATATACTATTTTATATAGATTCATGATACAATACATTACATAATTAACTTTTTAAGAAACAACATTGCATAATTAATTTGATATTTATTTTTCTCCCTGTATAATGGTTATGTTAACTTTTTTTTTAATGTGTTGATTCTAAGAATTTTTGTGTCTTCAAGCTGCTATTTGCTACTCTTTTCTTTTCCTACTTTTGCTCATGGTACGTATTAATGTAAACTAGAACCAATGAAAATTTAGTTGGTCAATTTTTTTTGCAAGGTATTAGTATACCAAATAGTGTTATTTAGATTGTTTAGTTAATCATAATATCATTTTGTTCTTGAATGTATGAGATGGAGGAACAAAATGACAATGTGGGTTATTTGGAGTTGGAGGAACACAATTTTATCCAAATGTGCTTTTGCTAATGCTAATGAGATGGTGAGTCATATTAAGTCTTAATCTTGGAGCTGGTTAGCAGGGAAGGAAGAAAAACTAGTTGGTTGCTCTTTCTCAGATTGGTGGTCCAGTCCCATTGGCTTCCTAGAGAGCATGTAACTATGCGTTTTTCTTTCTAAGAGCTACGCCTCATCAGTGGCATTTTCCTTGTATTGTAGTGCTTCCTGGTGTTGGTGTTAAGTTATTAGCTTGTTGGAGGTAGGTAGGCCTTTGGTTGTTTTGGGGGTTATTTGCCGTTGGTACCTAGTGTATCATGTGTCTTATAGTGCAGTAGGAGTTGGTGTTGTGGATTTTTAATGGTGGGTGTTAATGTGTTGAAGGATTCATAATGTTATCGATTTTTAATTTTGGATGGCGTTTAGTATGTTTATTTGCAAGTTATACTTTCGATGCTAGCATATGAGTAAAAAAAGAAATTCAGGATTTGAAAAAAAAATGCAGGATTTAAAAGAAAAAATGCAGGATTTTTATAAAAAAAACGTGGAGATTTTACATCTGTGGATAATTTAGACGGATGTGAAAACAGACGCTTTTACATCTGAGAAAATGGCACGTCAGATGTAAAAAGTCCAATTTAATTTTAAAAAAAATTTAAACTTGCACCTTTAACATCTGACGGAAATAAGAAACAGATGTAAAACGTGCACCTTTTACATCTGACAGAGCCAGTAGCAAAAAGTGTCAAACTTACTATGACTCGTGCGTTTATGACTGACCGGAGCCAGATGTAAAAGGTGCATTTGGACAGTAGTAAAAAGTGTTTTCTGCACTAGTGTAAGTGTTCTAAAGGGGCAAACAAAAAACATTGGTAAACTTAATATCTAAAAATATTTAATAATCTTTAGCATTTGATGAGCCTTATAACACTATAAATTGATCAAACCGTATTCTATTTGTTATGCAAGAATAAAAAAGAAAAGAAATATGTCTAAAATTCTTAAATTAGTTTTCGCTATAGTTATTTTCCTATTTTTTATTACAGAGGTGTTTGCAATTACCGGTACCTATTATGGACTTCCATTCATTCCAACATTAAACAAATGTACAACCCCTAAAGATTCACTACAAGAAAAAAGAAATATAGCGGCAGTCAAATAGCGACGGTTTGCCAATAACCGTCGCCGCATGATGTATTACCCGGTTGTTCAAACCGCCGTTGTTAGCTTTCTTTTCTTTTTATTTGTTGTTGTTTTTGACGGACAACTGTTTCCCTTATTTCTTTTCACATTCCATCTTACTACGCGAATTGAACCTTAGATTCACTATCTCTCTCACTCGTTCGTTCCCCCTCAATCACGATCTCACTATCTCGTTCACTCGATCGTTCTCTCTCACACTTCCTGTTCGCGAACTCGTCATCTCTCTCTCACTCTCGTGCTCTCTTGAACCCTAGCCCCCAATTCCTTTCACTGAATCACAAATTCCAATCCCTAATTGAAGAATCAAGTTCACTGAACCCGAATCGAAGCTCAGTGAAACGAATTGAAACTCTCAAAGCTCGTTGAAGGAGGTTTGTAATTGAATCGACGATTCAAGCTGTAAATGACGATTGAAGCTATTTGGTTTTGATTTCTCCGATTGAAGTTGTAGTTGTGATTTCTCAGGTTTCTTGTCTTTCTACTTTTCATGATTTTTCCTTTGTATTGTTCTTTCTTTTTTGAATTTTTTATGTCACACCCAGAGCATGTTACTTTCAGATTCACACATCTCATATGCAAGAATAACACTTCTCAATATTTCATTTGAAGGTATTTTCTTTCTTCGTTTCAAGGAATTGCCTATTTTATGTTATGAATGCTTAGGATATGATTTTAATATTAGAGTTTATTTAATATTGTATTTTTTTTTGACAGAATATTTAATATTGTATTGTTGTGCTGTTTTCATTCTTTATACAAGTGGAAATTTAAGATTAAAGTTTTTTGTTCAATATTGTGTTTGTTAGACATGCAAAAACTTGATTTAATTTGTCTCTAGATGTAAACTTTCCCATTAACTGAATTGTAAACCTTCCAATTCTATCGATTATCGCCACCGTGAACCAATAACCAGGAACATTGCTGCAAAGGGCTATTAGAGTTTGTGCCCTAGCAATTTTATAAACCTCTTCAAGGGCACTCATGGTTTTAGCTTCTGGTATCCATCCAATTCACAAAGGGAATGGTTTATTATTAGGCTTTTGTGCAGGCATCATATGCAACAACTGTCAAAATGTTGGAGCTACAAGTGGAGATTTTTATTCAGCTCACTTGTATGTGTAAAGATGAGCTTGACATTGGACACATTAATTGTGCTGAGGTGTGGTATAAGCTCAAGGGAAGCAAGTCTCTCTTTCTTTGTTTCTCTCTCTCTGTCTGTCTCTCTCTCTCTCTCTCTCTCTCTCTCTCTCTCTTATTGCATGTAATGTAATTGTTGATTTCAATTCTTGCTTTCAATTCTTGAACTCCATGCTTTTACCTAACTGTATTTTCTATTTATTTATTTCTATTTTATTCACTTAATAGCTTAATGCATTATTCACTTGTGGTGTATTCACTCGTTTATATTATCAATTTATCTAATCAACTGTTTTCATAAAGTTAGTAAACTGATAATACTGGCATAGTACAGTCCCCAAATTTTGCAGCTGTTATGGCAAATTAAATTATGATAGCTAAAAGTTTGAATCTAATCTTGTTCTCCTGTGTATGGGTTATCAAAAGCAAGTATTTTTGGGGAAGTTTCTATAGATTTTGCTGATTATGCCGAAGCTACAACGATTTCTTTAGTTTCTCTTCCCATCAAGAATTCACTGATGTTGATGTTTGCAGCAAATTGAATTGAGTAATGGATCAATTGAATTGAGAAAAAAAAAGAAGCAACATGTTTGGTGTTTATCCATTTAAATCTATTTGCATTTTATGAATTTGATTTTAATAAGGATTTTTAGAGTACACTGTAGCTTTGTGGCCTTCTCTTGAATTGATTTGGTTTTGGTGTTTTTTTAGGATACTACATATGTGATGTTTTTTTTTTTTTTTTTTGTTTAGGGGCTGTCAATTATGTGCAGGGTGTATGTTCTTTGGAGGTCTGCTTTTAGAGATACATAGATTAAATAGGTGGCTGAGACCTTTGGAATTTGTTGGTGAGTAGAGATGTCTATTCAAAGGTTGATACTGAAGTGCTTTTGTTCATGTGATATAAGTTACAACAGTATATAGATGGATTTTTCTTTTAGAAATCCTCCTCCCATAATTTTTCTTACGTTATTAAGGTTGGTAGTTGGTTGTTTTCTTTGAATGTAGCTAATTCTTTTGGTTTGACTTGTTTATTTGGTCCTGCAGGGATGGTGTATGTAGCTAATAACATTGAAATGATTGAAATCACCAAACTATCAATTGTTGAAGATGTGAGTTTCCTTAAACCATGGATTTATGTGTCATAAGGTAATCAATCATCCCTCTTTTTTAACTCAAGGTGATTTCCATCGTATAATAAAAATTGTGATTTTTAACCACTATGGAAATGAGTTATTTGTTTGGATTGATAATGGGTTCTCTGACATGATGTGAGAACATGAAATCAACTAAAAAGGAGTACTTTTAGATTTTGTGTTGATAAATAGTTTGCATTAAGATCATAGTTATTAATCATGGCTTACTCTTTTATAGATTTACTAGTGCTAATCTAACAAGTGCATAATCCACTGTTATTGTGTTTAATTGCTTCTTAGTTCATACTAATTCGCGAGTTGTATGCTTGTGCTTAATATATTTTAGGTGACTTCTAAGGTGAGAGTTCTATTTAGTCTCTCACCGGTGAGACTTGTTTGTAATGTTTGATTAGTGTGACCAAGTTTGCTTTGAAACTGTGGAATGATGGTAACGAATGTTTAAAGCAGGAAACATATAATTTGGGTAAAGAGCTTTACCAGTAATGATTAAAAAACAAGTCTTTGAGTTTGAAGCAAGAAACGGATCTGCGTTTTATAATAGGTCAATACCTTGAAAAGTGGTTCCAACATTGAACCGAATCATGTGTACCTTTATCAGCATGTTTATTATATTCATTCATTTTAAGCATTCAATAATTATTATATGGTATGATAATGTTGTCTAGCATGTGCAATAACCACATCATGAACTTCACAGAAAAAAAAAAGAATGGATTTACTAACTATCATTGTTTGATTTAAGAGCTAGTGCCTCTAATTTATGTCTTTGTGCATCCTTAATTTGCAGGATAATTGTGGTTTTTTTCACAGTACTAAAAAAGTTTGCAGATGTAGTTATTGAGTGGTGAGTGCTTATTTTTTTAGTCATTTCATTTGTACTATTATTGTTGAATTTTGATTAATAGTATAGATTTGTGCATTAAATTAACGCTGGACCTTTATGAAGATTGCCCTTGTATGGAGAATTCAAGTTTGCTCTCTTGGTTTACATGTAGTATCCCAAAACTAATGGCTAGTACTAATGTTGTAGGGGCGATTTTTGTTCTTGTGTTAGCTGTGTGTTTTGTTTTGCAGATCTTGTATTTTGAATGAGAGGTTAAATTGGGTTTGTGTTGTTGAGATAGGTGTATTGTAGTTGGAGTAAAGAGGTCTAGGATGCTTCCATCCAAATGGGATCGGCCATGAAAAGACATGGTAATTTATGTGTTTCCTTAAGGGTGTATTTACATAGTCTTTATTCTCAATCAATGGAACTCATGTGACTGTTTTGTGTCTTTCTTTGCCTCTTTTGAACTATGTGCTTGTTATTATTTCAAAAAGACACCAATTGATTAAGTTAAGCACTTGTTTCTTTACCACTTGCTTATTGAATTTTCACGACATGAATCTCACTAGTCACATAAGTTTTAACTCTTAATTTGTCAACTTTGAGCAGTTAGGATGGTGTTTGATTTTTACATGTTGATCTATGGTTAGAACCTTGTGAGTTTAAAGTTGAGTATGGAGGAAACATTGGCAATGACAAGTTTGAAATGTTAACTTGATTGGTTTTGTGATTTGGACTTTGTGGACTTGGTGATCACCTTCTTTAGAAACCACCATTTTAAAAAAATTAATCAAGGGCTGCTATCTTGAATTAAAATTTTTATTGTGTGATTTTGCATCAAATTATCTTTGTTGATTCTGAAATTGCGAACTTATGTTAGGGGTTGTTCTAACTAAGCATAACTGGACTAATTCTGATTGTTGTGCTACTGTAGCATCTGTGGTTTTTCGTCTGCAATATGGAATCGAGATTTCAATGTTTAGCTGGTGTGTTTCTGTGTGTTTTCGTGTCTGCAGGTCTGTGTTGTTTTGGTGTTAGTACAAGGTGTTGAGCTTTCAATTGTGTATGGTTTTGTTGAAATTTTTGGGTCTGGTTTATGTTAGCTAGTTGTAGTGTAGCTAATTTGGATAATTAACTTAAGAAGATGGTGCAGGCCTTGGGGTCCTTTGTTTCATGTATCTCATTGGATCAATTTTGGGAATTTAATTGAAACTTATAATTGTATGTAATCAACTTTGATTTCCATTGATTCTCTATTTAATTTATTTTGCAGATGGTACCAAAGATGGCACACTAGAGTATGAAACCAAAGATATGAGCTTCCACTTCTCAAATAGTTGCTTGCATAAGCTCTCATAAAGATACAAAAAGTCTCGTACTAGCAGACTTAGTATTTGATACTTAAGTAGTCATGCACAATTAGGATTTCATTACTTATATATTGTTATTACTTATATATTGTTATGCTGAATTTTTACTCTGTAAAGCTATTGGAGCTCATTTGTATTTGGAATTAATGTATGCACTTCCATTTAAATTCGAATTATTGTTATTTTATTTTGAATGCTTGTTATTTTTCTATATTTTGGTCAATATTATTTGCAAAAAAGTAAAATAAAATAAAAATTCAAAGTTTGTGGGAACAAAAAAAAGCGTTTTTTTTTAAAAAAAAAGAGCAAATAGCGGCGGTTCCAACCGACGCTAAAAGCTCAGAAAAACATAAGGGGTAATTGCATTTAGCGGCGGTTGTGAACCGCCGTAATTATCAGCAGAATCGACGCTAATGACCTAGCGGCGGTTATTCTGACGGTTTCCTAGAACTGCCGCTGAATGACCTAGCGACGCCGCATTTAGCGACGGTTCAAACCGCCGCTAAATATCTTTTTGAACCGCCGCCGCTGGCCTGATTCCATGTAGTGATTGTGAGGAAGTATTTGTACCACCCAGCATGATCATTAGTGTATGCATTGATGGCTTTTGTCAAGGTCGTGCTTGACCGTGCCAAGCACGGTTAGAAATTCAATTTTTTTAAATATTTAGTGGAAAATTGAGGAAATTATGAAATATTTGGAAAATTGAGGTTCAAATCAGCATTATGTATAAGTTAGCTTTAATTTTTAAAAATATAATAATTTTAGATTTTAATGTCTAAATATATGTATATACTTATTGTCTTACTAATTAATTTGTTTTATTGTTAAAATATGATGATTTTTTATTTATTAAAAATTCATTTAAACTACTAAAAGAGATTTGTTCTAATGGAAAAAGGTAATTTTTTACTGGGTACCGTTAAGAACCTAATCCAGACCGTGTATATAGTAAAATAACTGATATCATAATCTTAGGTCTAATATCTTATTTATTTTATTTTCAAAAAGTACAATCAAAATATTCAAAGAAATCTTATCTAACGAAGGTGTATAATCTCATACGGTGTGAAAAACTAAACAAAATTAGTGTAAAAAGTAAAACAATTGAGATGATAATTTTATGTCTCACAACTTAATTATTTTTATAATAAAGTCATTTAAAATATCCAAAGAAATTTATTCTAATGGAATATCATAATCTCTTACGTTATAAAAAAGTAAATCAAGTCCATGTAAAAAATAAAGCAATTGATACCATAATCAAAGGCATCGGGTCTAAATTATTTTTGTAGGAGCCTCAATTAAAATTTCAAAAAGGATTTAATCTAAATCAAACCCGTTTAAAAAGTAAATTAATTTGGACTATAACTTGAAGTCTCACATCTTAATTATTTTATTACAATGTTCAGTTAAAATATCCAAATAGATTTAATCTATTGAAAGATGGTAATCGCTTATAGCCCCGTGTAAGGAATAATGCAATTGCTATCTTAGTATTAGGTCTCACATCTTAATTATGTTTGTAACTCAATTAATATATCTAGAGAAAATTGTTCTAACGGAGGAGGGTAATCTCTTACGGTGTAGGTGAAAAATTAAATCAAACTGGTATAAAAAATAAAGTAATTGAGAACACAACTTTAAACCTCGTATCTTAATTATTTTTTGTAAAGATGTTTTGCGGAGATATTGAAATAGATACAATCTAATGAAAGAGGGTAATCTTTTACGGTGTGAAAAACTAAATCAAGTCCGTGTAAAAAGTAAAGCAATTGGGACCTTAGGCCTCAAATCTTAATTAATTTTGTAAAAAGATCAATAAAAATATCAAAAGGTTTTGATCCAAAAGAAGTGGGTAATCTCTTACTGGTGTAAAAAACTTAATCAAGTTTGTTTTTTGTATAATCTTGGCCTCGCGTTTTAATTATTTTTGTAGAAGTTCAATTAAAATTTCAAAAAGGATTTGATCTAATAATTTCTTATTATATGAAGAACTAAATCAAGAGTCCATGTTAAAAGTAAATCAATTTGGAGAAAAACTTTAAACCTCACATCTTAATTTTTTTTTAATGTTCAATTAAATATCCAAAAAAATATGATCTAATGAAAGACTAAATCAATCCCGTATAAAAAGTTAAACAATTGAGATTATAACATTAGGTCTAACAAATAATGGTAATCTCTTACGGTGTGAAGAACTAAATAAAGTCTATGTAAAAAGTAAAGCAATAGAGACTGTAATCTTATGTCTCGCATAATATTAGTTATATTTGTAAAAAGTTCGATTAAATTTTTGGAGGGATTTGGTCTAACTGAAAAGAGTAATTTTCCACATTGTGAATAACTAAATCAAACCAATGTAAATAGTAAGGAAATTTTGACCATAACCTTAAATCTCACATCTTAATTATTTTTGTAAAATATTGAATAAGAATATCCAGAGATTCAATATAATAGCATAAAGAACTAAATTAAACTCGTGTAAAAAGTAAATTAATTGAGATTATAACTCTAAGCCTCACCTCTTAATTTTTTATTAAAATAAAATAAAAATATCCAAAGAAATTTCTTCTAACGGAAGATGATAATCTCTTATGTTGTGAAGAACTAAATCAAGAGACCAGCCACAAAAGAACAACCAACAGAAGCTGACAAACCAGCAACCGAACACCATCACAGCATAAAGAAGAAAACACCCACCTGAACCCAAAAAAACATAGCACACACTTATGTAATAAAACAGTTTCTGGGGTCCCAACACCACTTATCTGAAATGGGCAAAACTTCGTAGGTATAACTAAATGTTCAGTACCAACGGTTGAAAATACTTAACTACAGGTTATAGTGACGGCAAAATTTCGTAGGTACAGCAAATTATAGGGTACGAAAACAAATGCATTGGAATAGCTATTTCGACCTATACCTACAAAATTCCGTAGGTACAACAAATTATAGGGTACAAAAAAATCATTACCTAGGCTCTCATGTTGTCATTAAAAGTCAATTTTTTTTATTGTAAACTCAACATATATGATCTATATAATATAAACTTTTAATCCAACGGTGAATTTTGTAAAATTTGTAGTCATTAAAGAATTAATATTGTAATTTGATCACTCCCCATTCATTACCCAAATGTTATACAAGCGTAATTTGATCCCTCCCCATTCATTAATATTGTACATAACTATACATTATTTTATCTTGTCAAAAAAATCATTACAAAATTTCATACACAAATCATTTAATACAAAATATCATATCATAAAACCATTATTTCATTCCAACTTGAAAATAAAATCATAATTACAAAATCATTCATTAATACAAACATAAAGTGGATCATATTTAGTACCACCAGTAAGTTTAGCACTTAAGCCTACACACTCTTAATTAGTTCATAAAGTAAATTTAAAAGATATTTCATTCGAAGCATTACAATTATTTTGTTACTTTATCAGTAAGTGTGTTGAAGGGACAAATTGAACACATTGATCAACCTAAGAGATATTTATTTAGTGTTTATAAAGAGGCAAATATAAAATATAATTGGTTTGCAAAAAAAAAGGGGGGCCAAATACAAGAATTGGCAAACCATAGTGCTAAAAATATTAAATTATTTTAAACATTTGAAAAGCATTATACACTATAAAAGGATCAAACCATATTCTATATGATATATACGAAAAGAAGGAAAAGAAATATGGCTAGAACTCTTAAATTTGTTTTCACTATATTTTTAGTTGTTTTCCTACTTTTTATTACCGGAGAAGTTTCCAGCACTCCTGGATATTTTCCATTTGTACTCAAGCCAACAACTACCGCATGTAAATTCGCTAAAGATTGTGAGGAGATAACAAAACCCAACATGGCCATTGTTGTATGCTTGGATGGATTTTGTCAAGAGGTCATGGAAATGGAATGAAAATCAAACTCAGAATTATATTTTTATTTTTATAATTTTACACACTTGAACCTTTGACTATGTATTCAAAGCAACCAACAATGTTGGTAATGGAATAAAATTTTATTTTCGTTTTCTCTCTTGATTTTCAATTTTTTACAAATATTTTACGCATCTTGCAAGCTTTACTTTATACTATCAATCAAATTTGTTTCCACAATAGTTTTGTTATATTTTCTTAGTGCTTGCGCCTAAGGAAATTGAAAGTAAGCCGAATCTCACTATAACATTCATCAGATGTAAAAGTGATGACAATTGTCTATAAATATATTATGTATAGTTATAAAAGAGAAAGAAGTATAAGAGAAAATTTTGTAATTCAAGGCGGGATGTAAGACCCAAGATTTTACTGTGCGGTTTTTCTAAGGAACTCTAGTGTCGGCTACGAGTTTTAGGGTTTTTGGTGAAGCGGTTTTGTGAGTATCGTCGCATTAATGGAAGTTTTGCTGTAATTGAGCCTGTTTTGTGCTCGTGCGCTGGAAAGGCACAGACTTTCGGGTCGTGATCCTCTTTTAAGTATGAGGAGATTTCTGTGAAGCCAGAAATCCGAGTTTTGGGTTATTCTTGTTTTTGGAAAAACGAGTAGGATTTTACCCGTTGCTGTAAAATTTTACTGCGTCTGTTTTAAGTGAGGTTTCGGATGGAAGTTTTATATATCTGCGCGAGTTAGGATATCGAAGAAAATTACAGTCGCGGAAAAAGGATTCGGCGATAAGTTTTGGAATGTTAAACGTTAGACGTTCTTTCCGTAGGTTTTAGGTTTTTGTGATTTACGTTCGTCGCGACGTGCGAGAGCTGATCGTGTGAGTGTTTCTATGAGGTGTTGAGTTTTATCTCAAGTGGGTTTGTTTTGGTTTGATCCAATGGCTAGGGTTTTGTCTTGGCATTTTGTCTTTTGATCCAATGGCCATGAGTTAACAAGAGCATTAGCATAGTAAGGAGGTTTGTTGTTGGTGGACTTAGAAAATTTGCCTAAGACTTTCTTTCTCTTTTCTTTGGCCGTGCTCCATCTTCTTCTTTCCAACCTTGGGAGAAATTTCATTTCATCACCAAAAGCTTGGATTTTTGGCTTGTTGGATCATAGAGATTGAAAGGAATTCATCTCCACTTGAGGTAGTAAACCTTCTCCTTTCTTTGTTGGTTTAAAACATCTTATGCTAAGGGTTTTATGATTATGATTCTTGAGAGAAATTTGTGAGAGGTTGCTCATAAATGGTTTTGTTCCATGAAAGTTGTTCATGAGAGTTTAGGAAGCATGCTAGGCTTTGTTGTTTTTGTTTTCCATGAGTTGGTGAGAAATCTCATGAGAAAAGTTAGGGTTTTGGTTTGGTTATGTATTGATCAATAACATGTGGTTAAGTTGTAAGGTTTTGAAAAGAAACGTTGTCTTTGAACCTTTGGGCAAAAGGGAAATGCGTTGTATGGTTTTGTTTTAGAAAATCCGATGAAAAATATTTTGGGGTTTATGAAAATATTTCCTAAGTGTTTTGGGTAGTGTTTTTGGGGTCAAAGCGGTTTAAAACTCTTGTGACATGTGGTGTTGCTCGTCGCTTTGAAAACATGTTTGAAAATGATTACCGGTCGGTTGAGGCCGTGATGAAACTTGTGCTTGAGTTTGGTTTTGATTTTGGAAATGAAAACCAAATTACTTGCACTCGAAGCAACCAACATACTTTCGGAAATGTAATGCTTTGTTGTGAAAACGGTTGTTGGGAACCAATACTATGCGTATGTGGTGTGTTGCGTGAAAAGTTGTTTTGGGTGAAAATTGAGAAAAACAAGTTTTGTTGCTTATGTCATGAAGAAAACCAATCCTGTCCTGGTGTGGTAGCTTAGCGACCAGATGGTAGCTTAGCGACCGTTGGTCGCCAGAATTCGCCCTGGGCGTGGAAGTTCTGACTTGCCATCGCCAGGTGGTCGCCCAGCGACCTCTAGCGACCCCTGGGACCTAAAATCTTGGATTCTGATGTCCTAACTTGGTTTTTAACCTTCTAATCCCTTTTTATTAATTTATGGAAGTGGTTGGGATTGGAAACGAGTTTTTCGGGTACTCGGAAAGTGTGTGGCTTGTAACGCAAGAAAACGGCCATTTTGCATTTCAAATTATTTAAGACTTTTGACTATTGTTTTGAGTCCTAAAAATAGTACAAATAACTCATGGGTATTGATCAATATGGTGGAATTGGTATGGTATCCGAAGTTGTGGATTTTCCTTAGGAACCTTTAGGTTTTTTGGGGTTTTTGGTTTAGTTTCAATACTATTGGTTGGAGAACAATGTATTGATGGTACGTTGCTTGTTTTAGGAAGCGCATTGTGTTGTTTGGACGAGTTTTAATAAACGGAAGCTTGCCGAGGTAAGGGCTCCACTTTATTTCCGTCTTTTCAACTGGTTACGACATGCTTGGATTTCTGCTGTAATGCTTTGCTGTGTGTTTGGCATGTCTGGTTGATGTATTCTCGTGATGAGAACGTGTTTAAAATACTTGCGCTGTTTACATATGATTATGAGAATATATGTATGAACAGGTTGTTGGAATACATATGATTGGAAATGTATGTATGTCGTTGTGTTTGGTTTACATATACCTGTGTGATATGTAATTGTTGCATGAGCATGTATGGAACGTGTAAGTCAGCTGGGACTACACGGGTGGATGTGTCTGTGTGACTCCGCCGGGGCTGTGTTTGTGTGACTGCCCTATATATGCTTAATTAGAAAGTATGCTCATGCATTTCATAGTTGGCGACAGCATCTGTGTGGCTGGTAGCATCTGTGTGGCTATTTTCGCCTGGTGACAGCATCTGTGTGGCTGACAGCATCTGTGTGGCTGGTAGCATCTGTGTGGCTGTTTTCACCTGGTGATAGCGTCTGTGTGGCATCACCTGGCGACAGCATCTGTGTGGCTGGTAGCATCTGTGTGGCTATTTTCGCCTGGTGACAGCATCTGTGTGGCTGACAGCATCTGTGTGGCTGGTAGCATCTGTGTGGCTATTTTCACCTGGTGATAGTGTCTGTGTGGCATCACCTGCCCTTGTGGCTTTAGTGGGTTGGACCTACGATTTCGGAACTCATGCATTGTGGTAGCTAGGGTTAGTACCACGCATTGTAGAAGTCTGCATTAGGCTTGGTGTGCATTATATATATAAACCCGTTGGTGGGAATTGCTTTGGTGGTTAAGAGCTTTCTCTTGTGTTTTGTGGAATTATTGTTATGTGTACAATCTTTCGCACCGGTTATATATATACATACTTTTATTTTGTGGTGATCCTTTCTTTCATTTGCGGGCTCATCCCACCCAGATGATGGGTTAGGTCGTGGTGACGACGGTGGCAGTTCTAGGCCATAGTGAGCACGTGGTGAAGCTTAGTATAGTTAGACTATGCGCCAGTGTGTTTTGTGCACCGTGCTTTTTGGTTAGCATAGGGTTTTCTAACTTGTTTTGTTGTAAGTATTCGAATACTTAGACTTGGATTGTAATTATTCAGGAATACACTTTGCTTGTCGAAGCACCTTATGGTAATGAGTTCTTTTGTATATTTGAATGCCGGCTCATTAAAAAATATTCTATGCGCACTCTGAGTGTTAGTTGAAAAGAAAAAAAAAATATTGACTTTTCTGGCCCTTGAAAAACGGGTTGTTACAATTGGTATCAGAGCACGGCTTTAAATCTTCAAAGGGAAAGTGTATACTTGAGTCGTTAGTCCAGAGTCGGTTAGAACGTAACTAGTGTTGAGTTAGTTCTAGTGTTGGTTCTGTATCGGGTTATGGGTTAGTAACCGTTGAGCGAGATTTCTGTTGGAAAATCATGGTTGTGCGGGTATAGTACGGATTCAAAAGCACCACCTGAATGGATGTCATGACGGTGCGTGTGTTGTATGTGGAAATAAGAAGGATAAGAAATTGTCTAATGGCAAGTTGATGGAAGCTGGTAGAGCTTCGATTCATTGTAGTGGTTACAATGAAGAGAGACGTAGCATAATGGAAATCGGTATTGAGTAAGTAAAGAGGATGTGCGCCGACGATGGTAGTCGACGAGGTTAAGCGTTTTGTTTAAGGCACGCGAGATTTATCTAAGTGTCGTTTGGAAGTAATATGAACGCATAAGAAGCCGATTCTGGGGAATTGGGGATTTGGATAAAAGGAGTCCAAGAGAAGTAGATGGTATAGTTTGGCAAGTGTCAAGACTATGAGGAGTGTAATCACCCACTGGAGGTTGGGATTGTTTTATGTAAGTCGTGTTTGTAATGAGATTCGTGGGCGAGCATGCGGTTTCGGCGTATTCATTGAGTTGCGGACTCATGAATATTGGTAAGGTGTGAAGTTCTTCCTAAGAGAAGGTAACTTGCTCAGAATGTAGTGGTTTGGGTGGTACTTGTCGTAGTGGCAAGGTACTACTAGTGGATGATACTCCACGGGTGCTTCAAGAAAGGAAACATGATAGCTTAAGCTACGTGTCTTGAGCGTTGTGTCTTGCGATTTCGACGTGTATTCGTAAGAGATCGAGGAAAACATTAAGGAAAACCTCGAACGATTTGTGGAACCCTTGTGACTCGGAGGACATTGAGCATAAGCGGAATGGAGCATCGTTTAAGTTGGGTAAAGATGGTCTAAACCATCACCATGATTGTCGATTATCTATTGACAAATTGAGGGACTGGCCGTCCTTAATTTATTGTTGATAGTAGACGGAATCGTGTTGACTGGAATTGACTAGTTTTGCTAGCTTTGGTGGTGCGCAGAGAGTTTTTGATGTTTCTTTTTGGAGTGGGCTATGCCGCGGAGGCGGAAAAAGGGTGACCTCGTGAATTCGTCATGTTGACCTAGGATCCTTGGGGAACTAGAGTGTTTGAACCTTCGTGGTAAAGTAAATTTTGAGTGGTGGACTCATTGTGTGATGTCTAGCTTGTGACTAGAGTTTGAAACCAGTGCGATCTTGTTAAGAGTTGTGGATGGTGCACGGTTGTGCCTGTGTATTGGTGAGAGTATCTGTGTGACTTCACCCGGTGTTAGCATCCGTGTGGCTGCACCTAATCCTGAGGGATTTTGTTGTGTTGGTGATGGTAATAATTAGTTGAGTTGTTACTCTTACTTTAGTTTCGTGGACGAAACTTCTTTTTGGAGGGTAGTAATGTAAGACCCAAGATTTTACTGTGCGGTTTTTCTAAGGAACTCTAGTGTCGGCTACGAGTTTTAGGGTTTTTGGTGAAGCGGTTTTGTGAGTATCGTCGCATTAATGGAAGTTTTGCTGTAATTGAGCCTGTTTTGTGCTCGTGCGCTGGAAAGGCACAGACTTTCGGGTCGTGATCCTCTTTTAAGTATGAGGAGATTTCTGTGAAGCCAGAAATCCGAGTTTTGGGTTATTCTTGTTTTTGGAAAAACGAGTAGGATTTTACCCGTTGCTGTAAAATTTTACTGCGTCTGTTTTAAGTGAGGTTTCGGATGGAAGTTTTATATATCTGCGCGAGTTAGGATATATTCTGAGAATAATTTTCTAAGGTATGGAAGAAAATTACAGTCGCGGAAAAAGGATTCGGCGATAAGTTTTGGAATGTTAAACGTTAGACGTTCTTTCCGTAGGTTTTAGGTTTTTGTGATTTACGTTCGTCGCGACGTGCGAGAGCTGATCGTGTGAGTGTTTCTATGAGGTGTTGAGTTTTATCTCAAGTGGGTTTGTTTTGGTTTGATCCAATGGCTAGGGTTTTGTCTTGGCATTTTGTCTTTTGATCCAATGGCCATGAGTTAACAAGAGCATTAGCATAGTAAGGAGGTTTGTTGTTGGTGGACTTAGAAAATTTGCCTAAGACTTTCTTTCTCTTTTCTTTGGCCGTGCTCCATCTTCTTCTTTCCAACCTTGGGAGAAATTTCATTTCATCACCAAAAGCTTGGATTTTTGGCTTGTTGGATCATAGAGATTGAAAGGAATTCGTCTCCACTTGAGGTAGTAAACCTTCTCCTTTCTTTGTTGGTTTAAAACATCTTATGCTAAGGGTTTTATGATTATGATTCTTGAGAGAAATTTGTGAGAGGTTGCTCATATATGGTTTTGTTCCATGAAAGTTGTTCATGAGAGTTTAGGAAGCATGCTAGGCTTTGTTGTTTTTGTTTTCCATGAGTTGGTGAGAAATCTCATGAGAAAAGTTAGGGTTTTGGTTTGGTTATGTATTGATCAATAACATGTGGTTAAGTTGTAAGGTTTTGAAAAGAAACGTTGTCTTTGAACCTTTGGGCAAAAGGGAAATGCGTTGTATGGTTTTGTTTTAGAAAATCCGATGAAAAATATTTTGGGGTTTATGAAAATATTTCCTAAGTGTTTTGGGTAGTGTTTTTGGGGTCAAAGCGGTTTAAAACTCTTGTGACATGTGGTGTTGCTCGTCGCTTTGAAAACATGTTTGAAAATGATTACCGGTCGGTTGAGGCCGTGATGAAACTTGTGCTTGAGTTTGGTTTTGATTTTGGAAATGAAAACCAAATAACTTGCACTCGAAGCAACTAACATACTTTCGGAAATGTAATGCTTTGTTGTGAAAACGGTTGTTGGGAACCAATACTATGCGTATGTGGTGTGTTGCGTGAAAAGTTGTTTTGGGTGAAAATTGAGAAAAACAAGTTTTGTTGCTTATGTCATGAAGAAAACCAATCCTGTCCTGGTGTGGTAGCTTAGCGACCAGATGGTAGCTTAGCGACCGTTGGTCGCCAGAATTCGCCCTGGGCGTGGAAGTTCTGACTTGCCATCGCCAGGTGGTCGCCCAGCGACCTCTAGCGACCCCTGGGACCTAAAATCTTGGATTCTGATGTCCTAACTTGGTTTTTAACCTTATAATCCCTTTTTATTAATTTATGGAAGTGGTTGGGATTGGAAACGAGTTTTTCGGGTACTCGGAAAGTGTGGCTTGTAACGCAAGAAAACGGCCATTTTGCATTTCAAATTATTTAAGACTTTTGACTATTGTTTTGAGTCCTAAAAATAGTACAAATAACTCATGGGTATTGATCAATATGGTGGAATTGGTATGGTATCCGAAAGAGTGGATTTTCCTTAGGAACCTTTAGGTTTTTTGGGGTTTTTGGTTTAGTTTCAATACTATTGGTTGGAGAACAATATATTGATGGTACGTTGCTTGTTTTAGGAAGCGCGTTGTGTTGTTTGGACGAGTTTTAATAAACGGAAGCTTGCCGAGGTAAGGGCTCCACTTTATTTCCGTCTTTTCAACTGGTTACGACATGCTTGGATTTCTGCTGTAATGCTTTGCTGTGTGTTTGGCATGTCTGGTTGATGTATTCTCGTGATGAGAACGTGTTTAAAATACTTGCGCCGTTTACATATGATTATGAGAATATATGTATGAACAGGTTGTTGGAATACATATGATTGGAAATGTATGTATGTCGTTGTGTTTGGTTTACATATATCTGTGTGATATGTAATTGTTGCATGAGCATGTATGGAACGTGTAAGTCAGCTGGGACTACACGGGTGGATGTGTCTGTGTGACTCCGCCGGGGCTGTGTCTGTGTGACTGCCCTATATATGCTTAATTAGAAAGTATGCTCATGCATTTCATAGTTGGCGACAGCATCTGTGTGGCTGGTAGCATCTGTGTGGCTATTTTCGCCTGGTGACAGCATCTGTGTGGCTGACAGCATCTGTGTGGCTGGTAGCATCTGTGTGGCTATTTTCACCTGGTGATAGCGTCTGTGTGGCATCACCTGGCGACATCATCTGTGTGGCTGGTAGCATCTGTGTGGCTATTTTCGCCTGGTGACAGCATCTGTGTGGCTGACAGCATCTGTGTGGTTGGTAGCATCTGTGTGGCTATTTTCACCTGGTGATAGCGTCTGTGTGGCATCACCTGCCCTTGTGGCTTTAGTGGGTTGGACCTACGATTCCGGAACTCATGCATTGTGGTAGCTAGGGTTAGTACCACGCATTGTAGAAGTCTGCATTAGGCTTGGTGTGCATTATATATATAAACCCGTTGGTGGGAATTGCTTTGGTGGTTAAGAGCTTTCTCTTGTGTTTTGTGGAATTATTGTTATGTGTACAATCTTTCGCACCGGTTATATATATACATACTTTTATTTTGTGGTGACCCTTTCTTTCATTTGCGGGCTCATCCCACCCAGATGATGGGTTAGGTCGTGATGACGACGGTGGCAGTTCTAGGCCATAGTGAGCACGTGGTGAAGCTTAGTATAGTTAGACTATGCGCCGGTGTGTTTTGTGCACCGTGCTTTTTGGTTAGCATAGGGTTTTCTAACTTGTTTTGTTGTAAGTATTCGAATACTTAGACTTGGATTGTAATTATTCAGGAATACACTTTGCTTGTCGAAACACCTTATGGTAATGAGTTCTTTTGTATATTTGAATGCCGGCTCATTGAAAAATATTCTATGCGCACTCTGAGTGTTAGTTGAAAAGAAAAAAAAAAAATATTGACTTTTCTGGCCCTTTAAAAACGGGTTGTTACACGGGACAAGAAGTACTCTCCATCAAACCTAACAATTCTTAAGGTAAAACAAAATAAACCACAAGAAAAACACACTACACCATTTACACTTTTTTATGCAACATGTAAAAATTGTTGCCAGAAAAATGTTCTGGGGACGTTTTATGCCTGTTGCCGACTATATTTTTGCTACATGTTATAAGCGTCGCCTAAAGTATCTATGGCGACGGTTTTAACATGTTCCTACTTTATTGTGTTCGCAATATTTGATAAATGACCCTTAGATACTTTTGGGTCACTTTTAAATTGTCGCATTTTTTTTAACAAAAGGATTCGATTTTCAAATATTGCATACAACTTTCATTATTAATAATGGTCTTTCTGGGGCAACCTTCCCTCCAAACATATTAAAATTTATTTAATTTAATAAAAATAATTTAATTTTAATTTGTGTGTGCTGATGGCAGTGGCGGACCCAGGAATATTTTTTTCGGGGGGCCACTAAAAAAATTATAGTATATAAATTAAATATAAAAATTTGATTAACAATAAATTAAATCACATACTTTTTTTTTACAATCAAATTACATACTTTAATTTAAAGTAATACATATGTGCGGCAAGTGACTTAAAATAATCAATAGTTGACTTTGAACTAATACTCGCACAAAGTTGATCATTAGAAAATCATATATGTTATTATTATATTACACATATAGTAAAAAAAAAAGGTGTCTATAATTTAAAATATATAGTTGTGTTTTTCAAAATAAAATAAATAGAAATTGTTCATTTTTTGCATTGATACATATATATAAAAATTAACTTTATTTAGAAAAATGTCATTGCTAATTGTTTGAAACAATGTTTTGTCACCAAGTATTGATTTTGTTTTAAAAAAACAAAAATAACCAGAAAATGTCCTCTTGTTAGAGGGCGCAACTTTGAACCATCAAGCCAGCAATTAATACTGTTAATTTTTCGCTGAAATAAATATATATAATATATACATTTGTAATTTTCTAAAACTATCAAGGGTATACTAGTAATTTTTTTATTTTTCGAGGGTGGCCGTGGCCGCCCTCAGCCACCCCCTTGAGTCCGCCTCTGGCTGATGGTGTAACATTTTTTTACACGTGCATCCAATCAAATCATAACATGTAAATTTTTGTTGAGATATTTTAGAAAAAAAATCTATTAAAGTGACACTATAATATATAACTTGATTGAATACATGTGTAAAAATATTTTACACCGTGGGTGCATGACAAATTGACAATTAATCTCTATAAAACAATAGTACTATGGTAGTATTATTTTAGAGTTTAATCATTATGCACTGACAGTGTAAAATATTTTTACACATGCATCCAATCAAATTACATCATGGTACCACTTTACTAGAATTTATTCCTAAAATATCTCAACAAATGCTTACATATCATGATTTGATTGGAAACATTTGCTAAAAAATGTTACACCATCGGTACACACAAATTAAATCCATTATTTTATAAAACAAAATATTATCTATAACTATATATAAAGGAGATTGAAGATTTTGGTGTAAACTTTTTTATTTTTTCATTTTTTCCTTTCTAACTGCCCAACAGTTACACAAATAAAATATTATCAAATTCTCCCTTATATGTATCTATTCTATAAAGCACTTTTTTTTTAACAACAAAAATCGTTTATTAATAACTCACTATAACATAATGAATTTTTTTGACATAAATTTGCATAGTAGACACATGATATGTAAGCATTTCAAAACATGAAACCAAAACCCGCTAGTTAAACATGAAAAAGAAAGAAAAAAAATATGGCAACACCGAGAAAATTGAGTATGTGCTTCACTTTCAAAACTAAACAAATTCACACACGGAAACAACCCTCACTCCAAACCCTATCTTTTTTATCTTTTGTCGGGAAAAAGTTCCGATATTTGATTCAGTAAAAAGTTCCCGAGCTTTTTTGGGAAAAATTTTCAATTTTTTACCGGAAAAAATGTTCCAAATTATTTCGGGGAAAAAAATTTCGACTTTAAATAAAAACAATTCCGAATATTTTTCTGGAAAGAAATTTTCCGATTTTTTTTTTCAGGAAAAAAAGTTTCCGGTTTTTCAAGAAAAAAGTTATCGATTTTTCCGTTTAAAATGAGCCACCCTAATTGTAATAGTAGAAACGTGAATCGTAAAATTGGAATGAAATCAGGCTAGGGCTAAAATTGAAATTTTGAATTATTGTGAGAGAAAAATAGTCAATTTATATAGTTAATCCTTCAAAACCCCCAATTTCGGGGAACTTTAAAATTGGATATAATAAGCCCTTAAAAACCACCTCAAAACCTTTCCTTATTTTTAGGGTTAATAGGCTTTTACCCCCCTGCAAAGTAGGCGAGTTTTGCGTTACCCCCCTACAATTTTTTTTCTTGAGATTACCCCCCTGCAAAATTTATTTTTTTGATTTACCCCCTTTTTGCTGACGTGGCAGGCAAAAGTCAACTGCCACGTCAGCAAAATTCACTGCCACGTCAGCAAAAAACTTGACTTTTTGCCTGCCACATCAGCAAAAAGGGGGTAAATCAAAAAAATAAATTTTGCAGGGGGGTAATCTCAAGAAAAAAAATTGCAGGGGGGTAACGCAAAACTCGCCTACTTTGCAGGGGGTAAAAGCCTATTAACCCTTTTTTTAAAACTCCCAAACAAGGGTTTAGCTCTTCCCAAGTCTTTCCTTCCCCTCCCCTCCAAAACCCAACTCCCAAACATAGCCTTAGGCTATGTTTTGGAGTTTTGAGGGGAAGGAAAGGAAGGGTTAAGGAGGGGAAGAGAGGAAAAGGAAAGGTTAAGGAGGGGAAGGGAAGAAAAGGGAGGGAAGGGAGAAAGAAGGGAAATCCTTCCTCTTGTTTCGGAGTTGAAAAATCAACAAGGAATGAGATAGAGGGCTTATGTGATAATTTTACTATTTTGCCATTTTTTCTCTTAAAATCAATACATTTGGTTATACTATTTTGCCCTTTTTGGGAATAATATTTCATTTTCAGATAAAAAACAATTTCGGAACAAAAGTTTACGATATTTTTTTGGGAAAAAAGATCTAATATTTTATTCGAAAAAAGAGTTCCCATTTTTTCCAGAAAAAAGTTTCTGATTTTTTCCGAAAAAGAAGTTCTCGATTTTTCCGGAAAAAAGTTCCCGATTTTTTCCCGAAAAAAGTTTCCGATTTTTTGCAGAAAAAAGTTCCCGATTTTTCAGAAAAAAAAGTTCCCAATTTTTCCGAAAAAAAGTTTCCGAGTTTTTCCGGAAAGAAAGTTCTCGATTTTTCTGGAAAAAAGTTCCCGAATTTTTGCCGGGAAAAAAAGTACCCGAGTTTTCCAGAAAGAACAAATTAAAAATGTCGCCTATAACTAAGTTCACTAAAGGAAAATCTTGGATTCAGAAGCTGTAGATAGGTGATAGCTAATCAATAGCAATATATTCCTACAAGAATGCTTAAAAATGCCATAAACTATTAACCATAAGCAGTTACAACTAACAATCTTCTATATATGAAAGAAAATAAAGATATTTTCTCGATTTAACTCTTGACATTGCAACATATAGTTGCCCAGGGGAGAAAATGGGCTGAGGAATATATATTCATACATATTTAAGTGACTCATCTTGACTCTTTTATTAGATGGAGCCAATGAATATATATTCATACATATTTAAGTGACTCATATTTAAGTTGATAGTCATAGCATATGAAAATTCAATGGAAATTGTTTTCGTTGAAATTTCAAAGGAACTCTTTTATTAGATGGAGCCAATGATAATCTTGGAATATAAACTTTATAACCAATATTGCTTTTAGATATAACCTTACCTTCAAGGATGTATCTTCCGGTTCTTGTAATTATCAATCGGGTGCTATTGCACAATACTGAAGACTGCTCAATATTTCGCAACAATATTACCATTACTTCAACTTTTAGTTTTAAATTGTGATTTGAAACTCCATAATTAAGCAACAATTTTGTTTAAAATTTTTGGAGTGTGCACATCATTCGGCATATTAATGTCAGATTTGACGTTACACAAAAAATCATAACTCAGATAATATAGCTCTATCTTTGAAAAATGTTGGATCATACACGTTTTGCAAAAGATTTGGATATGTGCTATGGACAATTGCTAATAGTGGATTGCCACATCTAGGAATCTGGAGCAAATGTTATGTTGTAAGTGTAAGGACTTCACATGAATTCCAAATACCAAATGAAAACATGGGTTAGAAAGGTTTTGTACTCTTGACAATAAACTAGAATGCCATAAAAACTCTTAGATTGTCATAAAAAAAACTTAAATTGGCACAAGACAATATGATCTATCAAAGATAACTTTTGTAGACAACAAAAAATACAAGACAATATGAGCATTGTCACAAAAATTAAGACAACTAAAAAATTATTAAAAAAATTAAAATAACTAAATTGTCCCAAAATGGATGTCAAAATATCATTTTTCTTACTCATTTGATTTCACACACAAAGAAAAAACAAGTTTACCCATTTGATTTTACGCATAGTTATTTACAAAAAAATTCTTTAAAAAATCAGAGCAATTATAATAGTATGATTTTAAGTGCTAACAAATTGAGAAGAACTATGTTATTTTTCCTTTAAATCTAAATCTCTACGGCAACAAATCTATATTATAAACAAATGCAACCTTACTCATGAGAACGTGACACATGTCATTTTACGTTACAATTATTTATTGCATTAATTTTTAGTTAATATTTTATAACGTTATATTTTTAATTAAATACTAACATAAATAATATTTATATTTTATTTCAAAATGTTACATTTTAATTAATTATTGATAACGTTACTTTTTATATTAAATATTTTTTATATTTATTTGAACGTTACATAACAGTTTTGTCGGTTACATATTTTTTTTTATATTAATGTTAAGTTGTAACGAATATTTTATCATAAAATCATATTTACTTTTTGTCTTTCTAAAGTTATCTATAAATACAAATCATTTTGCCACAAAAACTCACAAAGTTCCGAAATCATTTTTGCCTACTTCAATTATCGCTAAACATGGCTCCAAAAATTAACCAAATTTGTGAAATCAACCAAAGCAGTGAAAGTTTGAATATTGTTGTTCGTGTAATTCGGATGTGGTTGGTTATAAGTGTAACGTTTGTTTTTTACTATTATTTAGGTACAAAATCAATGTCTTTGTAATTGATTCAACCGACTTTGCCACATTCGTCATTTTTGACCGTGAAGCAACAAAATTGTTCAAAAAAAAAAGTGTTTCAAATGATTGAGAGTTCTGCGGTGACGTATTTGAATTAGTCGTAGTGATGCAAAAAAAATTATATATGTTGTATTATCAATCTTAATTTAATAAGTGTATTTATATAGGAAAAATCGTCTGAAGTCCTACCCAAAGACATTTCTAGGTTGATTGATTCTACATTTTTGTTCAAGGTTGAGACTAACCTCAATAGTAACACTAGGTTTTTATAACATTCCTTATTCTCTCTAAACCGTTTGTGACACATGTATTTTTTCATTTAATTATTTATTGTATTAATTTTTATTTAATATTTTATGACGTTACATTTTTAATTAAAGATTAAAATAAATAATATTTATATTATTATTCCAATATGTAAGACCCAAGATTTCATTGTATAGTTGGTTAAAGGAATATTATGGTTCCGATGTGTTCGCGTTGTGAAACATCGTGTAATTATAGGTTTTTGCTGTAATCGAGTCTGTTTTGTGCTCGTGCACTGTAATTGTACAGACTTTTGTCTTGTGATCCTGTTTCTTGTATAAGAAGTTATATGTGGATTTAGTATAACGAGTTTTGGATTATTCTTGTTTTTGGAAAAACGAGCAGGATTTTACCCGTCGATGTAAAATGTTACTGCATCTGTTTTAAGTGAGGTTTCGGATGGGAGTTTTATATATCTGCGTGAGTGAGGTTATGTTCTGAGATTAATTTTCTAAGGTATGGAAGAAAATTACAGTCGCGGAAAAAGATTCGACGATAAATTTTGGAAATGGTTAAAGATAGACGTTCTTTCCGTAGGTTTTATGTTTTTGTGATTTACGTTCGTCGCGACGCGCGAGAGCTGATTAAGTGACTTGTTATGGAAGAGTTGATAAAATCTTGTGATTTATCCTTAAGGCAAATTGATCCAATGGCTAGGGTTTAAGCTTGGACTTTTGACTTTGATCCAAGGGTGGATTGGCTATCAAGAGCCTTTGTCATAGTAAGGAGGTTTGGTGATTGTGGACTTAGAAAAATCACAAACTTCACTCCATTCTTTCTCTCTTCCACGTGAACTCCATTACTTCTTTCTCAACTTCACCAAATTTTCCATTCTTCGCCATTTCACTCCATTTCAAGCTTTGGAGCTTAGAGGAAAGTTGTAGAGAATCACTTGCTTAAGGTAACCACTCTTTTCCTTTCCTTTTTGTTGGTTCAAACTCTTGGGGTTATGAGTTTTAGATTATGTTCATGAGATGGAATTGTTAGGAATTGATTCTTGTTTCATGAAGGTTGTTCATGAGGGTTTAGTAAGCATGCTAGGCTTTGTTATTGCAATCTTTCCATGAGTTTGTGAGAATCTCATGAGAAAAGTTAGGGTTTTGAAAGTGTAGTGTATTGATCAATAACATGTTGTTAAGTTGTAAGGTTTTGAAAAGAAACATTGTTTTTGAACCTTTGGGCGAAAGGGAATGGCGTTGCATGGTTTCGTTTTAGAAAAACCGATGAAAAATATTTTGGTGTTTATGAAAATATTTACTAAGTGTTTTGTGTGGTGTTTTTGGTATTCCAAGTGGTTTAAAACTCTTGAGTTATGTGGCGTTGCTTTTGCCTTGAAAACATGTTTGAAAATGGTTACCGGTCGGTTGAGGCCGTAATAAAACTTGTGCTTGGGTTTGGTTTTGATTTTGGAAATGAAAACCAAATAACTTTCACTCGAAGCAACCAACATACTTTCGGAAATGTAATGCTTTGTTGTGAAAACGGTTGTTGGGAACCAATACTATGCGTATGTCATGTGTTGCGTGAAAAGTTGTTTTGGGTGGAAATTGAGTAAAACAAGTTTTGCTGTTGCTGTCATGAAGAAAACCAGTTTTGTGTTGGTGTGGTCGCCCAGCGACCAGATGGTAGCTCAGCGACCAGTTGGTCGCCAGCCTTCGCCCTGGGCGTGGAAGTTCTGACTTGCCATCGCCAGGTGGTCGCCCAGCGACCTCTAGCGACCCCTGGGACCTAAAATTTTGGATTCTGATGTCATAACTTGGTTTTTAACTTTCTAATCCCTTTTTATTAATTTATGGAAGTGGTTGGGATTGGAAACGGGTTTTTCGGGTAGTCGGAAAGTACGTAACTTATAACGCAAGAAAACGGCCATTTTGCATTTCAAATTATTTAAGACTTTTGACTTTTGTTTTGAGTCCTAAAAATAGTACAAATAACTCATGGTGGTTGATCAATACGGTAGTTTTTGGTATAGTATCCGAAAGAGTGAATTTTCCTCAGGAACCTTTAGGTTTTTGGGGTTTTTGGGTTTAGTTTCAATACTATTGGTTGGAGAACAATGTATTGATGGTACGCTGCTTGTTTTAGGAAGCGCGTTGTGTTGTTTGGACGAGTTGTAGTAAACGGAAGCTTGCCGAGGTAAGGGCTCCACTTTATTTCTGTCTTTAAATGGTTACGACATGCTTTGTTTTGCTGTGTATGCAATTGCTGTGTGCTTTGGCATGTTTGTAATTATGTATTCTCGTGGATGAGAAGGTGTTTATATTCACATATGTTTTGTTACCTACGCTATTAGGTTATGTGAATGTTTGCATGAGCATATATGATTGCGTACGTCAGATGGGACTACGCGGGGATTTGTCTGTGTGACTATCCGATATATGCCAAAAGAATATATGCCATGCATTTCATAGTTGCGTGCCTAGGTGTATGTCTGTGTGACTTTGCCTACGTATCGGGCGTTTGTCTGTGCGACTTCGCCACATCCTACTGGATTTTTATTGAGTTGGTGGTTGTCTTGTGTGACTCACCCGGTGTTATCCCACCGTGATTGTTTTGGTACTGTCTTGTGTGACTCTACCTGGTGTTATCCCACCAATAGTAGGAGGTGTTATCCCACCAGAGACCTACGCCTTCTATAGAGAGGTTGAATTCCGGAATTAAATCATGCATGTGGCGAACCAGTGATCGGTTGTCACACCCATTGTAGAAGTCTGCATTAGGCTTGTTGATTTATTTATATAAACCTGTTGGTGGGAATTACTTTTGAGATTAAGAGCTTTCTCTTGTGTATGTGGAATTATTGTTATGTGTACAATCTTTCGCACCGGTTATATATATACATACTTGTATTTTGTGGTGACCCTTTCTTTCATTTGCGGGCTCATCCCACCCAGATGATGGGTTAGGTCGTGGTGACGACGGTGGCTGTTCCAGGCCCCAGTGAGATGTTGGAGCTTTAGCTTAGTTAGACTATGCACCGGTGTGGGTTGTACACCGTGCTTTTTGGGTTTAGGCATAGGATTCTAACTTGTGTTGTTGTAAGTATTTGAATACTTAGACTTGGATTGTAATTATTCAGTAATACACTTTGCTTGTCGAAGCACCTTATGGTAATGAGTTCTTTTGTATATTTGAATGCCAGCTCATTTAAAATCTTTTATGCGTAACTCTGATGTGTACAAAAAAATAAAATAATAATGCCTTTTCTGGCCTTTGAAAAACGGGTTGTTACAATTGGTATCAGAGCACGACTTTAAATCTTCAAAGGGAAAGTGTATACTTGAGTCGTTAGTCCAGAGTCGGTTAGAACATAGCTAGAGTAGTGTCAGTTCTAGTGTATGTTCCGTGTCGGGTTTTGAGTTAGTAACCGTGGTATGAGATTTTCTGTTGAGACTCAGAAATGTTTGGATAAGGAATCTAATCAGAATTGGTATTGTGCAGAAATAGAATGCCTCCAAGAAGGGCACCTACAGCACCTATGGCGGACAATGCTGATATAAATCAGATGGCTTATGCCATGCATACGATGGCAGCGGCTGTGACTGCTCAGAGCCATGCTAAGGCGCAGAGGGATCTGGAAAAGCGCGAAAGAGAAATACTCGCTGTTGGATCTAGACTTCTTTCAAATTTCAACCACCAAACTCCTCCAAAGTTTAATGGGGAGGGAGGTCCGGAAACTGCTGATTTATGGCTCCAATCTGTGGAGAGAATATTTGGGGCAATTCATTGTCCGGAAGGGGAAAAGGTAGTCTTAGCTACCTATCAGTTATTAGGGGGTTCTGAGTATTGGTGGAGGAACACCTGAATTATCATGGAGAATGGCCATGAAGAATTGAATTGGGAGAACTTCAAGAGGAGGTTTTTAGCCAAGTACTTTCCCGAGACTGCAAGGGAAAGGTATGGAGAGGAATTCCTGAGGTTGCGTCAGGGAGGCATGAATGTTGAAACATATGCCAAAAAGTTCGAATCACTATCCCGTTTCTTCCGCTTCTTTAGGGATGGGATAGATGAGGATTATATGTGCCGTCGTTTCCAAGATGGGCTGAGGTACGAACTGCAGGATGCGGTTGTGCCAATGGGTATCCGACAGTTCCAAGTGTTGGTGGAAAAATGTCAAGAGGTGGAAGACATGAGGAATAAGCGGGTGAACCGCCAAGGGAATTCTAGTGCCGGAGGACCAAGTCGTACCAATGATCGTGGTTCGACTCAGAATAGTGGGAGGCAAGGGAGTAAGCCTTATAACCGTGCTCAACACAGTAAAGGACCGTGCCGATCGGTGAATCAGGGAACCAGGCGAAAATCCGAGGGTGGTAAGGGGACTTGCTACAACTGTGGAGAAGCGGGGCATTTTTCAAATGAGTGCACGCAACCGAAGGGGGGAAACACTTGCTTCAATTGCAAGAAGCCGGGACACTTTGCTAGAGATTGCAGAGCCCCGAAGGCCGGGCCGTCGGCAAATGTGGCACAAGGCTCACAGGGTGTCAGACCTGTGGCAAAGGCACGTGCTTACTGTATGGGCACTGAGTTGAGTGGGCAGGCTAGCAATGCCATCCACGAGAGCTGTCACATCGCAGGTAATTCTTTAACTGCTTTGATTGACACGGGGGCAACCCACTCATTCATATCTTTGACTTGTGCAAATCGTTTGAGTTTGAATGTTTCTATGCTTCCGTTTGATTTGAATGTTTTGACTCCTGCTAAGGATTTGGTGGTGAATACTGCATGTTTGCATTGTTTGGTAGTAATCCAGAATAGGGATTTTCTAGTCAATTTGGTTTGTCTACCGCTTTTATCTCTCGAGATCATCCTCGGGATGGATTGGTTGTCTTATCATTATGTAATTCTAGATTGTGCTCGGAAGTTGGTTTTCTTTCCCGAGCCAGGTGTGCGAAGGTACTTGTCTGCGAATCGGCTTTCTGTGGTTATGTGTAATGGAGCACCTGAGATAGTTTCACTTGCTAGCTTAGGAGTGACGTCGGAGATCCGAATTGAGGAAATTCGAGTGGTTCAGGATTTCCAAGATGTGTTTCCATCAGAGATTCCAGCTTTTCCTCCGTGTAGAGAGGTGGAATTCTTTATTGATTTGCAACCGGGTACGGGTCCGATTTCGGAATCAGCTTATCGGATGGCTCCAGCTGAGTTGGTAGAGTTGAAAAGTCAAATTGAGGACTTGTTAGATAAAGGTTTTATAAGGCCTAGTGTGTCGCCTTGGGGAGCACCGGTCTTATTGGTTAAGAAGAAGGATGGGAAATCTCGTCTGTGTGTGGATTATCGGAAGCTTAATAAGGTGACTATCAAGAACCGATATCCATTGCCACGAATTGATGATCTGATGGATCAGTTGAGGGGAGCCTCAGTGTTTTCAAAGATTGACTTGAAATCTGGTTATCACCAGATAAGAGTACGAGATGAGGATATTCAGAAAACGGCGTTTAGGACGCAGTATGGGCATTATGAGTTTTTGGTGATGCCGTTCGGAGTGACGAATGCACCTGCTATCTTTATGGCCTACATGAATCGGATATTCCATTCGTTTTTGGACAAGTTCGTTGTAGTGTTTATTGATGACATTTTGGTGTATTCGAAGAGTGGAGAGGAACATGTAGAGCATCTTCGTCTAGTATTGCAAGTTTTGCGGGAAAGTAAGCTGTATGCAAACCCGTCAAAGTGTGACTTTTGGTTGGAAGAGGTGAATTTCCTTGGCCATGTTATATCAAAAGAGGGAATAGCCGTGGATCCAGCCAAGATTGAAACGGTACTTTCATGGAAGCAGCCTCAAACTGTGACTGATGTGGGGAGTTTTGTGGGTTTGGCCGGTTATTACCGGAGATTCATTGAAGGTTTCGCTAAGATTGTGGCGCCAATGACACAACTTACGCGAAAAGATCAACCTTTTGCTTGGACTGAGAAGTGTGAGTCGAGTTTCCAGTTGTTGAAAGAACGGTTGACAACTTCACCGGTGTTGGTGTTACCACAGTCGGAGGAACCGTATGAGGTTTATTGTGATGCTTCTCATCAAGGTTTGGGTTGTGTGTTGATGCAACACAAGAGAGCAGTAGCTTATGCGTCAAGACAGCTGAAAGTGCATGAAAAGAATTATCCTACGCACGATTTAGAGCTTGCGGCCGTTGTTTTCGCATTGAAGATTTGGAGACATCATCTTTATGGTTGCACTTTTGTCGTGTTTAGTGACCATAAAAGTCTCAAGTACTTGTTTGATCAGAAAGAGCTTAATATGAGGCAGAGGAGATGGATGGAAACATTGAAAGATTTTGATTTCACCTTAGAATACCATCCTGGAAAGGCTAATGTGGTAGTCGATGCTTTGAGTAGAAAGAGTGTGTCGGTTTGTTCGGCACGAATGGCTAGTCAACAAGAGTTGTTGAGAGAGTTTCGTGACTTGCACCTTGAAGTAGAGTTTGCTTTAGGGAATATGAGACTGGGTATGATTACCATCTCAAGCGGGTTATTGGAGGACATTGCAAATTGTCAAGATGACAAGTTTCTCATGGAGAAAAGAGCTTTGATTGTTCGAGGAACCAACCGAGATTTCAAGGTGGGATCGGACAATATCTTGAGGTGTCAAGGTAGGGTGTGTGTGCCCGAAGCCATGAACTTGAGAAACACCATTCTAGGGGAGGCACACAAGAGTAAACTTAGTATACATCCCGGAGCAACAAAGATGTATCAAGACTTGAGGCATGATTTCTGGTGGCCGGGTATGAAGAAGGATGTGGCTGAGTATGTGGCATCGTGTCTGACTTGTCAGAAGGCGAAGATTGAACATCAGAGACCAGCAGGGATGCTGCAGTCATTAGATATCCCCGAGTGGAAGTGGGATAGCATTTCTATGGATTTCATCACTGGTTTACCTAAGACCAGGAGGAAGCATGATTCCATTTGGGTGATAGTGGATCGTTTGACGAAGTCCGCTCATTTTCTACCGGTAAGGACTACGGATACAGCGGCAAAGTTGACCGATATTTACATTGCTGAGATTGTGAGGTTACATGGGATTCTGTCAAGTATAGTGTCGGATGAGACCCAAAGTTTACTTCACACTTTTGGAAGACTTTGCATGAGGCGTTGGGGACGAAATTGAGATTGAGTTCCGCCTATCATCCTCAGACAGATGGGCAGACGGAGAGAACAAATCAATCTTTGGAAGATTTGTTGAGAGCATGTGTATTGGATGATCGTGGAAGTTGGGATGATGTTTTACCGTTGATAGAATTCACATACAACAACAGTTTCCACGCGAGTATTGGAATGGCACCATACGAGGCTTTGTATGGGAGGAGATGTCAGACTCCTTTGTGTTGGTACCAAGATGGGGAAAGTATGATAGTAGGACCGGAAATGGTACAACAGACGACGGACAAGGTCCGAAAGATAAGGGCAATGATGAAGGTTGCTCAAGATCGCCAGAAAAGTTATGCGGATAGGCGTCGGAGGCCTTTAGAGTTTGAGGAGGGAGATCATGTATTTCTCCGAGTTACACCAACGACTAGCGTTGGAAGGGCTTTGAAAGCAAGGAAGTTGACTCCGAAATTTATAGGGCCTTATCAGATTTTGGAACGGATTGGGAAGGTAGCATACTGGATCGCGTTGCCACCTGTACTATCTTTGATACATGACGTGTTCCATGTGTCGCAATTGCGGAAGTATACACCGGATCCGTCACATGTAATCACACCAGATGACATCCAGCTGAGGGATAACTTGTCATTTGAGGTTCCGCCGATCAAGATTACGGATAGGAAGATGAAACGTCTGAGGACGAAAGAGATACCTTTGGTGAAGGTAATATGGAATGAAGCTACGGGAGATACCACCTGGGAGCTAGAAAGTAAGATGAGGGAATTATATCCCGGTTTGTTCGACGATGTCTAAGTTTCGAGGACGAAACTTCTTTTAGGGGGGTAATATTGTAAGACCCAAGATTTCATTGTATAGTTGGTTAAAGGAATATTATGGTTCCGATGTGTTCGCGTTGTGAAACATCGTGTAATTATAGGTTTTTGCTGTCATCGAGTCTGTTTTGTGCTCGTGCACTGTAATTGTACAGACTTTTGTCTTGTCATCATGTTTCTTGTATAAGAAGTTATATGTGGATTTAGTATAACGAGTTTTGGATTATTCTTGTTTTTGGAAAAACGAGCAGGATTTTACCCGTCGATGTAAAATGTTACTGCATCTGTTTTAAGTGAGGTTTCGGATGGGAGTTTTATATATCTGCGTGAGTGAGGTTATGTTCTGAGATTAATTTTCTAAGGTATGGAAGAAAATTACAGTCGCGGAAAAAGATTCGACGATAAATTTTGGAAATGGTTAAAGATAGACGTTCTTTCCGTAGGTTTTTTGTTTTTGTGATTTACGTTCGTCGCGACGCGCGAGAGCTGATTAAGTGACTTGTTATGGAAGAGTTGATAAAATCTTGTGATTTATCCTTAAGGCAAATTGATCCAATGGCTAGGGTTTAAGCTTGGACTTTTGACTTTGATTCAAGGGTGGATTGGCTATCAAGAGCCTTTGTCATAGTAAGGAGGTTTGGTGATTGTGGACTTAGAAAAATCACAAACTTCACTCCATTCTTTCTCTCTTCGCCATTTCACTCCATTTCAAGCTTTGGAGCTTAGAGGAAAGTTGTAGAGAATCACTTGCTTAAGGTAACCACTCTTTTCCTTTCCTTTTTGTTGGTTCAAACTCTTGGGGTTATGAGTTTTAGATTATGTGCATGAGATGGAATTGTTAGGAATTGATTCTTGTTTCATGAAGGTTGTTCATGAGGGTTTAGTAAGCATGCTAGGCTTTGTTATTGCAATCTTTCCATGAGTTTGTGAGAATCTCATGAGAAAAGTTAGGGTTTTGAAAGTGTAGTGTATTGATCAATAACATGTTGTTAAGTTGTAAGGTTTTGAAAAGAAACGTTGTTTTTGAACCTTTGGGCGAAAGGGAATGGCGTTGCATGGTTTCGTTTTAGAAAAACCGATGAAAAATATTTTGGTGTTTATGAAAATATTTACTAAGTGTTTTGTGTGGTGTTTTTGGTATTCCAAGTGGTTTAAAACTCTTGAGTTATGTGGCGTTGCTTTTGCCTTGAAAACATGTTTGAAAATGGTTACCGGTCGGTTGAGGCCGTAATAAAACTTGTGCTTGGGTTTGGTTTTGATTTTGGAATTGAAAACCAAATAACTTGCACTCGAAGCAACCAACATACTTTCGGAAATGTAATGCTTTGTTGTGAAAACGGTTGTTGGGAACCAATACTATGCGTATGTCATGTGTTGCGTGAAAAGTTGTTTTGGGTGGAAATTGAGTAAAACAAGTTTTGCTGTTGCTGTCATGAAGAAAACCAGTTTTGTGCTGGTGTGGTCGCCCAGCGACCAGATGGTAGCTCAGCGACCAGTTGGTCGCCAGCCTTCGCCCTGGGCGTGGAAGTTCTGACTTGCCATAGCCAGGTGGTCGCCCAGCGACCTCTAGCGACCCCTGGGACCTAAAATTTTGGATTCTGATGTCCTAACTTGGTTTTTAACTTTCTAATCCCTTTTTATTAATTTATGGAAGTGGTTGGGATTGGAAACGGGTTTTTCGGGTACTCGGAAAGTACGTAACTTATAACGCAAGAAAACGGCTATTTTGCATTTCAATTTATTTAAGACTTTTGACTTTTGTTTTGAGTCCTAAAAATAGTACAAATAACTCATGGTGGTTGATCAATACGGTAGTTTTTGGTATAGTATCCGAAAGAGTGAATTTTCCTTAGGAACCTTTAGGTTTTTGGGTTTAGTTTCAATACTATTGGTTGGAGAACAATGTATTGATGGTACGCTGCTTGTTTTAGGAAGCGCGTTGTGTTGTTTGGACGAGTTGTAGTAAACGGAAGCTTGCCGAGGTAAGGGCTCCACTTTATTTCTGTCTTTAAATGGTTACGACATGCTTTGTTTTGCTGTGTATGCAATTGTTGTGTGCTTTGGCATGTTTGTAATTATGTATTCTCGTGGATGAGAAGGTGTTTATATTCACATATGTTTTGTTACCTACGCTATTAGGTTATGTGAATGTTTGCATGAGCATATATGATTGCGTACGTCAGATGGGACTACGCGGGGATTTGTCTGTGTGACTATCCGGTATATGCCAAAAGAATATATGCCATGCATTTCATAGTTGCGTGCCTAGGTGTATGTCTGTGTGACTTTGCCTACGTACCGGGCGTTTGTCTGTGCGACTTCGCCAAATCCTACTGGATTTTTATTGAGTTGGTGGTTGTCTTGTGTGACTCACCCGGTGTTATCCCACCGTGATTGTTTTGGTACTGTCTTGTGTGACTCTACCTGGTGTTATCCCACCAATAGTAGGAGGTGTTATCCCACCAGAGACCTACGCCTTCTATAGAGAGGTTGAATTCCGGAATTAAATCATGCATGTGGCGAACCAGTGATCGGTTGTCACACCCATTGTAGAAGTCTGCATTAGGCTTGGTGATTTATTTATATAAACCCGTTGGTGGGAATTACTTTTGAGATTAAGAGCTTTCTCTTGTGTATGTGGAATTATTGTTATGTGTACAATCTTTCGCACCGGTTATATATATACATACTTGTATTTTGTGGTGACTCTTTCTTTCATTTGCGGGCTCATCCCACCCAGATGATGGGTTAGGTCGTGGTGACGACGGTGGCTGTTCCAGGCCCCAGTGAGATGTTGGAGCTTTAGCTTAGTTAGACTATGCGCCGGTGTGGGTTGTACACCGTGCTTTTTGGGTTTAGGCATAGGATTCTAACTTGTGTTGTTGTAAGTATTTGAATACTTAGACTTGGATTGTAATTATTCAGTAATACACTTTGCTTGTCGAAGCACCTTATGGTAATGAGTTCTTTTGTATATTTGAATGCCGGCTCATTTAAAATCTTTTATGCGTAACTCTGATGTGTACAAAAAAAAAAAATAATGCCTTTTCTGGCCTTTGAAAAACGGGTTGTTACACAATACGTTACATTTTATTGAATAATTGACGACGTTACATTTTATATTAAATACTAAAATAAAAAATATTTACATTATTATGTTACAAATTAATGTAATTTCATAGGTTATACGCAAATAAAATCAATACATTAAGCGTTTCTATATATTTTTTAATGCTCATAAACATATTTCGGTTACGTGTAATTTTCAATTATTATAATAAATATTTTTTATATCTATTTGAACGTTACATAACAATTTCGTCAGTTACATACAAATTATAATAAATTAAATAAATATTTTGTTATATTAGAGTTTTAGCTGATATTTGTTTATTTTTTTATTTCTTAAATTGTTTTTATTTACAGTAATTAAATTCATATTTTGTCATATGTTATTTAGATGTGAAATAAAAAATGTGTCGGATACATGCAAGTCATAATTAATAAAATTAACGTTTTGATATATTAAAGTTTTAACAGTTATATTATAAAAAATAATTAATTATTAATAAGAAATGTCGCAATATTTTATTAATTGTCATAAAATCATGTTTAATTTTGTGTTTCTATAACTCACTATAAATATAAGTCATTGCCACAACAAAATCCACAAATTCATTTCATTTTCATCCATATTAAAAAATTTGTATTGTTTTGTTTCTCTCATTTTTGTCTGAAAGCAATGTCACATATGAACGATTTTATTATTGACATATCATTAGGAAAACAATCATTGATATTGGTTGTAAGAGTTGTGCGTTTATGATGATTTATTATTTGTTATGTAGGGAGATTGGATTGGAGTTTTTGTGCGAAGAACATTGATCTGCAAGTTCAAAGACCAACTTCAAGGGGTATGGATTACAAGATATCTTCATTAGATGTTGGTTCTATTGATATTTGTAATTCTATTATATAACAATATTCTATGTTAATTGTATTTATATATTTCATACTTCACACTCGAAAGAAAAAATAAAAAAATTTCATATTTTGTGTGTGTGTGTGTGTGTAACTTGACCTAATATATGTGTCAATTTAAGTTTATGATGATAGTGTGTAAAAAAAAAACCCAGAAGGTTGTGAAAGGGGACGAAGTTATTGACTTGAAGTGTATCTCCACTATTTTCTGTTAAAAATAGAATGTTTTCTTTAGAAGAGGCATGAGTAGCATCCACTGAAAATGTCCAAATGGACAAAAAAATTATTAAAATAAAGAAATAGTTGTTGAACATAAATATGTTTCTTTTGAGTTTTTGCTTAATGTTTCTTCATTGAAATTTCAATTTATTATAAATTTATGTTTTCAAATATTATTCTTTATGAGATTATGTGTCAAATTACCTATATTATTGTTTCTATAAATTTTTTGGGTTGATTGCATCTAAATTTTGCAAAGATATGAGTCAAAGAGACAACAATATGGCGGATGAAAGATGAAGAAAATGTAATGAGAAGAGGAAGAAGAAATTAGCGATTTTGACAATTATAATTTTTATTTAGATTTAGTCCTTCAATTTAAATAATCAGTTGAACTGGTGGTCAATAGCCATGTCACTATGTGACACGCGTGTCTATGATTGCTACCTTCAATTTTTTAATGATGACTAACGTCAGAGACCAAAATCAAATTAAATAATTTCAATCTTTCAATGGTTATTTCCTACAAAAAAAAAATATAGATAGACGAAAACTAAAAAAACGGAAACTTATAGGGAAGAACTGCCTATTTAAGCCTAAAATGTTTGACAAATTTTATGTTATATTAAAATGGTATCATATTTTTTTAATTGATCAGTTTATTCTTAAAATAAAATTGTGGGTAATGGATGCGAATATGAGTACTCTGATACCTCAAAAGTTCATGTACAGGTACGAGTATAAATATTGTTACCCACACATGTGTAAGTTATAACACAAACTTATTTAAAATTGAAAGGAACAAACTCTATAAAAATATCGATTTTGTGACAAAAAATGATCAGAATAACAAAAACATTGAAATTCAGTTCATAAGTTAACTTTCATTTTTTATTCTTCTTCAATTGTTGGACAAAATTAAAGTTATCAAAACGGACTATCCGGCATTCAATGGGCTGACCCAGTTGGGCTACGAGCCCTATCAGATCGGGCCAACAAATCTATTTTTAAATACGGGTTTTTTCAAGGAATGGTAAAAAACTCTAAAAATATTTGTGCTAATATTTTAAGGCCCAAACCCTATATTTATTTGTGCTCGGCGGACCAGTGCATACGGGCTAACTCATTTTGACAACTTTAGAGCTGTTAAAACGGGCCGAGCCAAAAAGCCCATATTTAAATTCAGACCTTTTCAGGTTGGGCTAAACCCTTAACAAATCTGGGCTAATATTTTAAGTTCTAATCCCTAAATTTATTCCGGATTTACAGGCTGGTCTATATGAGCTAGCCCATTTTGATAGCTCTAAAATTGTAACTCGAAAAGAGTTAATGTCGTTAATGCTTTAACATGACAATAAAAAAAATCATCAAAACAACAAAAATACTAAAACATTCACTACCATCTTAGAAACATTATATTCAAACATTTAAAAACAAATAAAAACTATTACTTACTTATGACTGAAAAACAGATAACATAAATAGCTAGATTACAAAGAGATAGAACTATGTAAAAGTTCACAATTTGCGAACTGATCCAATGACCACAATAATTTTAGTTTAGAGTTAAATATATTTTATGTTCCATAAAATATATCAACTTTTATTTTTAGTCCTTCTATAAATTTCCTTTGAACTTTGGTTCCACTAAATGTTATGTTTTAAATTTTAATCCGTTCTTTTTTTTATCGAGTTCATATTGCATGCTCAAAGCGACTTTAAATGAATCTAAAGAGTTGTTTTTTTCTCAAGAATGACAAGTGGACTCATATACAATAGGTCTCCGCAAAAAATAAACACATACATTGGTAATTATCCGCAATAATGAACGGGTATGGGTACTTTAGTACCCACCTCTCCCCCATACTCGCATATTATATATATTTACATTTTTTATTTATATTATTATATAAAAATATAAGTATATCAATTTTAAAAAATATAACACTACTAAACTTTTACAAATTTGCAATTAAAAAATGTGTATTTAGAACATAATGAATATATCAACAAAGATATATATGAACATTAGTATGATTAATAATAATTTTTTCTATAATTTTCAAAAGTCAACAATATTTTTTTTTTTTTATAAAAAAATTAATAATATTAAAACGATATCTTATTTTTTAATTGATCAATTTATTCTTAATAAAGTAAAAGGTAATGAGTGCGAGTATGGGTACTATGATACTCAATGGTACGTGTATGATACGAGTAAAAATATTGTTATGCACGCGGATATGAGTCAGGATCTATGAAGCATGTACACTCCTCAGATTAGTTGTGTTCTGTGTCGGACACCAACACTTATGATTACATTTAATTATATTATTTTTTCAAATTATAATTGATGTTAATTTGTTAGTATCTATGTCGTGTCTAAGATCCATATGTATATTCGTGCTTGGCACGGGATGCATTCTAGTTACTTTAAGGGGACAATATCAAATGTTTTCATATGAACATTATTGTTACAACTGAAAATCGTTACCTATTAGATTTTAGGGAACAATTATAGGGTGATGTGAAAATATAATTAGTAACTGGCAAAAAGCATCCCCTATCTTAAATTTAGAAAAAATTTACACACGTTTAAAAAAGTGTTGCTAGAAGCAATAAATGCGGTAGTGTCAATGCATAGACTTTACATTTTTCCAAAAAACTTTACCATTCAAAGTTTTTAAAGAATACTCCGAAGACACTCATTAATATTTTCTTAATAATAATTAAAATAACAGTGGTAACTCATTGATTGGGCATGATTCGGAGGAAGATGCCATTGCTGGAGGATATTACCAATGATGATTCGGAGGGGTGATCATATCCCAACAACATAAATGGTGATGTACAGAATCTTATTCTGCAACAACCCATCATAAAAAATAAACATAATAGACCAAATTGAAACTTTTAAAATATAAGACCAATTAGAAATCTAAAAAATAAACATAAGAGACCAAATGTTGAGATCAAAACTTATTTAATATTTAAAAAAAATTAATTCTAATAATAAAGGATAAACTTAACTTATTGATCTATCAAAGAGACATTTATAAAGTTTTTTGTTTTAAAAACAACATTTATTAAGTGTTCTAAAGGGGCAAACAAAAAACATTGGTAAACTTAATATCTAAAAATATTTAATTAGTTTTAACATTTGATGAACCTTATACACTATAAATTGATGACATCATATTCTATTTGTTACGCAAGAATAGAAAAGAAATATGTCTAAAATTCTTATATTAGGTTTCGCTATAGTTATTTTCCTATTTTTTATTACAGAGGTGCTTGTCAATGCCGGCTATTATGAATGCCTACTCATTGCAACATTAAACAAATGTACAACCCCTAAAGATTGTGAGGAAGTATTTCTACCACCCAACATGATTGTTAGTGTATGCAAAGATGGCTTTTGTCAAACCCGATGTGACCCAAGCACGGTTAGAAATTCATTTTTTTTTAAATTTAATGGACACTTGTAATATATAAATATATATATTACTCCCGCCGTTCCTTTTTATTTGTTGTTTTAGAAAAGCAAATTTGTTTCAAATTATTTGTTGTTTTGATAATTTGAGGTTACGTGTTGTCTATTATACCCTCCTTCATAATTTTTTTTTATTGACTTAGATTTTATATAATTTTTTTTCATATAATTTTTTATTGTAACTTTTTTTTTTTACTAAACTTCTTCATATAATTTTTTGTGATGGTTTTAATTTTTTGGAAACAGAAAGTGTGTGCAAAAAAATAGGAATTTTTTGGTGGATTAAAATTATAGTATAATATATCCCAAAAAAGGGTATAATAGGAAAATAAAATACAAAAATACACTTTCTTAATTTGACCTATTTTTTCTCAAACAACAAATAAAAAGGAACGGAGGGAGTATTATTTTACGCTTAAAAAAAAAAGTAACCACAATTCCAAATTATTAGCACAATTGATTAATAAAATCACCAAATTAATAGAGATGATTTGTTATCTATTATCTATTACTATTATATATACCAATATATAATCTATTACTATATATAAAAAATATTCTATTACTATCTATTACTATATATAAAAAGGATACAAATTTTTGGGATGTTTTTTTCATTATTCCTATTTTACCATTAAAAAAAACTATCAAAAAAAAAAATATTCACAATTCCAAATTATTAGCACAGTTGATTAATAAAATCACCAAATTAATAGAGATAATTTGTTATCTATTATCTATTACTATTATCTATACCAATATATAATCTATTACTCCTTCCGTTTCTTTTTAAATATCCATTTTGAATAGTAACGCCAAATTTAAAAAAAGATTTAGTTTTTCAAATATATAACATTAATTAGTTTTACTGAAAAAGATATGAGTAATTAACAAAGGGTATAATTGACAAATTGTATTCTTAAAACACTATATGGACAGTTAAATAGGAACGCTAAATTCGATGTTTTTGGACACGTAAAAAGAAACGGAGGGAGTACTATATATATAAAGGATTATATTACTATCTATTACTATATATAAAAATGATACAAATTTTTGGGATGACTTATTGACTTTTTCATTATTCCTATTTTACTCTTAAAAAAAACTAACCACAATTTCAAATTATTAGCACAATTGATTAATAAAATCACAAAATTAATAGAGATGATTTGTTATCTATTACTCCCTCCGTTTCTTTTTAAGTGTCCAAAAACATCGAATTTAGCGTTCCTATTTAAGTGTAAAAACATCGAATTTAGCGTTCCTATTTAAGTGGCCAAAACAACAAAGATATTCTAATTTTTTACGGAAATGGAAACCGTAAAAATTTCTAACAGCGGGTACAATTTCTACTCTTTTTTCAAAAAAATGGAGAAAACCAAAATTTGAATTTCTGATTCCACAGGAACGTTCTCATATATAAAAGAGGGATAAGAACCAAAAGTCTGTGCCTTTCCAGCGCACGAGCACAAAACAAGCTCCAACTCAGCAAAATGTTGTTATTACAACAATATTCATAAACCTCTTAACCAAAAACCCTAAAATTCTTAGTCAACACTAACATTCCTTACACAAACTGTACAGTGGAATTTTGAGTCTTACAATTACCACTTTTCACAAAATAGAAAATAAAAACTTGAGAGAGAGTTTACGTGAGAATCAAAGGGAAGGAGAAGTTCACCAAGGTTCATCACTAACTTTGGAATTCACTGCAATGCAAATCATAGGTAAGAGGGGTTTTAACCACTCACTTAATAACTCTAAATGTAGGTAGTACTAGGAAATAGCTTTTATTCTTTTTCTTACTCTACTGCGCCAAGTTATTGTTGTTGTTGTTGTTGAATTTTTATTTGTTCCTTATGATTGGTCTTTATATTTCCGTTACTGATTTCTGTAAGCCTGGTTACCAAAGTATTCCTACATGTGGTCTTGAGTGCTGGTGGTGTGGTAACTAATTAAGTTTCTTTTTAAAACAAAAGAGAGAACTATAACTTACGGATTTGGGGTCGACAATTAAAAGATGAAGTTACTATAATGATTCAAGGATTCTAACTAGTTCAATATTAATTCTGGGAAGTTTATATGCCTGCTGGAATGGATTTAGGAATCGTTCCCTTGAAGCTTTACCATGAACCGCGAGTTAAAGTTCAAACCTTTGTGAAATCTCCAATTCTTTTTCGATTGCCAATTTTAAAAACTATAGCCGGGTATCCTTCTAGAATCGAACGATGATTAAAACGGTATAAAATTCGTCGTCTCACGTCGAGCGGTTTGAGAAAACGAGTGGGTCAGAAAACCGGGTCGGTCGACCTAGTTGCAGAAAAACGGGTAAATAAGGAGTGGTTCGGCTAGCTGCGACGCCCAGTTGCACCTGCCGCGCGTGGGGGCGCGTGCGGGTCCTAAATGATCCCATTTTTTTTTAGAAAAACCATAAATTAAGTTCTGGGAATTTTGGTACCTCTTTTGAAATTTTTGGACACCTGTAGCTATTTTTAGTTAATTATTTAAGATTAAAAGGGTGATTAAATATATTAAAACTTCACAAAACTTTCCCAAAATTTTATACAGAGGATTATGAATAATTTACTACCCTCTGATGTGTTTCACTTCCCTGGGTTTAGACTCTAACAAGTAGTTGAATTTATTCCCCCGTTTGTTTAATTAAAATTTGTATGTTTTGTCGGTGAACTAAATCAATTTAATTTGAATCAAGGTAGGGCTGGAGGGGTATACTAAATTGTTGTTTTGAGAGTTGTGAGTAACTAATTGAAGCCTAAATGTTTTAATTGTTGTACCGGTGGGTATTGCCTATAGTCGTTGCGTGTTGGTGTTGTTGCGGTGTTGTTAATAACTATTGGTTGCATGCTGTTGATTACTTGGTGTTGTTGAATTGTCGTTTGATTGAGTTTTAGGTGTTGTCTAAGTAGGATCATGCATTCACTCATGTGTCAGTCCCAGTGTTGATAATTCGGTGTTGACTCGGTGTTGATTTGGTACCACATGCATGTAGGGAGTCTATAGGTCGCATTGCATCCTTAGTTTGGTTGAGTTGAATTTTAATTATTCTATTGAATTGATATGTTTCATATTTATACTTGATTATGTGTTTCACCGTCCACAGAGGACAATGCATTATTTATTACGTCGTTATATTTTGGCTATTGTTTTGCACTATTGAATTCAGTTGTTTATGTGATGTTGTTACTCACCCCTTCTGGTTTGACCCTACGATGTGCAATCGTAGATTTTCAGGTAAACGACCAGCATTAGCTTCGAGTTATGGAGACGGCTTAGGAGCCGTCTACTTTCTTTGCTTTCAATAAAGAGTCGCTCTGAATAGGATAATGGAGGGAAACTCATATTTAATATTTTGCATTAATACTTTTGAGAAATTGAACCTTGTCGTTTGTTTCGTTTGTTTCAATTTAAAATTTAAGACTTATAACGGTTTTGTTTTATATTTCTATATTCCGCTACTTTATAAATTCGTACGGTAAACGTTGAAGTAGAATAACACTCGTCTAAAGGTAAAATAAATCAATTTTTATCAAATAAAATTAAGGGAATTAGAGGGTGTTACAGGTGCCGTGAAGAACCTAATCCAGACCGTGTAAAAAGTAAAGCAACTGATATCATAATCTTAGGTGTGACATCTTAATTATTTTTTTTTGCAAAAAGTACAATCAAAATATTCAATGAAATCTGATCTAACGAAAGAGTATAATGTCATACGGTGTGAAAAACTAAACAAAGTTAGTGTAAAAAGTAAAATAATTGATACCACGAACTTAGAACTTGTATCTTAATTATTTTTATAAAAGGTTAAATTAAAATATTGAAATAAATTTGATCTAACGAAATAGGATAATCTCTTATAGTGTAAAGAACTAAATCATATCTATATAAAAAGTAATGCAATTGAAACTATAATCTTAAGCCCTGCATCTTAATTATTTTCGTAAAAAGTTTAATTAAAATATCAAGAGGGATTTAATCTAATAGAATATAGTAATTTCTTATGGCGTGAAGGACTAAATAAAGCCCGTGTAAAAAGTTAAACAATTTGGATCACAACCTTAAGCCAAAGCTATAATTGTTTTTGTAAAATGTTAAATTAAAATATCCAAAAAGATCTGATCTAATAGAAGAGCTATAACGGCATAAAGAACTAAATCAAACTCGTGTAAAAAGTAAAGCAATTGAGGTAATAATTTCATGTCTGACAACTTAATTATTTTTGTAATCAATTCAATTAAAATATTCAAATAAATTTATTCTAACGGAATATCATAACCTCTTACGTTGTGAAAAAGTCAATCAAGTCCATGTAAAAAATAAAGCAATTGATACCATAATCAAAAGCATCGCGTCTAAATTATTTTTGTAAAAGGTTCAATTAAAAAGTAAAGCAATTGAGACTTTAAGCCTCAAATCTTAATTATTTTTGTAAAAAGATCAATAAAAATATCAAAACTTTTGATCCAAAATAAGTGGGTAATCTCTTACGGGTGTCTAAAAATAAATCAAGTTTGTATAATCTTGGCCTTGCGTCTTAATTATTTTTGTAAAATAAGTTCAATTAAAACTTCAAAAAGGATTTGATCTAATAATTTCTTATTATATGAAGAACTCAATCAAGTCCATGTTAAAAGTAAATCAATTTGGAGAAAAACTTTAAACCTCATATCTTAATTTTTCTTTTTTAATGTTCAATTAAAATATCCAAAGAAATATGAACTAATGAAAGACTAAATCTATCCCGTATAAAAAGTTAAGCAATTGAGATTATAACATTAGGTCTAACAAATAATGGTAATCTCTTACGGTGTGAAGAACTAAATCAAGTTCATGTAAAAAGTAAAGCAAATAGAGACTGTAATCTTATGTCTCGCATTACACTACTAGAAATATCATGTTCTCCTGCGGATTTGGACAAAAAATTCGCAGGATAACGTTTACTGCAGCATTTCCTGCGGATTTAGGTTCCCAGTTAAAACCTACCTAGGTAATTATTTCCCGCAGTTTAAGGAATCCGCATAAAAGTTTCCTACCTAGGTTCCCAGTTGCAAATATTCTGCAGTAATAACTGCAGAAAATTCCTCAGAAAACGTCACAGTAAATCCGCAGGAGATGATTTTTTTACATATTATTTTCTTTTCTGGTATATATCAATTTTTTGCTTTTATAAAATACCAAAATTCTTATTAAAAAACTTTTTTACCCAAAAACATTTTAACTTGTTGAATAATTCTATACGTAACTTGTTAATTTACACAATTTTTTTTTCAAAGTTTATTGGAATGAATCTATTGAAAGAACAACATAGTTGATATAACATTTACAAACACACAAAATATACAACAAAAGTATATACATACTACAACAAAATTACAAATAAAAATACAAAGCAGTAGCTTAAATTAGTCTAATCTCAGTAAGTAGGGCTGTGACGGTATGTCTCATTGATCTTTCTTATACACACTCAGTTCTTGTACTTTCTCTACAAAATCAAATAAACAAAAAAAATGTCAAGACATGGTCTGTAACAACCCTACTTCTAAATTGTCGAACTAATTTTAATTAGAGTTGTCTAATAAAATTGGAACTATTTTTAGAAGATTATTAGTAGTACTTAATTAATTAAACTAGTGATATAAGTAGATTAATTAAGTCTAAGAGAATTCAAACTCCCTCCCTCCCTCACGTGATCTCTCCCACTCCTCCATGAGTCATCCTTCCACTCAAGTTTCTCACTTCCATCTTAGCTCAACACCTCACCATTAAGCCATGACTCATACTTCCACTTAGATAACTTTCCCTCACATGCAACAAGCCTTACATTTCACACCTAGGCTACAGAAAATTCAGTAAGCCATCTTCATCTCTCCCTCCTTCCCACGCCATTTTCAAAACATCAAACAATGACACAAGAGTTGTCTTTTTCCCTCACATGCAATCCCCCTAAACTCAAGAGTTTGTCACTTTCTCCAACCTCTATACTATGCTTCTGAGACCTTATCACATGAGACTGAATCAAACACTGAGGCATCAGAAAATCATCACTTCACTATCTACCTCAAGCCTCACATGCCACTACACAACAACCATTTCATTCACACCATCTCTTGAGCCAATCCATTTGCATGCAAGGCTGCTACTGAGGCAAATCATGTTGCTTAACCCTCTGAGAAACCTCCTATAAATATCCCATTACTCCAAGCAATCTCAGCATCAAAACTCAAATTCAAGCTTTGAGCTCAAAGTATCAAATTTTTCAATTTCTGGTCTGGGGTTCGTGGGGCAAGCTGGGAAGTTCAGTAGCTGTTAGAAAGCTCATAATCAAGTTCAGAGCTTCATTTCCAGGTGGGTTCTTAGGCTAGTTTAGTTAGATTTCCCAAATTCAAACTTTTGCATGTTAACTTAGGAAAATTAGGAATTTGTTGTGTGAGGGAAATTAACTCCCAAATTTTCCTCCATTCTATCTTATATTATATGCTTTGTGTTTCTGCACTATCTTAAATGAGGAATGTAGGTGAAACTATGGTAAATTGTTGATTTTCGTAAAACAGGGGCATCTCTGCTTGAACTCGCCACAGCGAGTTGCTGGCGAGCTTCATGGCGAGCTGGAGGATTCTGGGCTGATGAACTTCGCCACGGCGAGCATATGCTCGCCAGGCGAGTTGTTTAGGTCAGGGTCCGTGACTCGCCATGGCGCGTTGGGAACTCGCCGTAGCGAGCTAGTACAGAGTAGACCATTAATCTCGCCATGGCGAGCAGGTAACTCGCCAGGCGAGCTTACACAGAACAGCCTGTAACTTTTGATTTTTAAACAGTTTTAATCGCTCGTTTTATTTCCTCATCTGAGATAGATAAATTGCAGAAATGTAACTGGTATAATGTTAAATAGAATGTTAATCACAGATGATCTTAGGGTATAACCTAGACTTAATTAAGTTTGTATGTTCCCCGGGATTTGGAAATTCATGGTAGTAATAACTCAATTTAGTATCAGTCAGTTAAGAGCGAATTATATCGCACTATGGACTCCCAATGGGATAATCCATTAGGTTATGACTATGTGAGCTTCATGCCGTGACCGAATCGGTTGACGGATATGGCAGGCCTCTGAGACCTGCTCACCTCAGAGTGTCCTAGTGTTAAAATGAATAAGATATGCTTTGTGTTACACCTTTATTTATGCTTATGATTTATGATAACATGTTAGTATGTATGACTGATTAGGATTCCCCGGTGTAGTCACCTTAGGAGGGTAGTAGGACTCACTGAGGCTTAGTAGTCTTACCCCACTCCAAATCATTTTTTTTAGATAAGCAGGTTGGCTAAGGTATGCAGTTGGTGTGCTCGTGGCTCTTGCTTGAGGATTGCATCTTTTTCATGCTTTTCTAATTCCCTTTGTTATCGTTTGCTGCGAATAAATTCTGTCGTTTTGTTGTATTCGCGTTCCTGCTTCCGTTGTTTTATCTATCTTGTTGTACTTAGCACCTGCGTGTGCTTTAATTTCCCAGTTGTAATAATAATGTACTTGTTATCAATAATAATATTCCACTGATATTCTAGACATTTATGTGGGGTGTTATAATTGGTATCAGAGCAGGTCGATTCAGATCGTGCCAGAGTTCATTAGTATTACTAATCCGAATCCCAGTATTTGTCCGGATTTCTAACATCTGTTCTAGGTGTCATGTCATCTTAAGCCTAGCTAACTTGACTTGATGTTGGCAGTTAGAGCACTATGTCAGGAGCAAGACGAGGACCTGGAAGGCCTAGAAGGAACGTTGCTGATGATGATGATGAACCTGAGATGTACGGAGATGCTAATGCGAACATGTGGGCTGAAATGATGCATCAGCAGCAGCAGTTCCAAGCTCAGCAGGCCCAGCAGCATCAAGAATTCATGAATATGTTTCAACAGCATATGAACAATCCTCCCCCTCAGCAGCAAGGATCTAGCGCTGCATTCCGAGAGTTCTGCCGAATGAGTCCGCCGGAGTTCTACGGAGAATACAATCCAGCGAAAGCCAGGGAATGGATTCAGCGAATGAGCGGAATCCTTGAATCCATGGATTGCACTGAAGTTGACAAAGTAACATTCGTCTCCCGCTTCTTTAGGGGCGACGCGTGTCACTGGTGGGATGGAACCAAGGCGTATATGGAGGCCAGTCAGATGGAGGTGAATTGGGAAAATTTCCGACGTCTCTTCGTTGGACATTATATCCCAGAGAGCTACCAATTCCAGATGGAACGTGAACTGACGGAGCTAAAGCAGGGAAGTATGTCAGTAGCGGAGTATACCATGAAGTTTAATGAGCTGGTCAGATATGTGATGGATGGGAATGATGCTCCCAGTGAATCATGGAAGATGAAGAAGTATAGGTTCGGGCTGAGAGCTGACATAGCCCACGATGTCTCTATGCAGCATATCACTACCTTTGGTGATTTGGTGCAAAAGAGCTATCATGCTGAAGCTGATCTGGGTAACATACACAAGGAGCGTAGTGAAGCTTTTCAGAAGAAGAAGGATTCTGGAAAGTTCAACCTGCAAGTGAGAACCAAGGGCACCACAAGCAAAGGGAAAAATAGCTATTCCCAGCGCTCACCGAGAAACTGTGCTGAATGTGGTTTCCCTCACAGTGGAGAATGCATGAAGGGGAAGAACATGTGCTACTATTGTAAGCAACCTGGCCATTACAAGCACGAGTGCCCCAAGCTGAGGAGACAGGGCGATTCCAGCGGCGCTTCCAAAAGCAAAGGTCGGGTATTTTCACTTGATGGTGAGAAAGTCAAATCAAATAATGCTTTGATTATGGAAGTATGCATGTTAGGACAGTCTGAAGTGTTAATTTTGTTTGATTGTGGAGCTACTAATTTCTTTATAGCCGTTGACTGTGTTCAGCGACTACAACTACCCTCTGTGCCTTTAATTCCCCCTATGACTGTGGCTGTTGCCACAGGAGGCAAGGTTACTTCTAAACGTGTCTGTCAGGATTGTCCTGTTCTTGTGGGCGGTAAAGTCTACAACATAGATTTGATCTGTCTACCCTTGAAAGATATTGATGTGGTCCTAGGCATGGATTGGCTATCTGCCAATACTGTGTACATTGGATGTGCTGAAAAGAATCTCTTCATTCCAACCGAAACGTCACCAGAAAGTAGAGCTCTTACCGCTTTACTCCAGAATACTCATCAGATGATCCAGTACTTAGGTGCCGGTACTAAGTGTTTTAGTGTCTTGTTCACCTTTGATCCGGAGCCCAGTTTGTGTCCTAGTGATATTCCAGTTGTTAGTGAGTTTTTAGACGTCTTTCCAGATGACATCATGAATTTACCTCCCGAAAGGGAAGTGGAGTTTTCCATCGATCTAGTTCCTGGTTCCCAGCCAATCTCAGTTGCCCCGTATAGGATGTCTCCCTTAGAGCTTCATGAACTGAAATCTCAGCTTGAAGAGTTACTTCAAAAACACTTTATCAGACCCAGTGTCTCACCTTGGGGAGCACCGGTGTTACTCGTGAAGAAGAAAGATGGTACGATGCGTCTGTGCATTGATTATCGTCAACTCAACAAGGTCACAATTAAGAACAAGTATCCCTTACCAAGGATTGATGACCTTTTGGATCAACTCAGAGGTGCTACTGTCTTTTCCAAGATTGACCTTCGTTCCGGTTATCATCAGATCCGTATCAAGTCCTCGGATGTTTCCAAGACAGCATTCAGGACTCGCTATGGACATTATGAATTCTTGGTCATGCCGTTCGGTCTGACTAATGCTCCAGCTATTTTTATGGACTACATGAATCGGATTTTCCAGCCGTACCTTGATCAGTTTGTTGTTATCTTCATTGATGACATTCTGATCTATTCTAAAGATTCACAGGAGCATGCGGAGCACCTGAAAATCGTGTTGAGCATTCTTAGAGAGAAACAACTGTATGCCAAGTTCAGTAAGTGCGAATTTTGGCTATCTGAAGTTAAATTCTTGGGTCATGTCATATCGCAGGGCGGTGTGTCTGTTGATCCATCCAAGGTAGAAGCAGTGTTGAATTGGGAACGACCCAGAAGTGTTACCGAAGTCAGGAGCTTCCTCGGTTTGGCAGGTTACTACCGGAGATTCATCCTAGGATTTTCGGAGATTGCCTTACCATTAACTCGTCTAACCAAAAAGGAAGCAACCTTTGATTGGGATGCTGCTTGTGAATGGAGTTTCAGAACCTTAAAGGAAAAGCTAACCACAGCGCCAGTGTTAGTAATCCCTGACCCAACCCGCAAGTACGTGGTGTACTGTGATGCGTCCAATAAAGGACTTGGATGTGTATTGATGCAAGATGGAGCAGTTGTAGCTTATGCATCCAGGCAGCTAAAACCTCATGAGCAGAATTACCCTACCCATGATCTGGAGTTAGCAGCCATTATCTTTGCACTCAAAATCTGGAGACATCATCTGTATGGAGTGCAGTTTGATCTGTTCAGCGATCACAAGAGCCTGAAGTACTTGTTTGATCAAAAGGAGTTGAATATGAGGCAGCGGCGTTGGATGGAGTACCTCAAAGATTTTGATTTCAATCTCAACTACCATCCAGGAAAGGCTAACGTGGTGGCAGATGCCTTGAGCAGAAAGACATTGTATGCGTCAGAGTTGTTGATGCAACAGTGCGATCTGTATGAAAAGTTTAGAGATCTCAATCTGAATGTGATATATCGTAAGAGCGGTATTCGCATTAACAGAATCGAAGTGTCCTGTGAGTTACGCCCAAGTATTGTGCAGGCTCAGCAGGATGATGTAGAGTTACAGAAGAGGGTGAACCATCCGGAGTTCTCAGTAGCCACGGACGGTGCTATTCTCTATGAAGGCAGACTTTGTGTACCTCAGAATGATGAGTTGAAGCGGTTGATTCTAGAAGAGGCACACAAGAGTGGATTTTCAATTCACCCTGGATCCACCAAGATGTATCATGATTTGAAGGAGAACTACTGGTGGCCTAACATGAAGGCAGAGATTGCTGAATTCGTGTCCAGGTGTTTTGTCTGTCAACAGGTGAAGATTGAACATCAGAAACCTGGAGGACCGTTGCAGCCTTTAGAAATTCCTGAGTGGAAATGGGAACATATCACTATGGATTTTGTAGGAGGACTGCCACGTAACCAGAGAGGTCAAGATTCGATCTGGGTAATCGTGGACAGGTTGACTAAATCAGCTCATTTCATCCCAGTGAAATCCACCTACAAGGCCCCGCAATATGCAGCCATCTTCATGGAGCAGATTGTAAGGCTGCATGGTGTACCTTTGAGCATCGTGTCGGATAGAGACCCGATTTTCACTTCAAGGTTTTGGAAAGCATTTCAGAATGCGATGGGGACTCGGCTAAAGATGAGTACATCGCATCATCCTCAGACTGATGGTCAGTCAGAAAGGACTATTCAGACCCTTGAGGATATGCTTCGAGCTTGTGTATTAGAAGATGGTGGTTCGTGGAGTAATCACTTACACCTAATAGAGTTTGCCTACAATAACAGTTACCATGCCAGTATCGGCATGGCACCTTATGAAGCTTTGTATGGCAGGAAGTGTAGGACCCCGTTGTGTTGGACAGAAGTTGGTGATCGTAGTTTCTTGGGACCAGATATTGTCCAAGAGACCACGTTAAAGATCAAGTCCATCCGTGATAAGCTGAAAGTTGCTCAGAGTCGGCAGAAGAGTTATGCCGACAGGAGAAGAAGGTTTTTGGAATTTCAGGAAGGTGATCATGTGTTCTTGAGAGTTACTCCTAAGTTGGGTTTACGAGGTGTATTCAAAACTAAGAAGCTCTGTCCAAGATTCATTGGACCTTATCAGATTCTTCGACGCGTCGGTCCTGTAGCCTATCAGTTAGCTCTTCCTCCATCTATGTCAGGGTTACACGACGTGTTTCATGTGTCTCAGTTACGGAAGTATATTCCTGATCCTTATCAGCCAGTGGAACTTGAACAAATCGATCTCCAGCCAGATCTAACTTATCAGCCGGATCCTGTTCGGATTGTTGAACGTGATGCCAAAATACTTCGAAACAAGAGGATTCCTATTGTTAAAGTTGAATGGGCTCAGTCTCCTGACGGTGAATTCACGTGGGAACTGGAGTCAGACATGCGGAAGAGTTATCCTTACCTGTTTTCGAGGTAATTTCTAATTTCGAGGACGAAATTTCTTTAAGGGGGGTAGGTTGTAACAACCCTACTTCTAAATTGTCGAACTAATTTTAATTAGAGTTGTCTAATAAAATTGGAACTATTTTTAGAAGATTATTAGTAGTACTTAATTAATTAAACTAGTGATATAAGTAGATTAATTAAGTCTAAGAGAATTCAAACTCCCTCCCTCCCTCACGTGATCTCTCCCACTCCTCCATGAGTCATCCTTCCACTCAAGTTTCTCACTTCCATCTTAGCTCAACACCTCACCATTAAGCCATGACTCATACTTCCACTTAGATAACTTTCCCTCACATGCAACAAGCCTTACATTTCACACCTAGGCTACAGAAAATTCAGTAAGCCATCTTCATCTCTCCCTCCTTCCCACGCCATTTTCAAAACATCAAACAATGACACAAGAGTTGTCTTTTTCCCTCACATGCAATCCCCCTAAACTCAAGAGTTTGTCACTTTCTCCAACCTCTATACTATGCTTCTGAGACCTTATCACATGAGACTGAATCAAACACTGAGGCATCAGAAAATCATCACTTCACTATCTACCTCAAGCCTCACATGCCACTACACAACAACCATTTCATTCACACCATCTCTTGAGCCAATCCATTTGCATGCAAGGCTGCTACTGAGGCAAATCATGTTGCTTAACCCTCTGAGAAACCTCCTATAAATATCCCATTACTCCAAGCAATCTCAGCATCAAAACTCAAATTCAAGCTTTGAGCTCAAAGTATCAAATTTTTCAATTTCTGGTCTGGGGTTCGTGGGGCAAGCTGGGAAGTTCAGTAGCTGTTAGAAAGCTCATAATCAAGTTCAGAGCTTCATTTCCAGGTGGGTTCTTAGGCTAGTTTAGTTAGATTTCCCAAATTCAAACTTTTGCAAGTTAACTTAGGAAAATTAGGAATTTGTTGTGTGAGGGAAATTAACTCCCAAATTTTCCTCCATTCTATCTTATATTATATGCTTTGTGTTTCTGCACTATCTTAAATGAGGAATGTAGGTGAAACTATGGTAAATTGTTGACTTTCGTAAAACAGGGGCATCTCTGCTTGAACTCGCCACAGCGAGTTGCTGGCGAGCTTCATGGCGAGCTGGAGGATTCTGGGCTGATGAACTTCGCCACGGCGAGCATATGCTCGCCAGGCGAGTTGTTTAGGTCAGGGTCCGTGACTCGCCATGGCGCGTTGGGAACTCGCCGTAGCGAGCTAGTACAGAGTAGACCATTAATCTCGCCATGGCGAGCAGGTAACTCGCCAGGCGAGCTTACACAGAACAGCCTGTAACTTTTGATTTTTAAACAGTTTTAATCGCTCGTTTTATTTCCTCATCTGAGATAGATAAATTGCAGAAATGTAACTGGTATAATGTTAAATAGAATGTTAATCACAGATGATCTTAGGGTATAACCTAGACTTAATTAAGTTTGTATGTTCCCCGGGATTTGGAAATTCATGGTAGTAATAACTCAATTTAGTATCAGTCAGTTAAGAGCGAATTATATCGCACTATGGACTCCCAATGGGATAATCCATTAGGTTATGACTATGTGAGCTTCATGCCGTGACCGAATCGGTTGACGGATATGGCAGGCCTCTGAGACCTGCTCACCTCAGAGTGTCCTAGTGTTAAAATGAATAAGATATGCTTTGTGTTACACCTTTATTTATGCTTATGATTTATGATAACATGTTAGTATGTATGACTGATTAGGATTCCCCGGTGTAGTCACCTTAGGAGGGTAGTAGGACTCACTGAGGCTTAGTAGTCTCACCCCACTCCAAATCATTTTTTTCAGATAAGCAGGTTGGCTAAGGTATGCAGTTGGTGTGCTCGTGGCTCTTGCTTGAGGATTGCATCTTTTTCATGCTTTTCTAATTCCCTTTGTTATCGTTTGCTGCGAATAAATTCTGTCGTTTTGTTGTATTCGCGTTCCTGCTTCCGTTGTTTTATCTATCTTGTTGTACTTAGCACCTGCGTGTGCTTTAATTTCCCAGTTGTAATAATAATGTACTTGTTATCAATAATAATATTCCACTGATATTCTAGACATTTATGTGGGGTGTTATATGGTCAATGCAGGTAAAAGCAAAAACTTATAAATAGATTGGAAACAATATAACACTATTCAATTGAACATGCACATTGTTTGATATCAATGGTGAGGTTTAACTTGATTAAGATGCTACCCTGCTCATCATGCAAGAACTCTGCAGAAATTAAACACATTGTTTTCTTTCATTACTAAAATATATTTACCTTTAAATTAAAAGATTAAAAGAAGAAAGGATGTGCATTTTCTTGAGTCTCTAAACCTCCAATCGCTCTAATCTTATCATCATTAGCTTCCTGTTGTGATACATTTTCACAAACATACTTCTTCCTCTTCACTGAAATTTTTGTTGGGTATCCCTCCTATTTTGGAGGTGCTAATAGCATTGGGCTTGCTATTGTCTTAAGCCCATGGTCCATGTGCCATGTGACAAGTGTGTCACGTGAGATGAAAAACAAAGGGAATTGAATCCCTAGTTTCAGTAACATGATACAACAAAACAAAACACAGTAGCAGCTTCGTGAGAAGTAGAAAGATTCCGACCGCTGCATTTCAAAGGAGAAGAGATTTTGGTTCTAAGTGGTAATGAGTGTGTAGCAAAGTTGCTTGTTTTGAGCTACAACTTAAGTATGTATTTTCTATTACTTAGTTAGTTTTTACTAGTTGTTTAAATCTCTCTCTAGGTTGTGTTAGTTTACTCATTTATATGGAAGTTGATAGTTATTGTTGATTGCATCATAGGTGATGATTATTGTTGTTCCTAGTGTTCACTAGATGACTGATTGTACCCATTATTTATTCATAGTGGAAGATTTATCTGGCTTGGTCCCGTGGTTTTTTATTCTCTCACATTGAGGGGATTTTCCACGTTAAATTCCGGTGTCTCGTATTTATTTTATTGTTATCATTATTATGCTTGGTTGGATTTTTTGGTTGTCGATTTAATTGCACAGGTGATTGGGAGAATTAATTCCGCATTTTAAAGAGACTATTAAGTCTAGTTTTCCCCAACAAGTGGTATCTAAAGTCGTGGTTTGATTTGTGCAATGATGGAGACGAACACAACTAGAATGATTAGTTTGAATGGATCCAACTATAATGTGTGGAAAGGAAAGATGGAAGATTTGCTTTATGTGAAAGGCTTCCACTTGCCGGTTTTCTCTAATGAAAAACCCGAAGGAAAAAGTGATGAAGAATGGACTTTATTGCATAGACAAGTTTGTGGTTACATTCGACAATGGGTGGATGATAATGTTTTGAATCATGTGAGCTCGGTGACTCATGCTCGCTCTCTTTGGATCAAACTTGAGGAGTTGTATGCAAGAAAGACGGGGAACAATAAATTGTTCTTGTTCAAGCAATTGATGTCATTGAAGTATAGTAATGGTTCACCAATGACCGATCACTTGAACACTTTCCAAGGGATCCTAAATCAATTGTCGGAGATGAAACTTACTTTTGATGATGAAATTCAAGGTTTGTGGCTTCTTGGTACTTTGCCTAATTCTTGGGAGACTTTTAGGACATCCTTGTCTAACTCCGCTCTGAATGGTATCATCTCGATGGACTTGGCTAAAAGTAGTGTGTTGAATGAGGAGTTGAGGCGTAAGTCACAAGGTTCTTCTTCACATTCTGAGGTGTTGGTTACCGAATCAAGGGGGAGACAACAAAGTAGAGGTCCAAGTAATCGTGGGACATCACGTGGTAAATCGCAAGGAGGCTCTAATAGATTCTCTAATGTTGAGTGTCACTATTGCAAAGAAAAGGGACACATAAAAAGATTTTGCCGGAAGTTGAAAAGAGAAAACAAGAAGAAGGGCTACAACAACGACAACAAAGAAGGTAACAATAATGAAGATGTTGCTATTGTTGATGATTTCTTTATTGTTTGTGATGGTGTTGTAGAGAATGTTAATCTATCATGTGATGAGATGGATTGGGTGGTTGATAGTGGTGCTTCTACTAATGCAACCTCGAGATGTGATCTTTTTTCAACTTACGAGACCGGTGACTTTGGGATTGTTCGTATGGGAAATAATGGGCAAGCTAATGTCATTGGAATTGGAGATATTTGTGTCGAAACTAGCAATGGTACTACTCTAGTTCTCAAAGGTGTGAAACACATTCCGGAACTTCGATTCAATCTTTTATCCGTTGGAAAGTTGGATGATGAAGGATATAATAATTCTTTTTCGGGCAATGAATGGAAGTTAAAGAAAGGCTCAATGGTGGTTTCTAAAGGAAAAAGGAATTCGAACTTGTATGTCGTCCAACTTGGAGTTTCGAAGTGCTACATCAACACTTGTGACAATGATAGCTCATCCGAATTATGGCACAAGCGTTTGGGTCATATGAGTGAAAAAGGTTTGAGCATTTTGGCAAAGAAGAATGTGTTGAATGGTGTTTCCGATGCAAGGTTGAAAAAGTGTTCGCATTGTTTGGCGGGTAAGCAAAAGCAAGTTTCCTTTATGTCATCCAAACCAAAGAGGAAATCGGAAGTGTTGGATTTGGTGCATTCCGATGTGTGTGGTCCGATGAAGACACGATCACTTGGTGGTGCATATTACTTTGTGACTTTCATTGATGATTGTTCTCGGAAAACATGGGCTTATACCTTGAAGACGAAAGATCAAGTGTTAGATACCTTCAAGACGTTTCAAGCAATGGTTGAAAGAGAAACGGGGAAAAAGCTCAAGTGTATCCGAACCGATAATGGGGGAGAGTATGTTGGTCCTTTCGACAAGTATTGTCAAGAGCAAGGTATACGTCATCAAAAGTCTCCTCCAAAGACACCACAATTGAATGAGTTAGCCGAAAGAATGAATACAACTTTGGTTGAAAGGATGAGATGTTTACTTTCTCAATCAAAGTTGCCGAAATACTTTTGGGGAGAAGCATTGAATACGGTTGTACATCTTCTAAACCTCACTCCATGTGTTCCGTTGAAGTTTGATGTTCCAAATCATGTTTGGAATGGTAAAGATGTTTCCTACGGCCATCTTTGGGTGTTTGGGTGCATGGCTTATGTGCATATTCCGAAGGATGAGAGATCGAAATTGGATGAGAAGTCGAAGAAATGTGTGTTTGTTGGGTATGGACTTGATGAGTTTGTTGGGTATGGACTCGTGATAGAAGGCCTTCCGTTCGATATCCCTCGAATGAGTATGTTTATCTTACCGATGGTGGAGAACCCGAAAACTTTAAAGATGTTTTGGAGGATAAGAACAAAAAGGAGTGGATGGATGCCAAAGAGGATGAAATGCAATCACTTCATGAGAATAATACCTTTGAGTTAGTGAAGTTGCCAAAGGGTAAGAGAGCATTGAAGAATAGATGGGTTTATCGGATTAAGCAAGATGAGTGTACTTCTCAAAGAAGATACAAGGCTCGCTTAGTTGTTAAAGGTTTTAAACAACGGGAAGGAATTGACTTTAGCGAGATTTTTGCTCCGGTTGTGAAGATGCAATCTATTCGAATGGTTCTTGGGCTAGCCGCTAGTCTTGATTTAGAAGTAGAGCAAATGGATGTGAAGACGGCTTTCCTTCACGGTGATCTACATGAAGAAATTTACATGGAGCAACCGGATGGATTTCTAGAGAAGGGCAAAGAAGACTATGTTGGCAAATTGGTGAAAAGTCTTTATGGTTTGAAACAAGCACCTCGTCAATGGTATCAAAAGTTCAACTCGGTGATGATTGAACATGGGTACAAGATGATCAAGGCCGATCATTGTGTATTTTTCCAGAATTTTTCCGAAGGTGATTTCATTGATCTCTTACTTTATGTGGATGATATGCTAATTGTTGGAAAGAATATTTCAAGAATTAAAGAGTTGAAGAACACTTTGAGTGAATCTTTTGCTATGAAGGATTTAGGAGAGGCTCGAAAAATTCTTGGTATTGAAATTGTTCGAGATCGAAATGAGAAGAAGTTGTATTTGTCACAAGAAAAGTATGTGGAGAAAGTCCTTCGGCGTTTTAGTATGGATAAGGCTAAAGCGGTGAGCATTCCACTTGCTTCTCATTTCAAGCTTAGTCATAAATTATGTCCATCTACGGATGAAGAAAAGTTGAGTATGAAGAGCATTCCGTACTCGTCGGCGGTTGGTAGTTTGATGTATGCTATGGTTTGTACAAGACCCGATATTGCTCATGTCGTGGGAATAGTGAGTCGTTATCTCTCAAATCCGGGAAAAGTTCACTGGGAGGCCGTGAAGTGGGTGATGAGATATTTGCGTGGCTCGTCCAATTTGAAGCTAACTTTGGGATGCAAGAAGCCTATGTTGGTTGGTTATACGGATTCGGATTTAGCCGGAAGCATTGATGATCGAAAATCTACTTCGGGGTATATGGTGACTTTTGCCGGGGGAGCCGTGGCTTGACAATCAAAGTTGCAAAAGTGTGTTGCACTCTCTACAACCGAAGCCGAGTTTATAGCCATTGTAGAAGCGTCAAAAGAGTTGTTATGGTTAAGGAAATTTGCAATGGAGCTTGGTGTGAAACAAGAAAAATATGTCTTGTTTTGTGATAATCAAAGTGCTATACACTTATCGAAGAATTCATCTTTTCACTCAAGGTCGAAGCATATTGATGTTCGTTATCATTGGATTCGTGATGCGTTAGATTCCAAGTTGATGGAGCTTGAGAAAATTCACACCGATGACAACGGTTCGGATATGTTGACGAAGGTGTTGCCGAGTGGAAAATTTGAATTTTGTCGTATGGAAGTCGGATTGGTGTTGCCCTCCAACTAGTCGGTCGGGAGACTTTGTTGGGTATCCCTCCTATTTTGGAGGTGCTAATAGCATTGGGCTTGCTATTGTCTTAAGCCCATGGTCCATGTGCCATGTGACAAGTGTGTCACGTGAGATGAAAAACAAAAGGGAATTGAATCCCTAGTTTCAGTAACATGATACAACACAACAAAACACAGTAGCAGCTTCGTGAGAAGTAGAAAGATTCCGACAGCTGCATTTCAAAGGAGAAGAGATTTTGGTTCTAAGTGGTAATGAGTGTGTAGTAAAGTTGCTTGTTTTGAGCTACAACTTAAGTATATTTTTTCTATCACTTAATTAGTTTTTACGAGTTGTTTAAATTTCTCTCTAGGTTGTGTTAGCTTACCCATTTATATGGAAGTTGATAGTTGTTGTTGATTCCACCATAGGTGATAATTATTGTTGTTCCTAGTGTTCACTAGATGACTGATTGTACCCATTATTTATTCATAGTGAAAGATTTATCTGACTTAGTCCCGTGGTTTTTTATTCTCTCACATTGAGGGGATTTTCCACGTTAAATTCCGGTGTCTCGTATTTATTTTATTGTTATCATTATTCTGCTTGGTTGGATTTTCTGGTTGTCGATTTAATTGCACAGGTGATTGGGAGAATTAATTCCGCATTTTAAAGAGACTATTAAGTCTAGATTTCCCCAACAATTTGAACAAAAAGTATGCTATTAGGAAAGCTTATCATTCACATATCGCCATAACTAGGTATAATTGAGTTTCTAAAAAGTTATATATATTGTTACACTGCAACAAAACAAGTTGATGCAGATCAAACCATGCATAAAAATAAAACTAAATCCTCAAAGTTATGTATATTTAGCTCCAAACTCAATATGTACACAACACAAATAAAATAGCTCCAAAATTGGGCCAAAATCTGGCTCTACATCAAGCAAATACAATGGTTAGACTAAGATAAAAACAAGCATATTATTGCATGACCACTGTTTTTAATTATCTTACGGTACACCACCACATCAATTCAAGAACCCTCACCATTACAGCACACCACACTCCAATCTTCCACTTTTGCTGCAACTAAACAAATCAAGAGACAATTTAGTTAGTAATTGAAAGTGTATTCAATTGAACATGCACATCTATTCAAGATGGATCCAATAGTTATAGTTATATTATATAACAATGGCATCCATTACAAGAATCTTACAACCCAAAAATTAAATTCAACCTAATAGAGCTATCATGATTGCAACTTCAGAGAATGCAAAATATTGACTGAAATTTCCAAAGGCATGAAATGGGAATAAAGAATCCAAGCACATTTGCAGAAAACAGCCCTATGATATTCAACGATTCTCATAATGCAAAGGTCAAGAACTACTGATATATAGAAAATGACAGACTCTTCATTTATCACCACAGAGGACCATGATATATAGAAAATACTTATCACTAAAATAATCAGTTTATAAAAAAATAAATCCAAGAACTACTGTTCTTTTCACATCAAATTGAAGCTTCATATATTATTCAAAACAAAGACTAACTTAAGTCTTCACAACACAATCAGTTAAACTTGAGAATATATGTACAAGTAAAATCTAGTTAAGTACCTAAATGAGAATTGTTAGAATAGAGATGCTCTAAGTAACTAAGTAAATATGCAGACTTACAAGCAAAAATTGCAGAAGACACTAACACTCTGTTTGGTTCCAGAGAAAATTGAAGGATGGAAAGTTATATAGTGGAAAGTTTTTTGAAATTCGAGCTTCCACCGTTTGGTTGCTCATTAAAAAGGGGAAGGATATGGATTGCAGTGCATGGGTCCCACGTTAAAAGCCTTTCTGTCCAATATTGAGAGGAAACCTGACGGGAAGCTTGAGTTTTGTCAAAATCTCAAAAATACCCTTATAATTCTATGATAATGGCGCACTATTATAAGTTTTCAATTTCTAGGCTCTGCGTTCGTACATGTATACAACAATTGTGTTGTTTTATAATTTTCCATAAACATAAATATAAAAATAATGTTGTGCGTTGTCCAATAATAATAATTATAATTTATGTGTATGATATAAATATGTATTAATAATTAGTTATTAAATTTCTACCAATATAAATAAAAATTTGTCTAGGGATATTTCTGTCATTTTATTAAACATACATCTTTCTTTCCTCTCACTTTCTTTTCACTTTCCATCATACCAAACAATAATAAAATTATCTCACTTTCCACCCACTTTCTACTCACTTTCATTCCTTTAACATTCTTTCCTCTTACTTTCTTTCCTTCAACTTTCCTTTGCAAACCAAACAAAGCCTAAATATTACAAGGCTCTTATATGAAACCAATGTAAATAATTTGACTATGACAGTAAATAAACCAATACAAATATAGCCACAACTAGACTATATAGGTTATCCAACTATAGAGAAAGGGAACCAACAAGCTGAAATTATATGTTATGCAAAACCTACCATATTGAAAAGTGGGAAGTAATAGTCCGGATTACCGTTTGAATAATATTACACCACTAAATAATGTTTTAACGAATACGAATTTTACAAAATCCACCATTGGATTAAAAGTTTATATCATATAATGTTGAATTTTACAAAAATCTACAATCGTTTGATATGTTTTTGAGACACATAAAGATTAAGGGTATTCAATAAAAACACATAAACCATTAATCTTGATTTGTCTCAATAACATATCAAACGATTTTAGATTTTTGTAAAATTTAATATATATGATATAAACTTTTAATCCAACGGTAGATTTTTAAATTTTGTACTCGTTAAAATTTGTACTAATTTAACATATATGTTATTCCGGTTGTAATTTGATCTCTCCCCATATATATGAATGGATAGTCAATCCCTAATGAAAAAAAATACTAATGATTTAACAATATTTTTTTTCAACGCTCAAAAAATATTTTGTTTTTCAAAAATATAAAATAATTAGAAATGTTTTAACGTTACTCCATCACTAGGTGATTTTAAGAGACAAACATAATACATTGATATATCTAAGAGACATTATCTAAATATTCTAAAGGGGCAAATAAAAGTCATTTGATGAACTTTATACACTATAAATTAATCAAAGTGTATTCTATTTGTTACATACAAAAAGAAAAAAATAATGACTAAAAATCTTAAGTTAGTTTCCAATATAATTTTATTTATTTTTCTATTTCTTATTACAGCACAGGTTGCTTGTAATACAGAAATGCAGCCACATCTTGAAAACATTCAAACATCTATCAAATGTAACTCCTATAAAGATTGTCCTGATATAGTTGTAGAACCCCAATATATCCAATATGTATGCACCGATGGCTATTGTCATAAACTGTTTTTCCGTGGTTTACATTATAATTAGTAGGGTGATTATATCCGAACCAATCCAAAAGTAAAACTGCAAATCGAATCAATCCAATCCGAAAACCGCAAAAACCGCATTTGGTTTGGATGTATTTGGATGACTTTTCTATTGAACCGCGAACCGCAAAAACCGCGGTTAACCGCTAAAACCGTATTAAGCTTCTATTATATTCCAATACCACTAAAATCACATTAAGTTTTTATTATATTCCAACATACATAGCCCAATTATCAAGTCCGTCCACCAAATTAATGGAACTTTTTAAGTTATTCTTATTTTTTGTATTGTAATGTTACTTTGGTGTTGTAATATTATTTTAGATCAACAACTTTTATCGATATTATGATGTTATTTTGAAACTTTAAATATTTTTTTTGAATATTTAAAATTGTAAGGTACTGTGATGTTATTTTGGATAAACAATTTTTATTGGTACTTTAATGTTATTTAGGAAATTCAAGTTTTTTTTTTTATGTTTAAAATTGTTTGGTACTGAAATGTTATGCTGTAAACCGCAACCACCGAACTGATCCTAACCGCTTTGGTTTGGTTTGGATGACCTTTTTAAACCAATCGAACCAAACCGAACCGCATGCATTTTTATATCGCGGTTAGGATGACTTTTATGCTCAAAACCGAACCAAACCGCACCGCGATCGCCCCTTAGGGGATTTGCCCAAAAAAAAAAAACCAATAAATATATTTTTATTTTTCTTCTTACTAGTGGCTGCTTTGAAATTGTATTCTCTTTTGATTTTGGATACCTTACAACATTGAATTTATAATCTCAATTGAAATTTGATTCGGGTATAATTTTGTTTTTTGTTATATTTTATTGCAAAAGAATTTGACATCAAATCTTTTTTTTTCTATACGTAATTTGACATCAAATCTCACATCAACATTTATCTGATGTAAAATTTGATGTAAAAGGGTTGACGATTATCCACAAATATGTGCATTAATTATAGCTAATGTGAACAACAATGAATATCAAACTCAAGAGAGTAGAAAAGCAAGAAATAATATCTTCAATAATTGTATTAGGACTCAATAAATTTGTTTTTATTTTTTCAATTCGGGCACTTTTTTTTTTTTTAAATGGCAAATCAATTTATTAAAAAGCCACAACCAAGTCTCAAGATGAGACAAGCAAGGACAGGTAGCATACAAAGGAAAGCAAGGAGGGCTGAAGCACACACAAACGCGGCTTAGCAACCCCCAGCCAAAAACAGAACCTGCACTAAACACAGGGCAGAAACAGAAAAAGCCAGCCCGCAAAACAGAACACAAACCGCAACAACAGCAGACTCCGGAGCAAGTGGAATTAACGACCAAAGCAAGCTCCGGGATCCCACACCCATTCGTAAAATAAGCACGGAACAATTTTCAAACAATCCGAGCTCCATCTCCAAGAAAGCACCTTAATATCCTCCACAATCTCCAAAGGCTCCTTCACTTTCCCATTGAAAATAACATCATTCCGCGCAATCCATAACGACCAAATCGTAGTATGCCACACCAAACGAACACCTCTCCTAAGGTTCTTTGTAGTTACCGAATTACTAAGAATATCAAAAAGGACCATCATATTAGGAGGCATAACAATCACCACCCCAAGCCATTTAAAGATTTCTAACCAAACCCGGTGAGCCACATTACAATGAAGAAATAGGTGGTTAGAAGCTTCCGGAGAGTGATCACACCAAACACACTTAACTTCCACCTCTTGGCCTAGCACCCCTCTTTTCGCAAGATTGACCTTAGTGGGGAGGCGGTCATGGAGGAGTTGCCAAGAGAAGACAACTACTTTAGAGGGCGCCGGACTCTCCCAAATACTAGACTTATGGCTCTGGTAATCACCTGCACTTTGTATTTGACGTGAAGTTTGCTCTGTGTATTTATTTATTTTGGTCAAGCTCTGCATATTTATTTATTATAGGTTTAAAAAGAACTTGCAATTAGAGAATATATATATATATATATATATATATATATATATATATATATATATATATATATATTAAACTATTATTGTATTAGACTATGATCTATTAATAATATATTTGAAAGTAGCAAGTAGAATGATGTAATACGCTTATCTGCTTATGGCTGTATCATAATAATTTGATGATCAATTTCCATAACACAGTTTAAAAAGAAAATTGTCTATTATTAATTTTGAAAACAAGCTAAAGCATTACATAATGATTTGGTTTAAAGAAAACATAAAGTGATTCAAGTTATCACATGGACTTAGCTAAACTTTTTTAAAGATTGAATTTTGCTATATAAAAAAGTTCAGCGGCGCAGTTTGTTGCCCATCCACCTTTTGTTCAGATGTAATTATTCTATACCTTTGTCCGTAAGTATAATACCCTTTTATGATTTTCCTTTGTCCCTTTTTATAAAACTCATTTCAAATTTCCAAAAGTATTAATTATTATTTTTAATAACACACCCTTAATTATAGTGCATCTTTTTCTATAATTTGTTATAAATGCTGAAAAAAACATTACTCCTCTCTCTCTTAAAGGATAAAATTATAAAAACAATGTTAATTTTCAACAAATTTAATACTACAATCAACATAATTTCTTAATCTTTATAATTTTTTCAAGAGGATCTTATAATACGGGTCAAAGGTGGTATATATAAAAGGGATTTATTTGAGTACTAGCAGATTTAGTAATTAGTCAATGGACACAATGGATGAAAGGATTTGCATAATCAGTAAAAACATTAGAGACACAAACAATTTTGTTCTATAATCATGTACATTCAATTTCTTCTTAAATCATAATTTAACCAAAAAAGTTATACTCTCTCCGTCCCTTTTTATAAGAGCTAGTCTGACAAAAAATTTGTCCCTTTTTATAAGACTCTTTTACAATTATCAATGAAATAAATTTTTCTTTTTCCAAACTTACCCTTATTTACTTTGCATAATTTTTTTAATAGCATTAAATTCTCTTTTGTTTGATACAAAAAACTAGAATTAATGGTAAGGCTAAACATGTAAAATCAATATAATTTTTCAATCAATTTAATATTAAAACCCACTTTCTTAATACTCGTGTTTTGTCAAACTAGCTCTTATAAATAGGGACGGAGGGAGTACTATACTACAATGTTTCAACATAACCCTGGTAATTTTCCATTTTGTAGACCACCATATCCATATCAATTTCCTATGTTTCAACCACCACCTACTAACCCCATGTTGAATGAAGGAATTTCAATGAATATTAGTACACAACAAGAAACAACATCTGAGTTAGATCTATCATTTTCGTTAATGGCATAGTTATATATTTATGATTGAAAGTGAATAAAGAAATAAAATTATAAATTTGAAATTTGAAATTCAATTCATATCAAAACATGAAAAAAAGGACTAAAATGATGTAAAAAAAAGATAAAGGACTAAAGTGTTACCTTAAATTAATAAGTTAAAAAAATAAATTAAAGAACTTATAAAAATATAATTTTTCCATTATTAATTGTAAAGATTAGAAAAAACTTTATGTTACTCCATCATTGTATTTTAGAGGCAAACTCAACACATTGATATACCGAGGAGACCTCTACTAAATATTCTAAAGGGACAAATAAAAATTAAATTTAAGAAATTTTATACACTATAAATTGATCAAATTGTATTCTATCTGTTATATAAATAAAGAAGAAGAAAAAAAAATGACAAAGAATCTTAAGTTAGTTCCCGCTATAATTTTATTTGTTTTTGTGTTTCTTGTTATAGAGGAGGTTGCAAGTAATAGTGATATTGATCCATATGAAACCATTCCAACATCTATCAAATGTACATCCACTCAAGATTGTCCTGATTTAGTTACAGTACCCAACTGTATCTTTTCCTTTTGCATCGATGGATATTGTCATAAATTCGCTTACAATTGGGAAGGAACTAAGTAATATGTATGAGATTTGAGATTCGATCCTCATTGATTATATGTAAGAAAAAATCAGTTCTCCAATTAAACGACCAATAATTACATTTTTATTTTTTTTTCTTCTTTATATACTTGCAACTTTGAATTTGTATTCTAAAATAATGTGTTGGTAATGAAATGAAATTAAATTATCTTATTATTCTCTTTTGATTTTGGATGTTTGATAAATATTTCAAGCACCTTACAACTTTTACTTTATCATCTCAATTCAAATTTGTTTCCGCTATAGCCTATAGTGTTATTTCTTTTCTTATTTCTTGCTGCAAAAGAAGTTGACAGTAAGCAATATCTAATGTAAAAATGCTGATGATGTCTATAAGTTCTAGTTTAACTGGCAAAAAAATATCGAAATGATTATAATAGTTTTGTCATTTTATCTATAAATATGTGCATGGATTGCTATTTTGAACAACTGTGAGAATCAAGTTGAAGTGAGTAGACAATATAAGAAAAAGCAGTTAGAGACAGAATCTTTATGTCTAGGACTATTTGGAGTTTATATGTTTGCTAGAATCTATGAAGCCCCGATACGAGACACGATACTGATATGATACGATATCGATACGCTGATATCGGAAATTTTTTAAAATTTCAAATCTGATCACTACTAGAAAAAGTTGAAATACCGATGGAATTTAGAGACGGAATTTATTTCTTCTCTAATAGAGATGGAATTAGAGACAGAAAAAGCAGTTAGAGACAGAAATATTTATTTTAGAGACAGATATTTTCATTTTAGAGATAGATTTTGTCCGTCTCTAATTCAGAGACGAGGAAATTACCGACAGCATCAAATCTGTCTCTAGCATGCTTAGTAACAAAATTTTTGCATTTTAGAGACAGATTTTATCCATCGGTATTTAAGACTTTTCTAGTAGTGGATACTGTCGCGATACGTTATTTAAAAATTAAATTTAAAATTAAATATATAAATACATAATATATAAACACGACTAAAATCAATAATATAATAATTAAAAGCAGAAAGCACAAGAAGTTTTTTTTGGGACAAACTCAAATCATGGGACAAGCTCAAATGCTTAACAACCGGTTATTCTTATACCAGAATCAATAATATTCTTTTACCTGAATTTTGGGATAAACTCAAATGTTTAACAACCTGTTATATAGTAGGAGTTTTTTCTTTTTGAAAAGTAAAAAATTATATTGATAAAGGAAAAACACAAGAAGTGCTAAAGATACAAACAAGCAGGTCTGATAAATGAGCATCATAATAAGCCAATATCAATCAATACTAGAAACTTCCAAAGTCAGATACATGAGAACATCTTAAGTCAATACTATCCTCAAAAAATAATGGTCACCAGTACATCTTAAGTTAAGTATTATACAAAAAAAACATCATTAGTATTATAAAAAAAACATCACAAGTACTTTCCAAAAAATAATCTCCGTATTGAACATGTATCGAGTATTATTTTTTTATCCGATACGAATATCAGGATGTATCGGAAGAATATCGGTATCGAGTACGTATCGGATACGATTCGTCATCACTTTTTGAGTATCGGGACTTTAGAGGCTAGAATTGTAGAAGAATATATAGCGCACAGTCGCACACTAGTACAAGACTTTGTCCAAAGTGTACCATTAGATCATGCTGTAAGTGTCTAGGACTATTTCTAGATTAGGGCTGTTTGGACTTTATTTGATTGTGTATTTTGATTCATTGATCCGCGGTCTTAATAAAATTTGGAAAATCATATTAGAAAGTTTTTTAAATCCAAGGAAATGTATAAACCTAAATCTTCGCTGTCTACAACAGCATGAAAAAAGCGTTGGAAATTTTCTCACTTGCACTAAGGGTGTGTTTGGATGACAAAGAAAAGTTAGAGGAAAGAAAGTAGAAGGAAAGATTATTAAAGGAAAGAAAGTAAAAAGAATGTGAGAAGAAAGTGAGATGATTTTTTAGTTGTTTGTTTTGAATAAAAGTGAAAAGAAAGTGGAAGGAAAGATAAATATATACTCCCTCCGTCCCAAAATATAAGCAAAAATAGGTCAATAAAAGTTAATGTATCTGGACTAATTTTTTAACCAAGTACATTAACTTTTGTTGACCATTTTTTGCTTATATTTTAGGACGGAGGGAGTATTTAGTAAATGACATAAGTAACTCTGCATTAAATTAGAATATTTTTGAAAAGGCATTAAATTAGAATATTATATATATGTTTATATATATGTTTATATTACAAGTGACACTATTGTATAATGCTAAAAATATGACAAACTAGTAGCTGTACGTGCAACAAAATAATATGAATATAAATATTAAGATATTAAGATGAAAAAATTAGAGCACATGAAGCAAGAAATCATGATGAAAAATAAGGACAATTTCGTCATTTTGGTTTAATTTATAGCCTTCCTCTCCTTTCCCCCAATCTTGGAGGGAAGGTTTTCAGACGTGGGACCCACCAAAAACAAGCTTTCTTTCCTTCCTGATAAAACAACTAAACGGTGGAAACCCAAATTTCAAGAAACTTTCTTTCCTTTGTGCTTTCCATCCATCTATTTTCTTTAGAACCAAACAGTGTGTAAGGGTTCACCGCCTCTTCATTTATTATGAAGATTTTTTAGAACTTTCGCGGGAGTGACACATATCAAATTTTGGAGTTGTTTTTTATTTTTACTTTTAGATTTTATTTTTCTTTTTGCTTTTTGGTTTTATAAATTTTCTTTTTCCTTAAAATTTTACTCTGGGTACCCACCTTTTATAGTTTTCCCCTTTTTTATGTATTGTTTAAGCAAGATATTTTTTATATGTTTACTAGTCACTATGATGTTTTATAATCCTCTTAATTTAACTAATAAAAAGTTGTGATGGAATGTATTTGGAGGACATTAAAAATATTGATGAAATATTTTTTAGTGATAAAATTAATTTTATGATATTTTTGGAACCAAAAACTTATTTAATAGTAAAAAAATTCTAATAATTAAAGGATAAGCTCAACTTATCGATCTACCGAAGAGACATTTATTAAATATTTTTTTATACAATATTTATTAAGTGTTCTAAAGGGACAAATAAAAAACATTGATAAATTTAATAGCTAAAAATATTTAAATACTTTTAACATTTGATGAAACCATATACACTATAAATTGATGAATCCATATTCTATTTGTTATGCAAGAAAATAAAGAAAAGAAATATGTCTAAAAATTTTATATTAGTTTCCGCTATAGTTGTTTTCCTAATTTTTATTACAGAGGAGTTTGACAATGACTATTTTGAATTTATATTCAAAGAATCATTACAGAGATGTACAACCCCTAAAGATTGTGAGGAAGTATTTAAACCACCAAACATTATCATTACTATATGCCTGAATGGCTTTTGTCTGGAAGGAGTATGAGTTCTCCAACTAAGCAACCAATAATTCTATATATATATACATAATTTCACGCACATGCAACTTTGACTTTGTATTATAAGCAACCAATAATATTGGCAATGAAATGAAATTACACCGTCTTCTTCTTTCTTGATGTTTGCTGTTTCATAAATATTTCATACACCTTGCAAATTTAATTTTAGGAAAATGCTAAATAGTGCTTCCGGGGCACTAGTTAAGGATACTTGATATAGTAAAATTACATTGGAAGTTGTGTAGTCAATGTTTGTAATGTATAAAAAGTGTTATTATCAATGCAAAAGTTGCTTTTTTGTATCCTTAACTAGTGTCCCGGGGGCACTAGTTAGCATGACCCTTAATTTTAAACTCTCGATCAAAATTTGTGTCTGCAATAATTTTATTTTATTTTTCTTATTTCAATGCCAAGGACGTTGACAATGAGCCATATATCCTGCAACATTAATCAGGTATAAAAGTACTTCCTCCGATCTGTACCATATTATAACAAAAAAAAATTATTTTTTCTTTTCCCAAATTATAAACAAATCAACTCACTTTTATCATTTTCAGGATTTATTTTTATTACCTCACATAAAATTTAATATAAATTGTATTTAATTTACTCTCTCTCTTTTTTTCCCCATAATCAATAACCAATAAATATTATTCTTACATTTTTCTGTAAAATTTATTTCAACGAAAACACAAAAAGTCATACTTCAAATTATCATATTTTACTTTTCTTAATAAGTGAGAATTTTTTTTACTTGTCTCCCTTTTTTTTATATGAAATGCAATGCAACTAAGACACCCTATATGTAGGGTTGGAAACAGGCCAGGCCAGGCTTTGACAGGCCTGAGCCTGGCCTATGAATTTTTTTTAAGCCTAAACCTGGCCTACGGCCTATCAAATGCATTTTTTTTGGCCTGGCCTTGTAGCCTGTTTATGAGCATGTGTTACATAAAACCCTCTATATAGTCTTTTTAAATATATAGGCTAATTAAACATGCCTTAAAGCCTATTTCACATTTAAATTTTTATAATTTCTACAACATTAAGAAAAAGCTAATAAAATGATTAGCACAAGAATTAAAAGCTAATAAAATAACAAATACGATTACGACAAAGTCTATTAAATATGCCATAATACAATTTTTTTTAACACTAATGTTAAGCGGTGTAGTACAACCAAAATATACACTATAATTTATGTTTGTAAAAAAAAAAATATATATATATATATATATATATATATATATATATATATATATTTTGTCTAATAAATATTTTGTATTTATATAAATAATATTTATTTTTTATACAAACAAGAGGATATAAATAATAATATTATATAAATAATAATTATTAAATATAAACAGGCCGGCCTATCAGGCTTCACAACCTTTTTTTAAAGCCTAAGTCTGGCATATTTATATAAACAGGCTTTTTTCAAGGCCTGAGCCTGACATTTTTAATAAACAGGCCAGGCTAGGCCAGGCCAGGCTGAAGGCCCCTGGAGGCCGCCTGGCCTATTCCCAACCCTACCTATATGAGACACAAGACACATAATCCGGATAAGAAAAAGCATACCAATCGAAATTTTTTGCAACACAAGCTCCAACAAACTCACGCTAAAAACATTAATCCTGCCACACAGGCCCTAAAACTTGGCACAAAGTGACTAAACCGACTCTTCTAGAACATTCTATATGATGCATGTCTCATTAATGTACGAAAATCACCTCCTCCTTCAAAACTAGAAGCAATACCATAATACTCATTCCAAACCTTTTTATAACAGACAGTTGACTTTTTAGATTCATTAAATAATTAATGTATCTAAACTATAATATAAACTAATTACATCAATTATTGAATAAATCTAAAAAATGAATTGTCTCTTATAAAAAAATCGAAAGGAGTACTATAAAGGACCGAAACAAATTTATCTGTTTATACCATCTTAGGTAAAAACAAGTAATGACCATAGTAAATATAACAATACGTTCACGGCCAAATCACACAAACAACAAGCAACATACATGAACAGAAGCAAATATATACTACTGTAACAAAAAACCAATTTCCATAGTTAAATACAAAATTATAATGAATTTATTTTCACTTTTAACTAAATTTCTCTTAATAAAAAGATTCTATAACATAATTCCTATGTAGCATGAGTGTAAGGATAAAAAGCCCTTACCTCAAACATTTTTCTTCTCACATACAAAAGTCCTTGAAGTTAGAGTCACACTAGTTCGACGAATGGTTCATAACTTTAAAGGAACAATATTTTATGATTAGAGACAATAAAAGAGTAGACACACAGTGACACTGAAGGAAGTAACAAAAAGGTGTTACCTTTTTATTTTTATTTTATTTTTTATTTTTTTTTACAAGCCCTTTTAATTTTGTTAAGAATACACAAAATTGGAATACAATATTTGGAGAGATTGATAATAGTACTTTAAGACAAAGGAACAAGCTCAAAAAATGACACAGAGATGAAGTAGGTCGATGGAAAAGTATATGGAAAATGCTAAACAGTGACTAAGGGTGTGTAAGATCGAAAAGTTTGGTAAGGGAAATTAAGTAACAGAGTCAACGTCTTTTATTAATAATATTAATATATTTACCGTTCAAAAGAAAATGTGACAGAGTCAACTTGTATAATCTGTGATCAATAGCAATAATGATCTTGTCATTTTTTTTTTTTAATTTGATCAATGACACTAGGCAAACTCTTATCAAATTAGTTACTAGTATATTAATTAAAATAACCATTTTTTTATAGGAAAAAAACCATCATCATATCAAATAATAAAATAAATAGAATAGAATTCCGGTCATCCCACTTTTTCATCTCAATGGTGGAATTTCAAGCATTAGACTTACTTGACCAAAGAAAAAATAGAAAATAGAATATAAAATACTATATCCGTCCCTAATTATAAATCCTTTTGAGATCAATTTTTCTTCACTCTTTTTTATAAGATCTCTTTCAAATTTTCAAGGGCATTAAATATTTCTTTACCACAACATACCCCTAATTAAAGTGCATATTTTTCTACGTTATCCAATAAATACACTAAAAAACATTAACTAAATTTTCTCTCTCTTAGAGGATAAAATTGTAAAATCATTATTAATTATCAACAAATTTAATAATACAATCAACTTTCTTAATCTCCGTGTTTTTCTCAAAGGGGTCTTATATTTAGGGACGAAGGTAGTACTAATAATTAATATTAAAATATAGAATTAATTTATCAAATAATAAATCAATAAGATGCATGTATAAAATATTGGGGCGTTACATTATTACCCCCTTAAAATATTTTTGTCCTCGAAACTAGAAAATAAAAATATTAGTGTAACATCCCCGATTTTTTCAAGATATTATTTAAAAATGTGGATTTTTTTTTCTTTCTTTTATCAACTAAAAATAGTATAATCAAAATGGCTGAATTGAAATTCAAAAGAAATTCAAACTAATTAAATAAAGTATGCCAAAGTAGAATACTTATTACATAGGATTCACATTTTACAAAAACTCAGTTTGCCCATGTACATATACGTGCTTCAAGCATCACAGTCAATCACAAGTTTCTTCTTGAGTACCTAAAGTGTTATTTGTAAAAGATCAATTTCCTTATCCATATTGAATCATATTCACCACAAAAATATGTCATAAAACAATAACAAAACACTTCACCTTATAGGAAATTGACCCTTTGCCCACATACATACGTGCTTCAAGCATCACAGTCAATCACAACTTTCTTCTTGAGTACCTAAAATGTTATTTGTAAAGGGTCAATTTCCTTATCCATATTGAATCATACTCACCACAAAAATATATATCATAAAACAATAACAAAACACTTCACCTTATAAAAAATATAATTATTAGTTTTCTAAAAACGAACTTTAGTGATTAGAGGACATATATAAGAACTGAAACAGTTTAACACATATCCAAATTAAATGACGAGCCAAATAAAAGAGGAAGCAACAATTTGTTTTGCTACGTACAGTAATAATTATTTATTATTATTAATTTTTCCCTTCCATCTGAAATGCAATGTGACTAAGACAACTCTACATGAGACACTACTAATGATCCGGATATAAATCTCATATTAATGGAAAACCTGCCACAAAGGCACCAATGACAAAGGCTCAAGCCACAGAGGCTAAAGTATTAATCCAGCCACAAAGGCTCCTGTCACATAGGCCCTAAAACTTGCTACAAAGGCACTAAAAATACTCTTCTATACACATCTATATAATGCATGTCAAAATTCATTTCCTTATGACACCAACCAAACCAGCGACATACACTAGTCCACCTACACTTTTATCATTATCTCTTCTGATTTAACCAAACAACCAATGGAGTATATGTAAAATGGAAATCATACTTAAACATGTACACTGGATCGAATAACACAGACTTGAAACTTTCAGATGGCAGCCTTGCAAATAAACACAAATAGCAACCTATTGTAAGTCATGAACTATCTACAAGTATTGGCACCAACTAATAATCAATCCATATATACACTGATCAAATAAAACATAGGTAACAATATATCATAATATTAGAACCGAACCAGATATGATTATTAATTATATCTATCTACCCCTTCTTTTTATATTTTTCTCCCATGACTACTTCTATTAATTAACCTTTCTTTTTTATGAAGTTGGTTTCTTTGGTTTGTTTTAACCGATAAAGGCTCTACTATCATCTCACAACATAGTGCTATGCAGTATGAATGTATGGGAAAAAAACTCTTATCTAGAGAGTTTTCTTTCCTTTCAATAATACTGACTCTGGTATCCTACGATCAATCGGACGGTCGGATGCTTAACGTTTCTTTGAGACTAGGAATTGCACTAAGAATTGATGTTGGTACAAATACGAGAAATGTTGGTGAGGAAAATAGCTTCAGCGGAATATATTCTTTGAACTAGAGAATTTGTGAAAGTAAAATAGTTTTACGTGTGTGAGGCATTTTCTGAGTTAGTCGGTACTTATCGAGGCTGAAAGTTGAAAGAAAAGAGGGCTGAACCGTTATCACTGTTTGTAGAAACTTATGACTTAGTTTGGATTTTTAAAATAATCTGATGTGTTGAAGAATTATTGGCAGCGTATGACTTGCAACATAGGGAGTTGCCGCCGCGAGTATTGGTGTGGGAATGGGGATGTACAAAAAGTGTTGAAACATGGAATGGAAGAGCAGCTATGATTGATGTGCTGCTTCTGTTGGTTTTAGAAATCACCACTAGAGTAGGATTTTACGTTTTCATAATTTTTTTATTTTTTTTATATTTTTATTTTTGGGTGGTTGTGGTGTTTGGAATTGGAGATGTTGAGGTGGAGGTGGGTGGTACGGTGGTGAGTTGCTGGGATATTGGTTGATGGTGTTGGATTTGGCACTGATATGTGTGGTTGATACCATGTGTAATTGGTTTTTCTTTGATATTTGATTCTAACGTTTCTTTGATATTGGATTTGGTTTTTCCTTTAGAGTTGCTGATGGTTTCCAAATCTGTTGAGATTTGCAGGTCTCTATATTTGGTTGAACTATATTGCATTATTGTTGACTGTTATCTTTTTCCACCAGTATCTACCAACTTTTGACTTAAAGAGTTGCTTTTTGGATTCTGATGGGCCGAGTAATTTTGATTCGAGTTTGAAAGTTAGTGTCTAGTGGCGTCTCTATAGGTTGAGTTGGTGGTCATTGGTGAATTTCAATTGATGTACTGTAACGGATGGATTAGGGGTGGATTGGGGTGGTGTTTGATGTACTTTTTAATTGGTTAAAATATTTTCATCATTTTGTCTCTCGTTGTATGATCAAACAATTCCTTATACTTCTTATTCAGATAATTGTCTATTAATAAAATGTAGCCGATTCAATAAAAAAAAAAGTACCAAGTGATTTGGGAATATTACCTTACTTTGAAACAGTTTTTCCTAAATTTATGTATAAAGAGTGGACTAATTCATTCTTACCGAGTTCACGCATGGGATTGAAGTGCCTACATAATAGTAATTGTTGTTACTTGTTATCAAATAACATAAGGGGAAGTTATTATACATAAGTGTAATCCTTATGCATGGTACATAAGTCAATAACACCCATTAGATTGAACATCCACATGTAATAATCCTTGCCAATCTCAACTCACACACTCACACCTAATCTCAAACCCCCCAAATTTCTCGCGTACCCCCCAAATTTTTCGCGCACCCCCCAAATTTCTCGTGCACCCCCCAAATTTCTCCTGCACCCCCAAATTTCTCGTGCACCCCCTAAATTTCTCACGCACCCCCAAATTTCTCACGCACCCCCAGATGACTTGTGCCCCCAATTTTTGTTTTTTTTGTCCCCCCACATTTCTAGCCTTTTGTTGTGGGAATAGTTTCAGATATATACACTCCAAAATCATTAAGTGCATAAGATGGTTTTGAAGTACAACCTATAATTAGAATCATTATTTTTTATTTTTTTGGGGGGTACAATTATAATCGTTATTTAAAATCATTTAACAATAATTTTGGTTTCTCATATAAGACAATCTAAACCATTAAATCACAATTATTGTTTCTATTCTAATTATAGGGTTGTACTCCAAAACCATTTTATGCACCTAATGGTTTTTTATTACAACCATCTGAAACCATTCCCACAGCAAAATGGTTTAATGGTTTTTTATTATAATCATTATTTTTTATTTTTTTGGTACAATTATAATCATTATTTAAAACCATTTAACAATAATTTTGGTTTCTCATATAAGACAATCGAAACCATTAAACCACAATTATTGTTTCTATTCTAATTATAGGGTTGTACTCCAAAACCATCTTATGCACTTAATGGTTTTTGAGTGCATATCTCTGAAACTATTCCCATAGCAAAATGGTTTAGGATTGAAATGTGGAGGGGAGAAAAAAAAATTGGGGGCAAAAGTCATATGGGGGTGTGCGAGAAATTTGGGGGGGTGCATGAGAAATTTGGGGGTACGCGAGAAATTTGGGGGTGCGCGAGAAATTTGGGGGGTGCATGAGAAATTTGGGGGTGTGCGAGAAATTTGGGGGGGTGCATAAGTAATTTGGAAGGTGCACAAGTAATTTGGGGGGTGCACGAGTAATTTAGGGGGTACACTAAGTAACTTATGCATGGTGCACATAAGGATGGCTTATGCATAATAACCAAACCCAATAACATAATATCACTATACATCCTTACTTCTAATCATATCACGTGTTTCATGTTTGTATTGTTTCTACTTTCTTAATTATAAAGTAATAAGCTAGTAACAATACAAGGTTAACCATAGTTGATCACACATTAAATTTAACACTCTTTAATTAAAGTTACCTATATTAGTCAACTAGCCAATCAATTAAAATAAATATCTAGATAAAATAAAATCATGGTTTCAAATTAATAAAAAATATAGGGTCTTATAATACTAAACCCCTTAAAAGAGTTTCTTCCTCGAAACTAGACAGCCGCAAAAAGGTCTGGATAAAGTTATCTCATTAAATAAAATTTATAGTATAAATCGGCTTGTTATAAAAGATGATATTAAAGCATTTTGACACGCAAATAAAATAGTTATCTATCTATTAAAATAAAATTATCAGGTCTTACAATCAGCGTGTAAGTTCTGTCATAAAATCATAGTATAAAACAACTTGATGTAAAGATGAAGTTTAAGTATTTTGACACGTGTTCTAGCTCAGCTAAAAGCCCAACACAAATCAAGACCCATCAGAAGAATAAGTGCGTGTTGCATAAACAACGGAATTCAATCCACGAGCACAGGTAGAGGCCAAATGCCTCCAATACCAAAACGTACCTCAAAGGAAAGGATAATCCAGGGGAACCCCACTATGTTGTAAACCCTAATATTCTCTTATTTAAGCATTCATATACCAATTCCTGTATGAGATATTTGCGCCTCAAATTATACACTCTTTATTACCTCTTTCAAATTATGACTTATGCGTTGCAGTGCTAACAATCTTGCAGGTACCTTTTCTCCATAAACTCCTAAGAATTTATCTCTTCAACATCATCAATCATGACAATATTAGCAAAAGATTCATGTAGGATTTACAAAAATTCTCACGTAAAAATCATTAAACATTTTTTATGGAAATTCATTGTTGAGAATATTTTTGATGGTTGGAAAATTTAAATAAGACACTCCTTCAAATAGATAAAAAGAGAAAGTTTAAGAATGGAGTAAAACATAAAATAAAATTTTGTAACTCTTTATAAACTATATAACTCTTTATAAACTATAAATATTGTTCATTCTCAACTAAAAACATGGAAACCAATGCAAATACAACTGTAAAAAAATGAGTTTCAAATTCAAGGTGATTAGATAAATTATGGAGAACATAACTCTTAAAAATCACAATTTCTTTGAGTCACCCTTTTCAACAAAAGTCTTTATAATCGAAAATATGCCAAAATATGTTACTAAAAGCTATATTATCACGTATAAAAAAATTGTTAAGAATATTGATAATTTGTTAGAAGCTTCCATTATTTAGTTAAAGTTTGTTATTAGTTAGTTAGTTGGTTAAGCCCAAATTGCTCTATATAAGAGCCATGATTGTACTAGTTTCACTATCTGTTGATCAATCTATTATCATTCTCTTATCATCTTTTATCAAATATGAATCCATTTGATTTTTACTTTCTTGAAGATTTTCTAAGATTTTCTCCACTTTCTCCAGATTATGCAAATCTTAACATGGTATCATCGCCTCGGTTACGATCACCGCGTTCCGCTTCTCTACCGGTGCCGAAAAATTCTTCCGTAGCCTATCACAAAGAGATCTATACAGTACTTTTTGATCCTCCATCTTTTCTTATGGTTTATTCAATTGTCCGTCATTTGTGGAAGAAATGGAAGATGGAGAAATTCTTGCCACTTCCTCCAATTCCGATTCGAAAATCACCGCAAGAATCTTCATTTGATATTCAAGAACCTTTGAGTGATTCAATCTCAGAGGCAGAGGAGAAGATCTCAGTTGCATCTACCTCTGTCCTTGAATCAATTTCAGCAAATAATCACAGTTTTGGTACGTTTCATTCCATTATTGTTCCGATCAAGTTGATCAACGTAGTTCAGCCACAAATTTAAGGATGCACGATTAATATTGGGGAAATTACATGTTCTCTCGTCTCCTACAACAAATCTGAATCAGTCACGAAATTGAAGGAGGCGTTTCAAGAATCAATCGATCCAGTGGTGCTGAATCCTCGCCGCGATTATTTCGACATCGCCGTGAAAACTCACTCGTTTCGTAAGTCATGTTGTTGAAGGTATGTTTCATCTTGATCTCAATTTAGCTTCGATGTGCATGAGTTCCTTGCTTCACCGCATCAACAACACCGTTATCGCCGTCGAAACTGTTTTCGATCCGGGCGGTGTGGTCGAGCCTTTTTTCGTCACAATGTTCTACGGTGCAATAATGTTGATATTTCCTCCGATGTCAATTTTTCATTTGTTCATCACACTTGCCACTGTTGAATTCGTCGTTATTGTCTTCGATCTTGGCGGAAATTTCCTCCGGACTTAGTTCTCAATTCTTTGCATATACGCTCTTTGAGTGTGGGGATATAGCAATACAATGCTCACAAGGTGTTTGTCAGAAGTTGTCTGTGAAGATAGTTTTCAATGATTCTTGTTTTTCTTAGATTGAAGCATGGTACGGAAGACATAGGCTTATTACTCCATTGGAAGATGATTTGGAGTTAATTCTACAAAATTAATTCAAGCTTGTTTATAGTGAGCGTGGATTGTTGCCTTCTAATTCTTGTTTCACTATATTTTGGTCCATGTGGAGATGGCTAAAATTAGCTTTTCATTACTTTCCCTCAGTAACAGTAGCTCATGATTAGTCTACTATGGCTTATTCTTCTTACTAGTTTGCATACATCCATGAATATTGAAGACAAATTTTGGGATCATTGTTTGAAACTTTTGTCGCTTGCTATAACATAAAAAAAAGGCCTCTGGTGAAGACACATTCAATGGATGAATTGGTTCTCTGATATGTGTTTGAAGTGGCTCATTGTTTATGATTTGCAATTGATGCTACATTCACTGTTGTCTTTGTATTTCAAATTGAAGTCATGAAGTGTTCTATTGGTAGAATTTGGCCATATATCTTTGAGTATAATTACACCTACATCCATTGAGAAAGAGTTGTGTTGGGAATATCTAGTTTGTCAGTTTTCTCTCTTGACTTGTGGTGATTGCAATTGGGTATAAAGCACACTACATGATTTGTGGTGATTTGTGGTGATTAAGTCTTTTGTTCTGACCGAAGGCCTGCACCATAATTTTAGTTAATGTTGGTTCAATTTGCTTCCTACAAATATTGGCCTGTAACTTTCTGATGGTTGTGTATAATTTTAGAGCTGCAACATTGTTCAAGTTTATACATCAAATCCTTCTGCATATATGTTGATGTACTTGAGCTATGGATTGGTCTTTGGCAGCACCAATTGTAGAGTAAATTTGGTTTGATTGTTGAAGTTGCTGCTGTGGTAATCCATCACCATTTCTTCAGCTATCTTGAAGCTAATGGAAATATGGATATAGCAAGTGCATTCTCTCCCTTGGCATCAATGATAGTGGTCTCAGGCTTGTGATTTGGCAACTGCGTTGATTGTGTTAGAGCAAGAATGGATCTAATTGGTCAAAGGATCTCTTGTCATGCTATTGGACTTTGACTTAATGAAAGCTTGTTTGTTGCCATATTTGACTTTATTTTTTGTTACACAAAAGTTTGAGAATAATTGTAATTCAAACTCAAATTGGAAAATTTTCCAATTTTGAGTTTGAGGGAGGCTGTTAAGAATATTGATAATTTGCTAGAAGCTTCCATTAGTTAGTTAAAGTTTGTTATTAGTTAGTTAGTTGGTTAAGCCCAAATTGCTCTATATAAGAGCCATGGTTGTACTAGTTTCACTATCTTTTGATCAATCTATTATCATTCTCTTATCATCTTTTATCAAATATGAATCCATTTGATTTTTACTTTCTTGAAGATTTTCTATGGTTTTCTCCACTTTCTCCAAATTGTGCAAATCTTAACAATTTTTACATAAAGAGGATTGACCACAGGCTAAATTTATTCAACAAGCATTCCACCCCAAAACATTAAGAGTTTTTAGACTATAGTTCATCATTAACATTATTTCATTTGAGTAAAAGGCTGCAAAATAAATCATTGGGCCGGGGCGTTATAGTTTTTATCAACAGGTGGTGTATATAGTCCTTGGTGATCATATCCTGTAAATCAACATCATAATTTGTCACCATTGAAGGTGGGAGGTTTGATGGAATATTGATCTCGTTGTTGTTGTTTGACATTATATATCAAGAAGAAAAGAGATTGACTCGATCCTTTTTTAACATGGTTAAGTATTTGACACGATTTAGGGCCCGTTTGGATTAGTTTCTTTTTGAGCTTATTCAAACAGCTTATGCAATATAAATTAGGTTTTATGCTATTTTATAAGTTCACACTAGTGAAAATTGTTTTTTTATAAGTTATTTTATCATAAACTACGTACCTTGACAAACTTATAATAATACATAAAAATTGTATAAGCTATTTGCATAAGTTTAAAAATAAGCTAATCCAAACGGACCCTTAGTCAATACCAAAACCTACGCTCTGATGCCAACTGAAGGTAATACAAGAAAGGAGGGTGTGAATTGAGTTTCTATATATTAAAGTTTTTTCCAAATTCAAAGACTCTTTAAAAACGTGTTGTTTACTTATTATAAAATATGAACTTGGTTTGAATAATAAGTAAAACGAAAGAAACAAGTTAATTGACAAAACGATAACAACAACAAATAAGGAGATAAGGAGTAGAGAAGACACAATAATTTTATACTGGTTCACCGTTAACGAGATTACTCCAATATCCACTCCATCGATCCGATTGAGTTTGACTTGCACTTCAAAGACTTAATCCAGAGAGATTATTACAACGACCTCACTGACCAACTATCAATGACTTCTTGAGACAACTGACTAACCTTAGTCCCTCAAGGAATTCAACCAACTATTGATTTTAACTTCTTTTGTGTTTGCAGAGGTGCTTCTTGTAAACGCAGATTACACAAATGACTTCTATAAGCTCAAACACTTAGACTAATCCTAAGTGTTTTGTACAAAGATTTATAAAAGAATTGAAGTACACTATGTATGTATATTTTCTATTATGTACTGGTATGCATATTTTCTTGTTTGCATAGGTGCCTCTTATGTTTTGTTATTATCAAAACTCTCAAGGTAGTAGTTACAGAATTGAACCACACTCATTCGAACAAGAATGTGTCACACCCTGCGGTGGCGCTCATCAATTACAGTATTTTTATTTAAAATATTAGTTGAGGTTTTTTAGGGTGTTACACTTACACTAGCCATGCACATATTTTGTTTCTAGTTTTATTTATATTATTATGAGCTATAGATATAAGCTGAAAGTGTTTAAATGCACCAATTTAGTTGAATGTCTATTCACTCCTTGATGCCTAGATGCACTTAGCTTATTAAAAGAAAGGAAAAAAATTAAGGATATATAATTTAACGACAAAATCTTATTTTTTATAAAAATACTAATGATTACAAAAAAAGTCACTTGGATTGGTCAAGTGGTTAGGAATTTGGATATTATACATGAGGTCTTAGATTTACGATCATCATTTGCGCAATTGTAAAATTAAGAGTATTTTATGTCAAGTATTTTATGTCATTTGGATTGGTCAAGTGTATATTTTATTTTACTTTATTATTAAGTTTATTTCAGAGACAAAGTCAACACGTATATACCGAAGGGACATTTATTAAATGTTCTAAAGGGGCAAATACAAGAAATTGATAAACGAAATATTTTTAATTGTTTTTAACTTTTGATGATGTTTTTCGGTCAAAAAGAAAAAAACATTTGATGAGCTTTTTACAATATAAATCAACAAAATCAAATTCTATATGTTATATAAAAAAAGAATAGAAATATGAGTAAAACTATTAAGTTAACTCCTGCTATAATTTTATTTATTTTTCTATTACTTATTAAAAAGGAGTTTGCCAGTTCTCCTCCTCTTTACACTAAAACAACTATCAAATGTACATCGAGTTATGATTGTCCAGATTGTGTCATAGCACCCAACTACATCACTTCTATATGCGAAGATGGCTATTGTTTAGAATTTCTACGGTAGAATGACTTCTCTTGGTAAGCAACCAATAATGGTTTTTTTCCTTTTTAATTTCACGCACTTGTCCACAATTATTTGTAGGCAAAACATGAACATTCTATGTGTATTCTATGTCAGCAATTTTTTTTTTGTCAAAATAATCAAGCGGGGCCATTAAATGCAAAAAGGAGGCAAACGTGAGCGGTTAAAATCGCACATTTGAAACTAAGGGGCCAAAATCACACAGTTAGAAAATATGGGTGGCCAAAACTGCAGTTTAACCTCAAATGAAAGTATATAGCTTTGTGAAAACCCCCGATTTTTATTGAAAATTATTTGATGAATATTTGATTTAACATTCGGTGTCTAATTATGTGTTTATGTGTATTTGTATCTTTGTGAATTTAAATTTATTTTGACATGTTAAATGTGTTTGTATGTCTTGAATTTATTTATTGGAGATTGGAAAATTAGATGATGGAAAATTTTAGCACTTAATTATGTGAGGAAGAAAATAGATTTTTGTGGGAATTAGAGGTTTTTAGGCTCAATTTATGAGAAGATGGTGTTGACCCATTGAGGCATAATGAGTTAGTAAAAGGCATTAAAGTTGAGGGTTATTTTGTGAATTACAACCTAACTGGGGGGATATAATTAAATTGAAAATGTTAGTAAGGGTTTATGAGTTTTGGAGAAAAGTAAGAAAAGCTTGGGACTTGAAGATTATCATCAATTTCTCCATTTTTGTGGAGATAGGGGGAGTTTATGTTAATTTAGGATTGTGTTATGGAATAAAGAGTATTTAAGCTTCTCTTTTCCATGTATTCCAATATTCTCCATAGGAAAGAGTTTTTGAGAAATCCCTTGACTAGAGATATGTTTACTTATTGATAATTCATGTTGTTGCTTGGTATTGATTTTACCAGTTCAGGGTTTGATTGAACTAGTTACTCCTACATTAATGTCAGTTTTGGGTGTAAAGCATGCTAGCTAGATATCTTTGATTATCATTTGGCAGAGCTTGTATCAAATTTGAATTGTTATTATTATTATTATATGCAACTTTAAAATGCTAGAATTAGTAGGACTATAGGAAATTGTTCTATTTTGATAGTTTGAAGGACTTAAAATAACTCTTTTCATAATAAATTTGAGGAATAATTTAAGAGAGAACTATTCTGAAGGAAATTAAAATAGACTTAGTAATAATTAATCAAAGTGTTGAGAGGTATTAGAGAATATAGTTGAGTAGAATTACCATTAGTTAAATTTAATCATCTAATCTTTGAGATGGTGATTTATGAATGAGTCGTAATTAATGTGTTTGATTGATAGTTTTCTTTATATATAACGAGTTGTGTCGGTGGTGTATTCATGAGTTAAAATTTACAAGTTTTTATTTTTATTTTTTTACAAGTTTTTATTGACGAGTCTAATTGATGAGTTGTTACTGATAAATAATACACTACTAGAAAAAGTTGAAATACCAACGGAATTTAGAGATGGAATTAGAGACAAAAAAGGCAGTTAGAGACAGATATATTTATTTTATAGACAAATATTTTCATTTTAGAGATAGATTTTGTCCGTCTCTAATAGTTCAGAGACGAGGAAATTACCGACAGAATCAAATCTGTCTCTAGCCTGCTTAGTGACATAATATTTGCATTTTAGAGACAGATTTTGCCTGTCGGTATTTAAGATTTTTCTAGTAGTTATAGATGAGTTATTAATGATGTATAATGATGAGAAATTACCTAGCATTCATGCAATCATGGTTGAGTCGTTGATGAGTTATTGATGTAAATTGATGGGTTGGACAGTTTTATTAGCAGACCTCTGAATCTCCAAATATTGATATGTAGGTTGATACCACATGCATATAGTTCAAGTCTAAGGATACATTGCATACATATTTGCAATTAATGACGTGTTGTGTGAACGATGAATTGACAAGTTGTTGTATGATGTGATTGGTTAATTACTTTATTGATGATGTCTTAGTAATGTGACATAATTGTGAAATTGTTTTTTATGATTAAGTGTTGTGGTTAATTATGCGCACTTTTCTCTTTCTATTTAATTAGATTAATTATATATTTATTCTAAATATAAACTCACTTGTTTTGTATTGTGTCTGAACTCTTGGAAGTTCAGACCCGCAGGTTTAGGAGGAGTAATCGGGGTATTGGTTCAAAGACAGCTTGGACATTTATTTATCAGTCGTGTCTTTTATATTGTAATAATGAGTCGCTCTGTTTACCTCTAACACTAGGTGGGGTGTAACTTTTATATTGTAATAATAACAAAGACCTTGTCTTCATGCTCGATGTTTTAATCATGAAACTTGTATGACGTTGAGTTGTAATTGGTTGATGTCATTTATGTTTAAGTAACTGTTATCTTATGAGTATGTTTTGACGATGTGATGTGACACCGTTATTGGTTGATCTAATTCATGCATGATTATCAAATATTTAATCTTATGAAATACGGTGTTATATACACTTTGTACTCAAAATGATTATAATTAAATGGACTAAGACCTTATATAATATTATAGTTAAATTGTCTTCTTCTATTTTGATTTTATGTTTCACCATGGCCTTCATTTTAGGCCTATCACTAAATAATTTTAAATTTAATTATAACATTTGTAATTTTGTATATTTAAGTTGAAAACAAGTTGTTTTATTTCGAAGCCCGTAACCTAATTCTATGTTTTAATATTGTCATAGTACAGACAATTCAATTCACGTTTCTCTTGAATGGAGACTGAGACCCCATGTTATCAATATGTTGTAACCCAAGTGATTATTTAGTGGTGTTCAAAAATTTTGGGATTTTTTAAAATTCTAAGTCTTTTCTTTTCTTCTACTTCTAGTTTGTCACAATTTTTCGTTTCTTCTTGATTTATTGGAGAAGGTTCAATTAGGGTTAATTTAGACCAAGAATCATCCCTCTAAATCATTTTATGTTCGATTCTAGTTAAATAAGTGTGGTTTCCACATTTATTTAGTGTTTCTTTCGTATTTTCGTGATTTTATCATTTTATAGTGCGACATTTATTTTATTTTCCCCTATTTTCTCTACCTTTTTCCTATTCAAACCCCTGATTCACTCACTTACTCTAAAAGCCCAATAAATAAAAGCCCATATTTAACCTTAGCTTATAATTAATTAATTAATTAACTAATCTACTCAAAGACACTTAATCCAAATAAATTAACACATAATTATTTAATTAAATCAACCACAATTAAAATTAATACAAATAAAAAGATAATTAGTAATTAAATCTATGTCGTTACATATTTTCTGCACACTTGATAAAACGGTTAGTGCATAAAATTGTTCTCTTATGTTTTGTTACTATCAAAACTCCTAAGATAGTAGTTCATTAACCAACCTTGTTCCAACAAGAGTGTGTTACACCCTACCTGGTGATGACTTCACGTCATTACGATGTTTTTAACCACTTTCACAGGCATTATTAGATAGTTTTTCTATGTTTTTCGCATTGAATAAAGAATAAATTGCATCAAGTACAAGAGAGCTTGAATCACAAGAAAATTGAAGAAAATCAGCACAATTTGCGTCATGACGTATGTCCGGTATTTTGACCATATCTAGAGTTCCATAACTCGGAATGACGAGGGACTTGCGGCAAATGAAATTTAAGATCAAGAGCTACAACTTTCGAAGGCCATTTGCGCCAGGCGCCGCGCCCAGGCGCGTAACCTAGTTCTATAAATTGGATTTTTTTGTCACAATAAGGATTACGAAGTTTGACAGTAGCTAAATTCCTTTGATTGGATCTTAGGGGATTCTAATTGCTAGTACTCTTGAACCATGAAGTTTCATATGATATTTTAATGAATTACGTAGTTAGTTTCAGTTAATTATTCCTTGTGTTTAATGCTTTTCATGATTTGGCCAATTGTGTGATGAATCCAATTGTTTGTTTTACTATGAGAATAGGAATAAATTTATATATCTACGAATAATTATTCAATTAACCTTCACTTAAGAGATTTCGGATTGTTAATTGAGAATTCAAAGATTAAAGTTTCAAAACCTCAATTGATCATTGTCGCGGTGATTTTTGGATATCAAACTATTGATTAGTTTTGACTCACAATTTTATGATTCACCACCGAGCTTTTATTTTTCCAAGGAAAAGGGGAAAAGTTCGAATAAACCCTATATTTTTGAGAGATTAAAGGTTCGGGGGTTGGTTACGTTAAGGGAAGGTATTAGCACCCTAAACATCTATAGTACTCTATAGGAACCTCTTGTTTTTATTTATCTTTGTGCTAAAATTACTTGTTTGCTTGTAAATAAAAAGTTTAAAAATGTGAAAAGTTAAGGTGATGAATAAAAAGAAAAATGGAAAATGTTTTTGTTTTTTTATTTGATTTGGGAAGACGCGAAGTCTTTTGCACTACGTACCCGTGAGGGATCAAAATCTCGTAGTTCGGGGTAAAAAAGCGGAGTGGTTTGTTTGATTGATTTTAAAGTTTAAAAAAAGTTTTTTTAAAATAAAGTAAGAGACCAAAATGGCATAGAAAAATAAAGTGTGATGTTGATTGATTTTAAATTGTGAAAAAAAAAAGTCTAAATATGATTAAAATTGATTGAAGTTTGATTTGAGAAAAAAAGGGACGGAATTACTTGGTTTGAAGTCCAAGGTTCATTAATAGAAAAATATTTTTGATGAAGCTTTTTTAATATTTGAATGTTTTTGTGATTTTTTGTTATTCTAAAAAACTAAGCGTGATAAAATAAACTAAACGCGAGGGATTTCATAATGATATCGGATCAAGATGAAAATCCCATTTTCCTTGGAATTATTATGCTATTATTTTTTGTGTTTTCGTTTTTTGACATAAAGCGGAATAAATAAATATGCATGCAATGTAGGTTTTCTCATATATATTTACATCGGTTCTAAATACATTCTAGATCACAATAATCAAATAAAGCAAATAAATAAAAGAGCATGTATGATTTGAAAAAAATAAATAAAAAAATAAAATAAACAAAAACAGAAAGGGTAATATAGTAGAACAGGGGTGCATTAGCAAAATGCAGGGCCAAGCCCAAACCCAAACCTGCAAAAGAAACAATTAGTTCTCACACAAAATAATCAGCTGGGGGCGCGCGGAGTAACGGGGGGTGCGCAGAGTAAGACAGTATATATGTTTTTTTCTTTACCGATTTTCCATTTCTTCTTTTTTTTCTCTCTCTACTTTATCTTTCTCTCTCACGGTTTCTCTCTCTCATGTGTTCATCATGAACTCAAGAACACTCATGAGTGTTCATCTTTCAAACCAAGTTTCCGATGAAGATTCCGGTGGTGGTGCGGCGGCCGGCGCGGCGGGGCGGCGCCACCACCGGAAACAAAAAAAAAACTCTTTTTTTTTTAAAAGAAAACCTTTTTCTAAAATCCTTTTTTCGTCTAGATTCCGAAAATCAACTTAGTTTTTTAAAATAAGTTTTGGAAAAAGCCTAGATCTAAATTTTAATTTTTCGAAATAAAAAGAACAACTTTTCTACCTTTTTCTTCTCTGTTCCATTCTTCTTCTTCTTCTTCTTTATATTTTTTGTTTCTGTTTTGGTTATGGGTGGTGTTTGTGATTCTGTGATTTGGCTGGATGAGGAAAAAAGGGTTTTGAAATTTTCTCTTCCTCTGAGTTATTTTGCTGTCACTACTGATAAAAAAAATGGCTACCCTTTGCTTCTGATTTTGGTTCCAATTTGTTGAGTTCTTGGATCAATGGATGATTTTTGGTGTGATGATTAAAGTTTGGCTTGGGAAGAAAAATTGGTTTAAAGGTCTGAAAAGTTGTTCACCTTTTGATTGAGTGTTAAGAGGAAAGCTAGTTATGAAGAAAGTTTCTGAAAAGTACAAAAAGAAGGGTCAGAAGCGTGCTACTGTTGTAGCTGTGTTGTTCTTTTTTTTTTCCTTAATTATGATTTATTTAATAATAATAAATAAATAAAACAAACAAATGAGACAAAAGGGGAGAGGGGAAGACATCACGTGATGCTCTTCTTCTTCTTTGTTTGTTTTTATAGTTTTTTCCTTATAATAATAATAATAATAATAATAATAATAATAATAATAATAAAAATAATAAGAATAAATTAAATACTAATTAATGATGACAAATGACAATAATGATAAAAGGAGGAAATAATAAAGGAAAGAAATAATATGATAAAAATAGTAATAATGATAAAAGGGAAAATTAAATATCTAACATATTTTTTGGGATTGTTTTCAATAAAAATAAAAACTTATCTAATTTTGATATATTTTTGGATTTTCAATAAAGTTACTAAAAATAACAAATTTAAATAAATCAACATATTTTTTGGATTTTTGTTAGTGATGCATAAAATGAATAATGAGGATATAATATGGGATTTTAGGTCAAAAATTGGGGTATGATAATCATAAATTGTAACAACCCGTTTTTCTTAAGCCAAAAAGGGCATTATTTTTTTTTTGTACACAATCAGAGTTACGCATAAAAGATTTTAAATGAGCCGGCATTCAAATATACAAAAGAACTCATTACCAAAAGGTGCTTCGACAAGCAAAGTGTATTCCTGAATAATTACAATCCAAGTCTAAGTATCAAAACAAGTTAGGAATCCTATGCTAACCAAAAAGCACGGTGCACAAAACACACCGGCGCATAGTCTAACTACTCTAAGCTAAAGCTCCAACCGCTCACTGGGGCCTGGAACAGCCACCGTCGTCACCACGACCTAACCCATCATCTGGGTGGGATGAGCCCGCAAATGAAAGAAAGGGTCACCACAAAATATTTTTCATCGGATTTTCTAAAACAAAACCATACAACGCATTTCCCTTTTGCCCAAAGGTTCAAAGACAACGTTTCTTTTCAAAACCTTACAAACTAACCACATGTTATTGATCAATACATAACCAAACCAAAACCCTAACTTTTCTCATGAGATTTTTCACCAACTCATGGAAAACAAAAACAACAAAGCCTACACATGCTTCTCTAAACCTCATGAACAACATTCATGAAACAAAAACCATGTAAGTAACATTTCCTAACAAACCCTCATGAGAACATAAACCCAAAAACTCTTAAACTCTATAAATCTACCAACCTAAGAGATGAGAAGAGAGGGTTACCTTTAGAAAGTGATTCTCTACAACTTTCCTCTAAGCTCCAAAGCTTGAAATGGAGTGAAATGGTGAGGAATGGAAAATTTGTGAAGGTTGGAAAGTTAGAATGGAGTTCCACGTGAAAGAGAGAAAGAATGGAGATGATTTGTGATTTTTCTAAGTCCACAAAGGTCACTAAACCTCCTTACTATGTCAAGGCTCTTGATAGCCAATCCACCCTTGGATCAAAGTCAAAAGTCCAAGCTTAAACCCTAGCCATTGGATCAATTTACTTTATGAGAAATCACAAGATATCATCAACTCATCCATAACAAGTCACGTGTTCAGCTCTCGCGCGTCGCGACGAACGTAAATCACAAAAATCTAAAACCTACGGAAAGAACGTCTAACGTTAAACATTTCCGAAACTTATCGCCGAATCTTTTTCCGCGACTGTAATTTTCTTCCATACCTTAGAAAATTATTCTCAGAACATATCCTAACTCGCGCAGATATATAAAACTTCCATCCGAAACCTCACTTAAAACAGACGCAATAAGATTTTACAACGACGGGTAAAATCTTACTCGTTTTTCCAAAAACAAGAATAATCCAACACTTATTATTCTAAAACCACATATAACTTCTTATTCAAGCAACAGGATCACAAGACAAAAGTCTGTACAATTACAGTGCACGAGCACAAAACAGACTCGATTACAGCAAAACCTAATAATTACACGATGTTTCATCACACGAACACATCGAAACCCTAATATTCCTTAAACCAACTATAATATGAAATCTTGGGTCTTACAATACTACCCCCCTAAAAGAAGTTTCGTCCTCGAAACTTAGACATCGTCAAACAAACTGGGGTATAATTCTTTCATCTTACTCTCGAGCTCCCAGGTGGTATCTCCTGTAGCTTCGTTCCATATTACCTTCACCAAAGGTATCTCTTTCGTTCTCAGACGCTTCATCTTCCTATCCGCAATCTTGATCGGCGGAACTTCAAATGACAAGTTATCCCTCAACTGGATATCATCTGGTGTGATCACATGTGATGGATCCAGTGTATATTTCCGCAATTGCGACACATGGAACACGTCATGAATCAAAGATAGTACTGGTGGAAACGCGATCCGGTATGCTACCTTCCTAATCCGTTCCAAAATCTGATAAGGCCCTATAAATTTCGGAGTCAACTTCCTTGCTTTCAAAGCCCTTCCAACACCAGTTGTTGGAGTAACACGGAGAAATACGTGATCTCCCTCCTCAAACTCTAAAGGCCTCCGACGCCTATCCGCATAACTTTTTTGTCGATCTTGAGCAACTTTCATCATTGCCCTTATCTTTCGGACCTTGTCTGTCGTCTGTTGTACCATTTCCGGTCCTACTATCATACTCTCCCCATCTTGATACCAACACAAAGGAGTCTGACATCTTCTCCCATACAAAGCCTCGTATGGTGCCATTCCAATACTCGCGTGGAAACTGTTGTTGTATTTGAATTCTATCAAAGGTAACACATCATCCCAACTTCCACGATGATCCAATACACATGCTCTCAACAAATCTTCTAAAGATTGATTTGTTCTCTCGGTCTGTCCATCTGTCTGAGGATGGTAGGCGGAACTCAATCTCAGTTTCGTCCCCAACGCCTCATGCAAAGTCCTCCAAAAGTGTGAAGTAAACTTTGGGTCTCGATCCGACACTATACTTGACGGAATCCCATGTAACCTCACAATCTCTGCAATGTAAATATCGGTCAACTTTGCCGCCGTATCCGTAGTTCTTACCGGTAGAAAATGAGCGGACTTAGTCAAACGATCCACTATCACCCAAATGGAATCATGCTTCCTCCTGGTCCTAGGTAAACTAGTGATGAAATCCATAGAAATGCTATCCCACTTCCACTCGGGGATATCTAATGACTGCAGCATCCCTGCTGGTCTCTGATGCTCAATCTTCGCCTTCTGACAAGTCAGACACGACGCCACATACTCGGCCACATCCTTTTTCATACCCGGCCACCAGAAATCATGCCTCAGGTCTTGATACATCTTTGTTGCCCCGGGATGTATACTAAGTTTACTCTTGTGTGCCTCCCCTAGAATGGTGTTTCTCAAGTCCATAGCATCGGGTACACACACTCTACCTTGACACCTCAAGATGTTGTCCGATCCCACCTTGAAATCTCGGTTGGTTTCTCGAACAATCAAAGCCCTTTTCTCCATAAGGAACTTGTCATCTTGACAATTTGCAATGTCCTCCAATAACCCGCTTGAGATGGTAATCATACCCAGTCTCATATTCCCTAAAGCAAACTCTACCTCTAGATGCAAATCACGAAACTCTCTCAACAACTCTTGTTGACTAGCCATTTGTGCCGAACAAACCGACACACTCTTCCTACTCAAAGCATCGGCTACCACATTAGCCTTCCCAGGATGGTATTCTAACGTGAAATCAAAATCTTTCAATGTTTCCATCCATCTCCTCTGTCGCATATTTAGCTCTTTCTGATCGAATAGATACTTAAGACTTTTATGGTCACTAAACACGACAAAAGTGCAACCATAAAGATGATGTCTCCAAATCTTCAATGCGAAAACAACGGCCGCAAGCTCTAAATCGTGCGTAGGATAATTCTTTTCATGCACTTTCAGTTGCCTTGACGCATAAGTCACTGCTCTCTTGTGTTGCATCAACACACAACCCAACCCTTGATGAGAAGCATCACAATAAACCTCATACGGTTCCTCCGACTGTGGTAGCATCAAAACTGGTGAAGTCGTCAACCGTTCTTTCAACAACTGGAAACTCGACTCACACTTCTTTGTCCAAGCAAAAGGTTGATCTTTTCGCGTAAGTTGCGTCATAGGCGCCACAATCTTAGCGAAACCTTCAATGAATCTCCGGTAATAACCGGCCAAACCCACAAAACTCCTCACATCAGTCACTGTTTGAGGCTGCTTCCATGAAAGTACCGTATCAATCTTGGCTGGATCCACGGCTATTCCCTCTTTTGATATAACATGGCCAAGGAAATTCACCTCTTCCAACCAAAAGTCACACTTTGACGGGTTTGCATACAGCTTACTTTCCCGCAAAACTTGCAATACTAGACGAAGATGCTCTACATGTTCCTCTTCACTCTTCGAATACACTAGGATGTCATCAATAAATACCACCACAAACTTGTCCAAAAATGAGTGGAATATCCGATTCATGTAGGCCATAAAGATAGCAGGTGCATTCGTCACTCCAAACGGCATCACTAAGAACTCATAATGCCCATATCGCGTCCTAAACGCCGTTTTCTGAATATCCTCATCTCGAACCCTTATCTGGTGATAACCAGATTTCAAGTCAGTCTTGGAAAACACTGAGGCTCCCCTCAACTGATCCATCAGATCATCAATTCGTGGCAATGGATATCGGTTCTTGATAGTCACCTTATTAAGCTTCCGATAATCCACACACAAACGAGATTTCCCATCCTTCTTTTTAACCAATAAGACCGGTGCTCCCCAAGGCGACACACTAGGCCTTATAAAGCCCTTCTCTAACAAGTCCTCAATCTGACTTTTTAACTCTACCAACTCAGCTGGAGCCATCCGATAAGCTGATTCTGAAATCGGACCCGTACCCGGTTGCAGATCAATAAAGAATTCCACCTCTCTACACGGAGGAAAAGCTGGAATCTCCGATGGAAACACATCTTGGAAATCTTGAACCACACGAATTTCCTCAATTCGGATCTCCGACGTCACTCCTAAGCTAGCAAGTGAAACTATCTCCGGCTCTCCATTACACATAACCACAGAAAGCCGATTTGCAGACAAGTACCTTCGCACACCTGGCTCGGGAAAGAAAACCAATTTCCGAGCACAGTCTAGAATCACATAATGATAAGACAACCAATCCATCCCGAGGATGATCTCGAGAGATAAAAGCGGTAGACAAACCAAATTGACCAGAAAATCCCTATTCTGGATTACTACCAAACAATGCAAACATGCAGTATTCACTACCAAATCCTTAGCAGGAGTCAAAACATTCAAATCAAACGGAAGCACAGATACATTCAAACTCAAACGATTTGCACATGCCAAAGATATGAATGAGTGGGTTGCCCCCGTGTCAATCAAAGCAGTTAAAGAATTACATGCGATGTGACAGTTCTCGTGGATGGCATTGCTAGCCTGCCCACTCAACTCAGTGCCCATACAGTAAGCACGTGCCTTTGCCGCAGGTCTGGCACCCTGTGAACCTTGTGCCTCATTTGCCGACGGCCCAGTCTTCGGGGCTCTGCAATCTCTAGCAAAGTGTCCCGGCTTCTTGCAATTGTAGCAGGTGTTTCCCACCTTCGGTTGCGTGCACTCATTAGAAAAATGCCCCGCTTCTCCACAGTTGTAGCAAGCCCCCTTAGTACCCTCTGATTTTCCCTGGGTTCCCTGATTCACCGATCGGCCCGGTCCTTTACTGTGTTGAGGACGGTTATAAGGCTTACTCCCTTGCCTCCCACTATTCTCAGTCGAACCACGATCATTGGTACGACTTGGTCCTCCAGCATTAGAATTCCCTTGGCGGTTCACCCGCTTATTCTTCATGTCTTTAACCTCTTGGCACTTTTCAACCAATACCTGGAATTGTCGAATACCCAACGGCACAACCGCATCCTGCAGTTCGTACCTCAATCCATCTTGGAATCTACGGCACATATAATCCTCATCTATCCCATCCCTAAAGAAGCGGAAGAAACGGGATAGTGATTCAAACTTCTTGGCATATGCTTCAACATTCATACCCGCTTGCCTTAGCCTCAGAAACTCTTCCCCATACCTTTCCCTAGCTGTCTCAGGGAAGTATTTGGCCAAGAACCTCCTCTTGAAGTTCTCCCAACTTAACTCTTCATGAACATTCTCCATGATCAGTCGGGTGTTCCTCCACCAATACTCAGAACCCCCGAGTAACTGATAGGTAGCTAAGACCACCTTCTCTCCTTCTGGACAATGAATTGCCCCGAATATCCTCTCCACAGATTGGAGCCATAAATCAGCAGTTTCCGGACCTCCCTCCCCATTAAACTTAGGAGGAGTTTGGTGGTTGAAACTTGAAAGAAGTCTAGATCCAACCGCAAGTATTTCCCTTTCGCGCTTTTCCAGATCTCTCTGCGCCTTAGCATGGCTCTGAGCAGTCACAGCCGCTGCCATTGTGTTCATGGCATAAGCCATTTGATATATATCAGCATTATCCGTCACAGGTGCTGTAGGTGCCCTTCTTGGAGGCATTCTATTTCTGCACAATACCAATTCTGATTAGATTCCTTATCCAAACATTTCTGAGTCTCAACAGAAAATCTCATACAACGGCTACTAACACATAACCCGACAGAGAACAACCACTAGAACTGACACTACTCTAGCTATGTTCTAACCGACTCTGGACTAATGACTCAAGTATACACTTTCCCTTTGAAGATTTAAAGCCGTGCTCTGATACCAATTGTAACAACCCGTTTTTCTTAAGCCAAAAAGGGCATTTTTTTTTTTTTGTGTACACAATCAGAGTTACGCATAAAAGATTTTAAATGAGCCGGCATTCAAATATACAAAAGAACTCATTACCAAAAGGTGCTTCGACGAGCAAAGTGTATTCCTGAATAATTACAATCCAAGTCTAAGTATCAAAACAAGTTAGGAATCCTAGACTCTGGACTAATGACTCAAGTATACACTTTCCCTTTGAAGATTTAAAGCCGTGCTCTGATACCAATTGTAACAACCCGTTTTTCTTAAGCCAAAAAGGGCATTATTTTTTTTTTTTTGTACACAATCAGAGTTACGCATAAAAGATTTTAAATGAGCCGGCATTCAAATATACAAAAGAACTCATTACCAAAAGGTGCTTCGACAAGCAAAGTGTATTCCTGAATAATTACAATCCAAGTCTAAGTATCAAAACAAGTTAGGAATCCTATGCTAACCAAAAAGCACGGTGCACAAAACACACCGGCGCATAGTCTAACTACTCTAAGCTAAAGCTCCAACCGCTCACTGGGGCCTGGAACAGCCACCGTCGTCACCACGACCTAACCCATCATCTGGGTGGGATGAGCCCGCAAATGAAAGAAAGGGTCACCACAAAATATTTTTCATCGGATTTTCTAAAACAAAACCATACAACGCATTTCCCTTTTGCCCAAAGGTTCAAAGACAACGTTTCTTTTCAAAACCTTACAAACTAACCACATGTTATTGATCAATACATAACCAAACCAAAACCCTAACTTTTCTCATGAGATTTTTCACCAACTCATGGAAAACAAAAACAACAAAGCCTACACATGCTTCTCTAAACCTCATGAACAACATTCATGAAACAAAAACCATGTAAGTAACATTTCCTAACAAACCCTCATGAGAACATAAACCCAAAAACTCTTAAACTCTATAAGTCTACCAACCTAAGAGATGAGAAGAGAGGGTTACCTTTAGAAAGTGATTCTCTACAACTTTCCTCTAAGCTCCAAAGCTTGAAATGGAGTGAAATGGTGAGGAATGGAAAATTTGTGAAGGTTGGAAAGTTAGAATGGAGTTCCACGTGAAAGAGAGAAAGAATGGAGATGATTTGTGATTTTTCTAAGTCCACAAACACTACTAGAAATTTCGCTTTTAGCAACTGATTTAGCAACCAAAAAATTTCGGTCGCTTTAGCAACCGATTTAGAGACCGATATTTTGAGCGTCTTTGTAAAAAAAAAATCGGTTGCTAAATCGGTTGCTATGTAATTTTAGAGACCGAATTAGAAACTGATATTTAGCAAGCAATATTTCGGTCGCTTTAGAGACCGAATTAGAGACCGAATTTAAGACTAAAATTTGTTACCGAAAATGCGGTCGCTACATGGTTTTTCTTTTCCAATTTCCAATATAGAGTACTCTTATTTTTTTTGGGCGAACAAGTTTTATTGAAAAACATTGACAAATTTCTCTGTTCCTTCTCACTTTTCCAATTGCGACCCACCAACCCTAAAACCTCTTATTATTTCAACCAACGATCTTCAACCAGCAATCTTCTTTCAGTTCCTTCTTCTCTCAATTTCAGTAATCGCAACACCTTAACACTTTTTCAAACCCCTTCCAACTCGCTTCAAACAACTACGCGAAATTCACCCAACAATTAAGAGTTCCAAAAATCAAAGAAAAAAATCGTGAAAGAAAGAAACAAACGTCAAATTGAAGGTAAGAAGCAAACCCTAACTGTGCAGACCCTCCGTATTCTCTCAATTTCCCTCCAATTGAATTGGTACATACCACAAAAACCCTTAATCCCTCGTCTCAGTTCTCAATGTGTTCTCCCTCATCTCATAACCCTAAATCCCCTTTTCAATTCATTCATTCTTCTTCTTTTTCTCGATTATGAACCAGTTCCCTAAAACCCTCAAATCAAAATCTCAAAAACGTATTCTTTTTTCGGTTTTGAGTGTTCCCTAATTTGAATCCCTTTAGGGTTGAAGGCTAGCACCATGTTATACAGCGGTGGATGCGATTTGGAGATGGACCAGTGTCGTGGTGTGGTCACATGTTGCCGGTTGTGCCGGCAGTGGGAGAGGAGGGAACAACGGATACATTGAGGTCGATGCTGATTTTGTTTGTTGGTGCAACTGCGCTTGATTTATTTTCTTCGTTATTTTGCTTAAAACAGCTAGTCACATAGATGTAGAGTGTTTTGGAACTGATATATATATAGTTTGATTAAAATTTGAAAATCGAAAAATATGCAATAAACTTTGTATGCTTGATTGGTTTCTTGTAAGGCATAGTTTAATTTATCTATACACTTGGGATTTTGTTTTTTGCATAGTTATTGTTGATAAATGCAAAGTCCCCAATTACAGGGATGGTTTTCCAAGCTTATTAAACTTACAATGTTACAATGAAACCATGCCCTATACTGTTGTGAAAGTAACATAGTAACACTGATAATGGTATTATCTTTTATTGATATTTTTATCATATTATCATGAAGGTTTGATTTAATCAAATGGTTTATGTAATGAAGCGAGCTATTGATATTGGGAGGGCATTAGATGGGTGGTTAAATTTTTTGTTTCAAAAGGTAGTCTATTAACTTAATAATGGGAGAAATGAGTTGCTCTTTTTAATTTTCTTCTTGTTATATTTTTACCTTATTCTTGCAATTCTGGTGTTGAATTGAGTGTTAAAATTCAATTACTTACTTTTGCAGGAGCTAGAGAGTAGAAAGAGTCATTATAATTTATATAAGGGCTACTTTACATATGCTATCAATTGCTAAATCAAGTGGAATGAACAAAAAAAAAGGCAAATCACTTACATAGCACAATTGAAGGTAAAGTAAAAACGAAGATAGGATGTTGCATCTTATATGGTATTGTTTTTAGTCTTCATTATCGAGATATTTATTCATGTATTTAGTTCATGCCTGTCTAATAGATATGTTGTGGTTGTGATAATGCTTTCTAGGTGTACATTAAAAAGTATAAATTTTGTTTCTTCAATTTCTCAGTCAAACTTTAGTATGTTTTTGTTAAATTTCACTATGTCTTTTATTAAACTTATTATGATATGGGACACTAATATAAGAAGCTAATGAATTATTTGCTCATGTGGTTGCAGGTTTGAATCATGAACAGTTTGAATCTTGTTGCACATAAAATAAATAACAAGGAGCCTGCATTTATTTATATCAAAAAGTTTACCAAGACCAAAGAACTTTGACAATCTGAACAAATAATAGCTCTATGAATTTGAGGCATAATAAAATATAAGTCATATTCACTTATTTTTTTCATTTTTGTCATATGTACTTAACAATGTGATATGTTTCTCATCTATATATTTTGCCTAATATTTGCAAGAGACGAACAAAGAAAAAAGGAAAATGATAACTTCTCTATGGCATGTTTGTTTTCTAGGATATCATGTTGATTATCTTAGGTAATTATTATATGAATGCATGAGTTGATGACTTGACTAATGAATGTATAATTATCTTCCATTTTCCTATATCTTTGTCATTTAATTATTTTTATATCTCTTGCATACCTTTTTTATGTTTGTCATTTAATATCCTTGTGCGTGCTGGAATCAGAGGTGGAGTGTTCGATTGCAGATGGTATTTTCTGTTATTGCAGGTCCTTTATCACTTATGCTCGGAGTTATGGTTGCAGTTCAGTCGCATCTCTAAAATCTGTGTCCGCTTGGTTGCAGGTAAAAGGATTGAGAGTTGTTTAAGTGCTTTCATTTCCTTGTGCCGCAGTTCCCCTTGTATGAACTATTTTAAAACCAACTATTCTACTTTGATTAACAAGTTTTATGGTTGTCGTTGAGATTTTGTTCCGTGGTGTTAGGGAATAAAGCAGCCATACTGATGCAGATAGTGCAAGTAAGAGTGACGATAGCTCCAATGGCAAAGGTCTTTGATACTCAAGGGAGAATTCAGAAGCATAAAGATCATTTTCAGAAAGATGATAATTTTGAAGTCCTTCACTTTTTTGTTGTTTTCATGTGTAATTTATTTTATCCTCAGTTTTGGAGAAATAATTGCCTCCCATGAGTCATAAAAGGAGGGAGGTGGATGACATGCTAGAGAATTGCCATTTTTTTTTGTCTTTCATGCTGCATTTAACTTACGAAGCTTATTCAAGCGTAGAACTTTGAGCTGTAGATATTTAACAAGTGCTGGATTATATATTGGAACGCCTGCTATCATTCAAAGGAAGAAGGTAAGGACTGTTATTTATGAATCATCTTTTGCTTATGGTTTGATTTATGCAAATTCATATGTAGTGTCAATATGTCAATTTTGCTTTGAATAATGATCTACGAATTTTGTGTGAAGATAATTGTTTTACATTTATACTTTCAGGCTCTATCAAAATCAGTAGACTAAACAACTGTTAGCAAAGTTTGTGCATCCAGAATGAAATGTGTGTAATTTATTATTTATTATAAAGAATAAATTACTTTTGCCTCTTTTAAGTTTTACTTTTTCAATGAAAGAATAAGGTTTACAAACCTTTGTTGATTAACTGCAGCTACAATGCTTGCTATACATAGTGTTCAATTAGACATAAATGATTTTATTGTGGCTGATGTTATGGACAATATGTCTAATGTACCGAAATACTTGTTGTAATATTGAAATGTAGTAGTTTATAAATTTGAGTGATTGGTCAATCACATATTTTATGAGCTTAACTGCATCAGCCCTGATTTGGAATGAAAATGATATTGATGGCAGTGATGGTAAATGAGGTTTTGGCCTATGGTCATTGCGAAAATCACTAGAAATATGGTGTTGCTCAAGTACATAAGTTATTTAGATATGAATACACCTTGAGGAAGTTAAAAACAAAAGATAAATGGACCAACCGTAGTATATGTTGGTAGTATAACTTTATGCTCATGTGATGTGAATTGTACATGATCCAGATTTATGCTACAAGTTGGAAGGAGCTGCTGGGTCAATGGATGAAGTTGTCATAACCGAAGGATGCGAAGATATACACTAAGGAAGAATGCGAAGATATACACTAAAGAAGCCATTGATAACGATGGACACCTTTTATTTAAGTATATTATTAGAAAAATAAATTTATCGTTACAAAGAGTTTAGGTTGGGTACATAGTTGTAATATGTACATGTACATAAACCTTTGATCTAGTTAAGCATAGCTTGTTTAATATTATGCTAACTTAGGCTAGGTATAGATTTAATGTAACAATGAATACATTTTATATATATACTTTTTTATTTACGATTTTATTATGATATTTATATTAATTTTTAGTTCAAAAATTGTAGTTTTTTATTATTTATTTTTTTTAGCCATAAACCAAGTTGACCGATTTAGTGACCGAATTTTTAATAACTTGATAAAATCGGTTGCTATATCAGTCGCTAAAATCAGTCACAAAATCGGTTGCTATAATCAGTCACAAAATCAGTCGCTATAGCGTCGGACTAAGCATCGCAAAATCAGTCTCTAAACCGGTCGCTAAATTCGGTTGCTATTACGGTTGCTGAATTCAGTTGCTAATTCAGTCGCTAAGAAATCGGTCGCTAATTGGGTTGCTACAGATCAGCGACCAGGGCGTTAGCTACTTTTTTAAATCGGTCGCTATATCGGTCGCTAATACGATTAGCGACCGATTTTTGATTAAAATCGGTCGCCAAATCGGTTGCTAAACGCGATTTTTTTAGTAGTGAAAGGTCACTAAACCTCCTTACTATGTCAAGGCTTTTGATAGCCAATCCACCCTTGGATCAAAGTCAAAAGTCCAAGCTTAAACCCTAGCCATTGGATCAATTTACTTTATGAGAAATCACAAGATATCATCAACTCATCCATAACAAGTCACGTGTTCAGCTCTCGTGCGTCGCGACGAACGTAAATCACAAAAACCTAAAACCTATGGAAAGAACGTCTAACGTTAAACATTTCCAAAACTTATCGCCGAATCTTTTTCCGCGACTGTAATTTTCTTCCATACCTTAGAAAATTATTCTCAGAACATATCCTAACTCGCGCAGATATATAAAACTTCCATCCGAAACCTCACTTAAAACAGACGCAATAAGATTTTACAACGACGGGTAAAATCTTACTCGTTTTTCCAAAAACAAGAATAATCCAACACTTATTATTCTAAAACCACATATAACTTCTTATTCAAGCAACAGGATCACAAGACAAAAGTCTGTACAATTACAGTGCACGAGCACAAAACAGACTCGATTACAGCAAAACCTAATAATTACACGATGTTTCATCACACGAACACATCGAAACCCTAATATTCCTTAAACCAACTATAATATGAAATCTTGGGTCTTACATAAATCACCTAAGAGATTAGAGAGTTATGATCAAACGAGAGGATTATGTTATCAAAAGATTGAACATAATTACTTTTTTTAATCGAATCGTGAAACTGAATTTGTAATTTGTTAACATGCATGAACTACCAAGATAATAGTAATAAGATGAACCGAAAAGGGTCCAATCGCCTTCTCTCTCTGAATCAAATCCTAATTTCTTTTTGCCGTTTTATTTCGTAAAAACCTAATATTGAAAAATCTCCTCTTTTACTTTATGTCAATTAAATTACGTATGCTTTCAATCAACTGCGTTTGATTCACTACAATCCCCGTGGATACGATCTTTTATATTACTACTTTTCGGCTATTTAGTAGACTTGCTAAATTTTCATCACCTGGCGCTCATCAATTAAAATATTTTTATTTAAAATATTAGTCGAGGTTTTAGGGTGTTACACTAGCTGCCATGTACATATTTTTTTTCTTGTTTTATTTATAGATATATGATGACAGTGTTTAAATGCACCAACTTAGGTGAATGTATACTCACTCCGTGATGCCCAGATGCACTTAGCTTATAAAAAAAAAGTAAAAAAAAAATTAAGGATATATAATTTAACGACCAAAATCTTATTTTAAAACAAAATTCTAATGATTAAAAAAAAAGTCACTTGGATTGGTCAAGTGGTGAGGAATTTGAATATTATACACGAGGTCTTAGATTTTCGGTCATCATTTGCGCCATTGTAAAATTAAGAGTATTTTATGTAAAGTATGTCATTTGGATTGATCAAGTATTTTATGTTACTTTATCACGAAGTTTATTTCAAAGACAAAGTCAACACGTATATACCGAAGAGATATTTATTAAGTGTTCTAAAGGGGTAAATACAAGAAACCGATAAAAAAATATATTAAATTGTTTTTAACTTTTGATGATGTTTTCCAATCAAAAAGAAAAAACATTTGATGAGCTTTTTACAATATAAATTACCCAAATCATATTATATATGTTATATACGAAAAGAAAAGAAATATGAATAAAACTTTTAAATTAGTTCTTGCTATAATTTTATTTATTTTCCTATTATTTATTACAAAGGAGGTTTTCAGTGTTCCTCTTCCTCCTGTTTATACTATAACATCTATCAAATGTATATCGAGTAATGATTGTCCGGATTGTGTCATAGAACCCGGCTACATCACTAATATATGCGAAAGTGGTTATTGTTTAAAATTGAGAGAGTAGAATGACTTCTCTTGGTAAGCAACCAATAATAATTTTTTATTTTTTTTAATTTCACGCACTTGTCCACATATATTTTTAGGCAAGACATGAACATTCTATGTTCATTGATGACATTTGTAAACAAGTGTGGGTATTAAATATTCAAGAGAATACACGAACACCGAGTAGGATGAGTTCTCCCATGAGCAAATAATCTCTTCTGTAATTGTATTAGCACAAATAATTTTATTTTAATTTTTGCTTAAATGCATTTTTAGTCTCCCTATTTTGAAATTTTTAAATTTTTGGTCCCCTTATTTAAAATTCAAATTTTTGGTCCCCCTATTTTGAAAGTCGATATCTTTTTTTAGTTCCCCTCTCATTTTAATGACATGACACTATAATTGATGATGTGGCAATGATGAATAGGCAACAAAACTTCCATGTCATTATTTTATTTCTTTGATTGGGTCTTGATTTAGGATTTTGGGTTAGGTGGGTTTCACTTCAATTGTTTTATTTTAAAAGAAATTAATTCTTTATTTGAATTTTAAATCTTAAAATAATGACATGGAAGTTTTGTTGCCTATTCATCATTGCCACATCATCAATTACAGTGCAATGTCATTAAAGAGAGAGGAGGACTAAAACAAATATTGACTTTCAAAATAGGGGGACCAAAAAGTTGAATTTTAAAATAGAGGACCAGAAATTCAAAAATTTCAAAAAAGGGGACCAAAAGTGCATTTAAGATTTTTAATTAGTAAATAAAAATAGATTCCAAAATGATGATATTTAAATGAAAGTATATAGTGCTTTGTGTAACGCCCTGATTTTTATTTAAATTTATTTTAGGAATATTTGATTTAACACATGGTGTCTAACTATGTGTTTATGTGTATTTGTGTGGATTTAAATTGATGTTGACATGTTAAATGTGTTTGTATGTCTTGAATTTATTTATTGGAGATTGTGAAATTAGATGGCCGTAAATTTTAGGAGTTATAATTATATGAGGAAGAAAATTGATTTTTGTGGGAATTAGAGGTTTTGGGTTCAATTTATGAGAAGGGTGTAGAGTATTATGGGAGTATGAGTTAGTAAAAGGTGTAAGATCGTCAATTTTTATTAAATAGAAACCATTGTTTGATTCCAATTATTGATTTAATTTATTCATTTGAATTGATTAGTTTTTTTTTGTTGACAATTTTAATTGATTAGTTTAGTTGACTATAGAAAAATATGACTAAGAAAAAAAATTAAATGTTGTACTAAATCTTGTAATGATCTTTGAGAATGTCATGTTTAAATATAATAATTTGAATTGGTGTCATGTTTTAATATTGCGTGGTACGTGAGATGATACTAGAGTCTTTGTCATTTAAAACAAACAAAAGGAATCAACTTTAATAAATAAATAATTGTGTTTATTGTTAACTGTGTTTTTTTTTATCAATGCATCTATTTTTGTTAATCGTTTGGTTTACGAACTTGTTTTGTGAGATAGTTTATGCATCCATTTTTATTTCTTAAATGTTATATTATGCGTTAAATGAATCATGTACCCTTGTGGCCTTGTTATGTTTCCAATCCGTGAGAATGATTGTGAATTTATCTCATCACTTTTGTTAAAGTATAAATTAAAGGAATTAATTAAAAGAATAAAAAGATTAGTTGTCGGGAGTTAATTTTAGAACACGGTTTTCTTATATTAATGAGAGATGCATCATATAGAATGTGTATAGTAGAGTTTGTTTATCTTTGTGGCAGGTTCAATATTTTTACTTTTGTGGCAGGTTTCTCTTTGGTATGAGATTAATTTATTATTCGAATCATTTGTGTTTTCATATAGGGTTGTCTTAGTCGCAATACATAGCATATGACAAAGGAAAAAGTTAATTTTTTTGAGAAATTAATAACTATATTTTTTATTGTGAAGTGTTTTGTTATTGTTTTATGACATATTCTTGCGGTGAGTATGATTCAATGTGGATAAGGAAACTGACCCTTTATAATTAACATTTTAGGTACTTCAGGAGAAAGTTGTGATCGAATTTGGCGCTTGAAACCCGTATGTACTGGGGAAGACTGGGTTTTTGTAACTTTAGTACTTTATATAATAAATAAACGGTTGCGCATACTATTTTTATTTCATTCTATTTTGGTATTTAAACTTGCTTAGAAATGCGGATATGGATTTCCTTTCGCTGGGATTTTCGAACTACCATTTAATTTTAAAATAATTAAGTTATATGTTTTTTTTAATAGGTCGTTACTTCCCTACTAAGTGGGTGTGTTTTGCATTACCCCAGGCACGGATGCACATAGGAAGAAATGTGGGCAGCTGACCACACTTGTAGTTTTTTTTAACCCAATAAATAAGTAATTTGAAACATTGACCCCACATGAAATGTATTAATGTCCCCACACTGCATATAAATTTCTCTTAACTTAAACACTACACTACACTACAATATATGTATACAGTATACTCTATTACTCAGATCAGTTCATATACTTTAAAGTTAAACCTCTTGGAACATAAGTTTGCTTTTTAAATTTGTTTTCTTTTAGTATTTAGATATACATCGTTATCTTTTTATTGCTTTGTATGAATTTTTGTTTTTATAAGTATTTATGATAGGGTAAAATATATTTTCGATCTCTATTTTATATTGAGTTTTGGTTTTTGTCCTTATAAAATAAAATCATTTGTTTTTATCTTATAAGGAAAAAAAATTTGTTTGTAGTCCCTAATGGGCAAAATTTAAATATTTTTGACATTTTTTAAAATAATATGTGTAAGACCCAAGTTTTCATTGTATAGTTGGTTTAAGGAACATTAGGGTTTCGATGTGTTCGTGTGATGAAACATCGTGTAATTATTAGGTTTTGCTGTAATCGAGTCTGTTTTGTGCTCGTGCACTGTAATTGTACAGACTTTTGTCTTGTGATCCTGTTGCTTGAATAAGAAGTTATATGTGGTTTTAGAATAATAAGTTTTGGATTATTCTTGTTTTTGGAAAAACGAGTACGATTTTACCCGTCGTTGTAAAATCTTATTGCGTCTGTTTTAAGTGAGGTCTCGGATGGAAGTTTTATATATCTGCGTGAGTTAGGATATATTCTGAGAATAATTTTCTGAGGTATGGAAGAAAATTACAGTCGCGGAAAAAGATTCGGCGATAAGTTTTGGAAATGTTAAACGTTAGACGTTCTTTCCATAGGTTTTGGGTTTTTGTGATTTACGTTCGTCGCGACGCGCGAGAACTGAACGTGTGAGTGTTTCCAAGAGGTGTTGAGTTTTATCTCAAGTGGGTTTGATTTGGTTTGATCCAATGGCTAGGGTTTTGTCTTGGCATTTTGTTTTTGATCCAATGGCCATGAGTTAGCAAGAGCTATGACATAGTAAGGAGGTTTGTTGCATTGTGGACTTAGAAAAACATCACCAAATCATCCATTCTTTCTCTCTTTCACGTGAAACTCCATTCCTACTTTCTAACCTTCACTAAATTTTCAATTCTTCACCATTTCACTCCATTTCAAGCTTTGGAGCTTAGAAGAAAGTTGTAGAGAATCACTTTCTAAAGGTAACCCTCTCTTCTCATCTCTTAGGTTGGTAGACTTATAGAGTTTAAGAGTTTTTGGGTTTATGTTCTCATGAGGGTTTGTTAGGAAATGTTACTTTACAAGGTTTTTGTTTCATGAATGCTGTTCATAAGGTTTAGAGAAGCATGTGTAGGCCTTGTTGTCTTTGTTTTCCATGAGTTGGTGAAAAATTTCATGAGAAAAGTTAGGGTTTTGGTTTGGTTATGTATTGATCAATAACATGTGGTTAAGTTGTAAGGTTTTGAAAAGAAACGTTGTCTTTGAACCTTTGGGCGAAAGGGGAATGCGTTGTATGGTTTTGTTTTAGAATATCCGATGAAAAATATTTTGTGGTTTATGAAAATATTTTCTAAGTGTTTTTGGGTATTGTTTTGGGGTCAAAGTGATTTAAAACTATTGTGACATGTGGTGTCGCTTTTTACTTTGAAAACATGTTTGAAAATGATTACCGGACGGTTAAGGCCCGTAATAAAACTTGTGCTTGGATTTGGTTTTGATTTTGGAAATGAAAATCAAATAACTTGCACTCGAAGCAACCAACAAGCTTTCGGAAAATGAATTGCTTGCTTATGAAAATGGTTTGCTTTTGTGCCTTGAAAAGATGTTGGGAACTAATAGAATCAAACTAGGTTTGGGTGGAAAAAGGTGGTGTGAGTTGCTGTCTTTTGCTGTCATGACAGTTGAAACTCGCTGAGCGAGTGGTTACTCGCCAGGGCGAGTGTCACAGGTCCTGACAACACGCCAGGGCGAGCTCCAGAGCGAGTAAGACCAGTACTCACTGCCTTCACTCGCTACCAACTCGCCAGGGCGAGCTCTGGAACCTAAAATTTTGGATTCTAATTTCTAAACTTGGTTTTTAGCTTTCTAATCCCTTTTTATTAATTTATGGAAGTGGTTGGGATTGGAAACGAGTTTTTCGGGTACTCGGAAAGTACGTAACTTATAACGCAAGAAAACGGCCAATTTGCATTTCAAATTATTTAAGACTTTGGCCTATTGTTTTGGGTCCTAAAAATAGTACATATAACTCATGAGGGTTGATCAATACAGTAGTTTTTGGTATGATATCCGAAAGAGGGATTTTTCCTTAGGAACCTTTAGGTTTTTGGGGTTTTTGGTTTAGTTTCAATACGATTGGTTGGGAAACAATGTATTGATGGTACGCTGCTTGTTTTAGGAAGCGCGTTGTGTTGTTTGGACGAGTTGTTGTAAACGGAAGCTTGCCGAGGTAAGGGCTCCACTTTATTTCTGTCTTTAAATGGTTACGACATGCTTTGTTTTGCTGTGTATGCAATTGCGGTGTGCTTTGGCATGTTTGTACTTATGTATTCTCGTTGATGAGAACGTGGTTATAAATATGTGTGCAATTTACATATGATTGAGAAAATGTATGTATGTTGTGATGCTTTGTACATAGGCTTTAGGCTATGTGATTGTTTGCATGAGCATATATGAATGCGTGCGTCAGATAGGATTACGCGAGGATTTTGTCTTGTGTGACTATCCCGTATATGCCGAAGAGAATATATGCCATGCATTTCATAGTTGCGTGCCTAGGTGTATGTCTTGTGTGACTTGCCTTCGTACCGGGCGTTTGTCTGTGCGACTTCGCCAAATCCTACTGGATTTTATTGAGTTGGTGTTGTCTTGTGTGACTCACCCGGTGTTATCCAACCGTGATTGTTTTGGTATTGTCTTGTGTGACTTTACCTGGTGTTATCCCACCAATAGTAGGAGGTGTTATCCCACCAGAGACCTACGCCTTCTATAGAGAGGTTGAATTCCGGAATTAAATCATGCATGTGGCGTACCAGAGATCGGTCATCACACTCATTGTAGAAGTCTGCATTAGACTTGGTGGTTTATTTATATAAGCCCGTTGGTGGGAATTACTTTCGTGATTAAGAGCTTTCTCTTGTGTTTGTGGAATTATTGTTATGTGTACATCTTTCGCACCGGTTATATATATACATACTATATATTTTGTGGTGACCCTTTCTTTCATTTGCGGGCTCATCCCACCCAGATGATGGGTTAGGTCGTGGTGACGACGGTGGCTGTTCCAGGCCCCAGTGAGCGGCTGGAGTTTTAGTTTAGTTAGACTATGCGCCGGTGTGGGTTGTACACCGTGCTTTTTGGTTAGCATAGGATTCCTAACTTGTTTTGATACTTAGACTTGGATTGTAATTATTCAGGAATACACTTTGCTTGTCGAAGCACCTTTTAGTAATGAGTTCTTTTGTATATTTGAATGCTGGTTCATTTAAAATCTTTTATGCGCACTCTGAGTGTTAGTTGAAAAAAAAAAAAAAATAATGCCTTTTTTGGCTTTTGAAAAACGGGGTGTTACAATATGGACATATATATGTTTAACATGATATATAAACCATTTTAAACATAAAAATGTCATAATATATATTAACATTAACATGTCAAAATTTTACTCATTAAGGACTAAAAACAAAAAAAAAAAATTATTTACAGGGATGAAAACAAGTGATTTTATTTTATATGGATGAAAATCAAAATTCGCTATAAAAATATATAGGGACTGAAAATATATTTTACCCTTTATAATATTCAACCTTGACCCCACTTGTTGGAATTTCTGGATCCGTCCCTAATTACCCCCTACTAAAAATTCCTTTAAGATTCCTCCTTGCAAAGTAAATTGTTTTGGATCCCCCTTGGTGCACTTTATAAATCGGTTATTTTGTTCCACCGATTAAAAAAGTTTTTTTTTAAAAATCGGTTATTCTGTTCAACCGATTTAAAAAGTGCAAATTCCTTGCACCTAAAGGGGGAAATCAAAACAATTTACTTTGCAAGGGGGAATCTTAAAGGAAATTTTAGTAAGGGGTAATGCAACACACGCCCACTTAGCATGGAGTAACAACCTATTAACCCAAAATTTAATATATTAGTAAGGGTTTATGAGTTTTGGAGAAAAGTAAAAAAAGAGACTAAAGAAAGGTTTAGAAGAGGGAAGAACAAGAGGAGAGAAAAATCACGGGACTTGTAAATTATCATCAAATTCTCCATTTTTGTTGAGGTAAGCGGTGTTTATGTTAACTTAGGATTGAGTAATAGAATAAAGAGTAGTTAAGCTTCTCTTTCCCAAGTATAAGTAGTTAAGCTTTTCTCTTTTAAGTATTCCATGATTATCCATAGGAAATGGTTTTTGAAGTATGTAACACCCTAAACCTTATATAGAAAATTTAAATACCTTAGAATCACAATTTGTCACATGATTTTGGTTAGCTTATCCATCCCAAAGACATCAAGTGTGTTTAAAGATGAAGTGTTGATTTATATCTACACTCTCTCAAGTTAATTAATGGGAAACCTGCCTATATGTGCTCTAACCAAACTTAATCCCCTATTCTAATGTTTAGAAAGGTTGGTGAACTCATTAGGCTTAAATTAAATATTATATCCATTCCCTCAATATCCCAAGAAATGCTAGACTATTCTAATTTTGTCGAGTCCCCTTTCTATTCCTAACTAGTATAGCTTACCGTGCAATGCACGGGTTAACGGTTGATGAAAAATACGAATAATTAAAATTTAAATGAGGTCTTAGATTATCGATCATCATTTGCGCCATTGTAAAATTCAGAGTATTTTATTTCAAGTATTTTATGTCATTTGGATTGGTCAAATATTTTATGTTACTTTATCACTAAGTTTATTTTTGAGAAAAAGTCAACATGTATATTCCGAAGAGATATTTACTAAGGCCCCGTTTGGCCCGGCTTATTTTCCTCTTTTTTTCTTCTCCTTAAAAATAGTAAAGAAGGAAAAAATTGTGTTTGACTTCATTTTTCTTTATTTTTTACTTCTTTACTTTATTTCTTTAATACTTTTAAGGAAAAATAGCGTCAAATATAATTTTATACTTCTCTATTTCGTTTAAGCTAAAATAAAAAGTAAAAAATAAGTTGGGCCAAACGGGGCCTAAGTGTTCTTAAAGGGCAAATACAAGAAATTGATAAACAAAATATATTTAATTGTTTTTAACTTTTGATGATGTTTTCCAGTCAAAAAGAAAAAAAAACATTTGATGTGAGCGTTTTACAATATAAATAAAATCAGAATCTATATGTATATACGAAAAGAAAAGAAATATGAGTAAAACTATTAAGTTGCAAAATCACTATATCCATGTGAAATTAGGCTTATATATAATCACTTTAAAATAAGATTTTGGTCGTTAAATTATATATCCTTAATTATTTTTTTACTTTTTTTTATAAGCTAAGTGCATCTAGACATTTAGGAGTGAGTAGACATTCACCTAAGTTGGTGCATTTAAACACTCTCATCATACCATATATCTATAAATAAAACTAGAAAAAAATATGTACATAGTGTAACACCCTAAAACCTCAACTTATATTTTAAATATAAATATTGTAATTGATGAGCGCCAAGTAGGGTGTAACACACTCTTGTTGGAACAAGGTTGGTTAATGAACTACTATTTCAAGAGTTTTGATAATAACAAAACATATGAGAACAATTTTATGCACTAACCGTTTTGTCAAGTGTGCAGAAAATATGTAAGGACATAGATTTAATTACTAAGTAATTCACTGCTAGAAAAATCTTAAATACCGACGGACAAAATCTGTCTCTAAAATGCAGATATTCTGTCACTAAGCAGACTAGAGAAGGATTTGATTCTATCGGTAATTTCCTCGTCTCTGAACTATTAGTGACGGACAAAATCTATCTCTAAAATGAAAATATTTGTCTTTAAAATATATATATCTGTCTCTAACTGCTTTTTATGTCTCTAATTCCATCTCTATTAGAGAAGAAATATATTTCATCTCTAAATTCTGTCGGTATTTCAACTTTTTCTAGTAGTGTATATATGTAGTGGCGGAGCTAGGGTAAAATCTCGGGGAGGGCCGTGATGAGTTTAATTATTTTTTTATAGAAGTCATGCCTATATATATATTTTTATGGTGTAATATATTATACGGCTCAATAGCGCTTTAATGAATACAAATTTTACAAAATTTATATTATATATAATACCAAAAAGAAATAATGCAAGAAGAAATCATTTTACTATTGATCAATACCAAAAAGAAAAAACAAATTATATGTTTATAGTGGTGTAATTTATTTTTTTGGTAAGGATATATAGTGGTGTAATATATTACGCTGGACTTGAAGCAACTTCATTACAAAACACATTTAACTTTATTTTTTATTAATAATTTATAATGAGATTAAAAAAGGTATATTTATTTTATTTTATAAAACATACTTAAATTTATATTTGTTGTAAATTACCAAAAATTAAAAATAAATTTAAAGAAAAAAGCAACCAACTTTCTCAATAACTATTTTTTTTAATTTAAATTATACAATTATAAGCTTTTATATGAATTTCAATTTTTAATAGTGTAAAATTATATATATTGTCTAACTTTTAGTTTATTATTATTATTATTATATATTATTTAAAATATAAAAATGATATATTTAATTAAAAACGGTCCGACCCCGGTCCGACCTCGGTCCGACCATTGAACCTTGAACCGGTAAGCTCACCGGTTCAATGACCGGTCCGGTTCTGACAACCTTGGTAAAAATGCAACAACGCTTGATGATGAAAATGCCAAAAAAAAAAAATGTTTAGGCAGGGTCGTACCCCTGGCCTTTAGATTTCCAACAGCGCTTTAGACCACTAGGCTGCACAATCATTCATGTTTAGAGTGAACATATTAATATATAGGGTCATGTTAACTAATGCCCCCGGGGCTTTAAGGATACTAAAAGAGAAAGTTTTTACATTGAAAAATGCATTCTTTATACTTTTAAAAGGTAGATTATACAAGTTCCAACATTTTCATACTTTATTTAGTTTCTGGAACACTAGTTAGCATTTTTCTAATATATATAAGTTGTGGCAAAAATATTTATGCATATATACCTATGAAAATCAAAAATGTTGGGACGGGCCACGGCACGCCCCATTCCTAAAGGAGCTCTGCCCCTATATCATTCACATGCAACGTTGACTTTGTATTTTAAGCAACCAATAATACTGGCAATGAAATGAAATTATACTGTGTTCTTCTTTCTTGATGTTGGGTGTTTCATAAATATTTCATACACCTTGCAATTTTAATTTTAAACTCTCAATCAAAATTTGTGTCTGCAATAATTTTATTTTAATTTTCTTATTTCAATGCGAAGGATGTTGACAATGAGCCACATATCCCTGCAACATTAATCAGATGTAAAAGTACTTCCTCCGTACTATATTATAATCAAAAAAATTTATTTTTTCTTTTCCCAAATTATAAACAAATGCATATGCAACTCACTTTTATGATTTTCAAGATTTATTTTTATAACTCTCATAAAATTTAATACAAATTGTATTTAATTTACTCTCTCTATTTTTTTATTCATAATCAATAACCAATAAAAATTCTTCTTACATCTTTCCGTGAAATTTATTTCAAGGAAAACACAAAAAGTCATACTTCAAATTATCATATTTTACTTTTCTTAATAAGTGAGGATTTTCTTTACTTGTCTCCCTTTTTTTTATATGAAATACAATGCGACTAAGACACCCTATATGAGACACATAATCCGGATAAGAAAACTCATACCAATCGAAAAAATTTGCAACACAAGCTCCAACAACTCACGCTAAAAACATTAATCCAGCCACACAAACTCCTGCCACACAGGCCCTAAAATTTGGCACAAAGACACTAAACCAACTCTTCTAGAACATTCTATATGATGCATGTCTCATTAATGTACGAAAATCACCTCCTCCTTCAAAACCAGAAGCAATACCATAATACTCATTTCAATCTTTTTTATAAGAGACAGTTGACTTTTTAGATTCATTAAATAATTAATGTATCTAAACTATAAATAAACTAAATATTACATCAATTATTAAATAAATCTAAAAAATGAATTGTCTCTTATAAAAAAATCAAAAGAAGTACTATAAAGGAGTACTTTAAATAAAAACTAAATATGTTTTACAGTAAAAAAAATGATCTTTTAGGAGTACTATAACATAAACTAGCCATGTACATATTTTTTTCTAGTTTTATTTATATTATTATGAGCTATAGATATAAGATGAAAGTGTTTAAATGGACCAATTTAGTTGAATGTCTATTCACTCCTTGATGCCTAGATGTACTTAACTTATTAAAAAAAAGTAAAAAAAAATTAAGGATATATAATTTAACGACCAAAATCTTATTTTTTATAAAAATTCTAATGATTAAAAAAAGTCACTTGGATTGGTCAGGTGGTTAGAAATTTAGATATTATACATGAGGTCTTAGATTTACGATCATCATTTGCGCAATTGTAAAATTAAGAGTATTTTATGTCAAGTATTTTATGTCATTTGGATTGGTCAAGTATTTTATTTTACTTTATCACTAAGTTTATTTCAGAGACAAAGTCAACACGTATATACCGAAGAGACATTTATTAAATGTTCTAAATGGGCAAATACAAGAAATTGATAAACAAAATGTTTTTAATTGTTTTTAATTTTTGATGATGTTTTCCGGTCAAAAAGAAAAAAAACATTTGATGAGCTTTTTACAATATAAATTAACAAAATCAAATTCTATATGTTATATACAAAAAGAAAAGAAATATGAGTAAAACTATTAAGTTAACTGCAGCTATAATTTTATTCATTTTTCTATTACTTATTACAAAGGAGGTTGCCAGTTCTCCTCCTCTTTACACCATGGACGGACCCATGTAGGGGCTCACTGTGGCTATAGCCACATTAGATTTTTAGGATATTTTTTTATATAAGTATACTAATATATATGTTACATGTATTATGCATAAGAGTGTTTTCATTTTCAATATTGTTTATGTGTTTATTTTAAATTGTTATTTGAGTAATTTGGTTTTAAATTCAATGATGAAATTGAATAACTGTTGCATTATAGGTTTAAGGATCTTATAGAATAGAGTGAGGTGAAAAGTATTATTTCGCACCCCGTTTTATACTATTTTGACTCTTATTTCTATTATCAAATGAAAATATGCTTTGATTTTTCATGTGCTTAAAATTTTTCGAAAGCATGGTTTCCCGTAAAATTAAAATATACCAAGATTCTTTGATTGGGATAAATCTCTATAAGATGGTTGTACGCCAACTCATCTTCAGCCGACTCTTTATAGAAAAAATGTATCACTTTCTTTTTAAGGTTGTCTATGTCTATTTTCATCCAAAATGAGGTTATAAAAACCTATTTAAAATAAGTCGTTATCAACCTTCTCACAATTTCATTTATCCTTTGTCTGTTTGAGGTAAACAAAAACGTCGATTTTGCAAAAACTTGTATGATTGGATTGATTATAATAAATATATTGCATTAAACAATATTATTTTTTATTTTCAATATAATTTATTTTATAATTTATTTTATTTTAGCAACACCGATATTGTTTACTCTAAAACAACTATCAAATGCACATCAAGTTATGATTGTCCAGATTGTGTCATAGCACCCAACTACATCATTTCTTTATGCGAAGGTGGCTATTGTTTAGAACTTGGTAAGCAACCAATAATGACTTTTTTCCTTTTTAATTTCACGCACTTGTCCACAAATATTTGTAGGCAAAACATGAACATTCAATGTGCATTGATGACCTAATATTTTTCTCCTTTTAAAAAAATTGCTGACATGGATCCAACATATCAACTAAATAATCAAGAGCACTATTAAATTGAGTCTTGTGAAAAACAATACCTGGTGAAGTTTAGGCTATGAAGCACGGGTACTCCATTTTAGGGAGAGTACCGGTACCGGGTACGTACCCGTACCCGATACTCCTATGGTACTCTTTGGGTACGCACCGATGACGTACCTATTTTATTTTTTTATTTCTTTGGGTACTCTTTAGGAGTCTTCAACTTCTTCACACTATCAAGAGCACTATTTTATTCTGCAAAAATAATGCTCACGTGACCTCTTTCTTTAGATTTTTTTATTTTTTTCAAATAAAAAAAAATTGTTAGGTTGTTCAATATAATCAAGCCACGTGTAAGAACATTATATGTTAACAATTTTTTTGGTCAAAATAATCAATAGGAGCCATGAAATGCAAAAAGGGGGCAAACGTGAGGTGTTAAAATCGCACGTTTGAAATTAAGGGGCCAAAATCACACAATTAGAAAACATAAGGGGCCAAAACTGCAATTTAACCTTAAATGAAAGTATATAGCTTTATGCAAACCCCCGATTTTTATTTATAATTATTTAAAGAATATTTGCTTTAACATTTGGTGTCTAATTATGTGTTTATGTGTATTTGTATCTTTGTGAATTTAAATTTATTTTGACATGTTAAATGTGTTTGTATGTCTTGAATTCATTTATTAGAGATTGGTAAATTAGATGCTGGAAAATTTTAGCAGTTAATTATGTGAGTAAGAAAATAGATTTTTATGGGAATTAGAGGTTTTTAGGCTCAATTTATGAGAAGAGGGTGTTGGCCCATTGAGGCAGTATGAGTTAGTAAAAGGCATTAAATTAAAGTTGAGGGTTATTTTGTGAATTACAACCTAATTTTGAGCAATCCCTTGACTAGATATATGTTTACTTATTGATAATTCATATGTTATTGTTGTTTGATATTGATTTACACAAGAAAAATCCATACTTGTTTTTGTTCATTTTGAGTATCTTAAAAACATTGAATTTTTCATATGATAAATTCGTGCTTTGATGTTGTCTGTGGCTAAAGTTGTGTTAAATGAAAAATATAATTGTATTATTACAATTTTTCTTCATCACAATGGAGTTTACCATTCAAATACACTGTTCTTAATCCCATATATTCAATTTCATATATTACGGTTATTTGGTTTAGTATTTGTGTCGTTGAATTGATGTAGGTTGTGAGCTAAATTGGTTTTTTCGGTTCAGCATATGAACTAGTTACTTCTACATCAATGTCAGTTCTACATCTTTGATTATCATTCGGCAAAACCTGTATCAAATCTGGATTATTATTGTTTATATGGAACTTTAAAATACTAGAATTAATAGGACTGTAGGAAATTGAAATTCAGTTCTATTTTCATAGTTCGGAGGACTTAAAGTAACTCTTTTCATAATGAATTTGAGGAATAATTTAAGAGAGAACTATTTTGATGGAAATTAAAGTAGACTTAGTAATAATTAATTAGAGTGTTGAGAGGTATTAGAGAATATAATTGAGTAGAATTACGATTAGTTAAATTTAATCATCTAATCTTTGAGATGGTGATTTACAAATGAGTCGTAATTAAAATGTTTGATTGATAGTTTTCATTATATATATATAACGAGTTTTTTTTTTTATTTACAAGTTTTTATTGACGAGTCTAATTGATGGGTTGTTACTAATGAATAATAGACGAGTTATTAATGATGTATAATGATGAGAAATTACAATTGGCATTCATGCATTCATGGTCGAGTCATTGATGAGTTATTGATGTAAATTGATGGATTGGACAGTTTTATTAGCAGACCTTGAATCTTCAAATATTGATCTGTAGCTAGGTTGGTACTACATGCATATAGTTTAAGTCTAAGGATACATTGCATACATATTTGCAATTAATGATGTGTTGTGTGAACCATGAATTGACAAGTTGTTGTATGATGTGATTGGTTAATTACTTTATTGATGATGTCTTAGTAATGTGATATAATTGTGAAATTGTTTTCTATGATTAAGTGTTGTGGTTAATTATGCGCATTTTTCTCTTTCTAATTTAATCAGATTAATTATATATTTTTTTTAAATATAAACTCACTTGTTTTGTGTTGTGTCTGAACTCTTGGAAGTTCAGATCCGCAGGTTTAGGAGGAGTAGTCGGGGTATTGATTCAAAGACGGCTTGGACCTTTATTTATCAGTTGTGTCTTCTATATTGTAATTTTTTTTTTGAGTCGCTCTTTTTACCTCTAACACTAGGTGGGGTGTAATTTTTATATTGTAATAATAACGAAGACCTTGTCTTCATGCTCGATGTTTTTATCTTAAACTTGTATGACTTTGAGTTGTAATTGGTTGATGTCATTTATGACGTTTAAGTAAGTGTTATCTTATGAGTATGTTTTGACGATGTGATATGACACCGTTATTGGTTGATCTAATTCATGCATGATTATCAAATATTTAATCTTATGAAATACGGTGTTATATACACTTTGTACTCAAAATCATTATAGTTAAATGAACGAAGACCTTAAATAATATTATAGTTAAATTTTGTTCTTCTCTCTTGCTTTTATGTTTCACCATGGCCTTCATTTTCAGCCTATCACTAAATAATTTTAAATCTGATTATGATATTTGTGATTTTGTATATTTAAGTTGAAAACAAGTTGTTTTATTTCGAACCCCAGAACCTAATTCTATGTTTTAATATTGTCATAGTACAAACAATTCAATTCACGTTCTCTTGAATGGAGAGTGAGACTCCATGTTATCAATATGTTGTGACCCAAGTGATTATTTAGTGGTGTTCATAAATTTTGGGATTTTTTAAAATTTTAAGACTTTTCTTTTCTTCTATTTGTAGTTTGTCACAACTTTTCTCTTCTTCTTGATTTATTGGAGAAGATTCAATTAGGGTCAATTTAGACCAAGAATCATCCACCCAAATTATTTTATGTTGCATTTTAGTTAAATAAGTGTGGTTTCCACATTTATTTAGTCTTCTTTCGTATTTTCGTGATTTTGTCATTTTATAGTGCGACATTTATTTTGTTTTCCCCTATTTTCTCCACCTTTTTCCTATTGAAACCCCTCATTCACTCACTTAGTCTAAAAGCCCAATAATTGAAAGCCCATAATTAACCTTAGCTTATAATTAATTAATTAATTAACTATTCTACTCCAAGACACTTAATCCAAATAAATTAACACATAATTATTTAATTTAATAAAACCACAATTAAAATTAATACAAATAAACACAGATAATTACTTAGTAATTAAATCTATGTCGTTACATATTTTCTGCACACTTGATAAAACTCTTAATGCATAAAATTGTTTTCTTATGCTTTGTTATTATCAAAACTCTTGAGATTGTAACAACCCGTTTTTCAAAGGCCAGAAAAGGCATATTTTTTTTCTTTTTTCAACTAACACTCAGAGTGCGCATAAAACATTTTTAATGAGCCGGCATTCAAATATACAAAAGAACTCATCACCATAAGGTGCTTCGACAAGCAAAGTGTATTCCTGAATAATTACAATCCAAGTCTAAGTATTCAAATACTTACAACAAAACAAGTTAGAATCCTATGCCTAAACCCAAAAAGCACGGTGTACAACCCACACCGACGCATAGTCTAACTAAGCTAAGCTCCAACACCTCACTGGGGCCTGGAACAGCCACCGTCGTCACCACGACCTAACCCATCATCTGGGTGGGATGAGCCCGCAAATGAAAGAAAGGGTCACCACAAAATATATAGTATGTATATATATAACCGGTGCGAAAGATTGTACACATAACAATAATTCCACAAACACAAGAGAAAGCTCTTAACCACCAAAGCAAATCCCCACCAATGGGTTCATATAAGCAATGCACACATAGCCTATAATGCAACCTCTACAATGCGTGATACTAACCCTAGCTACCACAAAATGCATGAGCTCCGGAATCGTAGGTCCATCCCCTACTAACAACATCAACACAATCCCGTAGCTCTCCCGATCACTACGAACCATTAGAGTGGGCTCTCCCGATCACCACACCCCTACCATAAGTATCAATAGAATCCCGTAGCTCTCCCGATCACTACAAGGATTAGAGTGGGCTCTCCCGATCACCACACCCCGTAGCTCTCCCGATCACTACGTATCGATCTCAACAAAAATCTCGTAGCTCTCCCGATCACTACAAACCATTAGGGTGTGCTCTCCCGATCACCACACCGAGCACGCAACTACCAAATGCATGAGCATACGCTTCCCCATATATGCTAATGCAATGAATACATACCTCTCTAGCATATGTAAACCAAACATAACATCATACATACATTTCTCATCATATGTATTCCAAACACCTGTTCATACATATATTCTCATAATCATATGTAAACAGCGCAAGTATTGTAAACACTTTCTCATCACGAGAATACATAATACAAACATGCCAAAGCACACAGCAATTGCATACACAGCAAAACAAAGCATGTCGTAACCGTTTTAAAGACGGAAATAAAGTGGAGCCCTTACCTCAGCAAGCTTCCGTTAACTTTTCTCGCATAATTCTACAACTCGCGCTTCCTAAAATTAAGCAGCGTACAATCAATAAAATACTCCCAACGTATCATATTGAAACGAAACTCATTCTCTAAGTTCTAGAGAGGCTTAAGGTACTTTCTAACACTCTCGGATAGTGATTACGAGTCCCCCTTATAGCGATTAAAATTTCCCAAAGTTAATTGCACTATTTCTCGCTACCTAACTAGCACTTATCAAAACGATTTAGAAATTATAGAGTCGAATCGCAAATTTTCGAGAAATCTCAAATTAGGTTTTTCTTAAGGCAAGTGATCATTTTCTTTTCAAAACATCCCATAACCAATCAAACAATTAAACAATGATCATGGGAAGCTATTTGCCTCTAAACAATTTTCGAAATTCGATTCCTCGAATCCTATATGTGTGCCACGGCCAAATGAGGCAAAAAGGGCAACCCTACACATTTTTTTTCGTTTGAAACCCTAGCCCACATGTGTTAGCTCGTAACGATATTCGATCGTATACCCGACTCTTTTTGAAACTCGAAATAAATTTTTTCTGAATTGTGTTCTTCGAGTCGCTCAAGAACACGAGAATAATTTTTTTCTCATTTTTCGAAACAAATTTCATATTCACCAATCCATTTTGTCACAAAGCTTGAAACTAACTTCAAAAACCAAAATCATACAACACACACAAAGTTATGATCATTTCAAGAAATTTTCTTCAAAACCCTTCACCAAAATTTGTGAAATTTAAAATCACCATGAGAATCACTTACATGCTTCACTAATATATCCTACATAACTCTCTTAAACACTACTATGGAATCAAAACTAATTAAAACTAAATTCTCAAAATTTTTCTCCCAAGAACATAATCATGAAACTCTAAATTCAAGAGGTTTTCATGGAGAATTAAGGAAGAGAATTGTTAGTTACCTTGAGGAGATGATGATTCCTTAATAGGCTAATGATCCAAGCTTGATAAGATGAGAAAATGGAATTTTGAATGGATGAGTGAATGAGTGAGTGAGTGAGCCGTGAGAATGAAGAGAGGAAGGAAGAGTTTTGTGTGATTTTTTTGCTTCTATGACCAAATAGATAAACCTCCTTACTATTTACATCCACTCTTGTGAAATCTAGGCCATTGGATCAAATAGTGTAAAGTTTTCTAATCAAACCCTAACCATTGGATCTAATTAGTCATGATTGCTTTTTGAACAAATATCCACTTTACGCCACTCAGCTCATCGCGTTTGTTCTCGGCGAGTCGCACCTCGCTAACGGACGGAAATCTCAAAAATAGAAAATCTCACCAATAAACGTCCGTCGTAAACCGTTTCCAAATATTATCGCTAAATCTTTTTCCGCGACTGTAATTTTCTTCCATACCTTAGAAAATTAATCTCAGGACATATCCTAACTCGCGCAGATATATGAAACTTCCATCTAAATTTCTACGAAATTCAGAAGCCGTAAAATTTTACATCAGCGGGTAAAATTCCTACTCGTTTTTCCAAAAACGAGAATAATCCAAACCTCGTTATTCTGACTACACATAAACCTTCTTATACTCAAAAGAAGACTACAACCCAAAAGTCTGTGCCTTTCCAGCGCACGAGCACAAAACAAGCTCCGTCTCAGCAAAAATTTCATTTATGCGACGATACTCACAAAAACAGCTTCACCAAAAACCTTAAAACTCGTAGCCATTACTTATTTTATTCACCAAAAAGTACAGTGGAATTACGGGTCTTACAGTTCTAGAGAGGCTTAAGGTACTTTCTAACACTCTCGGATAGTGATTACGAGTCCCCCTTATAGCGATTAAAAATTCCCAAAGTTAATTGCACTATTTCTCGCTACGCGAAAATATTTTCGTTTCAAAACAAACTAAGAAACACTTTGATTCCCAACTCCAAGGCAATCAATTTTCACATACTAAAACCATTTGAAAACAACCCAAAAACTCTTTGAAAATTTTCACAAAAATAAAAGTTTACTTGCGCCACGAGTTACAAATTTTTCCTTTCAAATAAAATGGCCATAACTCATTCAATCTTTATCCGATTGAGACGAACCATACGCCGAAATCTTCGTCTCGAAAAGACGAATCAAATAGTTAAGTTTCTAGGTCACAAAAACAAATTTAAAATGACCAGAATACCCTTTAAGTTTTCGGCCAGAACCAAAATAACAAGCTAACTCCCAAAAGTTTCCTTTTCAAATCAATAGTCTAAATCAATTAGCTCCCAAAATCATTTAATTGATCAAACAAAACATTTCCAAACATAATCCACAAATCACATGAGTTTTCTCAAAAAAATCTCATGAACACCAACAAATATATTTCCATGTTTTTCAAAACAAAACCATTTTTCATATATCCATTTCTCTAAAAGGTTCAAAAACAACATCAATTTCACAATCACTAAACAACTACTCATATTCTTGATCAATAGAAATTTTTATCAAAACCCTAGCCCAAAAATCTCATCTAGCCATGGAAATCAAAACATCTAAGCCTAAACATCCTAGATATTCACTCATGAACAACTTTCATAGAACAAAAATCAACTATAAACAAGTTCTAAGAATTTTCATCTCATGAATCATAAACCAAAACCTATCAAACTCCAAGAGTTTGTCCAACTAAGAGATGAAAGAAGTCTAGTTACCTTAGAGGAGATGATTCCTTGCAAATTCTAAGATCCAACAAGACAAGAATGAGTGGATTTGGTGAAGAAATGCAAAATCAACAATGGTGGAAAAGGGTGGATGAAGGTCACGGCCAAGAGAGAAAGAATGAGAGTGAATGAGTTCCAAATTCTAAGTCTCCTATGACTTAAGTCTTGATGAATCATGACCTTTAGATCAAATAGGATAAAGTTCTAAGATTCAAATCTAGCCATTGGATCAATCCAAGTCTATCCTCACAAGATATTTCCCACAACCTCTTACAACGAAACGCACGCTCAGTTCTCGCGCATCGCGACGAACAAAACTCGCAAAAACAGAAAACCTACTGAAAGAACGTCTATCGTTTTTCCATTCCAAAACTTATCGCCGAATCTTTTTCCGCGACTGTAATTTTCTTCCATACCTTAGAAAATTAATCTCAGGACATATCCTAACTCACGCAGATATATGAAACTTCCATCTGAAACCTCACTTAAAACAGACGCAGTAAGATTTTCCATCAGCGGTTAAAATCCTACTCGTTTTTCCAAAAACAAGAATAATCCAAAACTCGTCACTCTGACTTCACAGAAATCTCCTCATACTTAAAAGAGGATCACAACCCGAAATTTGTGCCTTTCCAGCGCACGAGCACAAAACGGGCTCCGTTTCAGCAAAAATCTCATTTATACGACGATACACACAAAACCGTTCTACTAAAAACCCTAAAACTTAGCCGACGCTAAAGTTCCTTAGGAAACTGTACAGTGAAATCTTGGGTCTTACATTACTACCCTCCAAAAAGAAGTTTCGTCCTCGAAACTAAAGGTAAGAGTAACAACTCAACTAATTATTACCATCACCAACACAACAAAATCCCTCAGGATTAGGTGCAGCCACACAGATGCTAACACCGGGTGAAGTCACACAGATACTCTCACCAACACACTGGCACAACCGTGCACCAACCGCAACTCTCAACGAGTTCACCACTCAAAAATTAACCTCACAACAGAGGTTCACAACCTCGAGTTCCTCAAATTTCCTAGGGTCCACACACAAAATTTCCAAAGTCACTTCTTTTGCCTCCGCGACATAGCCTAAACCACTAGGTTCACGCGCAGCAGTGACTGGCTACCCTCCAAAATGAAACACCGAAACTTTATGCGCACCACCAAAGCTAGCAAAGCTAGTCAATTCCAGTCAACACGATTCCGTCTACTATCAACAATAAATTAAGGACGGCCAGTCCCTCAATTTGTCAATAGATAGTCGACAATCATGATGGTGGTTTAGACCCTCATTACCCAACTTAAGTGATACTTCATTCCACTTGTGCTCAAGGTCCTCCGAGGCACAATGGTCCAACACTTCCTTCGAGGTTTTCCCACACGTTTCCCTCGATCTCTTACGAATACAAGATCAAAGTCGTAAGACACGACGCTCAACACACGTCGCATAAGCTCTCATGCTTCCACTCTTGAAGCATCCGTGGAGTATCATCCAACAGTAATACAATGCCACCACGGCAGGTACCACCAAAACCATTACATTCCGAACAAGTTGTCTTCTCTATAAAAGAATTTTCCGCTCTACCAATATCCATAAGTCCGCAACTCAGTGAATACGTCGAACCGTCTACTCACATACGAATCTCTTTCCACACACGACTTAAATAATACCATCTATTTCTCTTGTACTCCCTTTATCCAAATCCCCAATTCCCCAGAATCGGTTCCTTATATGTTCACATTACTTCCAAACGACACTAGGCCCACGGACCCTTGACGTGTGACACACGTAATTCCAACTTACCACGTCTCTCTTCATTGTAACCACTACAATGAACCAAAGCTCTACTAACTTCCATCAACTTGCCATTAGACAATTTCTTATCCTTCTTATTTCCACATACAACACAGGCACCGTCATGACATCCATTCAGGTGGTGTTTTTGAATCCGTACTATACCCGCACAACCATGATTTTCCAACAGAAATCTCGCTCAACGGTTACTAACCCATAACCCGATACAGAACCAACACTAGAACTAACTCAACACTAGTTACGTTCTAACTGACTCTGGACTAACGACTCACGTATACACTTCCCCTTTGAAGATTTAAAGCCGTGCTCTGATACCAATTGTAACAACCCGTTTTTCAAAGGCCAGAAAAGGCATATTTTTTTTTCTTTTTTCAACTAACACTCAGAGTGCGCATAGAACATTTTTAATGAGCCGGCATTCAAATATACAAAAGAACTCATCACCATAAGGTGCTTCGACAAGCAAAGTGTATTCCTGAATAATTACAATCCAAGTCTAAGTATTCAAATACTTACAACAAAACAAGTTAGAATCCTATGCCTAAACCCAAAAAGCACGGTGTACAACCCACACCGGCGCATAGTCTAACTAAGCTAAGCTCCAACACCTCACTGGGGCCTGGAACAGCCACCGTCGTCACCACGACCTAACCCATCATCTGGGTGGGATGAGCCCGCAAATGAAAGAAAGGGTCACCACAAAATATATAGTATGTATATATATAACCGGTGCGAAAGATTGTACACATAACAATAATTCCACAAACACAAGAGAAAGCTCTTAACCACCAAAGCAAATCCCCACCAACGGGTTCATATAAGCAATGCACACATAGCCTATAATGCAACCTCTACAATGCGTGATACTAACCCTAGCTACCACAAAATGCATGAGCTCCGGAATCGTAGGTCCATCCCCTACTAACAACATCAACACAATCCCGTAGCTTTCCCGATCACTACGAACCATTAGAGTGGGCTCTCCCGATCACCACACCCCTACCATAAGTATCAATAGAATCCCGTAGCTCTCCCGATCACTACAAGGATTAGAGTGGGCTCTCCCGATCACCACACCCCGTAGCTCTCCCGATCACTACGTATCGATCTCAACAAAAATCTCGTAGCTCTCCCGATCACTACAAACCATTAGGGTGTGCTCTCCCGATCACCACACCGAGCACGCAACTACCAAATGCATGAGCATACGCTTCCCCATATATGCTAATGCAATGAATACATACCTCTCTAGCATATGTAAACCAAACATAACATCATACATACATTTCTCATCATATGTATTCCAAACACCTGTTCATACATATATTCTCATAATCATATGTAAACAGCGCAAGTATTGTAAACACTTTCTCATCACGAGAATACATAATACAAACATGCCAAAGCACACAGCAATTGCATACACAGCAAAACAAAGCATGTCGTAACCGTTTTAAAGACGGAAATAAAGTGGAGCCCTTACCTCAGCAAGCTTCCGTTAACTTTTCTCGCATAATTCTACAACTCGCGCTTCCTAAAATTAAGCAGCGTACAATCAATAAAATACTCCCAACGTATCATATTGAAACGAAACTCATTCTCTAAGTTCTAGAGAGGCTTAAGGTACTTTCTAACACTCTCGGATAGTGATTACGAGTCCCCCTTATAGCGATTAAAATTTCCCAAAGTTAATTGCACTATTTCTCGCTACGCGAAAATATTTTCGTTTCAAAACAAACTAAGAAACACTTTGATTCCCAACTCCAAGGCAATCAATTTTCACATACTAAAACCATTTGAAAACAACCCAAAAACTCTTTGAAAATTTTCACAAAAATAAAAGTTTACTTGCGCCACAAGTTACAAGTTTTTCCTTTCAAATAAAATGGCCATAACTCATTCAATCTTTATCCGATCGAGACGAACCATACGCCGAAATCTTCGTCTCGAAAAGACGAATCAAATAGTTAAGTTTCTAGGTCACAAAAACAAATTTAAAATGACCAGAATACCCTTTAAATTTTCAGCCAGAACCAAAATAACAAGCTAACTCCCAAAAGTTTCCTTTTCAAATCCATAGTCTAAATCAATTAGCTCCCAAAATCATTTAATTGATCAAACAAAACATTTCCAAACATAATCCACAAATCACATGAGTTTTCTCAAAAAAATCTCATGAACACCAACAAATATATTTCCATGTTTTTCAAAACAAAACCATTTTTCATATATCCATTTCCCTAAAGGTTCAAAAACAACATCAATTTCACAATCACTAAACAACTACTCATGTTCTTGATCAATAGAAATTTTTATCAAAACCCTAGCCCAAAAATCTCATCTAGCCATGGAAATCAAAACATCTAAGCCTAAACATCCTAGATATTCACTCATGAACAACTTTCATAGAACAAAAATCAACTATAAACAAGTTCTAAGAATTTTCATCTCATGAATCATAAACCAAAACCTATCAAACTCCAAGAGTTTGTCCAACTAAGAGATGAAAGAAGTCTAGTTACCTTAGAGGAGATGATTCCTTGCAAATTCTAAGATCCAACAAGACAAGAATGAGTGGATTTGGTGAAGAAATGCAAAATCAACAATGGTGGAAAAGGGTGGATGAAGGTCACGGCCAAGAGAGAAAGAATGAGAGTGAATGAGTTCCAAATTCTAAGTCTCCTATGACTTAAGTCTTGATGAATCATGGCCTTTAGATCAAATAGGATAAAGTTCTAAGATTCAAATCTAGCCATTGGATCAATCCAAGTCTATCCTCACAAGATATTTCCCACAACCTCTTACAACGAAACGCACGCTCAGTTCTCGCGCATCGCGACGAACAAAACTCGCAAAAACAGAAAACCTACTGAAAGAACGTCTATCGTTTTTCCATTCCAAAACTTATCGCCGAATCTTTTTCCGCGACTGTAATTTTCTTCCATACCTTAGAAAATTAATCTCAGGACATATCCTAACTCACGCAGATATATGAAACTTCCATCCGAAACCTCACTTAAAACAGACGCAGTAAGATTTTCCATCAGCGGTTAAAATCCTACTCGTTTTTCCAAAAACAAGAATAATCCAAAACTCGTCACTCTGACTTCACAGAAATCTCCTCATACTTAAAAGAGGATCACAACCCGAAAGTTTGTGCCTTTCCAGCGCACGAGCACAAAACGGGCTCCGTTTCAGCAAAAATCTCATTTATACGACGATACACACAAAACCGTTCTACTAAAAACCCTAAAACTTAGCCGACGCTAAAGTTCCTTAGGAAACTGTACAGTGAAATCTTGGGTCTTACATTACTACCCTCCAAAAAGAAGTTTCGTCCTCGAAACTAAAGGTAAGAGTAACAACTCAACTAATTATTACCATCACCAACACAACAAAATCCCTCAGGATTAGGTGCAGCCACAGAGATGCTAACACCGGGTGAAGTCACACAGATACTCTCACCAACACACTGGCACAACCGTGCACCAACCGCAACTCTCAACGAGTTCACCACTCAAAAATTAACCTCACAACAGAGGTTCACAACCTCGAGTTCCTCAAATTTCCTAGGGTCCACACACAAAATTTCCAAAGTCACTTCTTTTGCCTCCGCGACATAGCCTAAACCACTAGGTTCACGCGCAGCAGTGACTGGCTACCCTCCAAAATGAAACACCGAAACTTTCTGCGCACCACCAAAGCTAGCAAAGCTAGTCAATTCCAGTCAACACGATTCCGTCTACTATCAACAATAAATTAAGGACGGCCAGTCCCTCAATTTGTCAATAGATAGTCGACAATCATGATGGTGGTTTAGACCCTCATTACCCAACTTAAGTGATACTTCATTCCACTTGTGCTCAAGGTCCTCCGAGGCACAATGGTCCAACACTTCCTTCGAGGTTTTCCCACACGTTTCCCTCGATCTCTTACGAATACAAGATCAAAGTCGTAAGACACGACGCTCAACACACGTCGCATAAGCTCTCATGCTTCCACTCTTGAAGCATCCGTGGAGTATCATCCAACAGTAATACAATGCCACCACGGCAGGTACCACCAAAACCATTACATTCCGAACAAGTTGTCTTCTCTATAAAAGAATTTTCCGCTCTACCAATATCCATAAGTCCGCAACTCAGTGAATACGTCGAACCGTCTACTCACATACGAATCTCTTTCCACACACGACTTAAATAATACCATCTATTTCTCTTGTACTCCCTTTATCCAAATCCCCAATTCCCCAGAATCGGTTCCTTATATGTTCACATTACTTCCAAACGACACTAGGCCCACGGACCCTTGACGTGTGACACACGTAATTCCAACTTACCACGTCTCTCTTCATTGTAACCACTACAATGAACCAAAGCTCTACTAACTTCCATCAACTTGCCATTAGACAATTTCTTATCCTTCTTATTTCCACATACAACACAGGCACCGTCATGACATCCATTCAGGTGGTGTTTTTGAATCCGTACTATACCCGCACAACCATGATTTTCCAACAGAAATCTCGCTCAACGGTTACTAACCCATAACCCGATACAGAACCAACACTAGAACTAACTCAACACTAGTTACGTTCTAACTGACTCTGGACTAACGACTCACGTATACACTTCCCCTTTGAAGATTTAAAGCCGTGCTCTGATACCAATTGTAACAACCCGTTTTTCAAAGGCCAGAAAAGGCATATTTTTTTTTCTTTTTTCAACTAACACTCAGAGTGCGCATAGAACATTTTTAATGAGCCGGCATTCAAATATACAAAAGAACTCATCACCATAAGGTGCTTCGACAAGCAAAGTGTATTCCTGAATAATTACAATCCAAGTATAAGTATTCAAATACTTACAACAAAACAAGTTAGAATCCTATGCCTAAACCCAAAAAGCACGGTGTACAACCCACACCGGCGCATAGTCTAACTAAGCTAAGCTCCAACACCTCACTGGGGCCTGGAACAGCCACCGTCGTCACCACGACCTAACCCATCATCTGGGTGGGATGAGCCCGCAAATGAAAGAAAGGGTCACCACAAAATATATAGTATGTATATATATAACCGGTGCGAAAGATTGTACACATAACAATAATTCCACAAACACAAGAGAAAGCTCTTAACCACCAAAGCAAATCCCCACCAACGGGTTCATATAAGCAATGCACACATAGCCTATAATGCAACCTCTACAATGCGTGATACTAACCCTAGCTACCACAAAATGCATGAGCTCCGGAATCGTAGGTCCATCCCCTACTAACAACATCAACACAATCCCGTAGCTTTCCCGATCACTACGAACCATTAGAGTGGGCTCTCCCGATCACCACACCCCTACCATAAGTATCAATAGAATCCCGTAGCTCTCCCGATCACTACAAGGATTAGAGTGGGCTCTCCCGATCACCACACCCCGTAGCTCTCCCGATCACTACGTATCGATCTCAACAAAAATCTCGTAGCTCTCCCGATCACTACAAACCATTAGGGTGTGCTCTCCCGATCACCACACCGAGCACGCAACTACCAAATGCATGAGCATACGCTTCCCCATATATGCTAATGCAATGAATACATACCTCTCTAGCATATGTAAACCAAACATAACATCATACATACATTTCTCATCATATGTATTCCAAACACCTGTTCATACATATATTCTCATAATCATATGTAAACAGCGCAAGTATTGTAAACACTTTCTCATCACGAGAATACATAATACAAACATGCCAAAGCACACAGCAATTGCATACACAGCAAAACAAAGCATGTCGTAACCGTTTTAAAGACGGAAATAAAGTGGAGCCCTTACCTCAGCAAGCTTCCGTTAACTTTTCTCGCATAATTCTACAACTCGCGCTTCCTAAAATTAAGCAGCGTACAATCAATAAAATACTCCCAACGTATCATATTGAAACGAAACTCATTCTCTAAGTTCTAGAGAGGCTTAAGGTACTTTCTAACACTCTCGGATAGTGATTACGAGTCCCCCTTATAGCGATTAAAATTTCCCAAAGTTAATTGCACTATTTCTCGCTACGCGAAAATATTTTCGTTTCAAAACAAACTAAGAAACACTTTGATTCCCAACTCCAAGGCAATCAATTTTCACATACTAAAACCATTTGAAAACAACCCAAAAACTCTTTGAAAATTTTCACAAAAATAAAAGTTTACTTGCGCCACAAGTTACAAGTTTTTCCTTTCAAATAAAATGGCCATAACTCATTCAATCTTTATCCGATCGAGACGAACCATACGCCGAAATCTTCGTCTCGAAAAGACGAATCAAATAGTTAAGTTTCTAGGTCACAAAAACAAATTTAAAATGACCAGAATACCCTTTAAATTTTCAGCCAGAACCAAAATAACAAGCTAACTCCCAAAAGTTTCCTTTTCAAATCCATAGTCTAAATCAATTAGCTCCCAAAATCATTTAATTGATCAAACAAAACATTTCCAAACATAATCCACAAATCACATGAGTTTTCTCAAAAAAATCTCATGAACACCAACAAATATATTTCCATGTTTTTCAAAACAAAACCATTTTTCATATATCCATTTCCCTAAAGGTTCAAAAACAACATCAATTTCACAATCACTAAACAACTACTCATGTTCTTGATCAATAGAAATTTTTATCAAAACCCTAGCCCAAAAATCTCATCTAGCCATGGAAATCAAAACATCTAAGCCTAAACATCCTAGATATTCACTCATGAACAACTTTCATAGAACAAAAATCAACTATAAACAAGTTCTAAGAATTTTCATCTCATGAATCATAAACCAAAACCTATCAAACTCCAAGAGTTTGTCCAACTAAGAGATGAAAGAAGTCTAGTTACCTTAGAGGAGATGATTCCTTGCAAATTCTAAGATCCAACAAGACAAGAATGAGTGGATTTGGTGAAGAAATGCAAAATCAACAATGGTGGAAAAGGGTGGATGAAGGTCACGGCCAAGAGAGAAAGAATGAGAGTGAATGAGTTCCAAATTCTAAGTCTCCTATGACTTAAGTCTTGATGAATCATGGCCTTTAGATCAAATAGGATAAAGTTCTAAGATTCAAATCTAGCCATTGGATCAATCCAAGTCTATCCTCACAAGATATTTCCCACAACCTCTTACAACGAAACGCACGCTCAGTTCTCGCGCATCGCGACGAACAAAACTCGCAAAAACAGAAAACCTACTGAAAGAACGTCTATCGTTTTTCCATTCCAAAACTTATCGCCGAATCTTTTTCCGCGACTGTAATTTTCTTCCATACCTTAGAAAATTAATCTCAGGACATATCCTAACTCACGCAGATATATGAAACTTCCATCCGAAACCTCACTTAAAACAGACGCAGTAAGATTTTCCATCAGCGGTTAAAATCCTACTCGTTTTTCCAAAAACAAGAATAATCCAAAACTCGTCACTCTGACTTCACAGAAATCTCCTCATACTTAAAAGAGGATCACAACCCGAAAGTTTGTGCCTTTCCAGCGCACGAGCACAAAACGGGCTCCGTTTCAGCAAAAATCTCATTTATACGACGATACACACAAAACCGTTCTACTAAAAACCCTAAAACTTAGCCGACGCTAAAGTTCCTTAGGAAACTGTACAGTGAAATCTTGGGTCTTACATTACTACCCTCCAAAAAGAAGTTTCGTCCTCGAAACTAAAGGTAAGAGTAACAACTCAACTAATTATTACCATCACCAACACAACAAAATCCCTCAGGATTAGGTGCAGCCACACAGATGCTAACACCGGGTGAAGTCACACAGATACTCTCACCAACACACTGGCACAACCGTGCACCAACCGCAACTCTCAACGAGTTCACCACTCAAAAATTAACCTCACAACAGAGGTTCACAACCTCGAGTTCCTCAAATTTCCTAGGGTCCACACACAAAATTTCCAAAGTCACTTCTTTTGCCTCCGCGACATAGCCTAAACCACTAGGTTCACGCGCAGCAGTGACTGGCTACCCTCCAAAATGAAACACCGAAACTTTCTGCGCACCACCAAAGCTAGCAAAGCTAGTCAATTCCAGTCAACACGATTCCGTCTACTATCAACAATAAATTAAGGACGGCCAGTCCCTCAATTTGTCAATAGATAGTCGACAATCATGATGGTGGTTTAGACCCTCATTACCCAACTTAAGTGATACTTCATTCCACTTGTGCTCAAGGTCCTCCGAGGCACAATGGTCCAACACTTCCTTCGAGGTTTTCCCACACGTTTCCCTCGATCTCTTACGAATACAAGATCAAAGTCGTAAGACACGACGCTCAACACACGTCGCATAAGCTCTCATGCTTCCACTCTTGAAGCATCCGTGGAGTATCATCCAACAGTAATACAATGCCACCACGGCAGGTACCACCAAAACCATTACATTCCGAACAAGTTGTCTTCTCCATAAAAGAATTTTCCGCTCTACCAATATCCATAAGTCCGCAACTCAGTGAATACGTCGAACCGTCTACTCACATACGAATCTCTTTCCACACACGACTTAAATAATACCATCTATTTCTCTTGTACTCCCTTTATCCAAATCCCCAATTCCCCAGAATCGGTTCCTTATATGTTCACATTACTTCCAAACGACACTAGGCCCACGGACCCTTGACGTGTGACACACGTAATTCCAACTTACCACGTCTCTCTTCATTGTAACCACTACAATGAACCAAAGCTCTACTAACTTCCATCAACTTGCCATTAGACAATTTCTTATCCTTCTTATTTCCACATACAACACAGGCACCGTCATGACATCCATTCAGGTGGTGTTTTTGAATCCGTACTATACCCGCACAACCATGATTTTCCAACAGAAATCTCGCTCAACGGTTACTAACCCATAACCCGATACAGAACCAACACTAGAACTAACTCAACACTAGTTACGTTCTAACTGACTCTGGACTAACGACTCACGTATACACTTCCCCTTTGAAGATTTAAAGCCGTGCTCTGATACCAATTGTAACAACCCGTTTTTCAAAGGCCAGAAAAGGCATATTTTTTTTTCTTTTTTCAACTAACACTCAGAGTGCGCATAGAACATTTTTAATGAGCCGGCATTCAAATATACAAAAGAACTCATCACCATAAGGTGCTTCGACAAGCAAAGTGTATTCCTGAATAATTACAATCCAAGTCTAAGTATTCAAATACTTACAACAAAACAAGTTAGAATCCTATGCCTAAACCCAAAAAGCACGGTGTACAACCCACACCGGCGCATAGTCTAACTAAGCTAAGCTCCAACACCTCACTGGGGCCTGGAACAGCCACCGTCGTCACCACGACCTAACCCATCATCTGGGTGGGATGAGCCCGCAAATGAAAGAAAGGGTCACCACAAAATATATAGTATGTATATATATAACCGGTGCGAAAGATTGTACACATAACAATAATTCCACAAACACAAGAGAAAGCTCTTAACCACCAAAGCAAATCCCCACCAACGGGTTCATATAAGCAATGCACACATAGCCTATAATGCAACCTCTACAATGCGTGATACTAACCCTAGCTACCACAAAATGCATGAGCTCCGGAATCGTAGGTCCATCCCCTACTAACAACATCAACACAATCCCGTAGCTTTCCCGATCACTACGAACCATTAGAGTGGGCTCTCCCGATCACCACACCCCTACCATAAGTATCAATAGAATCCCGTAGCTCTCCCGATCACTACAAGGATTAGAGTGGGCTCTCCCGATCACCACACCCCGTAGCTCTCCCGATCACTACGTATCGATCTCAACAAAAATCTCGTAGCTCTCCCGATCACTACAAACCATTAGGGTGTGCTCTCCCGATCACCACACCGAGCACGCAACTACCAAATGCATGAGCATACGCTTCCCCATATATGCTAATGCAATGAATACATACCTCTCTAGCATATGTAAACCAAACATAACATCATACATACATTTCTCATCATATGTATTCCAAACACCTGTTCATACATATATTCTCATAATCATATGTAAACAGCGCAAGTATTGTAAACACTTTCTCATCACGAGAATACATAATACAAACATGCCAAAGCACACAGCAATTGCATACACAGCAAAACAAAGCATGTCGTAACCGTTTTAAAGACGGAAATAAAGTGGAGCCCTTACCTCAGCAAGCTTCCGTTAACTTTTCTCGCATAATTCTACAACTCGCGCTTCCTAAAATTAAGCAGCGTACAATCAATAAAATACTCCCAACGTATCATATTGAAACGAAACTCATTCTCTAAGTTCTAGAGAGGCTTAAGGTACTTTCTAACACTCTCGGATAGTGATTACGAGTCCCCCTTATAGCGATTAAAATTTCCCAAAGTTAATTGCACTATTTCTCGCTACGCGAAAATATTTTCGTTTCAAAACAAACTAAGAAACACTTTGATTCCCAACTCCAAGGCAATCAATTTTCACATACTAAAACCATTTGAAAACAACCCAAAAACTCTTTGAAAATTTTCACAAAAATAAAAGTTTACTTGCGCCACAAGTTACAAGTTTTTCCTTTCAAATAAAATGGCCATAACTCATTCAATCTTTATCCGATCGAGACGAACCATACGCCGAAATCTTCGTCTCGAAAAGACGAATCAAATAGTTAAGTTTCTAGGTCACAAAAACAAATTTAAAATGACCAGAATACCCTTTAAATTTTCAGCCAGAACCAAAATAACAAGCTAACTCCCAAAAGTTTCCTTTTCAAATCCATAGTCTAAATCAATTAGCTCCCAAAATCATTTAATTGATCAAACAAAACATTTCCAAACATAATCCACAAATCACATGAGTTTTCTCAAAAAAATCTCATGAACACCAACAAATATATTTCCATGTTTTTCAAAACAAAACCATTTTTCATATATCCATTTCCCTAAAGGTTCAAAAACAACATCAATTTCACAATCACTAAACAACTACTCATGTTCTTGATCAATAGAAATTTTTATCAAAACCCTAGCCCAAAAATCTCATCTAGCCATGGAAATCAAAACATCTAAGCCTAAACATCCTAGATATTCACTCATGAACAACTTTCATAGAACAAAAATCAACTATAAACAAGTTCTAATAATTTTCATCTCATGAATCATAAACCAAAACCTATCAAACTCCAAGAGTTTGTCCAACTAAGAGATGAAAGAAGTCTAGTTACCTTAGAGGAGATGATTCCTTGCAAATTCTAAGATCCAACAAGACAAGAATGAGTGGATTTGGTGAAGAAATGCAAAATCAACAATGGTGGAAAAGGGTGGATGAAGGTCACGGCCAAGAGAGAAAGAATGAGAGTGAATGAGTTCCAAATTCTAAGTCTCCTATGACTTAAGTCTTGATGAATCATGGCCTATAGATCAAATAGGATAAAGTTCTAAGATTCAAATCTAGCCATTGGATCAATCCAAGTCTATCCTCACAAGATATTTCCCACAACCTCTTACAACGAAACGCACGCTCAGTTCTCGCGCATCGCGACGAACGAAACTCGCAAAAACAGAAAACCTACTGAAAGAACGTCTATCGTTTTTCCATTCCAAAACTTATCGCCGAATCTTTTTCCGCGACTGTAATTTTCTTCCATACCTTAGAAAATTAATCTCAGGACATATCCTAACTCACGCAGATATATGAAACTTGTAACACCCCGTTTTTCAATAGCCAAAAAGGGCATTATTTTTTTTCTTTTTCAACTAACACTCAGAGTGCGCATAAAATATTTTAAATGAACCGGCATTCAAATATACAAAAGAACTCATTACTAAAAGGTGCTTCGACAAGCAAAGTGTATTTCCTGAATAATTACAATCCAAGTCTAAGTATCAAAACAAGTTAGGAATCCTATGCTAAATAAAAAGCACGGTGCACAAAATACACCGGCGCATAGTCTAACTACTCTAAAACTCCAGCCGCTCACTGGGGCCTGGAACAGCCACCGTCGTCACCACGACCTAGCCCATCATCTGGGTGGGATGAGCCCGCAAATGAAAGAAAGGGTCACCACAAAATATAGGGTATGTATATATATAACCGGTGCGAAAGATTGTACAGTTAACAATAATTCCACAAAACACAAGAGAAAGCTCTTAAACTCAAAAGTAATTCCCACCAACGGGCTTATATAAATAAACCACCAAGCCTAATGCAGACTTCTACAATGGGTGTGACAACCGATCTCTGGTTCGCCACATGCATGATTTAATTCCGGAATTCAACCTCTCTATAGAAGGCGTAGGTCTCTGGTGGGATAACACCTCCTACTATTGGTGGGATAACACCAGGTAGAGTCACACAAGACACTACCAAAACAATCACGGTGGGATAACACCGGGTGAGTCACACAAGACAACACCAACTCAATAAAATCCAGTAGGATTTGGCGAAGTCGCACAGACGAACGCCCGGTACGAAGGCAAGTCACACAAGACATACACCTAGGCACGCAACTATGAAATGCATGGCATATATTCTCTTCGGCATATACGGGATAGTCACACAAGACAAAATCCTCGCGTAGTCCTATCTGACGCACGCATTCATATATGCTCATGCAAACAATCACATAGCCTAAAGCCTATGTACAAAGCATCATAACATACATACATTTTCTCAATCATATGTAAATTGCACACGTAATTATAACCACGTTCTCATCAACGAGAATACATAAATACCAACATGCCAAAGCACACAGCAATTGCATACACAGCATCACAAAGCATGTCGTAACCGTTTTAAAAGACGGAAATAAAGTGGAGCCCTTACCTCGGCGAGCTTCCGTTATTTTAATTTCGCGGAAATCTACAACACACGCTACCTAAAATAAATGTAGCGTAATATCAATAAAATACTCCTCGTTTATCCTATCGAAACGAAACTTGCTCTCAAAGCTCCAGAGGGGTCTAAGGTACTTTCTAAAGCTATCTCTCAATGATTTCAGGTTATTCTCATAGTGTTTAAAAATTCACGAAGTTAATTGTACTATTTTTATAACACGAAAATCATTTTGTTTTCAAGTCATAAACTAAAACCATTTTGGATTTTCCACTTCAAGGACTTGTCCCACACACAACAAAACCATTTTAAACACAACTAAAACTTTTCAAAAATATTTTTATGAAAAAATCGAAGTTTTCTTGCGTCACAAGTTACACATTTTTTTCTTCCTAACAACCTTTCCTATACTCATTTTTCTTCAAAACTAAGATTATCCAACACATACAAAATTTTCACACAAGGAAAGGCCACGGCCAAATTTTTTGGAATTTCTCCCTCCCCACAAGGAAAGGCCACGGCCAAATTTTTAAAAAACACCCCTCCACACAAAATTTTTCACTTCTAAAAGCATGGTAATATCCCATAATACCTAACTAGCACTTATCAAAACGATTTAGAAATTATAGAGTCGAATCGCAAATTTCGAGAAATCTCAAATAAGGTTTTTCTTAAGGCAAGTGATCATTTTCTTTTCAAAACATCCCATAACCAATCAAACAATTAAACAATGACCATGGGAAGCTATTTGCCTCTAAACAATTTTCGAAATTCGATTCCTCGAACCCTATATGTGTGCCACGGCCATATGAGGCAAAAGGCAACCCTACACATTTTTTTTCATTTGAAACCCTAGTCCACATTCACCAGTTCGTAATGCTATTCGATCGTGTATCCGACTCCCTTTGAAACTCGAAATAAATTTTTTCTAAATTGTGTTCTTCGAGTCGCTCAAGAACACGAGAATAATTTTTTTCTCATTTTTCGAAACTAGTTTCATATTCACCAATCCATTTTGTCACAAAGCTCAAAACTAACTTCAAAAACCAAAATCATACAACACACTCAAAGATATGATCATTTTAAGGAATTTTCTTCAAAACCTCACCAACAAAATTGTGAAATTTGAAATCACCATGAGAATCACTTACATGCTTCACTAATGTTTCCTACATAACACTCTTAAACACTACTATGGAATCAAAACTAATTAAAACTAAATTCTCAAATTTTTCTCTCAAGAACATAATCATAAAACTCAAGAATTCATGAGGTTTTTCATGGAGAATAAGGAAGAGAAGTGTTAGTTACCTTAAGTGAAGAGGATTCCTTGCAAGTCCTATGATCCAACAAGCTCTTAAAGAGTGAAAATGGTGGAGGAATAAAATTTTGGTGATGGAGGAAGAAGAAAGAAAACTCACGGCCAAATAGAGAAGAGAGGAGTGAGTTTGTGATTTTGTTTCTAAGTCCACAATGCTCCAAAGTCTCCTAATATAATAAGTCTTGCTACTTGTGAGCCATTGGATCAAATAGTAAAAGCTTCCAAGACTAATCCCTAGCCCTTGGATCAATCCGAGTCTATCCACTTTAGATATTTCTTTCTCATGAGAAACTCACGCCTCACAGACGAGTCGCGCCTCGCTAACGGGCGGAAATCGCAAAAACAGAAAACCTACGGAAAGAACGTCTATCGTTTTTCCATTCCAAAACTTATCGCCGAATCTTTTTCCGCGACTGTAATTTTCTTCCATACTTTAGAAAATTAATCTCAGGACATATCCTAACTCGCGCAGATATATAAAACTTCCACCCGAAACCTCACTTAAAACAGACGCAGTAAGATTTTCCATCATCGGGTAAAATCCTACTCGTTTTTCCAAAAACAAGAATAATCCAAAACTCGTCATTCTGACTTCACAGAAATCTCCTCATACTTAAAAGAAGACTACAACCCAAAAGTCTGTGCCTTTCCAGCGCACGAGCACAAAACAGGCTCCGTTTCAGCAAAAATCTCATTTATGCGACGATACTCACAAAAACAGCTTCACCAAAAACCCTAAAACTCGTAGCCATTACTTATTTTATTCACCAAAAGGTACAGTGGAATTACGGGTCTTACAAAACTTCCATCCGAAACCTCACTTAAAACAGACGCAGTAAGATTTTCCATCAGCGGTTAAAATCCTACTCGTTTTTCCAAAAACAAGAATAATCCAAAACTCGTCACTCTGACTTCACAGAAATCTCCTCATACTTAAAAGAGGATCACAACCCGAAAGTCTGTGCCTTTCCAGCGCACGAGCACAAAACAGGCTCCGTTTCAGCAACAAATCTCATTTATACGACGATACACACAAAACCGTTCTACTAAAAACCCTAAAACTTAGCCGACGCTAAAGTTCCTTAGGAAACTGTACAGTGAAATCTTGGGTCTTACAGAGATAGTAGTTCATTAACCAACCTTGTTCCAACAAGAGTGTGTTACACCCTACCCGGCGCTCATCAATTACAATATTTTTATTTAAAGTATTAGTCGAGGTTTTAGGGTGTTATGTAACAGCCCAGGCCCTTTTCTACGTATATAGTAGGCCACCCGGCGCTGTACATCATGATCTTCTCCACCCCCTCTCTAGTGAAGTTTTTGCCTTCTTTGGGAATCGAACCATGTACCATGGGGATAAGTACATGTTCAATCCATTCCCACTACCAATTGGGCTACTAGCCCAATTGGTAGTGGGAATGGAATGAACAATGTACTTATCCCCAGGTATATGGGTTCGATTCCCACGGAAGGCAAAAACTCCAATAGTGAAGGGGGTTGGAGAAGATCGTGAGGTGGCAGTCGGGACCACCTATGTTGGTGTGGCCCGGGCTGTTATAAAAAAAGGCGCTTTTTTATGTAACAGCCCAGGCCCTTTTCTACGTATATAGTAGGCCACCCCGGCGCTGTACATCATGATCTTCTCCAACCCCCTTCACTATTGGAGTTTTTTGCCTTCCGTGGGAATCGAACCCATGTACCTGGGGATAAGTACATGTCCAATCCATTCCCACTACCAATTGGGCTACTAGCCCAATTGGTAGTTGGAATGGATTGAACAATGTACTTATCCCCAGGTACATGGGTTCGATTCTCACGGAAGGCAAAAACTCCAATAGTGAAGGGGGTTGGAGAAGATCGTGAGGTGGCAGTCGGGACCACCTATGTTGGTGGGGCCCGGACTGTTACACTTTTGAGCCTCAACTTCAAAGCTTCGCACAGAACTCAAGTTTGATCAATAATTCACCAAACTGGTACCAAAATAACCGTAATCGAGTTAACTTTCCACATAATCAAACTCCACTAAATTTGGAGTTACATAGAGAGATTAATTATCGTTTTAGTGAAATAGGGGGGGTAAAATTCCGATTTATTCAAAATAGGGGGGATAAAACTGCATTTAAGCCAAAAGAAAAAGTGCTATGATTGTCCACAACTGTGCATTGATAGCTATTTTGAACAACGGTAACTTGATACTCACTGACGGTCAGTATCAAGTTCAAGAGAGTAGACAATATAAAATAATAAAAAATTGAGAGTGTAGACAAACGCCTATTACATATAATGCTTGCCAGCTATTCTTGTGCTTAGGACTGTTTGGAGTTTATATGTTTGCTAGAATTGTGGATGAATATAGCACACTAGTTAGTACGCTTCAAATACTCCAAACCAAGACGCTAAAGGATTCTTGTCGGGCCTATCTGGACTATGCAATACTAAGAAAATATTATTTGTTCCCATTATAAGAAATATGATTTTTGACAGCAATTTTTTTTGTTAAAAGTTGTTACAAGTCGCTAGCAAAACTACAAAATTCATATTTATTGTAGTCTCCTAGAGACTTGCTTGTTGCCAACAACGAGTGTTACATGGACATAGAAACAACGCATGCAAGTTGTCTTCTACTGCTTCGTTATAAACTGCACATTGCATCAGAAATTGCACTATGCGATCGTTCAATCTCATACACATTCGCAAGAGCCGCAGGACATTTTGACCAACCCTCCACAATAAGATTTTGACTTTTGGTAGGGTTTTTAATTTCCAAATAATGTTCCTTCTACCTGCAAGTCTAAACACGTCGTGCGTACCTGCAATATTCACACAATATATAGGCATTGTTAATAGAATAATTGTTGTCGAGATGCGAACAGAGTTTGGAGATTGTGATCGTTCTGGGAATCAAGGAAATATTGCGGACAGAAGTGAGATGAGAGTATTCTTCGTTTAGGGTTTGTTCGTGAGTAGATGAAAGGAAGAAAGATGAAAGAGTGATTTTAGGATTTTTTGTTGGGGAGTAATTTGTTTTGGATAGTATTTTTTTTAGAATTTTAATTTTAATTTTTAATTAAAAAAAAAACACAATCCGGAGGAAATTCCTCAGGAATACCTGCAGATTTTTCTGAAAGCTTCAAATCCCCAGGAAATTCTTCTTGGTGACAATAACCGTAGGAAAATCCTTAAGAATACCTGCAGGTTTTCCTGGAAATTCCAAATCCGCAGATAATTCTTCTTAGTGACCAAATCCGTAGAATACCTACGGAATTTTTTCCGCAACAAAATCCGCAGGAAATAACCAAATTTCTAATGCTGATATGAACAATGCGCAGAAAAATAAAAGAGCGAAGGGAAAGAAGAAAGACACAAGATTTATCCTAGTTCCCCTTCTAACCTAAAGGTAATCCAGTCCCTTCACACCCTGCGAAAAATTTCATAATATTAAAATGGCTTAAATAGAGTTTTAGTTATCACTCATTTTGAAAAGAGCCCCTGTTAAAAAAATTTTGATTTTAGTCACTGCAAAATCTCTGAACTTTTAAAATAGTCCCTAGGCCAGATTTTATGATGACATGTCCATTTTTTGATGATTTGGCAGATGTTGACTGTGCTACCTTGCTGACGTGGCTTTAACCATTTCATTTTTTTATTTAATTTTAAATTAAAATTACAATTATCATTTTTTAATAATAACAAAATAAATTAAAAAAATAAACATCTGCCAGGTAGTACAGTCAGCATCTGCCAAATCATCAAAAAATGGACATGTCATCATAAAATCTGGCCTAGGGACTATTTTAAAAGTTCAGAGATTTTGCAGGGACTAAAATCATTTTTTTTAACAGGGGCTCTTTTCAAAATGAGTGACAATTGCAGGTGTTAAAATACTATTTAAGCCTATTAAAATTCTTGTTACAAGGCAGCCTCACCCCAATGCTTCCCTAACAAAATCCCAATACAATACAAGATAGCACTCCACTATATCATTGACAACAAAAATCTTCACCAAACCCTATAATGAAATTCTTAATTACAACACAAGATAGCACCCCCGACTACTATCTTAAACAATATTTCTCGACAAAAATGAATAGAATTTACAAACAAGGAGTGAAGATTAATAATGTATGGTGGTTATCAAATCAATATATAACTTTCAAAAGAATATAATTTAATGCTCAAAAACTTTTTTGGATATGAAAATATAATAAGGTTTTACAAAAATAATGTTTGAAAGTTTATGAGAAAAGTAACATTTATAATGATCACAAATATATTTAAAGACTCCTAGAATTGTTTATGAACTAAGGCAACTATTTAATAAAACTCTCATTATTTAACCATTTGAGAAAAACATATTGTTTCACGAAAAAACGAATAGTTTAATTCTGCCTAAATTTATTAGATCGGTCCAAGTTAAAATCGATTTAAAAGGTGCCAGTTCAGCATATATCTTTTAAACCAGTTGAAAAGAATAAGAAATTTAAAAAGAACAAGCAACTTTTCCTAAAAATCAACATTTTTATTTTTCTAAACGCTTTCATATGGATTTTTAATTATTTTTAACTTAGAAATTTATTTGTAATTAATTTTTTAAATAATTTCTGAGCATTCTAAGTTATATAGTTAGTAAAAGTAATAAATTAAAGATAAGCCCAAGTAAGTCTTCATCTTGTTTTCTAATCTTGAGCCTTCATAAGTTTTATTCTTTTGTGATGTGAGTTTATGAATATCAAAACCCAGCCTTATTTTCAAGAGTTTTTTTAATTTATTAATATACTTAAGACTTAAGAGGATGTTCTAGAAGAAAGTTGTCTAGTTCGATGAAGTATTGGTTTCCAAATTTTATAATTGTTTGATTTTCACCCTCAAATGCTACTTTTTTTAAAAAAAACCTCAAAGTTTCACAATTTAATCAAATTCTTCTTCCTAAACATCAATTGCTTGATTTTGCCCCACGATTTTATGCTATTATATATTTGGTTGTCACTCTTTGACATTTTGGCTAAAATTTACTTAAATGCCATTTTAAATTAAAAAAAATATTTAAAAATACTAAAAATTCGTTTAGAAAATGTTTTTGTTAATTAGTATTTCAACAATAAACAAAAGTGTTATTAAAATTAAAAAAACATTTAAGAATATATTTTAAAATTGTTAAAGTGGCATGTTTTTGGTTTTTTGTCTTTATACAAAAAAGTGGTATGTTTTTTTATTGGAATTTTTTTTTATATCACTAGATGATCATTAAGTGTGTTTAAGGGATAAACTCAACACATTGATCTATAGAAGGGACAATTATTAGATATTCTAAAGAGGCAAACACAAGACATCGGTAAACTTAATTTCTAAAAATATTTAATTGTTTTAACATTTGATGAGCATTATACTCTATAAATTGATAAAATCTTATTCTTTATTACATACAAAAAGAAGAAAAAAAATGGATAAAATTATTAAGTTAGCTGCCACAATATTTTTATTTGTTTTCTTATTTTTCTTTACAGAGGAGGTTATTAGTTCATATGATCAAAGCAGCAATCCAACGTTAACAGATATCAAATGTACATCCCCTAAAGATTGTCCTGATGAAGTCATAGCACCCAACAGCTTCATTACTTGTTGCCTAAATGGCCAATGTGTAAAATGGCTAGGAAGCAACGAATAATTATATTTTATTTCTATTTTTACTTAATTTTATTCACTTGCAATTTGACTTTGTATTTTACAATAATGTTCGTAATTATGTATTCGAAAAAATAAAGAAGTTATGTTGTAATAAAATGAAATTAAATAATGTTTCACAAATATTTCACGCACCTTGCAAAGTTGACTTGATACTCTCAATTTAAATTTTGCAGCTATAATTTTATTTCTTTCCTTATTCGTTGTTGGGAAAGAAGTGCTAACGATTGTCGACAAATATGTAGGTATATATCAAATTCACGATAATAGCTAGACAAATGCTATGTAGAAAAGAATGAATTATTCTCTGACAGGCAAATAATTTCTTCAATAATTGTATTAAGACACTGCATAATTTTGTTTTTATTTTTTCAATTCGTAATTTCCCAATCCTTGAAACTATATAGCTATGCATAGTAATCTAAAGTGATAAATGAATAAGATCGACACTAAATAATGCTATATTTAAATTGTCTTTTTCTCTTGATTTTATATTTCGCCAAAAGTCTTATTCTATGTTTTAAAATTGTCATAGCTTAGCTTTTTTAAACAATTCAATTCACATTTTTCTTGAATGGAGAGTAAGACTCCATGGAATCGATTGGTGTAACCCAAGTGACTATTTGGTATTTGTGTTTGTACTATTTAATTCGGATTTGTCATATGTAATCAGGTCGGTTTTGTTTATGAAATGAATGTATTAGTTGGAGCTAGTGTATAGAACAACACTATTTTTTAGAAAATCAATAATATTATATCTTTTGGGAGTCTATATATATTGGTACTATTTTAGAAAATCAATAATATTATATCTTTTGGGAGTCTATATATATTGGTACTATTTTAGAATTTCAAGATCGAGCAAGTTATTAAAAAGTCAGTCAAAGGGGTTTTTTTTTTAAAAAAAAATTGCACCCTATTTTTTTTTTTTGACAAGAAATTTACACCCTATTATTAAGGCACAAAAGAACATAATTTTTTTTAATTAATCATAAAATAAAACATATTTATCATACAAGTCACTCAAGTGGTGTAACACATAAGTATTTATTGCAAATATAATCTAACAACCATAAAATCCATAATGTAGTTTTATCTCAAAGAATTATATTGTTCCATTAATTAATACCAATATTACAAAACAACCACAACCTTAGAACTAAGAAATATTGAAGCACGATCCAAATAATAAACCAGAGCAGGAAAAAATCACCCGAGACAAAAATAAATAACTTATTCCTTGTGGAAAGTGCAGCTTAAAACACAATAAACTAGGTTGAAAAGTCGCAAAATGGATAGAACAGAAGTGCTCATCAAATGCAAATATAGATGCCAAACTCCACTTTTAATAAACAGAAGCCGAAAAGGATATGTTTTGAGACAACATTGCACATGTTCGAACACGATTATCTGGCTGATTTTTATTGGTCACATTAAATAAGAGGTCTCCACAACAAACAACAAATGTATTTATGATAGGGGCTCTAATACCATATTAGAATTTGGGAGGTTTATACTCGGCCATAAAAACTATGTTGAGAGGTGAGGTTTACCCTTATAAAAGCTATATATGTTATATTTCTAGTCAATGTGGGACTTCTAACAACCTTGACTCCAACTTTCAGGCTTAATTTTTCAAACTAGGATAGTAGCTGTGAGTTGGCCTGAACAAGTGTTTATAAGTAAGTAACAATCCTCATCTTACAAGCCGGTTTTATGAGGTCATGAAATAGGCCCATACTTAGTTCTAATTGTTAGAACACACAAGTGCAGCAGAAGCTTTTAGAAAAAACTAACACAAACAAGATGAAACTTGTTGCTCAAGAAAGATGAACAATAACCATGAATGAATAAGAAAACAAGTTAATTTTATTCATCCACCTTGGGGTAATGGAACTAAAAAATTTACAAGCACTAATACAAGTATTTATAATACTTGTGACACTTAACTTCTAAAACAAGTAATCTAACTAACACTTAACTTGTAAAGCAAGTTAACTAACTTTTACAAGTGCTAACTACCTAACTAACTTGAAACATATCACAAAACAGTTACAAATTAGTTTGAATTACTTAGATTTAACACTAATAATTTCTAACATGGTATCAGAGTCTCTCCACGATCTGTTGGGTCATTCGTTGACCACCCATCATATATATCCACGCATCAAGCCCAATAATACTGAGCGTGAATGGGTGTGTTAAGAAGTCTCATACCGGATGTGAGTTGGCCTAAACAAGTGTTTATAAATAAATGACAATCTTCACCTTATAAAATGAGTTAAGCATATACTCAATATGTTGGCCAAAAACAACTCCCAGTGTTTGACAATCCTTATTACAAGAGTATTAGAAACAACAGGCTAAACTTTTAATGTAAAATAATTAGGCTGTATTTGAAAATTTTTTTTTTTTGAAATAGCAAATATATTAACACCTCTAATCCAAGGCATAAGACATGCCAAGGGAGGGAAGAGAACAGATGTTACAATAGAAGGCATGCAAAAAAACAACACCAGCGCCAACCAGCAAAACAAAATACAAGGCAAAAGCAATCAAAACTAAAAACCAGCAAACCAACAGACCCCAACACAGACGGGGCAAAACCACAGCCAACCCAAAAACACAAAATAAACAGCAGCCCATCCACACAGCAGGAACAAAACAAACACCAACTTAGCAATTAAAACAGTCCCCCGGGTCCCAAACCCACTCATAAAAAAGACACGGGGCGGTCTTCAATCTATGAGCACTCCACTTCCAAGAAAGCACCTTAATTTCTTCCGCACACTCCGCTGCCGTCGTTACTTTATTACTAAAAATAACACCATTTCTCGACCTCCAAATTAGCCAAAGAACCGTATGCCATACAAGCATATACCCTTTCCAAGCTTTCTTAGACCGAGCAAAACCTGTAAAATAATCAAACAGAGAAGGGAGAGATGCCGGCATGATCACATAAACTCCAAGCCTCCTAAAAATATCCAGCCAGATCGAAAAAGCAAAATCACAATGTAAGAAAAGGTGGGCTGCAGATTCCAACGAGCCGTTACAAACGACACAATTACCAGGACTATCACCCCGAAAAATCCCCCGGCTCACAAGGTTGTCTTTTGTTGGAATTCTATTGTGAAGAAGTTGCCAAGAGAAGGCAATAAGCTTAGAAGGGGCAGGACTACTCCAAATGCGCTCAAACACCGGATTCACCCTCTCCACTACCTCCTCCGCGCCTGAAACCAAAGAAAAGAGTAGACAATACGCCGATTTGACCGAAAACAAACCGTTCAGGTCAGCCTTCCACCACCAAAGATTCGGACCATCCGTTAGCCTTACATGATTAAGCACCACATGAAGTTGGTTCACGAGAGTTTCTTCCCACACAAATAACCCCCTCCTCCACCTAAAATTCCAACCAATGCTGTCTACGCCAATGACAGCCAGCTCCCTAACCAATGCCTCCTTTTGGACAGAGAGAGAAAAAAGTCTTGGAAAGGTAGCTTGAAGAGTATTATTACCAATCCATTTTTGTGACCAAAAGGAGGTTGAAACCCCGTTGCCCACTCTACGCTCAACAACATCCTCCAACCACTTTTTTGAGGCAATAAAGTCCTCCATAGCGCATATATCTTTCCACCAAACCGAAATAGAACTCCCACCCACAGATCCATTAAGGGACACACTACTTCCCGCTCTCCCACCATATCTAGCAATAAGAACATCTTTCCACAAAGCCGGCTCATCATTTAGGAGTTTCCAACGCCATTTCGCAAGGAGACTAGCATTGACTACTTTAATGTCCCTCACCCCCAAACCACCATCCTTCTTATCTTTGCATACCGTACTCCATCTAACCCAACACATCTTTCTATCCCCCTTATCCCCCTTAACACCACCGCCTTCACCACACTTACCGGCATTTTGAGAAAAGACAAGAAGAATATAGGAATCGTATTAAGAACAGAATTAATTAACACAATTCTACCACCCAAACTTTTATGCTTTTCCCCCCACGATCTTAGGCGCTTTTTGAGATAATCAAGTAAAGGTTCCCAAGTCAAGAGCCGCCTAGGATTTGCCCCTACCGGTAAGCCAAGATATTTAAAAGGGACCTCACCAAATCTACAATTAAGAAACATACACGCCAACTCCACAAAATCGGGCCGCACATTAACACCCATGAGACAACTTTTGCCAAAATTAACCTTCAAACCGGACGCCAAGTGAAAACCCCGAAGAATAGATTTAATGGTCCAAAGGTTTTGAATAGAAGCCTCACCAATGCATAACGTATCATCCGCGTATTGGAGGTGGGATATCATAAGCCCATCTCCTCCAATTTGAAAGCCTTTGAATAAATTTTCCTCCACCGCCTTTTTCATAACACCACCAAAGCCTTCCGCCACAAGTAAGAATAAGAAGGGAGCAAGTGGATCGCCTTGCTTAAGGCCTCTTTGAATATTGAACTCCTTTGTAGGACTACCGTTCACAAGAATAGATAAGTTTCCGGCAAAAACACAAGCACGAATCCACCGAATCCATTTAGAACCAAAACCGAACCTATGGAGCATGTATTCCAAGAAGCTCCAATCCACCGAATCATACGCCTTCTCAAAGTCCACTTTGAACACCATACACTCCTTCCCGGACTTCTTAGCCAAATCAATAACCTCATTCACCACCAAGACTCCATCAACAAGATTCCGCCCTTTAAGAAAGGCCGATTGATTCGGAGCTATGATCGAATTCATCACCTTAGCAAGTCTATTAGCCAACATCTTTGCCACAATCTTGTATAAGCAACCCAATAACGAAATCGGCCTAAAGTCGGAAAGGCCGAACGGAGACTCCACTTTTGGAATTAAGGTCACAAAGTATGAGAGAAAGCTTTTCGGAAGCCTTTCATTCCCATGGAATTGGTCAAAAAGAATTCTAAGGTCACCCTTCAAAAGATCCCACGAGTCCTTAATAAAGTTGAAGTTAAAACCATCCGGCCCCGGACTTTTATTCCCATCACACTCCTTCACCACCTTCTCAATTTCCTCTAACGAAAACGGGGCCATTAAACCAACATTTTCCTCTTCCGACAACATAGGAAAAATAACCCCATCAAGCTTTGGTCTTACTACCTCCGGACTTGCACAATGGTTGGAAAAGAAATCTTCAACCGCCGCTCTCACCAACGGAGGAGAATCAAGCCAAACATCACCTACTTTAAGAGCCAACATAGCATTTCTCTTAGCCCTCGCCTTCACACATTCGTGAAAATATTTAGAGTTAGCATCACCTTCACGAAGCCACTTTGATCTAGACCGTTGGAAAAGAGATGCCTCCTTATATTTGAGGAGGTTCCAAAGGTCACAAAATTTTCCTTTACGGCACTCAACTTCACGGTCCGATAACCCCACATTTTCACTTTTGCCATCTAAAGCATGGATTTCCTCAATCAAGGACAAAATTTGAGTCTCCATGCCACCAAACTCCTCCTTACTCCATTCCTTTAAACGATATTTAAGGCTTTTAAGCTTCTCTTTAAGAACATGACCCATCCAACCATTAATAGATTGGTTTCTCCAAGTCTCCTCGACAACCTTCTTATAATCCTTATGCTCCAACCAATAATTATTAAAACGAAAAGGCCTCGGCCCCCAATCAAGATTATCCTTCTTAAGGATTAAAGGGCAATGATCCGAGATATCCCTAGGAAGGACCCACAAAGAACACACACCCCAATCATTCAACCACTCCTCCGAGACAATAAATCTATCAATCCGACTCATAGACCTCCCATTTGGGTGGTACCAAGTGAACCGACGACCCAACAAAGGGAGATCCTCCAACTCCATAGCCTCCATAAACTCACCAAATTGACGCATCTCCGCCGACACCAACGAGCCACTAACATCATTCACACCTCTTCTATCTTCCCTCCTACTAACCGAATTAAAATCACCGGCCACACACCATTTACCACCCCCAAAACCCCTCTTTGACATTAATAAGTCATGCCACATTTTCTTTTTAGCGGAAAAATTACATTTCGCATAAATATTCACAACAAAACAAATATTCTTCTTCACGCCCCATTCCAAACAAACTCCAACAAATCCATCTCCCATAAAAGTGAAAATGAGAGAGGAATTTGCCTTTCTCCAAATAGATAAAATACCCCCACTATTACCCTCCGCCGGTAGGAAGGCCCAATCACAATCTTGGGACCCCCACAAACTATAACACAATTGTTCAGACACAGAGTTCAATTTTGTTTCCTGGATCGCAAGAAAATCAACATTGTATTTCGTAACCAACTCCCTAATCTTTCTCCCCTTAATCTGCCCTCCCAATCCTCTAACATTGTAAGAGACTACAATCATTGATCACCATTATCATCCTCCCTTTCTCTCATTACAGCTCTATCTTTAACCTCTTCAACAACCAAATTATTAATGACAGTAGCATCATCCAAAGTAAAAGAGAAACCTACTTGTTTTTGAATAGCAAGGATCGAAGTAGCTTCCCTAATTAACTGGCCATTTGACGATACAGGTTCCAAAGGAGATTCCAGAACAATTGACAAAGCTTCACTACCTTGACTATCTGTAACAGCCAGAGTTGAGTTGCACGGCCCAGGTAAAACCACCTCCAAGTTCAATCCTTCAATTTGGGAACTAATCAAAGGAACAGGATCAATGGCCATTGCTGGCGGAGTCGCCACACCAATAACCGTTCGAGCCCTCCCCCCTTGTAAAGCTGGAACGGAGCTCGACCTTCCCACCTCACCTCCACCTCTAGCTGGCCGTCTCCTCCCACCTCCACCTCCGTCTTTAACAGCTTCCACAAGTTGGAGAAATTTTGGGCCACACCCAAAAGGAAATTTGCTACGAATCCCCAATTTTTTGGCAGCATGAATTAGGGGATTATTATCAGAACTAAATTGATCTTGTGACTCCGAGAGGTTCGAACAGATAATAGTTTTTTGGTTTGTCATAACAGGCAGAACACATAACTCTTGAGGACCCCCAATGACAAGTTGGGTTTGGGGAGTGCTAAGTTGGGCTTGGATATTACCCGACCCACACAAAGGAATACACCCACCTTCATTAGCCACATCCTCACACTGTGTGAGCCCAAGAGATACAGCCCAACTCCCTCCTCCAACAGAACCCCGTCCACACCCCCCTCAACCTCATCATTCTGGATTAGGATATCCAGCCCACTAGGCCCAACATCAACTTCTCCCCTTTTACCACAACACACGGGAGCTTCAAAACTCTCCACGTCACCACCCGACTCACACACTTCAACTTCTACCACGCATGCCTCTTTTCCACCAAACACATGCTTACCTCGGGCCCCACCCTCCTCTCTCTCCACTGTTCCTACAGACACATGCCCCTCCCCAACTGTTGTGTTAGTAGTCACCAAATTGTTAGGGGAATGATTTGATGTCATAGGAAAGGTATGTTCCCTTCTTGCCAAAAGTTGGGTATTGTCCCTTTCTAGTTGACAAGTTGGTAGGTCAACACTGTCAACCTCAACCTCATCCTCACTGTTCCCTTCTTGAAAATATTATTGATAGTAGGGAATCAATCAACTATCAAGAGTCGCCAAAGCTACAAGGCCCTTTTAGTTCTTTACCCATTATCACAGCTCGTTTGGCATAAATCAGTTCATACACAACTCAAAAATCATATAAACCTATTTTGGAAGAAAAACACACACTACCACACTACAACACTAAATTTGTTGTCTCTGGCAACACTTTTTCACGCAACATATCAAAATTGTTGCCTAAAAATAGTTTAGGTGAAGTTTTATACTTGTTGTCAATAAAGTTTTTGCAACCCCTCGTAAATGTCCCCTAAAATCTCTTTGGGAACGCTTTTAAATCGTTCATGTGCTACTCCTGTGGCAATATTTGATAAGCGTCTCCTATGACACCTGAAATAGAAGACACCTGAAAAAACGTTTAAAAGAGTGAAAAAACGTCCCTTAAACAATAGGCAACGCTCGTATAAAAGACACCTAAAAAACGTCCCCTATATTTTTAGGCTACGTTTTTAAGGGTTATGGCCACATTTTTCAACTGTTGTTAGAGGCAATAAATGTTGTAGTGCCATATGCATATCTACAAAATAACACTACAAGAAATTTGACATATACCCACGGACACTTTTAGTGACAGATTTTAAAACCGTGGGTATAGGGTTCATTTATCGTGGCTATAGAACACAAAACCCAACACGCTCATAAACACGATCAAACGTACCTTGAAGAAAACAAACACGCTCTCATCTTTTTCCTTTCACAGTTGGCCGTCGCCACCTCAAACCTCCGCACCAAATATTTTCCCAATCTCGCTATCTCTCTCTCGCAGCCTCTCCTCACCGCTCAATCTCGCTATCTCTCTCTCGCAGCCTCTCCTCATCGCCGTTCTACTCTAGTCTCTGTTGTCGCCGTTTCAAGCCTCTCCTCATTGCAGGTTTCCGTCTTTCTCCGTCTCTCCCTCCCTCTCTCTGACACACACAGTTTAAAGATTTCTTCTTTGCAATTGATTTTTGATTTGTCTTCAATTTCATTGTTAATTTGTTGATACTTTGCTTATGATGATATATGATTTTAGTTTATGTGTTGAATTTGTGTTCTTCAATTTCTATTTCTATTTTAGGGTTTTAGTTCTTCACTATGTTCTTCTCTCGCTGCTGAAGCTTCCTCCTTTGCAATTGATTTTTACTTCAACTTTTGTGTTGTTATCTTCTTAATTTGTTGATACTATGATTATGATGATTTAGTGTTTTGAGTTTATGTGTTCTTCTCCATTTTCTGCATCTCTTTCTATCAAATCTAGGGTTTTTGTTCCCTTTTATGTCTTTGATTATGATGATTTAGGTTTTTTGTTCTATCAATTTTCAGTGCATTTATGAATTTGAGTTTCTATCAATTGTTGAATGATTATTGTATTTATATTAGAACCTTTAATTTGATTTTCATTGTGTTGGATAATCATGTGAACACATGAGAGAGGGAGAAATCTATATCAGGGACCACTGACTGGAAGTTTGAATAATTCTTCAAGATATTGGTTACCAAAAAGTAGCAAGGGGTATTTTGAAAATGCAGTGCTCAAACAATTCCAACAAGAGGTTTGAATTTTTATTCAAGATTGGTTATCTTAGAAGCAATAACAGTAGAATTAAAAGTATAAAAAACATACGTAAAGTTTTGGAGGATTGTGGTGCTACTAACTGCTAAGTTGAAGGCATTGAAACAAGTAAGTTAAATGAGCTATTCATGGACCTCACATGATCCTTAGTTGTGTGAACAACAATTGCTAATACTTTATCTACTCAATAAACAAACTTATATTAAAGTACTAAGATCAAATGAACAACAATTGCTAATACTTTATCTACTCGATAAACAAACTTATGAACATCAATTACTACTTTTTCCATTTGCATCAGTGCAACTGTCTCTGATCTCTTTTGTTACTACTGAAAAAGTGAATACAGAATGTGAACAAGATTAACTACTAAATAATCACTCATATTTTATATGATTACTAAATAACAAGGTTAATGTGAACAAGGTTAGATGATTTTAATTTGAGGAAATTCCTGAAGAGAATAGACCGAAGCTGAGTGATGGTGCTTTTGGTGAAAGTGCAGTCCACAAGGAGCTATTCCTAATTTGAGTTCAATACTAAGATTTACATATTTGTAAGTATATTTTTTAGTTTTGCTTTGTAAGTATACCAAGATTTTTTTTTTGGTAATGACAATGAAATCATTTACTTCTGTTTTGACTACAAATTTATTTGTGATTGGTTCATGTTTTAGGGGTTGAAACTACAATCAGTTCACTGGACCTATACTATTATATAAACTTGCAGACAATATGACAACTGTGTAAGTAAATAGCTAAGGTATATTGCCATACCACGTTATTATATCTTGGCTAACACTGGAAGGTTGCTGTGTTGCAAACATAGAGATTTATTAGAGGATGACCAATTTTAATTTTTTCCATTTCTATTTCTGGTTGTTATTTCAACTTTTTTTTGATAGTGAGATATGCAATTTTAAGTGTTTATTTCTTTCTAGATTCAAAATGTTAAAGGCCAAAATTCACCGTAATTTCTAGTTGTTTCTCATAAAATGCAAAAACTTCCTCACATGATTCCTTGGTTGCTTTCATGATAATATTTTTAGTTATTTTCAAGTTAATAAAACAAAGGAGCTGCAACTATTAAAAACTAATCCCTTTATGCGAAAAGTTTGTTAAGATCTTGCTTGCATATCTAAGCACCCCTCGCCACGAAGGTCCTGAGGTTGATAGAGACGTTGCTCAGAAGGATGCAAAGGTTCTATACAAAGCGGGGGAGGAAAAACTGGGAACTAATGAAAAGATTTTTGTCCAAATATTCAGTCAACGGAGTAGCGCACATTTGGATGTGGTCACTCATTGAAGAAGGTATTGTGATCAAATTAATCTTATAAAACTTCAACTTCATTTATCTATTGATGTATTCAATTTCAAGCTGAATTTATAACAGGCAGTAAAGAATGAAGCATCGGGGAATTTCGATCATGCGCTTTTGACAATTAGTGAATGTGCTACCTATCCACCAAAGTATTTTGCAAAGGTATATTCATCTTCACTTCAGCTTTAGGAAAAATGCTTCTTTTAAGTTTTTATGTGATGGCCATAGTTTGTGTTTTCGAGGTATCCGAGTGCATGTGCAAATCAGGATATTAATAAGTGTAAAGCTCTAATTTTGGACAAGTGACTGGAATTAATAGGAAGTAAAAATTGCTTGGCTTAAAGGTGATATATGAAACAATCATTGATTTTTCTGATTTTAGCTTTATGTATGAGAGGATTATTTTTTGCATAACTCAATGATAATTTTCTCACATAAGTGCTTAACTATGTTGTCAAGCTGAATTAACTATGTTATTGCAGAAGTGCTTAATTATAAGTGTTAAGAAGCCTGTAATATTTTCATGCTAAAGTTATTTGATTAGGTTATGTAATCCATAAAGAAACAACTAGCTTGTAATATATTGTTAATTATTTTGTTCTGTCTTAAATTACAGATTCATTATGCACTGCATGTACATGTAATCTTTGAGAGTTTTGAGTTTGGTCTTATTCTCGAACTTCCGAAAGTGTATTGGTGGCGTGGAGAGAGTCCCTTGGTGATGAAACATGCGTATAGGCCAGGTGCGTTTTGAGATTGATCCTGCTGGAGCCTTCAATCGGGTTCGTGTAGGCTGGAAAGGGACTGCGACGATATCTTTTAATCACCAGTTGTTATTTTCTTTTCCAGGAGTCCAACTATGCCTTTTATTGGTTTAGCATCATTAATTAATTATAATGTATTTAGAAGAGGTTATAGTCTTGTCTTCTTTTATGCATCAGTAGAAGTCTTGTTTAATGGTTATGATGCAGCAAAACTATATCCTTTTATCAGCTGCTTGTGGAACTTTTGTTTGTTAGATTAATATTAGTGCTCAGTTTTGCTTCAGGAGCAGTGGCTGTCATCATGAGTTTTTGATTTTATTTTCTTTAGTCTTGGTGTTTGATTCATGTTAGCTTAATTCATGTTTGATTCATGAGTTTTTGCTGCTTGTGGAATATTCAAAATTGATTTGCTGGAGAAGATGTGAATGACATTTTACGAGCTGCAAGACAAGTATATTTTATTCTACTATTCGAGTTCATATTTCAAATATTATGAAAACATCAATTAAATTGAGTTTATAATTTCATCTCTTTTATTTTCTATATGTTACGGATGCTTCTAATGCCCCCGACCAAACGGATTCTCCAAGTCCATACACCGACGAAGATTGAAGAGAGAGATGGCTTAGAAGTAATCGGTGGTTCTCTAAGTTATTTGGTGCAATTTCATTTTGGGAGATTTAGCTAGGTGACATTGTTTTGGTGTTTTAAATGTACATTGTTAGCAAGATGACATTGTTTTGATGTTTAAATGTACTCCGTTAGTTTGAGATGTTTGAAACACTTATTAATTTCTTAATATAATTGAAATTATCTTTTATATTTTACAGTGGATTTGGTGTGTTGAAAATATGCATATTGGCAAATTATTATTATTATTATAAAAGATGTACCATCTGCCAAAAAATCAGCAAAAAAAAAAACCCAAACCTATACCAACGGACACGTATGTGGGTAAATTGATTTACAGTAGTGGTTAATGTCCGTGGGTATAGCTCTAAGATTTTCACCAACGCCAAAAATTCTGTGGCTATAGGCTATTAGTGACGAAAAATATCCGTGGGTATAGCGAAATAAAGACCACGGAAAGAAACGTCCGTCGGTATAGGTTTTACGGCCTATACCCACGGTTTTTAGACCTTTACCCACGGAATTTGGCCGTTGCTATAAGTCAAGTTTCTTGTAGTGTAAGAAAATGGTATCTTTAAATTTATGGTGTTAGTATAACAAAAAAAAAAAACTTAGAAGCTCTAGAAAGTAATTGAAACAAGCTCTAGCTAGAAACTAACAACCATAAAAGAAAAATTCCTGGTCATTAGTTGAATATTTAAACTACCAAACCAAAAAAAGAAATGAAGGAAAAATTGTAGATCAGTATGGAAAACTTACATGTACGTAGCATGGATTTGGAGGCATATAATCAGCTTTATTTTTGTTTTCTTAATCTTCACCCAAGGTTCTTATTTTTATAAAGATCAGTTAACTGCCAAAGTACTTTTATTTTGGAAATGATTTTTAGGTAAAAATCCGGGTACCCCCTATTCCTTTTATGAGTGGGATATTCACCTTACTTTCTGCTAGAACCGATAGAGTTTGGTCGGGTGTGGTCTTAAGTCTCGTTGGATCTGGTGGATTGGAGGTCCTCTTGTTCTTTATCTTTCCTTATGGTTTATCTTATCTCTCTCTCTGGGGTTTCATCTTGTGGTGGTGATTGATGCTTTAGTTTGTTGTTTATGTGTCTTCTTATTTTATTATAGATTCTTGCCTTTTTTCTTGTCTTTGAATTCGTTTAGAATTCTGTTTGAGTGTACTCCTAGTACTTCTTATTTTTCTGACTTATCTTGTGTACTTTCTCTATATTTTTATATTTATATATTATATATTTGCCATTAAAAAAAAAATTAACTACCAAAGTTTAAAGAAAAAATTACAAAATTTTAGATCACACAATATGATGACAGCATGCCTGCCACTGCAGTTCTGACAAGACAATAAAAATCATAACTGAAACGAAATAACCAACACATTTAATAGCAGCAAAAGAAACCATGACAAGAGCAAAATATCGCATATGCTTGATTATGAATACGAAACCAGCAAACATAATATGATTTTTTTAATTAAATTAAAGGGTGGTATAGAGAAAAAAAACTGTAACAACTGAAAATGAAAAAAATAAAGCATAAGTGAAGATAAGGTTCCTGAAATATAGCTAGAAGTAGTGCATATTTACTTACATTTTTGTTGAGAAAAGGAGGCTGCTTATGCTCAGAAGCCATAAGCATGGGTACTCCTGAGTTAGAAGTTAACACTATGACGTTATGAAGCATGGCTTAATTAGTTCGTTGGTTCCTTAAAGATATTTCATGTTTCACATTGGTCTTATAAAGAAAAAAACGTTAGTTATTTTGGTCCCCTCCGTTAGTCATCGTTTCGTTGGTCCCTTCCATCATTTTGGTCACATTGGTTTTTAAAGATATTTTTGGTTTCACATTTGGTCTCTTAAAGACATCATTAAATTTTAGGATCAATATAAAATCTATTAAACTAGATAAAGGACCAATATAAAACCAGATAAGAGACCAATATAAAACGTATTAAACTAGATAAAGAACCAATAATACGAAACCAAAAGGAGATGTTAAGAAATTGGGCAATGGTTTGAATACAAGCTTTCGGTGTGATACTTGGGTTGGGGATGTTCCTTTGCGGGATCGATTTCCACGTCTATTTTCTATTTCCAACCAGAAGGAGATGTCGGTTTCAAGAGTAAGAAGGAATCTTAATGGTACTACTTGTTGGGATGTCTCTTGGCGAAGACGGTTCTTTGTGTGGGAACATGATCTTCTCACCGAACTTTTGGCTTTAATCAATCCGGTTTCTCTTTCGAATGATGCAGATAGCTAGGGCTGGTTGCCGGAAGGAGGTGCGAGTTTTACAGTGAAATCTACCTTCCATGTTGTTTCTTCTTTGGCTACTATGGAGGTCTTGGCTGTACCTTGGCATTCTTTCATTTTTTCCTCCATGTGGAAATATCAAGCGCCGAGTATGGTTAGAGGTTTTGTGTAGCAATTACTCCATGGATGTATTCTTACTAGACCAATGTGGCAAACAAAGATATTTTTAACGCACCAAAGTGGAACTTTTATTCTTTATAGGTAGGACTAATGTAAAATCAAAAATATTTTAAAGGGAGAACGAACTAATTAAACATAAACTTTAATATCATACAACTTTAATATCAACCTTTCTACCACAAATAGTTTTGAAGAAGTATTGGCCTAGTATGAGTATTATGTGTTAAAATAAAAAATGTTTTAAAATTGTTAAATATTTTTTTGTTCCCTTTAAAATTATCAAATTCGTTATTTGTCTCTATATAAAAAAGTGGCATGTTTTTTTTCTTGGGAATTTTTTATATCACTTGACCAATAATTGTGTTTAACCGACAAACTCAAGACACATTAATCTATCGAAGAGACAATTATAAAGTATTCTAAAGAGGCAAATACAAAACATTGGTAAACTTAAGTGCTAAAATTATTTATTTGTTTTAACATTTGATGAGCTTTATATACTATAAATTGATAAAATTGTATTCTCTTTGTTATATACAAAAAGAGAAAAACTATGGATAAGACTATTAAGTTTGCTCCCGCAATAATTTTATTTGTTTTTCTATATTTTATTACAGAGGAGGTTAGGGGTTTATTTGAAGGCGCTGCAATGTTAACATCTATTGAATGTAAATCCCCTAAAGATTGTCCTGCTGAATTCGAATTCACAGGATCAAACCCCGACACCTTCATCTCTATATGCCTAGGTGGCTATTGTGTGAAATGGCTAGTAAGCAACCAATAATTATAATTTTATTTCTATTTATGCTTAACTTCACACTCTTCCAATTTTGACTTTGTATTTTATAATAATGTTGGTAATGTATTCGAAAAAGAAAAGAAAGAAGCTAATGTTGGTAATGAAATTAAATTAAATTAATTAACAAATATCAAGTCACAAATATTTTATGTGCCTTGCAACTTTGACTTGATATTCTCAATTCAAATTTGTTAAGCTATAATTTGATTTCTTTTCTTATTTGTTGCAGTGAAAGAAGTACCGACAATTGTCTACAAATATGTATGTATCAAATTATTGATAATTGTGTTCTCACACAAACAATGAATAATTTTGTTTTTATATTTCAATTAGTAATTTCATGTACCTTGAAACTAGTTACTAATAATATTATAGTTAAATTGCCTTTTTATCTTGATTTATGTTTCGCCATGGTCTTCATTTTAGTTCTATCACTAAAAATATTTAATTATAATTTTAATATGTGATATTTAAACTGAAAAAAAAAGATAAAAAATTGGGAACCCGGAACTCTAATTATATATTTTAATATTGTCATAGGTTAGATTTTTCAAACAATTCAGTTCACATTTCTGTTAGTGCAGAAAACACTTTTTACATCTGGCGAAAAGCACCTTTTACATCTGGCAAAAGTCAGTCATAAACCTACGAGTTATAGTAAGTTGGACACTTTTTACAACTGGCTCCGTCAGATGTAAAAAGTGCACATTTTACATCTGATTCGTTGTTCCGCTGATGTGAAAATTATATTTTAAATTATTTTTTTAAAATTTAATTGGACTTTTTACATCTGACTTGACATTTTCACAGTTGTAAAAGTGTCGCTCTTCATATCTGCCAAAACTGTCCTCAGATGTAAAAGCTTCGATTTTAATTCTTTTTTTATAATCCTGCATTTTTTTTTTTCTTTCAAATCCTGCATTTTATTTAACCAATATGCTAGCATCCAAAATATAACTTGCAAATAAACATATATAACTTCAAAATAAAAACGATCCAAAATTAAAAATCGAGTACATGATACTACAAGTTCCACCGCATTCAACATACATCCAAATTAAGTTAATATGACCATAACAAATACAAAGTAACATGTCATTAGTTATACAATCATTCAATATCCAAAATAAAAACAACAAAGTCACATAATAACTTGCGGCAATACCAAAACAAGTCACATAATAACTTCACACCAACCTAGATCCCTTCCTCATCACCATCGTCATAATCATTCTCAAGGTTATATAGGTCAAGAAAACAAGTTGTCCAGCGATTTCAAATCTCATACAAGTCCTCATATGTTAATGTCGTTGGATCATTGAACACCTACAATATGTAAATAAATTAATTTAGCCACTTATAGTATGCATAGTACTTTGATAAATTAATTTACAAATAAAATCAAAACAGAACCAAACAGTGCAGTCAATCAAAACAGTACCAAGAGCTTGTTAGGCTATTTTCAAAACAGTACCAGTGCAGTCAATAAAAAAGACAGCAAAATTACTAACAAGATTCAACTAACTAAAGATACACCAGACCAAGCAAATTCAAAATGCAAGCTCACCACAACATAATTATGAATAATTAGAAGCAAGGCTGAACATAAGATTGCAACAATATAATTAATATATGATAAGCAAATAATCCAATACATAAAAATTGTAGACCTCTAGACTGTCATGACATTCTAGCAAGATAATAGTATATGTCATACTTCTAAATTACATAGTTACTAAAAGAACATTAAAACAGAAAACCAAAACTCTTAAATTCTAGAGCCAAATATGAATTACTCCTTAAACACATAATAGCGAAAACTTTCAGAATCCAAGAGATGAATAAAGCAAAATATAATACCTCCGCCCATTTGTTTGTAACAATAGCAGAGACAATAATGTCCACAGTCATTACCGTTGGGTTGTACCCTTGTCTACATATGAATGACATTTAGTTAATACATATTAAAAAGTCAAGCCAATTATCACCCACCAATAAGTCTTTCATATACTGTGGCGACATCTTAAAATTGGTGACACACGCATCATGTTCTAAGTGTATGGGCAAATATTTTTTCCTTTTCACAATCATGCATAACAATTTTTGAACCGAGTCTATAGGTCGACAATATTGGCCATTTGGCCGGCAAGCTCACAAACTTGCACTCCAAGAATTAAAAACAAAATAATACTACTGAAGAATAGTATAATAATACAGGTTGACTTTACAGACCAGAAATCAAGCATCTAAAATCATTACAGACCGGCCCACAAAAGATTGGTGGTATGAAGTAAGAGACACTGACAAAGGAACATGATGTACTAAACATTGTGGCGTTTGATAAAGATATGACTATACAAATGCTATGACCACTTACCACGAATTCGAAGTGTGGAGTATATAACAAGAAAACTTAGTGCTCAATCAAACAAATGACTTTGGTTTATGACATTTTAGTTTCACAATGACAAGTAAAAATTTCTATGAAACTAAAGTTGTCTTGCTACAACATGCATGAGGAAGGTGAAGCAGTCATGGAATTGTGTTATGTATCTCACAATCACTTTTATATGTTCCTTCCTCTTAGAGTGCCATACATTCCCACTAAATGAGAGGTCAAAAACATGATCAGCCTATAGGTGTAAATCACATAACAGATATGAAGTGTGAAAAGGAAAACAGTTCCAAGTATTCTCTCTGGTTATTTCCAATAAAATAGAAGGTGACAATAACAAGTGTCATCATCCAGGCAAAGCATCAAGAAATGAGTCTACCTAACTAGTTCCACACAAACGTTTGTGCAACTATACAACCAGGGTTTGACAGTAGATTTAAATATGTACAATAGTAGATGAATCAGATAGAGATGCTCATGAGAAAGTTAAAAGGTTACACACCAAGTATAAAGTGCAGCCATTTCCTCCATCGTGGAAAAACATCATCTTCAAGTGTGCTCAATTGATGCAGATGTAATTCGTAATTGTCTTGCCCGGTCTTGCTCTTTGTTCCTCTTCCAGAAAGCTCTTCTCCACCAAACTTCAAACCCTCTTTGAATATTTGGGCAATCTTCACCGGAATTCAAAAACGATTAAACCAAGCAAGCAAAATTTCCTGTTGCCAGGAGAGTGGTAGAGTTAGAATTGTGTTACTAAGACCATCCTCGATTAGATGCCTATCAAGGCTCTTGGATGCTCTCCTCATCCAACCAAAATCATCATAAAATGGTACAAGCCATGTTTTTAGAAGTAAACACCTAGCATCTTTAGAAGCCAGCAACTGTCCCTTCCCAATCCCAACAAACAACCTAGCGGTAACTCTGCTATCCTCGAACCTATGAACAGCAGGCACCTTAGAATGGGCTTCACATAATTCTGATTCGGAGGCCCATGCTTTTAGGAAATCTTCGGCAATTTGTCTATCAATCAAAATATCCAAAATCCAATACAAATTATCTACTTGTAGTGCAATTAGACTCACATCCTATAGATCCGAATCCGCGGCCCGCAAAAAGTGGTGACGAAGCAACTGCATACAATCATCACATGCCGAGTATAATGACTCCTTCCGAAGATCATTCTGAGAAGAATTCTCATGGAGCATATTCGACACCAAGCCTTTCATCTCTCGCCTGGCTTTTTCATCTTTGCCTTCAAGAACCACACGAATAAGTTTAAGCAAGACTTCTTCATTATCATTCCCCTCTTCATTTCCATTGACAACATCAGTAGAAACCCTCTTCAAAACCTCCCCAGCTCCAACAGATTCAAGACGTAGTTCAGACAGGAGCGATGCCACCTTGTCTTCTTCATCCTCTGCCCATGGCGCTGCATCCAAGTACTCCAAACAAGACAAAATCCCAGCATCAAATCCAATTGCAGCCAAAACCTAAGATAAAACAATAAAAACATCCACTCATTCACTCTCATAAAACAATGAATCACACAAATCAAAACTAGAAAAAATAAATGCCATTTGACTGTTCCACATTTAGTTAGTAAGTACTACTAATATAATAACCTGAAATCAAAATTATTCAATAGTCTATAACTATAATTTTCTACAAACAGTTGAAATCCTAAATTCAAATGTGCTATAGTATCATCAACCTAATCCTACAGTATACTACATTATCAATCAAATCAATCTAATGAAACAGATCAAACCTTAAACAATAAACATCAACAACAACAACAACAACAACAACAAAAAACCCAACAAAATAATAAGAAAAAGACTTTACCTTTAAGATACCCAAAACTTTGGAAACATCCTCTTTCATTAGCTTCTTCCGAAGATCCTTACAATACATCAACCTCAAAGTCTCGACATAAACCTCAACATCATCACAATCAGCAATTTTAACAAGATAAGGCAAAGTCGTTCGTTGTTGTTGCTTTGTCCACCTATCAGAAAGCTTGACGGAGAAGAATCTACTATGTGCAACAAGAATCTAATGAAGAGATTGGAGAGTAATCGAGTTAGAGAGTAATCGAGTGAGAATGTTAGAGAGTAATCGAGTGAGAGTGAGAGCAAGAGCATACCTGATTGATTGAGGACGAGAGAGGAAGAGCGATTGAGGACGAGATCGAGAGGAAGAGTACGTTAGGGTTTCTGTGTGTGATTCGCGAGGACGAGAATGAGAGAGGAAGGAGATTGTGAGCTGGCTGCGTGAGGTATCGACTAAAGTAATAACTCCACAAAGACCTTTTACATCTGGATAAAATGATCAGAATTAAAATCAATTTAGACAATTTTTATGATAATTACAGGATTGCCACCGCGTTTTCATTTGCTTCTGGGGCTAATATGGTCAGATGTAAAAGGTTATGTCTTTGTATTTTTTAATTCTGGTAAAATTGGAATCAGTTGTAAAAGGTACTTCATATTTCTTTTTGCATCTGGTATTGTTTCCACTGAAGTAAAAGGCTTATTAATAAGTGATATTTGTACTAGTGAACCATCCTCACACTATGTTCCTCATCTTCTTTTTTAATTTTTCTTTCAAAGTCTATATAATTAATTTTCTTGTTCATTGGTCTATATAATTCCTTTCAAAGTCTATATATAATTAATTAGATAAATAGTAGTAAAGTTATTGCAAGTAATAACCATTATCACCTTTTTCGAAGAAATTATCTCAAAAAAGTAATTAGGTTTGCTATCAAACCAAACATTGCAGCATGGCTATCTAGTTTGAATCAGTTTCCAGTAAATAAATTTAGTTAAAATAAATTTCTTGTGTGCCATCATTATTTTAATGCATTTACAACAGTAATAACTCCCATTCCAATGTTTGGTTCTTAGTTGCCAATTTAAAAACTTCTATGAACATGTCTTAGTATTGGAGTGAATAAAAACTGTCATATTAGAAAATCTTATAAATTGGTTCTTGGACCAAATGTTTGTAGAAGATAGAAAAAGAGAGGCAATGGAGTATTATTATTTTAAATGGCAAGTTCCATTTCAGTTCTTAATATTTCTAATTATGCACTAAAAATTTGATAAAACTTAATTAAAAGCTCAATTTTTATTTTAGAATTATGATACTCTTGGTATATATTTGGGACGAACCGTTTGTTCTATGAATTTGAGATGAATGTGAGAATATTTTGACCAATTTGACAGAGTGATAATCTGGAAAATCAATTTTATGGTTTTTGTATATATATATTTTTTTCAATCTTTTCATGTTTTCTAAGATCTTGTTTAATGGCCGTTGTAAAGGGAAAAATATATATTCCAACGACGCTAGCTGTTAAAGTAGGCATATGAAAATTTTATTGAGTGTCCAAAACAAGATTGGTTTGATTTTTTTTTTTTTGAAATAGTAAATTTATTGAAAGCCTCTAATCCAAAGCATAAGACATGCCGAGGGAGGAAAAGTTACAGCAAGAACAAAAGGAAAAAACTAAGTCCCCAAACCAGCCAAACAGCAAAACTGTAAGACCCAAGTTTTCGTTGTATAGTTGGTTTAAGGAATATTAGGGTTTCGATGTGGTCGTGTGACGAAACATCGTGTAATTATGAGGTTTTGCTGTAATCGAGCCTGTTTTGTGCTCGTGCACTGTAATTGTACAGACTTTTGTCTTGTGATCCTGTTGCTTGAATAAGAAGTTACTTGTGGTTTCAGAATAATAAGTTTTGGATTATTCTTGTTTTTGGAAAAACGAGTAGGATTTTACCCGTCGTTGTAAAATCTTATTTCGTCTGTTTTGAGTGAGGTTTCGGATGGGAGTTTTATATATCTGCGCGAGTTAGGATATGTCCTGAGATTAATTTTCTGAGGTATGGAAGAAAATTACAGTCGCGGAAAAAGATTCGGCGATAAGTTTTGGAAATGTTAAACGTTAGACGTTCTTTCCGTAAGCTTTACGTTTTTGTGATTTACGTTCGTCGCGTCGCGCGAGAGCTGATCGTGTGAGTATTTCTATGAGGTGTTGAGTGTTATCTCAAGTGGGTTGGTTTTGGTTTGATCCAATGGCTATGGTTTGGTCTTGGCATTGTGTTTTTGATCCAATGGCCATGAGTTAGCAAGAGCTTTGTCATAGTAAGGAGGTTTGATGACTTTGGCACTTAGAAAAACATCACCAAATCATCTCATTCTTTCTCTCTTTCACGTAGACTCCATTACTTTCATTTCCAACCTTCACAAATTTTCATTTCTTCACCATTTCACTCCATTTCAAGCTTTGGAGCTTTGAGGAAAGTTGTAGAGAATCACTTTCTAAAGGTAACCCTCTCTTCTCATCTCCTAAGTTGGTAGACTTTTAGAGTTTTGAGGTTTTTGGGTTTATGTTCTTAAGAGGGTTTGGTGAGAAATGTTGTTCTTGCTAGTTTTTGTTTCATGAAAGTTGTTCATGTGAGTTTAGGAAGCATGCTAGGCTTTGTTGTTTTTGTTTTCCATGGATTGGTGAAAAATCTCATGAGAAAAGTTAGGGTTTTGAGTTGGTTATGTATTGATCAATAACATGTGGTTATGTTGTAAGGTTTTGAAAAGAAAAGTTGTCTTTGAACCTTTGGGCGAAAGGGAAATGCGTTGTATGGTTTTGTTTTAGAAAATCCGATGAAAAATATTTTGAGGTTTATGAAAATATTTCCTAAGTGTTTTGGGTAGTGTTTTGGGGTCAAAATGGTTTAAAACTATTGTGACATGTGGTGTCGCTTTTTACTTTGAAAACATGTTTGAAAATGATTACCGGACGGTTAAGGCCCGTAATAAAACTTGTGCTTGGAGTTGGTTTTGATTTTGGAAATGAAAATCAAATAACTTGCACTCGAAGCAACCAACAAGCTTTCGGTAAATGTGTTGCTTGCTTATGAAAATGGTTTGCTTTTATGCCTTGAAAAGATGTTGGGAACTAATAGAATCAAACTAGGCTTGGGGTGGAAAAAGGTGGTGTGAGTTGCTGTCTTGTGCTGTCATGACAGGTGCAACTCGCTGAGCGAGTTGTTACTCGCCAGGGCGAGTGTCACAGGTCCTGACAACACGCCAGGGCGAGCTCCAGAGCGAGTAAGACCAGTACTCTCTGCCTTCACTCGCCACCAACTCGCTAGGGCGAGCTCTGGGACTTGAAATTTTGGATTCTGATTTCAAAACTTGGTTTTTATCTTTCTAATCCCTTTTTATTAATTTACGGAAGTGGTGGGGATTGGAAACGAGTTTTTCGGGTACTCGGAAAGTACGTAGCTTATAACGCAAGAAAACGGCCATTTTGCATTTCAAATTATTTAAGACTTTGGCCTATTGTTTTGGGTCCTAAAAATAGTACATATAACTCATGGTGGTTGATCAATACGGTAGTTTTTGGTATAGAATCCGAAAGAGGGATTTTTCCTTAGGAACCTTTAGGTTTTTGGGGTTTTTGGTTTAGTTTCAATACGATTGGTTGGGAAACAATGTATTGATGGTACGCTGCTTGTTTTAGGAAGCGCGTTGTGTTGTTTGGACGGGTTGTTATAAACGGAAGCTTGCCGAGGTAAGGGCTCCACTTTATTTCTGTCTTTAAAACGGTTACGACATGCTGTGTTTTGCTGTGTGTGCAATTGCTGTGTGCTTGGCATGTTTGTACTTATGTATTCTCGTTGATGAGAACGTGGTTATAAAAATGTGTGCAATTTACATATGATTAGGAAAATGTATGTAGGTTGTGATGGCTTGTGCATAGGCTTTAGGCTATGTGATTGTTTGCATGAGCATATATGAATGCGTGTGTCTGATGGGACTACGCGAGGATTTTGTCTTGTGTGACTATCCTGTATATGCCAAAGAGAATATATGCCATGCATTTCATAGTTGTGTGCCTAGGTGTATGTCTGTGTGACTTTGCCTACGTACCGGGCGTTTGACTGTGTGGCTTCGCCAAATCCTTCTGGATTTATATTGAGTTGGTGTTTGTCTGTGTGACTTCGCCTGGTGTTTGTCTGTGTGACTTCACCTGCCTTGTGTGGCATTTTTAGTGCGGGTACGTATATTTCTGTGTGGCTTTGCCTACCCCACGACTCTTCGAGGAGAGGTTAATTTTTCGGAAAATCATGCATGTGACGAACCAGTAATCGGTTGTCACACCCATTGTAGAAGTCTGCATTAGGCTTGGTGATTTATTTATATAAACCCGTTGGTGGGAATTACTTTTGAGTTAAAGAGCTTTCTCTTGTGTTTCGTGGAAATTTGTTATGTGTACAATCTTTCGCACCGGTTATATATATACATACCTATATTTTGTGGTGACCCTTTCTTTCATTTGCGGGCTCATCCCACCCAGATGATGGGTTAGGTCGTGGTGACGACGGTGGCTGTTCCAGGCCCCAGTGAGCGGCTGGAGTTTTAGCTTAGAGTAGTTAGACTATGCGCCGGTGTGTTTTGTGCACCGTGCTTTTTGGTTAGGCATAGGATTCTAACTTGTTTTGTTGTAAGTATTTTAATACTTAGACTTGGGTTGTAATTATTCAGGAAATACACTTTGCTTGTCGAAGCACCTTTTAGTAATGAGTTCTTTTGTATATTTGAATGCCGGTTCATTTAAAATATTTTATGCGCACTCTGAGTGTTAGTTGAAAAAGAAAAAAAAATAATGCCCTTTTTGGCCTTTGAAAAACGGGGTGTTACAATTTGGTATCAGAGCACGGCTTTAAATCTTCAAAGGGAAAGTGTATACTTGAGTCGTTAATCCAGAGTCGGTTAGAACGTAACTAGGATTGAGTTAGTTCTAGTGGTTGTTCTGTGTCGGGTTATGAGTTAGTAACCGTTGGATGAGATTTTCTGTTGAGATTCAGAAATGTTTGGATAAGGAATCTAATCAGAGTTGGTATTGTGCATAATAGAATGCCTCCAAGAAGGGCACCTACAGCACCTATGGCGGTTAATGCTGATATAAACCAGATGGCTTATGCCATGCATACGATGGCAGCGGTTGTGACTGCTCAGAGCCATGCTAAGGCGCAGAGAGATCTAGAAAAGCGCGAAAGGGAAATACTCGCTGTTGGATCTAGACTCCTCTCAAATTTCAACCACCAGACTCCTCCAAAGTTTAATGGGGAGGGAGGTCCGGAAACTGCTGATCTATGGCTCCAATCTGTGGAGAGGATTTTCGGGGCAATTCATTGTCCAGAAGGGGAAAAGGTAGTCTTAGCTACTTATCAGTTGCTGGGGGGTTCTGAGTATTGGTGGAGGAACACCCGTATTATCATGGAGAACAGCCATGAAGAATTGAATTGGGAGAACTTCAAGAGGAGGTTCTTGGCCAAATACTTCCCGGAGACAGCTAGGGAAAGGTATGGGGAAGAGTTTCTGAGGCTAAGGCAAGCGGGCATGAATGTTGAAACATATGCCAAGAAGTTCGAATCACTATCCCGTTTCTTCCGCTTCTTTAGGGATGGGATAGATGAAGATTATATGTGCCGTAGATTCCAAGATGGGCTGAGGTACGAACTGCAGGATGCGGTTGTGCCATTGGGTATTCGACAATTCCAGGTCTTGGTAGAAAAGTGCCAAGAGGTGGAAGACATGAAGAATAAGCGGGTGAACCGCCAAGGGAATTCTAATGCTGGAGGACCAAGTCGTACCAATGATCGTGGTTCGACTCAGAATAGTGGGAGGCAAGGGAGTAAGCCTTATAATCGTCCTCAGCACAGTAAAGGACCGGGCCGATCGGTGAATCAGGGAACCCGGGGAAAATCAGAGGGTAGTAAGGGGACTTGCTACAACTGTGGAGAAGCGGGGCATTTTTCTAATGAGTGCACGCAACCGAAGGTGGGAAACACCTGCTACAACTGCAAGAAGCCGGGACACTTTGCTAGAGATTGCAGAGCCCCGAAGACTGGGCCGTCGGCAAATGTGGCACAAGGTTCACAGGGTGCCAGACCTGCGGCAAAGGCACGTGCTTTCTGTATGGGCACGGAGTTGAGTGGACAGGCTAGCAATGCCATCCATGAGAGCTGTCACATCGCAGGTAATTCTTTAACTGCTTTGATTGACACGGGGGCAACCCACTCATTCATATCTTGGCATGTGCAAATCGTTTGAGTTTGAATGTTTCTGTGCTTCCGTTTGATTTGAATGTTTTGACTCCTGCTAAGGACTTGGTAGTGAATACCGCATGTTTGCATTGTTTGGTAGTAATCCAGAATAGGGATTTTCTGGTCAATTTGGTTTGTCTACCGCTTTTATCTCTCGAGATCATCCTCGGGATGGATTGGTTGTCTTATCATTATGTGATTCTAGACTGTGCTCGGAAATTGGTTTTCTTTCCCCAGCCAGGTGTGCGAAGGTACTTGTCTGCAAATCGACTTTCTGTGGTTATGTGTAATGGAGAGCCGGAGATAGTTTCACTTGCTAGCTTAGGAGTGACGTCGGAGATTCAAATTGAGGAAATTCGTGTGGTTCAGGATTTCCAAGATGTGTTTCCATCGGAGATTCCAGCTTTTCCTCCGTGTAGAGAGGTGGAATTCTTTATTGATTTGCAACCGGGTACGGGTCCGATTTCAGAATCAGCTTATCGGATGGCTCCAGCTGAGTTAGTAGAGTTGAAGAGTCAGATTGAGGACTTGTTAGAGAAGGGTTTCATAAGGCCTAGTGTGTCGCCTTGGGGAGCACCGGTCTTATTGGTTAAAAAGAAGGATGGTAAGTCTCGTCTTTGTGTGGACTATCGGAAGCTTAATAAGGTGACTATCAAGAACCGATATCCATTGCCGCGTATTGATGATCTGATGGATCAGTTGAGGGGAGCCTCAGTGTTTTCCAAGATCGACTTGAAATCTGGATATCACCAGATAAGAGTGCGAGATGAGGATGTTCAGAAAACGGCGTTCAGGACGCGCTATGGGCATTATGAGTTCTTAGTGATGCCGTTCGGAGTGACGAATGCACCGGCTATCTTTATGGCCTACATGAATCGGATATTCAATTCATTTTTGGACAAGTTTGTGGTGGTGTTCATTGATGACATTTTGGTGTATTCGAAGAGTGAAGAGGAGCATGAAGAGCATCTTCGCTTGGTTTTGCAAGTTTTGCGGGAATGTAAGCTGTATGCAAACCCGTCAAAGTGTGACTTTTGGTTGGAAGAGGTGAATTTCCTGGGCCATGTTATATCGAAAGAGGGAATAGCCGTGGATCCAGCCAAGATTGATACGGTACTTTCATGGAAGCAGCCTCAAACAGTGACTGATGTGAGGAGTTTCGTGGGTTTGGCCGGTTATTACCGGAGGTTCATAGAAGGTTTCGCTAAGATTGTGGCGCCGATGACGCAACTTACGCGAAAAGATCAACCTTTTGCTTGGACAGAGAAGTGTGAGTTGAGTTTTCAGTTGTTGAAAGAACGGTTGACGACTTCACCAGTTTTGATGTTACCACAATCGGAGGAACCGTATGAGGTTTATTGTGATGCTTCTCATCAAGGGTTGGGTTGTGTGTTGATGCAACACAAGAGAGCAGTGAATTATGCGTCAAGGCAATTGAAAGTGCATGAAAAGAATTATCCTACGCACGATTTAGAGCTTGCGGCCGTTGTTTTTGCATTGAAGATTTGGAGACATCATCTTTATGGTTGCACTTTTGTCGTGTTTAGTGACCATAAAAGTCTTAAGTATCTGTTCGATCAGAAAGAGCTTAATATGAGGCAACGGAGGTGGATGGAAACTTTGAAAGATTTCGAATTTACGTTAGAATACCATCCTGGGAAGGCTAATGTGGTAGCCGATGCTTTGAGTAGGAAGAGTGTGTCGGTTTATTCGGCACAAATGGCTAGTCAACAAGAGTTGTTGAGAGAGTTTCGTGACTTGCACCTAGAGGTAGAGTTTGCTTTAGGGAATATGAGACTAGGTATGATTACCATCTCAAGCGGGTTGTTGGAGGATATTGCTAATTGTCAAGATGACAAGTTTCTCATGGAGAAAAGAGCTTTGATTGTTCGAGAAACCAACCGAGATTTCAAGGTGGGATCGGACAATATCTTGAGGTGTCAAGGTAGGGTGTGTGTACCCGATGCTAGGAATTTGAGAAACATCATTCTAGGGGAGGCACACAAGAGTAAACTTAGTATACATCCCGGAGCAACAAAGATGTATCAAGACCTGAGGCATGATTTCTGGTGGCCGAGTATGAAAAAGGATGTGGCTGAGTATGTGGCGTCGTGTCTGACTTGTCAGAAGGCGAAGATTGAGCATCAGAGACCAGCAGGGATGCTGCAGTCATTAGACATCCCCGAGTGGAAGTGGGATAGCATTTCTATGGATTTCATCACTGGGTTACCTAAGACCAGGAGGAAGCATGATTCCATTTGGGTGATAGTGGATCGTTTGACTAAGTCCGCTCATTTTCTACCGGTAAGAACTACGGATACAGCGGCGAAGTTGACGGATGTTTACATTGCTGAGATTGTGAGGTTACATGGGATTCCGTCGAGTATAGTGTCGGATCGAGATCCAAAGTTTACTTCACACTTTTGGAGGACTTTGCATGAGGCGTTGGGGACGAAACTGAGATTGAGTTCCGCCTACCATCCTCAGACAGATGGACAGACCGAGAGAACAAATCAATCTTTGGAAGATTTGTTGAGAGCTTGTGTTTTGGATGATCGTGGAAGTTGGGATGATGTATTACCTTTGATAGAATTCACATACAACAACAGTTTCCACGCGAGTATTGGAATGGCACCATACGAGGCTTTGTATGGGAGAAGATGTCAGACACCTTTGTGTTGGTACCAAGATGGGGAAAGTATGATAGTAGGGCCGGAAATGGTACAACAGACGACGGACAAGGTCCGAAAGATAAGGGCAATGATGAAAGTTGCTCAAGATCGACAAAAGAGTTATGCGGATAGGCGTCGGAGGCCTTTAGAGTTTGAGGAGGGAGATCACGTATTTCTCCGTGTTACTCCAACAACGGGTGTTGGGAGGGCTTTGAAAGCAAGGAAGTTGACTCCGAAATTTATAGGGCCTTATCAGATTACGGAGCGGATTGGGAAGGTAGCATACCGGATCGCGTTGCCACCGGTACTATCTTTGATTCATGACGTGTTCCATGTGTCGCAATTGCGGAAATATACACCGGATCCATCACATGTGATCACACCAGATGACATCCAGCTGAGGGATAACTTGTCATTTGAGGTTCCGCCGATCAAGATTGCGGATAGGAAGATGAAGCGTCTTAGAACGAAAGAGATACCTTTGGTGAAGGTAATATGGAATGAAGCTACGGGAGATACCACCTGGGAGCTCGAGAGTAAGATGAAAGAATTTTACCCCAGTTTGTTTGACGATGTCTAAGTTTCGAGGACGAAACTTCTTTTAGGGGGGTAGTATTGTAAGACCCAAGTTTTCGTTGTATAGTTGGTTTAAGGAATATTAGGGTTTCGATGTGGTCGTGTGACGAAACATCGTGTAATTATGAGGTTTTGCTGTAATCGAGCCTGTTTTGTGCTCGTGCACTGTAATTGTACAGACTTTTGTCTTGTGATCCTGTTGCTTGAATAAGAAGTTACTTGTGGTTTCAGAATAATAAGTTTTGGATTATTCTTGTTTTTGGAAAAACGAGTAGGATTTTACCCGTCGTTGTAAAATCTTATTTCGTCTGTTTTGAGTGAGGTTTCGGATGGGAGTTTTATATATCTGCGCGAGTTAGGATATGTCCTGAGATTAATTTTCTGAGGTATGGAAGAAAATTACAGTCGCGGAAAAAGATTCGGCGATAAGTTTTGGAAATGTTAAACGTTAGACGTTCTTTCCGTAAGCTTTACGTTTTTGTGATTTACGTTCGTCGCGTCGCGCGAGAGCTGATCGTGTGAGTATTTCTATGAGGTGTTGAGTGTTATCTCAAGTGGGTTGGTTTTGGTTTGATCCAATGGCTATGGTTTGGTCTTGGCATTGTGTTTTTGATCCAATGGCCATGAGTTAGCAAGAGCTTTGTCATAGTAAGGAGGTTTGATGACTTTGGCACTTAGGAAAACATCACCAAATCATCTCATTCTTTCTCTCTTTCACGTAGACTCCATTACTTTCATTTCCAACCTTCACAAATTTTCATTTCTTCACCATTTCACTCCATTTCAAGCTTTGGAGCATTGAGGAAAGTTGTAGAGAATCACTTTCTAAAGGTAACCCTCTCTTCTCATCTCCTAAGTTGGTAGACTTTTAGAGTTTTGAGGTTTTTGGGTTTATGTTCTTAAGAGGGTTTGGTGAGAAATGTTGTTCTTGCTAGTTTTTGTTTCATGAAAGTTGTTCATGAGAGTTTAGGAAGCATGCTAGGCTTTGTTGTTTTTGTTTTCCATGGATTGGTGAAAAATCTCATGAGAAAAGTTAGGGTTTTGAGTTGGTTATGTATTGATCAATAACATGTGGTTATGTTGTAAGGTTTTGAAAAGAAAAGTTGTCTTTGAACCTTTGGGCGAAAGGGAAATGCGTTGTATGGTTTTGTTTTAGAAAATCCGATGAAAAATATTTTGAGGTTTATGAAAATATTTCCTAAGTGTTTTGGGTAGTGTTTTGGGGTCAAAATGGTTTAAAACTATTGTGACATGTGGTGTCGCTTTTTACTTTGAAAACATGTTTGAAAATGATTACCGGACGGTTAAGGCCCGTAATAAAACTTGTGCTTGGAGTTGGTTTTGATTTTGGAAATGAAAATCAAATAACTTGCACTCGAAGCAACCAACAAGCTTTCGGTAAATGTGTTGCTTGCTTATGAAAATGGTTTGCTTTTATGCCTTGAAAAGATGTTGGGAACTAATAGAATCAAACTAGGCTTGGGGTGAAAAAAGGTGGTGTGAGTTGCTGTCTTGTGCTGTCATGACAGGTGCAACTCGCTGAGCGAGTTGTTACTCGCCAGGGCGAGTGTCACAGGTCCTGACAACACGCCAGGGCGAGCTCCAGAGCGAGTAAGACCAGTACTCTCTGCCTTCACTCGCCACCAACTCGCCAGGGCGAGCTCTGGGACTTGAAATTTTGGATTCTGATTTCAAAACTTGGTTTTTATCTTTCTAATCCCTTTTTATTAATTTACGGAAGTGGTGGGGATTGGAAACGAGTTTTTCGGGTACTCGGAAAGTACGTAGCTTATAACGCAAGAAAACGGCCATTTTGCATTTCAAATTATTTAAGACTTTGGCCTATTGTTTTGGGTCCTAAAAATAGTACATATAACTCATGGTGGTTGATCAATACGGTAGTTTTTGGTATAGAATCCGAAAGAGGGATTTTTCCTTAGGAACCAATACGATTGGTTGGGAAACAATGTATTGATGGTACGCTGCTTGTTTTAGGAAGCGCGTTGTGTTGTTTGGACGGGTTGTTATAAACGGAAGCTTGCCGAGGTAAGGGCTCCACTTTATTTTTGTCTTTAAAACGGTTACGACATGCTGTGTTTTGCTGTGTGTGCAATTGCTGTGTGCTTGGCATGTTTGTACTTATGTATTCTCGTTGATGAGAACGTGGTTATAAAAATGTGTGCAATTTACATATGATTAGGAAAATGTATGTAGGTTGTGATGGCTTGTGCATAGGCTTTAGGCTATGTGATTGTTTGCATGAGCATATATGAATGCGTGTGTCTGATGGGACTACGCGAGGATTTTGTCTTGTGTGACTATCCTGTATATGCCAAAGAGAATATATGCCATGCATTTCATAGTTGTGTGTCTAGGTGTATGTCTGTGTGACTTTGCCTACGTACCGGGCGTTTGACTGTGTGGCTTCGCCAAATCCTTCTGGATTTATATTGAGTTGGTGTTTGTCTGTGTGACTTCGCCTGGTGTTTGTCTGTGTGACTTCACCTGCCTTGTGTGGCATTTTTAGTGCGGGTACGTATATTTCTGTGTGGCTTTGCCTACCCCACGACTCTTCGAGGAGAGGTTAATTTTCCGGAAAATCATGCATGTGACGAACCAGTAATCGGTTGTCACACCCATTGTAGAAGTCTGCATTAGGCTTGGTGATTTATTTATATAAACCCGTTGGTGGGAATTACTTTTGAGTTAAAGAGCTTTCTCTTGTGTTTCGTGGAAATTTGTTATGTGTACAATCTTTCGCACCGGTTATATATATACATACCCTATATTTTGTGGTGACCCTTTCTTTCATTTGCGGGCTCATCCCACCCAGATGATGGGTTAGGTCGTGGTGACGACGGTGGCTGTTCCAGGCCCCAGTGAGCGGCTGGAGTTTTAGCTTAGAGTAGTTAGACTATGCGCCGGTGTGTTTTGTGCACCGTGCTTTTTGGTTAGGCATAGGATTCTAACTTGTTTTGTTGTAAGTATTTTAATACTTAGACTTGGGTTGTAATTATTCAGGAAATACACTTTGCTTGTCGAAGCACCTTTTAGTAATGAGTTCTTTTGTATATTTGAATGCCGGTTCATTTAAAATATTTAATGCGCACTCTGAGTGTTAGTTGAAAAAGAAAAAAAATAATGCCCTTTTTGGCCTTTGAAAAACGGGGTGTTACAAAAACCAAAAACGAAAAGCACCTGGCTGATACAGCAACAACAGAACCGCACACCCAAGAGACCAGCCACAAAAGAACAACCAACAGAAGCTGACAAACCAGCAACCGAACACCATCACAGCAGAGAGAAGAAAACACCCACCTGAACCCAAAAAAACATAGCACACACTTATCTAATAAAACAGTTTCCGGAATCCCAACACCACTTATCTAAAAATGGCAAAACTTCGTAGGTATAACTAAATGTTCAGTACCAACAGTTGAAAATACTTATAACTACAACCTATAGTGACGGCAAAATTCCGTAGGTACAACAAATTATATGGTACGAAAACAAGTCAATTGGAATAGCTATTTCGACCTATACCTACAAAACTCCGTAGGTAGAACAAATTATAGGGTACAAAAAAATCATTACCTAGGCTCTCATGTTGTCATTAAAAGTTAATTTTTGTAGTGTAAACTCAACATATATGATCTATATGATATAAACTTTTAATCCAACGGTGAATTTTGTAAAATTTATAGTCGCTAAAGAATTAATATTGTAATTTGATCACTCCCCATTCATTACCCAAATATTATACAAGCGTAATTTGATCTCTCCCCATTCATTAATATTGTACACAACTATACATATACATTATTTTATCTTGTCAAAAAAATCATTACAAAATTTCATACACAAATCATTTAATACAAAATACCTTATCATAAAACCATTATTTCATTCCAACTTGAAAATGAAATCATAATTACAAAATCATTTATTAATACAAACATAAACTGGATCATATTTAGTACCACCAGTAAGTTTAGCACTTAAGCCTACACACTCTTAATTAGTTCATAAAGTAAATTAAAAAATATTTCATTCGAAGCATTACAATTTTTTTGTTACTTCATCAGTAAGTGTGTTGAAGGGACAAATTGAACACATTGATCAACCTAAGAGATATTTATTTAGTGTTTATAAAGAGGCAAATATAAAATATAATTGGTTTGCAAAAAAAAAGGGGGGCCAAATACAAGAATTGGCAAACCATAGTGCTAAAAATATTAAATTATTTTAAACATTTGAAAAGCATTATACACTATAAAAGGATCAAACCATATTCTATATGATATATACGAAAAGAAGGAAAAGAAATATGGCTAGAACTCTTAAATTTGTTTTCACTATATTTTTAGTTGTTTTCCTACTTTTTATTACCGGAGAAGTTTCCAGCACTCCTGGATATTTTCCATTTGTACTCAAGCCAACAACTACCGCATGTAAATTCGCTAAAGATTGTGAGGAGATAACAAAACCCAACATGGCCATTGTTGTATGCTTGGATGGATTTTGTCAAGAGGTCATGGAAATGGAATGAAAATCAAACTCAGAATTATATTTTTATTTTTATAATTTTACACACTTGAACCTTTGACTATGTATTCAAAGCAACCAACAATGTTGGTAATGGAATAAAATTTTATTTTCGTTTTCTCTCTTGATTTTCAATTTTTTACAAATATTTTACGCATCTTGCAAGCTTTACTTTATACTATCAATCAAATTTGTTTCCACAATAGTTTTGTTATATTTTCTTAGTGCTTGCGCCTAAGGAAATTGAAAGTAAGCCGAATCTCACTATAACATTCATCAGATGTAAAAGTGATGACAATTGTCTATAAATATATTATGTATAGTTATAAAAGAGAAAGAAGTATAAGAGAAAATTTTGTAATTCAAGGCGGGATGTAAGACCCAAGATTTTACTGTGCGGTTTTTCTAAGGAACTCTAGTGTCGGCTACGAGTTTTAGGGTTTTTGGTGAAGCGGTTTTGTGAGTATCGTCGCATTAATGGAAGTTTTGCTGTAATTGAGCCTGTTTTGTGCTCGTGCGCTGGAAAGGCACAGACTTTCGGGTCGTGATCCTCTTTTAAGTATGAGGAGATTTCTGTGAAGCCAGAAATCCGAGTTTTGGGTTATTCTTGTTTTTGGAAAAACGAGTAGGATTTTACCCGTTGCTGTAAAATTTTACTGCGTCTGTTTTAAGTGAGGTTTCGGATGGAAGTTTTATATATCTGCGCGAGTTAGGATATGGAAGAAAATTACAGTCGCGGAAAAAGGATTCGGCGATAAGTTTTGGAATGTTAAACGTTAGACGTTCTTTCCGTAGGTTTTAGGTTTTTGTGATTTACGTTCGTCGCGACGTGCGAGAGCTGATCGTGTGAGTGTTTCTATGAGATGTTGAGTTTTATCTCAAGTGGGTTTGTTTTGGTTTGATCCAATGGCTAGGGTTTTGTCTTGGCATTTTGTCTTTTGATCCAATGGCCATGAGTTAACAAGAGCATTAGCATAGTAAGGAGGTTTGTTGTTGGTGGACTTAGAAAATTTGCCTAAGACTTTCTTTCTCTTTTCTTTGGCCGTGCTCCATCTTCTTCTTTCCAACCTTGGGAGAAATTTCATTTCATCACCAAAAGCTTGGATTTTTGGCTTGTTGGATCATAGAGATTGAAAGGAATTCATCTCCACTTGAGGTAGTAAACCTTCTCCTTTCTTTGTTGGTTTAAAACATCTTATGCTAAGGGTTTTATGATTATGATTCTTTAGAGAAATTTGTGAGAGGTTGCTCATAAATGGTTTTGTTCCATGAAAGTTGTTCATGAGAGTTTAGGAAGCATGCTAGGCTTTGTTGTTTTTGTTTTCCATGAGTTGGTGAGAAATCTCATGAGAAAAGTTAGGGTTTTGGTTTGGTTATGTATTGATCAATAACATGTGGTTAAGTTGTAAGGTTTTGAAAAGAAACGTTGTCTTTGAACCTTTGGGCAAAAGGGAAATGCGTTGTATGGTTTTGTTTTAGAAAATCCGATGAAAAATATTTTGGGGTTTATGAAAATATTTCCTAAGTGTTTTGGGTAGTGTTTTTGGGGTCAAAGTGGTTTAAAACTCTTGTGACATGTGGTGTTGCTTGTCGCTTTGAAAACATGTTTGAAAATGATTACCGGTCGGTTGAGGCCGTGATGAAACTTGTGCTTGAGTTTGGTTTTGATTTTGGAAATGAAAACCAAATAACTTGCACTCGAAGCAACCAACATACTTTCGGAAATGTAATGCTTTGTTGTGAAAACGGTTGTTGGGAACCAATACTATGCGTATGTGGTGTGTTGCGTGAAAAGTTGTTTTGGGTGAAAATTGAGAAAAACAAGTTTTGTTGCTTATATCATGAAGAAAACCAATCATGTCCTGCTGTGGTAGCTTAGCGACCAGATGGTAGCTTAGCGACCGTTGGTCGCCAGAATTCGCCCTGGGCGTGGAAGTTCTGACTTGCCATCGCCAGGTGGTCGCCCAGCGACCTCTAGCGACCCCTGGGACCTAAAATCTTGGATTCTGATGTCCTAACTTGGTTTTTAACCTTCTAATCCCTTTTTATTAATTTATGGAAGTGGTTGGGATTGGAAACGAGTTTTTCGGGTACTCGGAAAGTGTGTGGCTTGTAACGCAAGAAAACGGCCATTTTGCATTTCAAATTATTTAAGACTTTTGACTATTGTTTTGAGTCCTAAAAATAGTACAAATAACTCATGGGTATTGATCAATATGGTGGAATTGGTATGGTATCCGAAGTTGTGGATTTTCCTTAGGAACCTTTAGGTTTTTTGGGGTTTTTGGTTTAGTTTCAATACTATTGGTTGGAGAACAATGTATTGATGGTACGTTGCTTGTTTTAGGAAGCGCGTTGTGTTGTTTGGACGAGTTTTAATAAACGGAAGCTTGCCGAGGTAAGGGCTCCACTTTATTTCCGTCTTTTCAACTAGTTACGACATGCTTGGATTTCTGCTGTAATGCTTTGCTGTGTGTTTGGCATGTCTGGTTGATGTATTCTCGTGATGAGAACGTGTTTAAAATACTTGCGCTGTTTACATATGATTATGAGAATATATGTATGAACAGGTTGTTGGAATACATATGATTGGAAATGTATGTATGTCGTTGTGTTTGGTTTACATATACCTGTGTGATATGTAATTGTTGCATGAGCATGTATGGAACGTGTAAGTCAGCTGGGACTACACGGGTGGATGTGTCTGTATGACTCCGCCGGGGCTGTGTCTGTGTGACTGCCCTATATATGCTTAATTAGAAAGTATGCTCATGCATTTCATAGTTGGCGACAGCATCTGTGTGGCTGGTAGCATCTGTGTGGCTATTTTCGCCTGGTGACAACATCTGTGTGGCTGACAGCATCTGTGTGGCTGGTAGCATCTGTGTGGCTATTTTCACCTGGTGATAGCGTCTGTGTGGCATCAACTGGCGACAGCATCTGTGTGGCTGGTAGCATCTGTGTGGCTATTTTCGCCTGGTGACAGCATCTGTGTGGCTGACAGCATCTGTGTGGCTGGTAGCATCTGTGTGGCTATTTTCACCTGGTGATAGCGTCTGTGTGGCATCACCTGCCCTTGTGGCTTTAGTGGGTTGGACCTACGATTCCGGAACTCATGCATTGTGGTAGCTAGGGTTAGTACCACGCATTGTAGAAGTCTGCATTAGGCTTGGTGTGCATTATATATATAAACCCGTTGGTGGGAATTGCTTTGGTGGTTAAGAGCTTTCTCTTGTGTTTTGTGGAATTATTGTTATGTGTACAATCTTTCGCACCGGTTATATATATACATACTTTTATTTTGTGGTGATCCTTTCTTTCATTTGCGGGCTCATCCCACCCAGATGATGGGTTAGGTCGTGGTGACGACGGTGGCAGTTCTAGGCCATAGTGAGCACGTGGTGAAGCTTAGTATAGTTAGACTATGCGCCAGTGTGTTTTGTGCACCGTGCTTTTTGGTTAGCATAGGGTTTTCTAACTTGTTTTGTTGTAAGTATTCGAATACTTAGACTTGGATTGTAATTATTCAGGAATACACTTTGCTTGTCGAAGCACCTTATGGTAATGAGTTCTTTTGTATATTTGAATGCCGGCTCATTGAAAAATATTCTATGCGCACTCTGAGTGTTAGTTGAAAAGAAAAAAAAAATATTGACTTTTCTGGCCCTTGAAAAACGGGTTGCTACAATTGGTATCAGAGCACGGCTTTAAATCTTCAAAGGGAAAGTGTATACTTGAGTCGTTAGTCCAGAGTCGGTTAGAACGTAACTAGTGTTGAGTTAGTTCTAGTGTTGGTTCTGTATCGGGTTATGGGTTAGTAACCGTTGAGCGAGATTTCTGTTGGAAAATCATGGTTGTGCGGGTATAGTACGGATTCAAAAGCACCACCTGAATGGATGTCATGACGGTGCGTGTGTTGTATGTGGAAATAAGAAGGATAAGAAATTGTCTAATGGCAAGTTGATGGAAGCTGGTAGAGCTTCGATTCATTGTAGTGGTTACAATGAAGAGAGACGTAGCATAATGGAAATCGGTATTGAGTAAGTAAAGAGGATGTGCGCCGACGATGGTAGTCGACGAGGTTAAGCGTTTTGTTTAAGGCACGCGAGATTTATCTAAGCGTCGTTTGGAAGTAATATGAACGCATAAGAAGCCGATTCTGGGGAATTGGGGATTTGGATAAAAGGAGTCCAAGAGAAGTAGATGGTATAGTTTGGCAAGTGTCAAGACTATGAGGAGTGTAATCACCCACTGGAGGTTGGGATTGTTTTATGTAAGTCGTGTTTGTAATGAGATTCGTGGGCGAGCATGCGGTTTCGGCGTATTCATTGAGTTGCGGACTCATGGATATTGGTAAGGTGTGAAGTTCTTCCTAAGAGAAGGTAACTTGCTCAGAATGTAGTGGTTTGGGTGGTACTTGTCGTAGTGGCAAGGTACTACTAGTGGATGATACTCCACGGGTGCTTCAAGAAAGGAAACATGATAGCTTAAGCTACGTGTCTTGAGCGTTGTGTCTTGCGATTTCGACGTGTATTCGTAAGAGATCGAGGAAAACATTAAGGAAAACCTCGAACGATTTGTGGAACCCTTGTGACTCGGAGGACATTGAGCATAAGCGGAATGGAGCATCGTTTAAGTTGGGTAAAGATGGTCTAAACCATCACCATGATTGTCGATTATCTATTGACAAATTGAGGGACTGGCCGTCCTTAATTTATTGTTGATAGTAGACGGAATCGTGTTGACTGGAATTGACTAGTTTTGCTAGCTTTGGTGGTGCGCAGAGAGTTTTTGATGTTTCTTTTTGGAGTGGGCTATGCCGCGGAGGCGGAAAAAGGGTGACCTCGTGAATTCGTCATGTTGACCTAGGATCCTTGGGGAACTAGAGTGTTTGAACCTTCGTGATAAAGTAAATTTTGAGTGGTGGACTCATTGTGTGATGTCTAGCTTGTGACTAGAGTTTGAAACCAGTGCGATCTTGTTAAGAGTTGTGGATGGTGCACGGTTGTGCCTGTGTATTGGTGAGAGTATCTGTGTGACTTCACCCGGTGTTAGCATCCGTGTGGCTGCACCTAATCCTGAGGGATTTTGTTGTGTTGGTGATGGTAATAATTAGTTGAGTTGTTACTCTTACTTTAGTTTCGTGGACGAAACTTCTTTTTGGAGGGTAGTAATGTAAGACCCAAGATTTTACTGTGCGGTTTTTCTAAGGAACTCTAGTGTCGGCTACGAGTTTTAGGGTTTTTGGTGAAGCGGTTTTGTGAGTATCGTCGCATTAATGGAAGTTTTGCTGTAATTGAGCCTGTTTTGTGCTCGTGCGCTGGAAAGGCACAGACTTTCGGGTCGTGATCCTCTTTTAAGTATGAGGAGATTTCTGTGAAGCCAGAAATCCGAGTTTTGGGTTATTCTTGTTTTTGGAAAAACGAGTAGGATTTTACCCGTTGCTGTAAAATTTTACTGCGTCTGTTTTAAGTGAGGTTTCGGATGGAAGTTTTATATATCTGCGCGAGTTAGGATATATTCTGAGAATAATTTTCTAAGGTATGGAAGAAAATTACAGTCGCGGAAAAAGGATTCGGCGATAAGTTTTGGAATGTTAAACGTTAGACGTTCTTTCCGTAGGTTTTAGGTTTTTGTGATTTACGTTCGTCGCGACGTGCGAGAGCTGATCGTGTGAGTGTTTCTATGAGGTGTTGAGTTTTATCTCAAGTGGGTTTGTTTTGGTTTGATCCAATGGCTAGGGTTTTGTCTTGGCATTTTGTCTTTTGATCCAATGGCCATGAGTTAACAAGAGCATTAGCATAGTAAGGAGGTTTGTTGTTGGTGGACTTAGAAAATTTGCCTAAGACTTTCTTTCTCTTTTCTTTGGCCGTGCTCCATCTTCTTCTTTCCAACCTTGGGAGAAATTTCATTTCATCACCAAAAGCTTGGATTTTTGGCTTGTTGGATCATAGAGATTGAAAGGAATTCATCTCCACTTGAGGTAGTAAACCTTCTCCTTTCTTTGTTGGTTTAAAACATCTTATGCTAAGGGTTTTATGATTATGATTCTTGAGAGAAATTTGTGAGAGGTTGCTCATAAATGGTTTTGTTCCATGAAAGTTGTTCATGAGAGTTTAGGAAGCATGCTAGGCTTTGTTGTTTTTGTTTTCCATGAGTTGGTGAGAAATCTCATGAGAAAAGTTAGGGTTTTGGTTTGGTTATGTATTGATCAATAACATGTGGTTAAGTTGTAAGGTTTTGAAAAGAAACGTTGTCTTTGAACCTTTGGGCAAAAGGGAAATGCTATGTATGGTTTTGTTTTAGAAAATCCGATGAAAAATATTTTGGGGTTTATGAAAATATTTCCTAAGTGTTTTGGGTAGTGTTTTTGGGGTCAAAGCGGTTTAAAACTCTGGTGACATGTGGTGTTGCTCGTCGCTTTGAAAACATGTTTGAAAATGATTACCGGTCGGTTGAGGCCGTGATGAAACTTGTGCTTGAGTTTGGTTTTGATTTTGGAAATGAAAACCAAATAACTTGCACTCGAAGCAACTAACATACTTTCGGAAATGTAATGCTTTGTTGTGAAAACGGTTGTTGGGAACCAATACTATGCGTATGTGGTGTGTTGCGTGAAAAGTTGTTTTGGGTGAAAATTGAGAAAAACAAGTTTTGTTGCTTATGTCATGAAGAAAACCAATCCTGTCCTGGTGTGGTAGCTTAGCGACCAGATGGTAGCTTAGCGACCGTTGGTCGCCAGAATTCGCCCTGGGCGTGGAAGTTCTGACTTGCCATCGCCAGGTGGTCGCCCAGCGACCTCTAGCGACCCCTGGGACCTAAAATCTTGGATTCTGATGTCCTAACTTGGTTTTTAACCTTCTAATCCCTTTTTATTAATTTATGGAAGTGGTTGGGATTGGAAACGAGTTTTTCGGGTACTCGGAAAGTGTGTGGCTTGTAACGCAAGAAAACGGCCATTTTGCATTTCAAATTATTTAAGACTTTTGACTATTGTTTTGAGTCCTAAAAATAGTACAAATAACTCATGGGTATTGATCAATATGGTGGAATTGGTATGGTATCCGAAAGAGTGGATTTTCCTTAGGAACCTTTAGGTTTTTTGGGGTTTTTGGTTTAGTTTCAATACTATTGGTTGGAGAACAATGTATTGATGGTACGTTGCTTGTTTTAGGAAGCGCGTTGTGTTGTTTGGACGAGTTTTAATAAACGGAAGCTTGCCGAGGTAAGGGCTCCACTTTATTTCCGTCTTTTCAACTGGTTACGACATGCTTGGATTTCTGCTGTAATGCTTTGCTGTGTGTTTGGCATGTCTGGTTGATGTATTCTCGTGATGAGAACGTGTTTAAAATACTTGCGCTGTTTACATATGATTATGAGAATATATGTATGAACAGGTTGTTGGAATACATATGATTGGAAATGTATGTATGTCGTTGTGTTTGGTTTACATATATCTGTGTGATATGTAATTGTTGCATGAGCATGTATGGAACGTGTAAGTCAGCTGGGACTACACGGGTGGATGTGTCTGTGTGACTCCGCCGGGGCTGTGTCTGTGTGACTGCCCTATATATGCTTAATTAGAAAGTATGCTCATGCATTTCATAGTTGGCGACAGCATCTGTGTGGCTGGTAGCATATGTGTGGCTATTTTCGCCTGGTGATAGCATCTGTGTGGCTGACAGCATCTGTGTGGCTGGTAGCATCTGTGTGGCTATTTTCACCTGGTGATAGCGTCTGTGTGGCATCACCTGGCGACAGCATCTGTGTGGCTGGTAGCATCTGTGTGGCTATTTTCGCCTGGTGACAGCATCTGTGTGGCTGACAGCATCAGTGTGGTTGGTAGCATCTGTGTGGCTATTTTCACTTGGTGATAGCGTCTGTGTGGCATCACCTGCCCTTGTGGCTTTAGTGGGTTGGACCTACGATTCCGGAACTCATGCATTGTGGTAGCTAGGGTTAGTACCACGCATTGTAGAAGTCTGCATTAGGCTTGGTGTGCATTATATATATAAACCCGTTGGTGGGAATTGCTTTGGTGGTTAAGAGCTTTCTCTTGTGTTTTGTGGAATTATTGTTATGTGTACAATCTTTCGCACCGGTTATATATATACATACTTTTATTTTGTGGTGACTCTTTCTTTCATTTGCGGGCTCATCCCACCCAGATGATGGGTTAGGTCGTGATGACGACGGTGGCAGTTCTAGGCCATAGTGAGCACGTGGTGAAGCTTAGTATAGTTAGACTATGCGCCGGTGTGTTTTGTGCACCGTGCTTTTTGGTTAGCATAGGGTTTTCTAACTTGTTTTGTTGTAAGTATTCGAATACTTAGACTTGGATTGTAATTATTCAGGAATACACTTTGCTTGTCGAAGCACCTTATGGTAATGAGTTCTTTTGTATATTTGAATGCCGGCTCATTGAAAAATATTCTATGCGCACTCTGAGTGTTAGTTGAAAAGAAAAAAAAAATATTGACTTTTCTGGCCCTTGAAAAACGGGTTGTTACACGGGACAAGAAGTACTCTCCATCAAACCTAACAATTCTTAAGGTAAAACAAAATAAACCACAAGAAAAACACACTACACCATTTACACTTTTTTATGCAACATGTAAAAATTGTTGCCAGAAAAATGTTCTGGGGACGTTTTATGCCTGTTGCCGACTATATTTTTGCTACATGTTATAAGCGTCGCCTAAAGTATCTATGGCGACGGTTTTAACATGTTCCTACCTTATTGTGTTCGCAATATTTGATAAATGACCCTTAGATACTTTTGGGTCACTTTTAAATTGTCGCATTTTTTTTAACAAAAGGATTCGATTTTCAAATATTGCATACAACTTTCATTATTAATAATGGTCTTTCTGGGGCAATCTTCCCTCCAAACATATTAAAATTTATTTAATTTAATAAAAATAATTTAATTTTAATTTGTGTGTGCTGATGGCAGTGGCGGACCCAGGAATATTTTTTTCGGGGGGCCACTAAAAAAATTATAGTATATAAATTAAATATAAAAATTTGATTAACAATAAATTAAATCACATACTTTTTTTTTACAATCAAATTACATACTTTAATTTAAAGTAATACATATGTGCGGCAAGTGACTTAAAATAATCAATAGTTGACTTTGAACTAATACTCGCACAAAGTTGATCATTAGAAAATCATATATGTTATTATTATATTACACATATAGTAAAAAAAAAAGGTGTCTATAATTTAAAATATATAGTTGTGTTTTTCAAAATAAAATAAATAGAAATTGTTCATTTTTTGCATTGATACATATATATAAAAATTAACTTTATTTAGAAAAATGTCATTGCTAATTGTTTGAAACAATGTTTTGTCACCAAGTATTGATTTTGTTTTAAAAAAACAAAAATAACCAGAAAATGTCCTCTTGTTAGAGGGCGCAACTTTGAACCATCAAGCCAGCAATTAATACTGTTAATTTTTCGCTGAAATAAATATATATAATATATACATTTGTAATTTTCTAAAACTATCAAGGGTATACTAGTAATTTTTTTATTTTTCGGGGGTGGCCGTGGCCGCCCTCAGCCACCCCCTTGAGTCCGCCTCTGGCTGATGGTGTAACATTTTTTTACACGTGCATCCAATCAAATCATAACATGTAAATTTTTGTTGAGATATTTTAGAAAAAAATCTATTAAAGTGACACTATAATATATAACTTGATTGAATACATGTGTAAAAATATTTTACACCGTGGGTGCATGACAAATTGACAATTAATCTCTATAAAACAATAGTACTATGGTAGTATTATTTTAGAGTTTAATCATTATGCACTGACAGTGTAAAATATTTTTACACATGCATCCAATCAAATTACATCATGGTACCACTTTACTAGAATTTATTCCTAAAATATCTCAACAAATGCTTACATATCATGATTTGATTGGAAACATTTGCTAAAAAATGTTACACCATCGGTACACACAAATTAAATCCATTATTTTATAAAACAAAATATTATCTATAACTATATATAAAGGAGATTGAAGATTTTGGTGTAAACTTTTTTATTTTTTCATTTTTTCCTTGCTAACTGCCCAACAGTTACACAAATAAAATATTATCAAATTCTCCCTTATATGTATCTATTCTATAATGCACTTTTTTTTTAACAACAAAAATCGTTTATTAATAACTCACTATAACATAATGAATTTTTTTGACATAAATTTGCATAGTAGACACATGATATGTAAGCATTTCAAAACATGAAACCAAAACCCGCTAGTTAAACATGAAAAAGAAAGAAAAAAAATATGGCAACACCGAGAAAATTGAGTATGTGCTTCACTTTCAAAACTAAACAAATTCACACACGGAAACAACCCTCACTCCAAACCCTATCTTTTTTATCTTTTGTCGGGAAAAAGTTCCGATATTTGATTCAGTAAAAAGTTCCCGAGCTTTTTTGGGAAAAATTTTCAATTTTTTACCGGAAAAAATGTTCCAAATTATTTCGGGGAAAAAAATTTCGACTTTAAATAAAAACAATTCCGAATATTTTTCTGGAAAGAAATTTTCCGATTTTTTTTCCAGGAAAAAAAGTTTCCGGTTTTTCAAGAAAAAAGTTATCGATTTTTCCGTTTAAAATGAGCCACCCTAATTGTAATAGTAGAAACGTGAATCGTAAAATTGGAATGAAATCAGGCTAGGGCTAAAATTGAAATTTTGAATTATTGTGAGAGAAAAATAGTCAATTTATATAGTTAATCCTTCAAAACCCCCAATTTCGGGGAACTTTAAAATTGGATATAATAAGCCCTTAAAAACCACCTCAAAACCTTTCCTTATTTTTAGGGTTAATAGGCTTTTACCCCCCTGCAAAGTAGGCGAGTTTTGCGTTACCCCCTGCAATTTTTTTTCTTGAGATTACCCCCCTGCAAAATTTATTTTTTTGATTTACCCCCTTTTTGCTGACGTGGCAGGCAAAAGTCAACTGCCACGTCAGCAAAATTCACTGCCACGTCAGCAAAAAACTTGACTTTTTGCCTGCCACATCAGCAAAAAGGGGGTAAATCAAAAAAATAAATTTTGCAGGGGGGTAATCTCAAGAAAAAAAATTGCAGGGGGGTAACGCAAAACTCGCCTACTTTGCAGGGGGGTAAAAGCCTATTAACCCTTTTTTTAAAACTCCCAAACAAGGGTTTAGCTCTTCCCAAGTCTTTCCTTCCCCTCCCCTCCAAAACCCAACTCCCAAACATAGCCTTAGGCTATGTTTTGGAGTTTTGAGGGGAAGGAAAGGAAGGGTTAAGGAGGGGAAGAGAGGAAAAGGAAAGGTTAAGGAGGGGAAGGGAAGAAAAGGGAGGGAAGGGAGAAAGAAGGGAAATCCTTCCTCTTGTTTCGGAGTTGAAAAATCAACAAGGAATGAGATAGAGGGCTTATGTGATAATTTTACTATTTTGCCATTTTTTCTCTTAAAATCAATACATTTGGTTATACTATTTTGCCCTTTTTGGGAATAATATTTCATTTTCAGATAAAAAACAATTTCGGAACAAAAGTTTACGATATTTTTTTGGGAAAAAAGATCTAATATTTTATTCGAAAAAAGAGTTCCCATTTTTTCCAGAAAAAAGTTTCTGATTTTTTCCGAAAAAGAAGTTCTCGATTTTTCCGGAAAAAAGTTCCCGATTTTTTCCCGAAAAAAGTTTCCGATTTTTTGCAGAAAAAAGTTCCCGATTTTTCAGAAAAAAAAGTTCCCAATTTTTCCGAAAAAAAGTTTCCGAGTTTTTCCGGAAAGAAAGTTCTCGATTTTTCTGGAAAAAAGTTCCCGAATTTTTGCCGGGAAAAAAAGTACCCGAGTTTTCCAGAAAGAACAAATTAAAAATGTCGCCTATAACTAAGTTCACTAAAGGAAAATCTTGGATTCAGAAGCTGTAGATAGGTGATAGCTAATCAATAGCAATATATTCCTACAAGAATGCTTAAAAATGCCATAAACTATTAACCATAAGCAGTTACAACTAACAATCTTCTATATATGAAAGAAAATAAAGATATTTTCTCGATTTAACTCTTGACATTGCAACATATAGTTGCCCAGGGGAGAAAATGGGCTGAGGAATATATATTCATACATATTTAAGTGACTCATCTTGACTCTTGTTGATAGTCATAGCATATGAAAATTCAATGGAAATTGTTTTCGTTGAAATTTCAAAGGAACTCTTTTATTAGATGGAGCCAATGATAATCTTGGAATATAAACTTTATAACCAATATTGCTTTTAGATATAACCTTACCTTCAAGGATGTATCTTCCGGTTCTTGTAATTATCAATCGGGTGCTATTGCACAATACTGAAGACTGCTCAATATTTCGCAACAATATTACCATTACTTCAACTTTTAGTTTTAAATTGTGATTTGAAACTCCATAATTAAGCAACAATTTTGTTTAAAATTTTTGGAGTGTGCACATCATTCGGCATATTAATGTCAGATTTGACGTTACACAAAAATTCATAACTCAGATAATATAGCTCTATCTTTGAAAAATGTTGGATCATACACGTTTTGCAAAAGATTTGGATATGTGCTATGGACAATTGCTAATAGTGGATTGCCACATCTAGGAATCTGGAGCAAATGTTATGTTGTAAGTGTAAGGACTTCACATGAATTCCAAATACCAAATGAAAACATGGGTTAGAAAGGTTTTGTACTCTTGACAATAAACTAGAATGCCATAAAAACTCTTAGATTGTCATAAAAAAAACTTAAATTGGCACAAGACAATATGATCTATCAAAGATAACTTTTGTAGACAACAAAAAATACAAGACAATATGAGCATTGTCACAAAAATTAAGACAACTAAAAAATTATTAAAAAAATTAAAATAACTAAATTGTCCCAAAATGGATGTCAAAATATCATTTTTCTTACTCATTTGATTTCACACACAAAGAAAAAACAAGTTTACTCATTTGATTTTACGCATAGTTATTTACAAAAAAATTCTTTAAAAAATCAGAGCAATTATAATAGTATGATTTTAAGTGCTAACAAATTGAGAAGAACTATGTTATTTTTCCTTTAAATCTAAATCTCTACGGCAACAAATCTATATTATAAACAAATGCAACCTTACTCATGAGAACGTGACACATGTCATTTTACGTTACAATTATTTATTGCATTAATTTTTAGTTAATATTTTATAACGTTATATTTTTAATTAAATACTAACATAAATAATATTTATATTTTATTTCAAAATGTTACATTTTAATTAATTATTGATAACGTTACTTTTTATATTAAATATTTTTTATATTTATTTGAACGTTACATAACAGTTTTGTCGGTTACATTTTTTTTTTATATTAATGTTAAGTTGTAACGAATATTTTATCATAAAATCATATTTACTTTTTGTCTTTCTAAAGTTATCTATAAATACAAATCATTTTGCCACAAAAACTCACAAAGTTCCGAAATCATTTTTGCCTACTTCAATTATCGCTAAACATGGCTCCAAAAATTAACCAAATTTGTGAAATCAACCAAAGCAGTGAAAGTTTGAATATTGTTGTTCGTGTAATTCGGATGTGGTTGGTTATAAGTGTAACGTTTGTTTTTTACTATTATTTAGGTACAAAATCAATGTCTTTGTAATTGATTCAACCGACTTTGCCACATTCGTCATTTTTGACCGTGAAGCAACAAAATTGTTCAAAAAAAAAAGTGTTTCAAATGATTGAGAGTTCTGCGGTGACGTATTTGAATTAGTCGTAGTGATGCAAAAAAAATTATATATGTTGTATTATCAATCTTAATTTAATAAGTGTATTTATATAGGAAAAATCGTCTGAAGTCCTACCCAAAGACATTTCTAGGTTGATTGATTCTACATTTTTGTTCAAGGTTGAGACTAACCTCAATAGTAACACTAGGTTTTTATAACATTCCTTATTCTCTCTAAACCGTTTGTGACACATGTATTTTTTCATTTAATTATTTATTGTATTAATTTTTATTTAATATTTTATGACGTTACATTTTTAATTAAAGATTAAAATAAATAATATTTATATTATTATTCCAATATGTAAGACCCAAGATTTCATTGTATAGTTGGTTAAAGGAATATTATGGTTCCGATGTGTTCGCGTTGTGAAACATCGTGTAATTATAGGTTTTTGCTGTAATCGAGTCTGTTTTGTGCTCGTGCACTGTAATTGTACAGACTTTTGTCTTGTGATCCTGTTTCTTGTATAAGAAGTTATATGTGGATTTAGTATAACGAGTTTTGGATTATTCTTGTTTTTGGAAAAACGAGCAGGATTTTACCCGTCGATGTAAAATGTTACTGCGTCTGTTTTAAGTGAGGTTTCGGATGGGAGTTTTATATATCTGCGTGAGTGAGGTTATGTTCTGAGATTAATTTTCTAAGGTATGGAAGAAAATTACAGTCGCGGAAAAAGATTCGACGATAAATTTTGGAAATGGTTAAAGATAGACGTTCTTTCCGTAGGTTTTATGTTTTTGTGATTTACGTTCGTCGCGACGCGCGAGAGCTGATTAAGTGACTTGTTATGGAAGAGTTGATAAAATCTTGTGATTTATCCTTAAGGCAAATTGATCCAATGGCTAGGGTTTAAGCTTGGACTTTTGACTTTGATCCAAGGGTGGATTGGCTATCAAGAGCCTTTGTCATAGTAAGGAGGTTTGGTGATTGTGGACTTAGAAAAATCACAAACTTCACTCCATTCTTTCTCTCTTCCACGTGAACTCCATTACTTCTTTCTCAACTTCACCAAATTTTCCATTCTTCGCCATTTCACTCCATTTCAAGCTTTGGAGCTTAGAGGAAAGTTGTAGAGAATCACTTGCTTAAGGTAACCACTCTTTTCCTTTCCTTTTTGTTGGTTCAAACTCTTGGGGTTATGAGTTTTAGATTATGTTCATGAGATGGAATTGTTAGGAATTGATTCTTGTTTCATGAAGGTTGTTCATGAGGGTTTAGTAAGCATGCTAGGCTTTGTTATTGCAATCTTTCCATGAGTTTGTGAGAATCTCATGAGAAAAGTTAGGGTTTTGAAAGTGTAGTGTATTGATCAATAACATGTTGTTAAGTTGTAAGGTTTTGAAAAGAAACGTTGTTTTTGAACCTTTGGGCGAAAGGGAATGGCGTTGCATGGTTTCGTTTTAGAAAAACCGATGAAAAATATTTTGGTGTTTATGAAAATATTTACTAAGTGTTTTGTGTGGTGTTTTTGGTATTCCAAGTGGTTTAAAACTCTTGAGTTATGTGGCGTTGCTTTTGCCTTGAAAACATGTTTGAAAATGGTTACCGGTCGGTTGAGGCCGTAATAAAACTTGTGCTTGGGTTTGGTTTTGATTTTGGAAATGAAAACCAAATAACTTGCACTCGAAGCAACCAACATACTTTCGGAAATGTAATGCTTTGTTGTGAAAACGGTTGTTGGGAACCAATACTATGCGTATGTCATGTGTTGCGTGAAAAGTTGTTTTGGGTGGAAATTGAGTAAAACAAGTTTTGCTGTTGCTGTCATGAAGAAAACCAGTTTTGTGCTGGTGTGGTCGCCCAGCGACCAGATGGTAGCTCAGCGACCAGTTGGTCGCCAGCCTTCGCCCTGGGCGTGGAAGTTATGACTTGCCATCGCCAGGTGGTCGCCCAGCGACCTCTAGCGACCCCTGGGACCTAAAATTTTGGATTCTGATGTCATAACTTGGTTTTTAACTTTCTAATCCCTTTTTATTAATTTATGGAAGTGGTTGGGATTGGAAACGGGTTTTTCGGGTACTCGGAAAGTACGTAACTTATAACGCAAGAAAACGGCCATTTTGCATTTCAAATTATTTAAGACTTTTGACTTTTGTTTTGAGTCCTAAAAATAGTACAAATAACTCATGGTGGTTGATCAATACGGTAGTTTTTGGTATAGTATCCGAAAGAGTGAATTTTCCTCAGGAACCTTTAGGTTTTTGGGGTTTTTGGGTTTAGTTTCAATACTATTGGTTGGAGAACAATGTATTGATGGTACGCTGCTTGTTTTAGGAAGCGCGTTGTGTTGTTTGGACGAGTTGTAGTAAACGGAAGCTTGCCGAGGTAAGGGCTCCACTTTATTTCTGTCTTTAAATGGTTACGACATGCTTTGTTTTGCTGTGTATGCAATTGCTGTGTGCTTTGGCATGTTTGTAATTATGTATTCTCGTGGATGAGAAGGTGTTTATATTCACATATGTTTTGTTACCTACGCTATTAGGTTATGTGAATGTTTGCATGAGCATATATGATTGCGTACGTCAGATGGGACTACGCGGTGATTTGTCTGTGTGACTATCCGATATATGCCAAAAGAATATATGCCATGCATTTCATAGTTGCGTGCCTAGGTGTATGTCTGTGTGACTTTGCCTACGTACCGGGCGTTTGTCTGTGCGACTTCGCCAAATCCTACTGGATTTTTATTGAGTTGGTGGTTGTCTTGTGTGACTCACCCGGTGTTATCCCACCGTGATTGTTTTGGTACTGTCTTGTGTGACTCTACCTGGTGTTATCCCACCAATAGTAGGAGGTGTTATCCCACCAGAGACCTACGCCTTCTATAGAGAGGTTGAATTCCGGAATTAAATCATGCATGTGGCGAACCAGTGATCGGTTGTCACACCCATTGTAGAAGTCTGCATTAGGCTTGGTGATTTATTTATATAAACCTGTTGGTGGGAATTACTTTTGAGATTAAGAGCTTTCTCTTGTGTATGTGGAATTATTGTTATGTGTACAATCTTTCGCACCGGTTATATATATACATACTTGTATTTTGTGGTGACCCTTTCTTTCATTTGCGGGCTCATCCCACCCAGATGATGGGTTAGGTCGTGGTGACGACGGTGGCTGTTCCAGGCCCCAGTGAGATGTTGGAGCTTTAGCTTAGTTAGACTATGCGCCGGTGTGGGTTGTACACCGTGCTTTTTGGGTTTAGGCATAGGATTCTAACTTGTGTTGTTGTAAGTATTTGAATACTTAGACTTGGATTGTAATTATTCAGTAATACACTTTGCTTGTCGAAGCACCTTATGGTAATGAGTTCTTTTGTATATTTGAATGCCGGCTCATTTAAAATCTTTTATGCGTAACTCTGATGTGTACAAAAAAATAAAATAATAATGCCTTTTCTGGCCTTTGAAAAACGGGTTGTTACAATTGGTATCAGAGCACGACTTTAAATCTTCAAAGGGAAAGTGTATACTTGAGTCGTTAGTCCAGAGTCGGTTAGAACATAGCTAGAGTAGTGTCAGTTCTAGTGTCTGTTCCGTGTCGGGTTTTGAGTTAGTAGCCGTGGTATGAGATTTTCTATTGAGACTCAGAAATGTTTGGATAAGGAATCTAATCAGAATTGGTATTGTGCAGAAATAGAATGCCTCCAAGAAGGGCACCTACAGCACCTATGGCGGACAATGCTGATATAAATCAGATGGCTTATGCCATGCATACGATGGCAGCGGCTGTGACTGCTCAGAGCCATGCTAAGGCGCAGAGGGATCTGGAAAAGCGCGAAAGAGAAATACTCGCTGTTGGATCTAGACTTCTTTCAAATTTCAACCACCAAACTCCTCCAAAGTTTAATGGGGAGGGAGGTCCGGAAACTGCTGATTTATGGCTCCAATCTGTGGAGAGAATATTTGGGGCAATTCATTGTCCGGAAGGGGAAAAGGTAGTCTTAGCTACCTATCAGTTATTAGGGGGTTCTGAGTATTGGTGGAGGAACACCCGAATTATCATGGAGAATGGCCATGAAGAATTGAATTGGGAGAACTTCAAGAGGAGGTTTTTAGCCAAGTACTTTCCCGAGACTGCAAGGGAAAGGTATGGAGAGGAATTCCTGAGGTTGCGTCAGGGAGGCATGAATGTTGAAACATATGCCAAAAAGTTCGAATCACTATCCCGTTTCTTCCGCTTCTTTAGGGATGGGATAGATGAGGATTATATGTGCCGTCGTTTCCAAGATGGGCCGAGGTACGAACTGCAGGATGCGGTTGTGCCAATGGGTATCCGACAGTTCCAAGTGTTGGTGGAAAAATGTCAAGAGGTGGAAGACATGAGGAATAAGCCGGTGAACCGCCAAGGGAATTCTAGTGCCGGAGGACCAAGTCGTACCAATGATCGTGGTTCGACTCAGAATAGTGGGAGGCAAGGGAGTAAGCCTTATAACCGTCCTCAACACAGTAAAGGACCGGGCCGATCGGTGAATCAGGGAACCAGGCGAAAATCCGAGGGTGGTAAGGGGACTTGCTACAACTGTGGAGAAGCGGGGCATTTTTCAAATGAGTGCACGCAACCGAAGGGGGGAAACACTTGCTTCAATTGCAAGAAGCCGGGACACTTTGCTAGAGATTGCAGAGCCCCGAAGGCCGGGCCGTCGGCAAATGTGGCACAAGGCTCACAGGGTGCCAGACCTGTGGCAAAGGCACGTGCTTACTGTATGGGCACTGAGTTGAGTGGGCAGGCTAGCAATGCCATCCACGAGAGCTGTCACATCGCAGGTAATTCTTTAACTGCTTTGATTGACACGGGGGCAACCCACTCATTCATATCTTTGGCTTGTGCAAATCGTTTGAGTTTGAATGTTTCTATGCTTCCGTTTGATTTGAATGTTTTGACTCCTGCTAAGGATTTGGTGGTGAATACTGCATGTTTGCATTGTTTGGTAGTAATCCAGAATAGGGATTTTCTAGTCAATTTGGTGTGTCTACCGCTTTTATCTCTCGAGATCATCCTCGGGATGGATTGGTTGTCTTATCATTATGTAATTCTAGATTGTGCTCGGAAGTTGGTTTTCTTTCCCGAGCCAGGTGTGCGAAGGTACTTGTCTGCGAATCGGCTTTCTGTGGTTATGTGTAATGGAGCACCTGAGATAGTTTCACTTGCTAGCTTAGGAGTGACGTCGGAGATCCGAATTGAGGAAATTCGAGTGGTTCAGGATTTCCAAGATGTGTTTCCATCAGAGATTCCAGCTTTTCCTCCGTGTAGAGAGGTGGAATTCTTTATTGATTTGCAACCGGGTACGGGTCCGATTTCGGAATCAGCTTATCGGATTGCTCCAGCTGAGTTGGTAGAGTTGAAAAGTCAAATTGAGGACTTGTTAGATAAAGGTTTTATAAGGCCTAGTGTGTCGCCTTGGGGAGCACCGGTCTTATTGGTTAAGAAGAAGGATGGGAAATCTCGTCTGTGTGTGGATTATCGGAAGCTTAATAAGGTGACTATCAAGAACCGATATCCATTGCCACGAATTGATGATCTGATGGATCAGTTGAGGGGAGCCTCAGTGTTTTCAAAGATTGACTTGAAATCTGGTTATCACCAGATAAGAGTACGAGATGAGGATATTCAGAAAACGGCGTTTAGGACGCAGTATGGGCATTATGAGTTTTTGGTGATGCCGTTCGGAGTGACGAATGCACCTGCTATCTTTATGGCCTACATGAATCGGATATTCCATTCGTTTTTGGACAAGTTCGTTGTAGTGTTTATTGATGACATTTTGGTGTATTCGAAGAGTGGAGAGGAACATGTAGAGCATCTTCGTCTAGTATTGCAAGTTTTGCGGGAAAGTAAGCTGTATGCAAACCCGTCAAAGTGTGACTTTTGGTTGGAAGAGGTGAATTTCCTTGGCCATGTTATATCAAAAGAGGGAATAGCCGTGGATCCAGCCAAGATTGAAACGGTACTTTCATGGAAGCAGCCTCAAACTGTGACTGATGTGGGGAGTTTTGTGGGTTTGGCCGGTTATTACCGGAGATTCATTGAAGGTTTCGCTAAGATTGTGGCGCCAATGACACAACTTACGCGAAAAGATCAACCTTTTGCTTGGACTGAGAAGTGTGAGTCGAGTTTCCAGTTGTTGAAAGAACGGTTGACAACTTCACCGGTGTTGGTGTTACCACAGTCGGAGGAACCGTATGAGGTTTATTGTGATGCTTCTCATCAAGGTTTGGGTTGTGTGTTGATGCAACACAAGAGAGCAGTAGCTTATGCGTCAAGACAGCTGAAAGTGCATGAAAAGAATTATCCTACGCACGATTTAGAGCTTGCGGCCGTTGTTTTCGCATTGAAGATTTGGAGACATCATCTTTATGGTTGCACTTTTGTCGTGTTTAGTGACCATAAAAGTCTCAAGTACTTGTTTGATCAGAAAGAGCTTAATATGAGGCAGAGGAGATGGATGGAAACATTGAAAGATTTTGATTTCACCTTAGAATACCATCCTGGAAAGGCTAATGTGGTAGTCGATGCTTTGAGTAGAAAGAGTGTGTCGGTTTGTTCGGCACGAATGGCTAGTCAACAAGAGTTGTTGAGAGAGTTTCGTGACTTGCACCTTGAAGTAGAGTTTGCTTTAGGGAATATGAGACTGGGTATGATTACCATCTCAAGCGGGTTATTGGAGGACATTGCAAATTGTCAAGATGACAAGTTTCTCATGGAGAAAAGAGCTTTGATTGTTCGAGGAACCAACCGAGATTTCAAGGTGGGATCGGACAATATCTTGAGGTGTCAAGGTAGGGTGTGTGTGCCCGAAGCCATGAACTTGAGAAACACCATTCTAGGGGAGGCACACAAGAGTAAACTTAGTATACATCCCGGAGCAACAAAGATGTATCAAGACTTGAGGCATGATTTCTGGTGGCCGGGTATGAAGAAGGATGCGGCTGAGTATGTGGCATCGTGTCTGACTTGTCAGAAGGCGAAGATTGAACATCAGAGACCAGCAGGGATGCTGCAGTCATTAGATATCCCCGAGTGGAAGTGGGATAGCATTTCTATGGATTTCATCACTGGTTTACCTAAGACCAGGAGGAAGCATGATTCCATTTGGGTGATAGTGGATCGTTTGACGAAGTCCGCTCATTTTCTACCGGTAAGGACTACGGATACAGCGGCAAAGTTGACCGATATTTACATTGCTGAGATTGTGAGGTTACATGGGATTCCGTCAAGTATAGTGTCGGATGAGACCCAAAGTTTACTTCACACTTTTGGAAGACTTTGCATGAGGCGTTGGGGACGAAATTGAGATTGAGTTCCGCCTATCATCCTCAGACAGATGGGCAGACGGAGAGAACAAATCAATCTTTGGAAGATTTGTTGAGAGCATGTGTATTGGATGATCGTGGAAGTTGGGATGATGTTTTACCGTTGATAGAATTCACATACAACAACAGTTTCCACGCGAGTATTGGAATGGCACCATACGAGGCTTTGTATGGGAGGAGATGTCAGACTCCTTTGTGTTGGTACCAAGATGGGGAAAGTATGATAGTAGGACCGGAAATGGTACAACAGACGACAGACAAGGTCCGAAAGATAAGGGCAATGATGAAGGTTGCTCAAGATCGCCAGAAAAGTTATGCGGATAGGCGTCGGAGGCCTTTAGAGTTTGAGGAGGGAGATCATGTATTTCTCCGAGTTACACCAACGACTAGCGTTGGAAGGGCTTTGAAAGCAAGGAAGTTGACTCCGAAATTTATAGGGCCTTATCAGATTTTGGAACGGATTGGGAAGGTAGCATACTGGATCGCGTTGCCACCTGTACTATCTTTGATACATGACGTGTTCCATGTGTCGCAATTGCGGAAGTATACACCGGATCCGTCACATGTGATCACACCAGATGACATCCAGCTGAGGGATAACTTGTCATTTGAGGTTCCGCCGATCAAGATTGCGGATAGGAAGATGAAACGTCTGAGGACGAAAGAGATACCTTTGGTGAAGGTAATATGGAATGAAGCTACGGGAGATACCACCTGGGAGCTAGAAAGTAAGATGAGGGAATTATATCCCGGTTTGTTCGACGATGTCTAAGTTTCGAGGACGAAACTTCTTTTAGGGGGGTAATATTGTAAGACCCAAGATTTCATTGTATAGTTGGTTAAAGGAATATTATGGTTCCGATGTGTTCGCGTTGTGAAACATCGTGTAATTATAGGTTTTTGCTGTAATCGAGTCTGTTTTGTGCTCGTGCACTGTAATTGTACAGACTTTTGTCTTATCATCCCGTTTCTTGTATAAGAAGTTATATGTGGATTTAGTATAACGAGTTTTGGATTATTCTTGTTTTTGGAAAAACGAGCAGGATTTTACCCGTCGATGTAAAATGTTACTGCATCTGTTTTAAGTGAGGTTTCGGATGGGAGTTTTATATATCTGCGTGAGTGAGGTTATGTTCTGAGATTAATTTTCTAAGGTATGGAAGAAAATTACAGTCGCGGAAAAAGATTCGACGATAAATTTTGGAAATGGTTAAAGATAGACGTTCTTTCCGTAGGTTTTATGTTTTTGTGATTTACGTTCATCGCGACGCGCGAGAGCTGATTAAGTGACTTGTTATGGAAGAGTTGATAAAATCTTGTGATTTATCCTTAAGGCAAATTGATCCAATGGCTAGGGTTTAAGCTTGGACTTTTGACTTTGATCCAAGGGTGGATTGGCTATCAAGAGCCTTTGTCATAGTAAGGAGGTTTGGTGATTGTGGACTTAGAAAAATCACAAACTTCACTCCATTCTTTCTCTCTTCCACGTGAACTCCATTACTTCTTTCTCAACTTCACCAAATTTTCCATTCTTCGCCATTTCACTCCATTTCAAGCTTTGGAGCTTAGAGGAAAGTTGTAGAGAATCACTTGCTTAAGGTAACCACTCTTTTCCTTTCCTTTTTGTTGGTTCAAACTCTTGGGGTTATGAGTTTTAGATTATGTGCATGAGATGGAATTGTTAGGAATTGATTCTTGTTTCATGAAGGTTGTTCATGAGGGTTTAGTAAGCATGCTAGGCTTTGTTATTGCAATCTTTCCATGAGTTTGTGAGAATCTCATGAGAAAAGTTAGGGTTTTGAAAGTGTAGTGTATTGATCAATAACATGTTGTTAAGTTGTAAGGTTTTGAAAAGAAACGTTGTTTTTGAACCTTTGGGCGAAAGGGAATGGCGTTGCATGGTTTCGTTTTAGAAAAACCGATGAAAAATATTTTGATGTTTATGAAAATATTTACTAAGTGTTTTGTGTGGTGTTTTTGGTATTCCAAGTGGTTTAAAACTCTTGAGTTATGTGGCGTTGCTTTTGCCTTGAAAACATGTTTGAAAATGGTTACCGGTCGGTTGAGGCCGTAATAAAACTTGTGCTTGGGTTTGGTTTTGATTTTGGAAATGAAAACCAAATAACTTGCACTCGAAGCAACCAACATACTTTCGGAAATGTAATGCTTTGTTGTGAAAACGGTTGTTGGGAACCAATACTATGCGTATGTCATGTGTTGCGTGAAAAGTTGTTTTGGGTGGAAATTGAGTAAAACAAGTTTTGCTGTTGCTGTCATGAAGAAAACCAGTTCTGTGCTGGTGTGGTCGCCCAGCGACCAGATGGTAGCTCAGCGACCAGTTGGTCGCCAGCCTTCGCCCTGGGCGTGGAAGTTCTGACTTGCCATAGCCAGGTGGTCGCCCAGCGACCTCTAGCGACCCCTGGGACCTAAAATTTTGGATTCTGATGTCCTAACTTGGTTTTTAACTTTCTAATCCCTTTTTATTAATTTATGGAAGTGGTTGGGATTGGAAACGGGTTTTTCGGGTACTCGGAAAGTACGTAACTTATAACGCAAGAAAACGGCTATTTTGCATTTCAAATTATTTAAGACTTTTGACTTTTGTTTTGAGTCCTAAAAATAGTACAAATAACTCATGGTGGTTGATCAATACGGTAGTTTTTGGTATAGTATCCGAAAGAGTGAATTTTCCTTAGGAACCTTTAGGTTTTTGGGTTTAGTTTCAATACTATTGGTTGGAGAACAATGTATTGATGGTACGCTGCTTGTTTTAGGAAGCGCGTTGTGTTGTTTGGACGAGTTGTAGTAAACGGAAGCCTGCCGAGGTAAGGGCTCCACTTTATTTCTGTCTTTAAATGGTTACGACATGCTTTGTTTTGCTGTGTATGCAATTGCTGTGTGCTTTGGCATGTTTGTAATTATGTATTCTCGTGGATGAGAAGGTGTTTATATTCACATATGTTTTGTTACCTACGCTATTAGGTTATGTGAATGTTTGCATGAGCATATATGATTGCGTACGTCAGATGGGACTACGCGGGGATTTGTCAGTGTGACTATCCGGTATATGCCAAAAGAATATATGCCATGCATTTCATAGTTGCGTGCCTAGGTGTATGTCTGTGTGACTTTGCCTACGTACCGGGCGTTTGTCTGTGCGACTTCGCCAAATCCTACTGGATTTTTATTGAGTTGGTGGTTGTCTTGTGTGACTCACCCGGTGTTATCCCACCGTGATTGTTTTGGTACTGTCTTGTGTGACTCTACCTGGTGTTATCCCACCAATAGTAGGAGGTGTTATCCCACCAGAGACCTACGCCTTCTATAGAGAGGTTGAATTCCGGAATTAAATCATGCATGTGACGAACCAGTGATCGGTTGTCACACCCATTGTAGAAGTCTGCATTAGGCTTGGTGATTTATTTATATAAACCCGTTGGTGGGAATTACTTTTGAGTTTAGCTTAGTTAGACTATGCGCCGGTGTGGGTTGTACACCGTGCTTTTTGGGTTTAGGCATAGGATTCTAACTTGTGTTGTTGTAAGTATTTGAATACTTAGACTTGGATTGTAATTATTCAGTAATACACTTTGCTTGTCGAAGCACCTTATGGTAATGAGTTCTTTTGTATATTTGAATGCCGGCTCATTTAAAATCTTTTATGCGTAACTCTGATGTGTACAAAAAAAAAAATAATGCCTTTTCTGGCCTTTGAAAAACGGGTTGTTACACAATACGTTACATTTTATTGAATAATTGACGACGTTACATTTTATATTAAATACTAAAATAAAAAATATTTACATTATTATGTTACAAATTAATGTAATTTCATAGGTTATACGCAAATAAAATCAATACATTAAGCGTTTCTATATATTTTTTAATGCTCATAAACATATTTCGGTTACGTGTAATTTTCAATTATTATAATAAATATTTTTTATATCTATTTGAACGTTACATAACAATTTCGTTAGTTACATACAAATTATAATAAATTAAATAAATATTTTGTTATATTAGAGTTTTAGCTGATATTTGTTTATTTTTTTATTTCTTAAATTGTTTTTATTTACAGTAATTAAATTCATATTTTGTCATATGTTATTTAGATGTGAAATAAAAAATGTGTCGGATACATGCAAGTCATAATTAATAAAATTAACGTTTTGATATATTAAAGTTTTAACAGTTATATTATTAAAAATAATTAATTATTAATAAGAAATGTCGCAATATTTTATTAATTGTCATAAAATCATGTTTAATTTTGTGTTTCTATAACTCACTATAAATATAAGTCATTGCCACAACAAAATCCACAAATTCATTTCATTTTCATCCATATTAAAAAATTTGTATTGTTTTGTTTCTCTCATTTTTGTCTGAAAGCAATGTCACATATGAACGATTTTATTATTGACATATCATTAGGAAAACAATCATTGATATTGGTTGTAAGAGTTGTGCGTTTATGATGATTTATTATTTGTTATGTAGGGAGATTGGATTGGAGTTTTTGTGCGAAGAACATTGATCTGCAAGTTCAAAGACCAACTTCAAGGGGTATGGATTACAAGATATCCTCATTAGATGTTGGTTCTATTGATATTTGTAATTCTATTATATAACAATATTCTATGTTAATTGTATTTATATATTTCATACTTCACACTCGAAAGAAAAAATAAAAAAATTTCATATTTTGTGTGTGTGTGTGTGTGTAACTTGACCTAATATATGTGTCAATTTAAGTTTATGATGATAGTGTGTAAAAAAAAAACCCAGAAGGTTGTGAAAGGGGACGAAGTTATTGACTTGAAGTGTATCTCCACTATTTTCTGTTAAAAATAGAATGTTTTCTTTAGAAGAGGCATGAGTAGCATCCAATGAAAATGTCCAAATGGACAAAAAAATTATTAAAATAAAGAAATAGTTGTTGAACATAAATATGTTTCTTTTGAGTTTTTGCTTAATGTTTCTTCATTGAAATTTCAATTTATTATAAATTTATGTTTTCAAATATTATTCTTTATGAGATTATGTGTCAAATTACCTATATTATTGTTTCTATAAATTTTTTGGGTTGATTGCATCTAAATTTTGCAAAGATATGAGTCAAAGAGACAACAATATGGCGGATGAAAGATGAAGAAAATGTAATGAGAAGAGGAAGAAGAAATTAGCGATTTTGACAATTATAATTTTTATTTAGATTTAGTCCTTCAATTTAAATAATCAGTTGAACTGGTGGTCAATAGCCATGTCACTATGTGACACGCGTGTCTATGATTGCTACCTTCAATTTTTTAATGATGACTAACGTCAGAGACCAAAATCAAATTAATTAATTTCAATCTTTCAATGGTTATTTCCTACAAAAAAAAAATATAGATAGACGAAAACTAAAAAAACGGAAACTTATAGGGAAGAACTGCCTATTTAAGCCTAAAATGTTTGACAAATTTTATGTTATATTAAAATGGTATCATATTTTTTTAATTGATCAGTTTATTCTTAAAATAAAATTGTGGGTAATGGATGCGAATATGAGTACTCTGATACCTCAAAAGTTCATGTACAGGTACGAGTATAAATATTGTTACCCACACATGTGTGAGTTATAACACAAACTTATTTAAAATTGAAAGGAACAAACTCTATAAAAATATCGATTTTGTGACAAAAAATGATCAGAATAACAAAAACATTGAAATTCAGTTCATAAGTTGACTTTCATATTTTATTCTTCTTCAATTGTTGGACAAAATTAAAGTTATCAAAACGGACTATCCGACATTCAATGGGCTGACCCAGTTGGGCTACGAGCCCTATCAGATCGGGCCAACAAATCTATTTTTAAATACGGGTTTTTTCAAGGAATGCTAAAAAACTCTAAAAATATTTGTGCTAATATTTTAAGGCCCAAACCCTATATTTATTTGTGCTCGGCGGACCAGTGCATACGGGCTAACTCATTTTGACAACTTTAGAGCTGTTAAAACGGGCCGAGCCAAAAAGCCCATATTTAAATTCAGACCTTTTCAGGTTGGGCTAAACCCTTAACAAATCTGGGCTAATATTTTAAGTTCTAATCCCTAAATTTATTCCGGATTTACAGGCTGGTCTATATGAGCTAGCCCATTTTGATAGCTCTAAAATTGTAACTCGAAAAGAGTTAATGTCGTTAATGCTTTAACATGACAATAAAAAAAAATCATCAAAACAACAAAAATACTAAAACATTCACTACCATCTTAGAAACATTATATTCAAACATTTAAAAACAAATAAAAACTATTACTTACTTATGACTGAAAAACAGATAACATAAATAGCTAGATTACAAAGAGATAGAACTATGTAAAAGTTCACAATTTGCGAACTGATCCAATGACCACAATAATTTTAGTTTAGAGTTAAATATATTTTATGTTCCATAAAATATATCAACTTTTATTTTTAGTCCTTCTATAAATTTCCTTTGAACTTTGGTTCCACTAAATGTTATGTTTTAAATTTTAATCCGTTCTTTTTTTTATCGAGTTCATATTGCATGCTCAAAGCGACTTTAAATGAATCTAAAGAGTTGTTTTTTTCTCAAGAATGACAAGTGGACTCATATACAATAGGTCTCCGCAAAAAATAAACACATACATTGGTAATTATCCGCAATAATGAACGGGTATGGGTACTTTAGTACCCACCTCTCCCCCATACTCGCATATTATATATATTTACATTTTTTATTTATATTATTATATAAAAATATAAGTATATCAATTTTAAAAAATATAACACTACTAAACTTTTACAAATTTGCAATTAAAAAATGTGTATTTAGAACATAATGAATATATCAACAAAGATATATATGAACATTAGTATGATTAATAATAATTTTTTCTATAATTTTCAAAAGCCAACAATATTTTTTTTTTTTTATAAAAAAATTAATAATATTAAAACGATATCTTATTTTTTAATTGATCAATTTATTCTTAATAAAGTTAAAGGTAATGAGTGCGAGTATGGGTACTATGATACTCAATGGTACGTGTATGATACGAGTAAAAATATTGTTATGCACGCGGATATGAGTCAGGATCTATGAAGCATGTACACTCCTCAGATTAGTTGTGTTCTGTGTCGGACACCAACACTTATGATTACATTTAATTATATTATTTTTTCAAATTATAATTGATGTTAATTTGTTAGTATCTATGTCGTGTCTAAGATCCATATGTATATTCGTGCTTGGCACGGGATGCATTCTAGTTACTTTAAGGGGACAATATCAAATGTTTTCATATGAACATTATTGTTACAACTGAAAATCGTTACCTATTAGATTTTAGGGAACAATTATAGGGTGATGTGAAAATATAATTAGTAACTGGCAAAAAGCATCCCCTATCTTAAATTTAGAAAAAAATTACACACGTTTAAAAAAGTGTTGCTAGAAGCAATAAATGCGGTAGTGTCAATGCATAGACTTTACATTTTTCCAAAAAACTTTACCATTCAAAGTTTTTAAAGAATACTCCGAAGACACTCATTAATATTTTCTTAATAATAATTAAAATAACAGTGGTAACTCATTGATTGGGCATGATTCGGAGGAAGATGCCATTGCTGGAGGATATTACCAATGATGATTCGGAGGGGTGATCATATCCCAACAACATAAATGGTGATGTACAGAATCTTATTCTGCAACAACCCATCATAAAAAATAAACATAATAGACCAAATTGAAACTTTTAAAATATAAGACCAATTAGAAATCTAAAAAATAAACATAAGAGACCAAATGTTGAGATCAAAACTTATTTAATATTTAAAAAAAATTAATTCTAATAATAAAGGATAAACTTAACTTATTGATCTATCAAAGAGACATTTATAAAGTTTTTTGTTTTAAAAACAACATTTATTAAGTGTTCTAAAGGGGCAAACAAAAAACATTGGTAAACTTAATATCTAAAAATATTTAATTAGTTTTAACATTTGATGAACCTTATACACTATAAATTGATGACATCGTATTCTATTTGTTACGCAAGAATAGAAAAGAAATATGTCTAAAATTCTTATATTAGGTTTCGCTATAGTTATTTTCCTATTTTTTATTACAGAGGTGCTTGTCAATGCCGGCTATTATGAATGCCTACTCATTGCAACATTAAACAAATGTACAACCCCTAAAGATTGTGAGGAACTATTTCTACCACCCAACATGATTGTTAGTGTATGCAAAGATGGCTTTTGTCAAACCCGATGTGACCCAAGCACGGTTAGAAATTCATTTTTTTTTAAATTTAATGGACACTTGTAATATATAAATATATATATTATTATTTTACGCTTAAAAAAAAAAGTAACCATAATTCCAAATTATTAGCACAATTGATTAATAAAATCACCAAATTAATAGAGATGATTTGTTATCTATTATCTATTACTATTATATATACCAATATATAATCTATTACTATATATAAAAAATATTCTATTACTATCTATTACTATATATAAAAAGGATACAAATTTTTGGGATGTTTTTTTCATTATTCCTATTTTACCATTAAAAAAAACTATCAAAAAAAAAATATTCACAATTCCAAATTATTAGCACAGTTGATTAATAAAATCACCAAATTAATAGAGATAATTTGTTATCTATTATCTATTACTATTATCTATACCAATATATAATCTATTACTCCTTCCGTTTCTTTTTAAATATCCATTTTGAATAGTAACGCCAAATTTAAAAAAAGATTTAGTTTTTCAAATATATAACATTAATTAGTTTTACTGAAAAAGATATGAGTAATTAACAAAGGGTATAATTGACAAATTGTATTCTTAAAACACTATATGGACAGTTAAATAGGAACGCTAAATTCGATGTTTTTGGACACGTAGGGGGATGTATTGGATTGAGATTTCAGTGGATTTTAAAAGACTTTTTTATGTTAAAAAATTCCATTGGTATTCAATCAAGACTTTAATAGAATCAAATCAAATCTTCTGGTATTCAATTGAGACAATTAAGATTTTTTTTTCAGGGCAATGAAATCCGTTGTTATTCGATTGAGATTTCACAGGATTTATAAAATGTCAGTTGGTATTCAAAAATCAACAGATTTTAGTGGATTCTTTTGTGTAGTGGATTTTGTGAGACTTTTTAGTTAAAAATACACTTGAGAGACTCTTCCAACAATCTCACCAAAAACCTTGAGACTTTTTCAAACTCTCCAAGACTTTTTGTTTTTTTTTGCTTTCACGGTTCATCATCACTGTACCATAATTTTTCTTCTTCTTTTCTTTCTTCACTTGCTTATCAAATATGGTTTTTGCAAGTTATCTTTTTGAACAAATTCTGCAACTTTTTTATTGTATTCAACACTTTCACTATTCCTTGTGTTATTCCGGCCGTTGGTTTGACAATCCAAGGTTACAGTTTTTTTATACATACAACAACAGTATTACTCAAAGGAACGGTAATCAGTGATTCACTTGCTCCATCTGTTGTTTCATCTTCTTTTGTTTCCAACATCGATTAAGAACATAGAGCTTTTATTGGTGATTAGAAACATAAAAAAGAAACATATACGTTAAAAAAACACAGAGCTTTTCATGTATGGTTTTTTTGTTGTTGTTTGGATTCCCAAAAAAATATAATTTTTATTTATTACTATTATAATTTCTTTTATTAAAATTTATTGAGTCTTTTGAAATTTTCCTAATATATAAAGTATTATAAAATCTTGATTGTAAAAAAAAATCTCTCAAAATCCATTCAAATCATGTGTCAAAAATCTTGATTGTAAAAAGTTTTTTGAAAAAAATCCCTTAAAATCTCATAAAATCAATATAATCTCACAAAAGCATTTAAAATCTTCAAGATTTTTTTCGTCAAAACAATCTCTTAAAATCTCAATCCAATACACCCCCTTAAAAAGAAACGGAGGGAGTACTATATATATAAAGGATTATATTACTATCTATTACTATATATAAAAATGATACAAATTTTTGGGATGACTTATTGACTTTTTCATTATTCCTATTTTACTCTTAAAAAAAACTAACCACAATTTCAAATTATTAGCACAATTGATTAATAAAATCACAAAATTAATAGAGATGATTTGTTATCTATTACTCCCTCCGTTTCTTTTTAAGTGTCCAAAAACATCGAATTTAGCGTTCCTATTTAAGTGTAAAAACATCGAATTTAGCGTTCCTATTTAAGTGGCCAAAACAACAAAGATATTCTAATTTTTTACGGAAATGGAAACCGTAAAAATTTCTAACAGCGGGTACAATTTCTACTCTTTTTTCAAAAAAATGGAGAAAACCAAAATTTGAATTTCTGATTCCACAGGAACGTTCTCATATATAAAAGAGGGATAAGAACCAAAAGTCTGTGCCTTTCCAGCGCACGAGCACAAAACAAGCTCCAACTCAGCAAAATGTTGTTATTACAACAATATTCATAAACCTCTTAACCAAAAACCCTAAAATTCTTAGTCAACACTAACATTCCTTACACAAACTGTACAGTGGAATTTTGAGTCTTACAATTACCACTTTTCACAAAATAGAAAATAAAAACTTGAGAGAGAGTTTACGTGAGAATCAAAGGGAAGGAGAAGTTCACCAAGGTTCATCACTAACTTTGGAATTCACTGCAATGCAAATCATAGGTAAGAGGGGTTTTAACCACTCACTTAATAACTCTAAATGTAGGTAGTACTAGGAAATAGCTTTTATTCTTTTTCTTACTCTACTGCGCCAAGTTATTGTTGTTGTTGTTGTTGAATTTTTATTTGTTCCTTATGATTGGTCTTTATATTTCCGTTACTGATTTCTGTAAGCCTGGTTACCAAAGTATTCCTACATGTGGTCTTGAGTGCTGGTGGTGTGGTAACTAATTAAGTTTCTTTTTAAAACAAAAGAGAGAACTATAACTTACGGATTTGGGGTCGACAATTAAAAGATGAAGTTACTATAATGATTCAAGGATTCTAACTAGTTCAATATTAATTCTGGGAAGTTTATATGCCTGCTGGAATGGATTTAGGAATCGTTCCCTTGAAGCTTTACCATGAACCGCGAGTTAAAGTTCAAACCTTTGTGAAATCTCCAATTTTTTTTCGATTGCCAATTTTAAAAACTATAGCCGGGTATCCTTCTAGAATCGAACGATGATTAAAACGGTATAAAATTCGTCGTCTCACGTCGAGCGGTTTGAGAAAACGAGTGGGTCAGAAAACCAGGTCGGTCGACCTAGTTGCAGAAAAACGGGTAAATAAGGAGTGGTTCGGCTAGCTGCGACGCCCAGTTGCACCTGCCGCGCGTGGGGGCGCGTGCGGGTCCTAAATGATCCCATTTTTTTTTAGAAAAACCATAAATTAAGTTCTGGGAATTTTGGTACCTCTTTTGAAATTTTTGGACACCTGTAGCTATTTTTAGTTAATTATTTAAGATTAAAAGGGTGATTAAATATATTAAAACTTCACAAAACTTTCCCAAAATTTTATACCGAGGATTATGAATAATTTACTACCCTCTGATGTGTTTCACTTCCCTGGGTTTAGACTCTAACAAGTAGTTGAATTTATTCCCCCGTTTGTTTAATTAAAATTCGTATGTTTTGTCGGTGAACTAAATCAATTTAATTTGAATCAAGGTAGGGCTGGAGGGGTATACTAAACTGTTGTTTTGAGAGTTGTGAGTAACTAATTGAAGCCTAAATGTTTTAATTGTTGTACCGGTGGGTATTGCCTATAGTCGTTGCGTGTTGGTGTTGTTGCGGTGTTGTTAATAACTATTGGTTGCATGCTGTTGATTACTTGGTGTTGTTGAATTGTCGTTTGATTGAGTTTTAGGTGTTGTCTAAGTAGGATCATGCATTCACTCATGTGTCAGTCCCAGTGTTGATAATTCGGTGTTGACTCGGTGTTGATTTGGTACCACATGCATGTAGGGAGTCTATAGGTCGCATTGCATCCTTAGTTTGGTTGAGTTGAATTTTAATTATTCTATTGAATTGATATGTTTCATATTTATACTTGATTATGTGTTTCACCGTCCACAGAGGACAATGCATTATTTATTACGTCGTTATATTTTGGCTATTGTTTTGCACTATTGAATTCAGTTGTTTATGTGATGTTGTTACTCACCCCTTCTGGTTTGACCCTACGATGTGCAATCGTAGATTTTCAGGTAAACGACCAGCATTAGCTTCGAGTTATGGAGACGGCTTAGGAGCCGTCTACTTTCTTTGCTTTCAATAAAGAGTCGCTCTGAATAGGATAATGGAGGGAAACTCATATTTAATATTTTGCATTAATACTTTTGAGAAATTGAACCTTGTCGTTTGTTTCGTTTGTTTCAATTTAAAATTTAAGACTTATAACGGTTTTGTTTTATATTTCTATATTCCGCTACTTTATAAATTCGTACGGTAAACGTTGAAGTAGAATAACACTCGTCTAAAGGTAAAATAAATCAATTTTTATCAAATAAAATTAAGGGAATTAGAGGGTGTTACAGGTGCCGTGAAGAACCTAATCCAGACCGTGTAAAAAGTAAAGCAACTGATATCATAATCTTAGGTGTGACATCTTAATTATTTTTTTTTGCAAAAAGTACAATCAAAATATTCAATGAAATCTGATCTAACGAAAGAGTATAATGTCATACGGTGTGAAAAACTAAACAAAGTTAGTGTAAAAAGTAAAATAATTGATACCACGAACTTAGAACTTGTATCTTAATTATTTTTATAAAAGGTTAAATTAAAATATTGAAATAAATTTGATCTAACGAAATAGGATAATCTCTTATAGTGTAAAGAACTAAATCATATCTATATAAAAAGTAATGCAATTGAAACTATAATCTTAAGCCCTGCATCTTAATTATTTTCGTAAAAAGTTTAATTAAAATATCAAGAGGGATTTAATCTAATAGAATATAGTAATTTCTTATGGCGTGAAGGACTAAATAAAGCCCGTGTAAAAAGTTAAACAATTTGGATCACAACCTTAAGCCAAAGCTATAATTGTTTTTGTAAAATGTTAAATTAAAATATCCAAAAAGATCTGATCTAATAGAAGAGCTATAACGGCATAAAGAACTAAATCAAACTCGTGTAAAAAGTAAAGCAATTGAGGTAATAATTTCACGTCTGACAACTTAATTATTTTTGTAATCAATTCAATTAAAATATTCAAATAAATTTATTCTAACGGAATATCATAACCTCTTACGTTGTGAAAAAGTCAATCAAGTCCATGTAAAAAATAAAGCAATTGATACCATAATCAAAGGCATCGCGTCTAAATTATTTTTGTAAAAGGTTCAATTAAAAAGTAAAGCAATTGAGACTTTAAGCCTCAAATCTTAATTATTTTTGTAAAAAGATCAATAAAAATATCAAAACTTTTGATCCAAAATAAGTGGGTAATCTCTTACGGGTGTCTAAAAATAAATCAAGTTTGTATAATCTTGGCCTTGCGTCTTAATTATTTTTGTAAAATAAGTTCAATTAAAACTTCAAAAAGGATTTGATCTAATAATTTCTTATTATATGAAGAACTCAATCAAGTCCATGTTAAAAGTAAATCAATTTGGAGAAAAACTTTAAACCTCATATCTTAATTTTTCTTTTTTAATGTTCAATTAAAATATCCAAAGAAATATGAACTAATGAAAGACTAAATCTATCCCGTATAAAAAGTTAAGCAATTGAGATTATAACATTAGGTCTAACAAATAATGGTAATCTCTTACGGTGTGAAGAACTAAATCAAGTTCATGTAAAAAGTAAAGCAAATAGAGACTGTAATCTTATGTCTCGCATTACACTACTAGAAATATCATGTTCTCCTGCGGATTTGGACAAAAAATTCGCAGGATAACGTTTACTGCGGCATTTCCTGCGGATTTAGGTTCCCAGTTAAAACCTACCTAGGTAATTATTTCCCGCAGTTTAAGGAATCCGCATAAAAGTTTCCTGCGGAATTTGTTGCCAAAAAGGAGAATAAATCCGCAGTAAACTTTCCTGCAAATATTCTGCAGTAATAACTGCAGAAAATTCCTCAGAAAACGTCACAGTAAATCCGCAGGAGATGATTTTTTTACATATTATTTTCTTTTCTGGTATATATCAATTTTTTGCTTTTATAAAATACCAAAATTCTTATTAAAAAACTTTTTTACCCAAAAACATTTTAACTTGTTGAATAATTCTATACGTAACTTGTTAATTTACACAATTTTTTTTTCAAAGTTTATTGGAATGAATCTATTGAAAGAACAACATAGTTGATATAACATTTACAAACACACAAAATATACAACAAAAGTATATACATACTACAACAAAATTACAAATAAAAATACAAAGCAGTAGCTTAAATTAGTCTAATCTCAGTAAGTAGGGCTGTGACGGTATGTCTCATTGATCTTTCTTATACACACTCAGTTCTTGTACTTTCTCTACAAAATCAAATAAACAAAAAAAATGTCAAGACATGGTCAATGCAGGTAAAAGCAAAAACTTATAAATAGATTGGAAACAATATAACACTATTCAATTGAACATGCACATTGTTTGATATCAATGGTGAGGTTTAACTTGATTAAGATGCTACCCTGCTCATCATGCAAGAACTCTGCAGAAATTAAACACATTGTTTTCTTTCATTACTAAAATATATTTACCTTTAAATTAAAAGATTAAAAGAAGAAAGGATGTGCATTTTCTTGAGTCTCTAAACCTCCAATCGCTCTAATCTTATCATCATTAGCTTCCTGTTGTGATACATTTTCACAAACATACTTCTTCCTCTTCACTGAAATTTTTGTTGGGTATCCCTCCTATTTTGGAGGTGCTAATAGCATTGGGCTTGCTATTGTCTTAAGCCCATGGTCCATGTGCCATGTGACAAGTGTGTCACGTGAGATGAAAAACAAAGGGAATTGAATCCCTAGTTTCAGTAACATGATACAACACAACAAAACACAGTAGCAGCTTCGTGAGAAGTAGAAAGATTCCGACCGCTGCATTTCAAAGGAGAAGAGATTTTGGTTCTAAGTGGTAATGAGTGTGTAGCAAAGTTGCTTGTTTTGAGCTACAACTTAAGTATGTATTTTCTATTACTTAGTTAGTTTTTACTAGTTGTTTAAATCTCTCTCTAGGTTGTGTTAGTTTACCCATTTATATGGAAGTTGATAGTTATTGTTGATTGCATCATAGGTGATGATTATTGTTGTTCCTAGTGTTCACTAGATGACTGATTGTACCCATTATTTATTCATAGTGGAAGATTTATCTGGCTTGGTCCCGTGGTTTTTTATTCTCTCACATTGAGGGGATTTTCCACGTTAAATTCCGGTGTCTCGTATTTATTTTATTGTTATCATTATTATGCTTGGTTGGATTTTTTGGTTGTCGATTTAATTGCACAGGTGATTGGGAGAATTAATTCCGCATTTTAAAGAGACTATTAAGTCTAGTTTTCCCCAACAAGTGGTATCTAAAGTCGTGGTTTGATTTGTGCAATGATGGAGACGAACACAACTAGAATGATTAGTTTGAATGGATCCAACTATAATGTGTGGAAAGGAAAGATGGAAGATTTGCTTTATGTGAAAGGCTTCCACTTGCCGGTTTTCTCTAATGAAAAACCCGAAGGAAAAAGTGATGAAGAATGGACTTTATTGCATAGACAAGTTTGTGGTTACATTCGACAATGGGTGGATGATAATGTTTTGAATCATGTGAGCTCGGTGACTCATGCTCGCTCTCTTTGGATCAAACTTGAGGAGTTGTATGCAAGAAAGACGGGGAACAATAAATTGTTCTTGTTCAAGCAATTGATGTCATTGAAGTATAGTAATGGTTCACCAATGACCGATCACTTGAACACTTTCCAAGGGATCCTAAATCAATTGTCGGAGATGAAACTTACTTTTGATGATGAAATTCAAGGTTTGTGGCTTCTTGGTACTTTGCCTAATTCTTGGGAGACTTTTAGGACATCCTTGTCTAACTCCGCTCTGAATGGTATCATCTCGATGGACTTGGCTAAAAGTAGTGTGTTGAATGAGGAGTTGAGGCGTAAGTCACAAGGTTCTTCTTCACATTCTGAGGTGTTGGTTACCGAATCAAGGGGGAGACAACAAAGTAGAGGTCCAAGTAATCGTGGGACATCACGTGGTAAATCGCAAGGAGGCTCTAATAGATTCTCTAATGTTGAGTGTCACTATTGCAAAGAAAAGGGACACATAAAAAGATTTTGCCGGAAGTTGAAAAGAGAAAACAAGAAGAAGGGCTACAACAACGACAACAAAGAAGGTAACAATAATGAAGATGTTGCTATTGTTGATGATTTCTTTATTGTTTGTGATGGTGTTGTAGAGAATGTTAATCTATCATGTGATGAGATGGATTGGGTGGTTGATAGTGGTGCTTCTACTAATGCAACCTCGAGATGTGATCTTTTTTCAACTTACGAGACCGGTGACTTTGGGATTGTTCGTATGGGAAATAATGGGCAAGCTAATGTCATTGGAATTGGAGATATTTGTGTCGAAACTAGCAATGGTACTACTCTAGTTCTCAAAGGTGTGAAACACATTCCGGAACTTCGATTCAATCTTTTATCCGTTGGAAAGTTGGATGATGAAGGATATAATAATTCTTTTTCGGGCAATGAATGGAAGTTAAAGAAAGGCTCAATGGTGGTTTCTAAAGGAAAAAGGAATTCGAACTTGTATGTCGTCCAACTTGGAGTTTCGAAGTGCTACATCAACACTTGTGACAATGATAGCTCATCCGAATTATGGCACAAGCGTTTGGGTCATATGAGTGAAAAAGGTTTGAGCATTTTGGCAAAGAAGAATGTGTTGAATGGTGTTTCCGATGCAAGGTTGAAAAAGTGTTCGCATTGTTTGGCGGGTAAGCAAAAGCAAGTTTCCTTTATGTCATCCAAACCAAAGAGGAAATCGGAAGTGTTGGATTTGGTGCATTCCGATGTGTGTGGTCCGATGAAGACACGATCACTTGGTGGTGCATATTACTTTGTGACTTTCATTGATGATTGTTCTCGGAAAACATGGGCTTATACCTTGAAGACGAAAGATCAAGTGTTAGATACCTTCAAGACGTTTCAAGCAATGGTTGAAAGAGAAACGGGGAAAAAGCTCAAGTGTATCCGAACCGATAATGGGGGAGAGTATGTTGGTCCTTTCGACAAGTATTGTCAAGAGCAAGGTATACGTCATCAAAAGTCTCCTCCAAAGACACCACAATTGAATGAGTTAGCCGAAAGAATGAATACAACTTTGGTTGAAAGGATGAGATGTTTACTTTCTCAATCAAAGTTGCCGAAATACTTTTGGGGAGAAGCATTGAATACGGTTGTACATCTTCTAAACCTCACTCCATGTGTTCCGTTGAAGTTTGATGTTCCAAATCATGTTTGGAATGGTAAAGATGTTTCCTACGGCCATCTTTGGGTGTTTGGGTGCATGGCTTATGTGCATATTCCGAAGGATGAGAGATCAAAATTGGATGAGAAGTCGAAGAAATGTGTGTTTGTTGGGTATGGACTTGATGAGTTTGTTGGGTATGGACTCGTGATAGAAGGCCTTCCGTTCGATATCCCTCGAATGAGTATGTTTATCTTACCGATGGTGGAGAACCCGAAAACTTTAAAGAAGTTTTGGAGGATAAGAACAAAAAGGAGTGGATGGATGCCATAGAGGATGAAATGCAATCACTTCATGAGAATAATACCTTTGAGTTAGTAAGTTGCCAAAGGGTAAGAGAGCATTGAAGAATAGATGGGTTTATCGGATTAAGCAAGATGAGTGTACTTCTCAAAGAAGATACAAGGCTCGCTTAGTTGTTAAAGGTTTTAAACAACGGGAAGGAATTGACTTTGGCGAGATTTTTGCTCCGGTTGTGAAGATGCAATCTATTCGAATGGTTCTTGGGCTAGCCGCTAGTCTTGATTTAGAAGTAGAGCAAATAGATGTGAAGACGGCTTTCCTTCACGGTGATCTACATGAAGAAATTTACATGGAGCAACCGGATGGATTTCTAGAGAAGGGCAAAGAAGACTATGTTGGCAAATTGGTGAAAAGTCTTTATGGTTTGAAACAAGCACCTCGTCAATGGTATCAAAAGTTCAACTCGGTGATGATTGAACATGGGTACAAGATGATCAAGGCCGATCATTGTGTATTTTTCCAGAATTTTTCCGAAGGTGATTTCATTGATCTCTTACTTTATGTGGATGATATGCTAATTGTTGGAAAGAATATTTCAAGAATTAAAGAGTTGAAGAACACTTTGAGTGAATCTTTTGCTATGAAGGATTTAGGAGAGGCTCGAAAAATTCTTGGTATTGAAATTGTTCGAGATCGAAATGAGAAGAAGTTGTATTTGTCACAAGAAAAGTATGTGGAGAAAGTCCTTCGGCGTTTTAGTATGGATAAGGCTAAAGCGGTGAGCATTCCACTTGCTTCTCATTTCAAGCTTAGTCATAAATTATGTCCATCTACGGATGAAGAAAAGTTGAGTATGAAGAGCATTCCGTACTCGTCGGCGGTTGGTAGTTTGATGTATGCTATGGTTTGTACAAGACCCGATATTGCTCATGTCGTGGGAATAGTGAGTCGTTATCTCTCAAATCCGGGAAAAGTTCACTGGGAGGCCGTGAAGTGGGTGATGAGATATTTGCGTGGCTCGTCCAATTTGAAGCTAACTTTGGGATGCAAGAAGCCTATGTTGGTTGGTTATACGGATTCGGATTTAGCCGGAAGCATTGATGATCGAAAATCTACTTCGGGGTATATGGTGACTTTTGCCGGGGGAGCCGTGGCTTGACAATCAAAGTTGCAAAAGTGTGTTGCACTCTCTACAACCGAAGCCGAGTTTATAGCCATTGTAGAAGCGTCAAAAGAGTTGTTATGGTTAAGGAAATTTGCAATGGAGCTTGGTGTGAAACAAGAAAAATATGTCTTGTTTTGTGATAATCAAAGTGCTATACACTTATCGAAGAATTCATCTTTTCACTCAAGGTCGAAGCATATTGATGTTCGTTATCATTGGATTCGTGATGCGTTAGATTCCAAGTTGATGGAGCTTGAGAAAATTCACACCGATGACAACGGTTCGGATATGTTGACGAAGGTGTTGCCGAGTGGAAAGTTTGAATTTTGTCGTATGGAAGTCGGATTGGTGTTGCCCTCCAACTAGTCGGTCGGGAGACTTTGTTGGGTATCCCTCCTATTTTGGAGGTGCTAATAGCATTGGGCTTGCTATTGTCTTAAGCCCATGGTCCATGTGCCATGTGACAAGTGTGTCACGTGAGATGAAAAACAAAAGGGAATTGAATCCCTAGTTTCAGTAACATGATACAACACAACAAAACACAGTAGCAGCTTCGTGAGAAGTAGAAAGATTCCGACAGCTGCATTTCAAAGGAGAAGAGATTTTGGTTCTAAGTGGTAATGAATGTGTAGTAAAGTTGCTTGTTTTGAGCTACAACTTAAGTATATTTTTTCTATCACTTAATTAGTTTTTACGAGTTGTTTAAATTTCTCTCTAGGTTGTGTTAGCTTACCCATTTATATGGAAGTTGATAGTTGTTGTTGATTCCACCATAGGTGATAATTATTGTTGTTCCTAGTGTTCACTAGATGACTGATTGTACCCATTATTTATTCATAGTGAAAGATTTATCTGACTTAGTCCCGTGGTTTTTTATTCTCTCACATTGAGGGGATTTTCCACGTTAAATTCCGGTGTCTCGTATTTATTTTATTGTTATCATTATTCTGCTTGGTTGGATTTTCTGGTTGTCGATTTAATTGCACAGGTGATTGGGAGAATTAATTCCGCATTTTAAAGAGACTATTAAGTCTAGATTTCCCCAACAATTTGAACAAAAAGTATGCTATTAGGAAAGCTTATCATTCACATATCGCCATAACTAGGTATAATTGAGTTTCTAAAAAGTTATATATATTGTTACACTGCAACAAAACAAGTTGATGCAGATCAAACCATGCATAAAAATAAAACTAAATCCTCAAAGTTATGTATATTTAGCTCCAAACTCAATATGTACACAACACAAATAAAATAGCTCCAAAATTGGGCCAAAATCTGGCTCTACATCAAGCAAATACAATGGTTAGACTAAGATAAAAACAAGCATATTATTGCATGACCACTGTTTTTAATTATCTTACGGTACACCACCACATCAATTCAAGAACCCTCACCATTACAGCACACCACACTCCAATCTTCCACTTTTGCTGCAACTAAACAAATCAAGAGACAATTTAGTTAGTAATTGAAAGTGTATTCAATTGAACATGCACATCTATTCAAGATGGATCCAATAGTTATAGTTATATTATATAACAATGGCATCCATTACAAGAATCTTACAACCCAAAAATTAAATTCAACCTAATAGAGCTATCATGATTGCAACTTCAGAGAATGCAAAATATTGACTGAAATTTCCAAAGGCATGAAATGGGAATAAAGAATCCAAGCACATTTGCAGAAAACAGCCCTATGATATTCAACGATTCTCATAATGCAAAGGTCAAGAACTACTGATATATAGAAAATGACAGACTCTTCATTTATCACCACAGAGGACCATGATATATAGAAAATACTTATCACTAAAATAATCAGTTTATAAAAAAATAAATCCAAGAACTACTGTTCTTTTCACATCAAATTGAAGCTTCATATATTATTCAAAACAAAGACTAACTTAAGTCTTCACAACACAATCAGTTAAACTTGAGAATATATGTACAAGTAAAATCTAGTTAAGTACCTAAATGAGAATTGTTAGAATAGAGATGCTCTAAGTAACTAAGTAAATATGCAGACTTACAAGCAAAAATTGCAGAAGACACTAATATTACAAGGCTCTTATATGAAACCAATGTAAATAATTTGACTATGACAGTAAATAAACCAATACAAATATAGCCACAACTAGACTATATAGGTTATCCAACTATAGAGAAAGGGAACCAACAAGCTGAAATTATATGTTATGCAAAACCTACCATATTGAAAAGTGGGAAGTAATAGTCCGGTTTACCGTTTGAATAATATTACACCACTAAATAATGTTTTAACGAATACGAATTTTACAAAATCCACCATTGGATTAAAAGTTTATATCCTATAATGTTGAATTTTACAAAAATCTACAATCGTTTGACATGTTTTTGAGACACATAAAGATTAAGGGTATTCAATAAAAACACATAAACCATTAATCTTGATTTGTCTCAATAACATATCAAACGATTTTAGATTTTTGTAAAATTTAATATATATGATATAAACTTTTAATCCAACGGTAGATTTTTAAATTTTGTACTCGTTAAAATTTGTACTAATTTAACATATATGTTATTCCGGTTGTAATTTGATCTCTCCCCATATATATGAATGGATAGTCAATCCCTAATGAAAAAAAATACTAATGATTTAACAATATTTTTTTTCAACGCTCAAAAAATATTTTGTTTTTCAAAAATATAAAATAATTAGAAATGTTTTAACGTTACTCCATCACTAGGTGATTTTAAGAGACAAACATAATACATTGATATATCTAAGAGACATTATCTAAATATTCTAAAGGGGCAAATAAAAGTCATTTGATGAACTTTATACACTATAAATTAATCAAAGTGTATTCTATTTGTTACATACAAAAAGAAAAAAATAATGACTAAAAATCTTAAGTTAGTTTCCAATATAATTTTATTTATTTTTCTATTTCTTATTACAGCACAGGTTGCTTGTAATACAGAAATGCAGCCACATCTTGAAAACATTCAAACATCTATCAAATGTAACTCCTATAAAGATTGTCCTGATATAGTTGTAGAACCCCAATATATCCAATATGTATGCACCGATGGCTATTGTCAAAAACTGTTTTTCCGTGGTTTACATTATAATTAGTAGGGTGATTATATCCGAACCAATCCAAAAGTAAAACTGCAAACCGAATCAATCCAATCCGAAAACCGCAAAAACTGCATTTGGTTTGGATGTATTTGGATGACTTTTCTATTGAACCGCGAACCGCAAAAACCGCGGTTAACCGCTAAAACCGTATTAAGCTTCTATTATATTCCAATACCACTAAAATCACATTAAGTTTTTATTATATTCCAACATACATAGCCCAATTATCAAGTCCGTCCACCAAATTAATGGAACTTTTTAAGTTATTCTTATTTTTTGTATTGTAATGTTACTTTGGTGTTGTAATATTATTTTAGATTAACAACTTTTATCGATATTATGATGTTATTTTGAAACTTTAAATATTTTTTTTGAATATTTAAAATTGTAAGGTACTGTGATGTTATTTTGGATAAACAATTTTTATTGGTACTTTAATGTTATTTAGGAAATTCAAGTTTTTTTTTTTATGTTTAAAATTGTTTGGTACTGAAATGTTATGCTGTAAACCGCAACCACCGAACTGATCCTAACCGCTTTGGTTTGGTTTGGATGACCTTTTTAAACCAATCGAACCAAACCGAACCGCATGCAGAGATAATTATATTATATTATATATATATATATATATATATATATATATATATATATATATATATATAATATTACATCATGAAAAGATGTAAAATGCTCAAATGTAATGCACACAAATTTATTGCTGGTTAAATATAGAATTCTTTAAAAAAACAAAAAAAACCAAAACTGTGGGAAATGAAAAGGAAACAAAAAAGTATTATTTTTTTTTAAAAAGAAATATATATTGCGGCGGTTTGAAACTGCCACTAAAGATTTTATAGTATTTTTCGAACTTCAATAAAAAACAGCCGCAAATTGCTACAAAACCGCCGCTAAAAGCATACCGGCGGTTATTCCAGCAGTTTCCCAGAACCGCCACTATATGACCTTGCGACGCCTCTATTTTCGACGGTACACCAACCGCCGCTATTTGCGTATTTCAACTGCCACCGCTTACCTTTTATGAAGTAGTGAATTGTATTTTTATAAGTTATTTTATCATAAACTACGTACCTTGACAAACTTATAATAATACATAAAAATTGCATAAGCTATTTGCATAAGTTTAAAAATAAGCTAATTTAAATGGACCCTTAGTCAATACCAGAACCTACGCTCTGATGCCAACTGAAGGTAATACAAGAAAGGAGGGTGTGAATTGGGTTTCTATATATTAAAGTTTTTCCCAAATTCAAAGACTCTTTAAAAATGTGTTGTTTACTTATTATAAAATATGAACTTGGTTTGAATAATAAGTAAAACGAAAGACACAAGTTAATTGTAACACCCCGTTTTTCATAAGCCAAAAAGGGCATTATTTTTTTTTTTTCTTTTTCAACTAACACTCAGAGTGCGCATAAAAGATTTTAAATGAACTGACATTCAAATATACAAAAGAACTCATTACTAAAAGGTGCTTCGACAAGCAAAGTGTATTCCTGAATAATTACAATCCAAGTCTAAGTATCAAAACAAGTTAGAATCATATGCCTAACCCAAAAAGCACGGTGTACAACCCACACCGGCGCATAGTCTAACTAAGCTAAAACTCCAGCCGCTCACTGGGGCCTGGAACAACCACCGTCGTCACCACGACCTAACCCATCATCTGGGTGGGATGAGCCCGCAAATGAAAGAAAGGGTCACCACAAAATACAAGTAGATATATATATATATAACCGGTGCGAAAGATTGTACACATAACAATAATTCCACAAACACAAGAGAAAGCTCTTAATCTCGAAAGTAATTCCCACCAACGGGCCTATATAAATAAATCACCAAGCCTAATACAAACTTCTACAATGGGTGTGACAACCGATCTCTGGTTCGTCACATGCATGTTTTAATTCCGGAATTCAACCTCTCTATAGAAGGCGTAGGTCTCTGGTGGGATAACACCTCCTACTATTGGTGGGATAACACCAGGTAAAGTCACACAAGACAATACCAAAACAATCACGGTGGGATAACACCGGGTGAGTCACACAAGACAACACCAACTCAATAAAATCCAGTAGGATTTGGCGAAGTCGCACAGACAAACGCCCGGTACGAAGGCAAGTCACACAAGACATACACCTAGGCACGCAACTATGAAATGCATGGCATATATTCTCTTCGGCATATACGGGATAGTCACACAATACAAAATCCTCGCGTAGTCCTATCTGACGCACGCATTCATATATGCTCATGCAAACAATCACATAGCCTAAAGCCTATGTACAAAGCATCACAACATACATACATTTTCTCAATCATATGTAAATTGCACACATATTTATAACCACGTTCTCATCAACGAGAATACATAAGTACAAACATGCCAAAGCACACATCAATTGCATACACAGCAAAACACAGCATGTCGTAACCGTTTTAAAAGACGGAAATAAAGTGGAGCCCTTACCTCGGCAAGCTTCCGTTTACATCAACTCGTCCAAACAACACAACGCGCTTCCTAAAACAAGCAGCGTACCATCAATACATTGTTTCCCAACCAATCGTATTGAAACTAAACCAAAAACCCCAAAAACCTAAAGGTTCCTAAGGAAAAATCCCTCTTTCGGATACTATACCAAAACTACCGTATTGATCACCCCCATGAGTTATTTGTACTATTTTTAGGACCCAAAACAATTGTCAAAAGTCTTAAATAATTTGAAATGCAAAATGGCCGTTTTCTTGCGTTATAAGCTACGTACTTTCCGAGTACCCGAAAAACTCGTTTCCAATCCCCACCACTTCCATAAATTAATAAAAAGGGATTAGAAAGATAAAAACCAAGTTTAGAAATCAGAATCCAAAATTTTAGGTCCCAGAGCTCGCCCTGGCGAGTTGGTAGCGAGTGAAGGCAGTGAGTACTGGTCTTACTCGCTCTGGAGCTCGCTCTGGCGTGTTGTCATGACCTGTGACACTCGCCCTGGCGAGTAACCACTCGCTCAGCGAGTTTCAACTGTCATGACAGTAAAAGACAGCAACTCACACCACCTTTTTCCACCCAAGCCTAGTTTGATTCTATTAGTTCCCAACATCTTTTCAAGGCACAAAAGCAAACCATTTTCATAAGCAAGCAATTCATTTTCCGAAAGCTTGTTGGTTGTTTCGAGTGCAAGTTATTTGATTTTCATTTCCAAAATCAAAACCAAATCCAAGCACAAGTTTTATTACGGGCCTCAACCGTCCGGTAATCATTTTCAAACATGTTTTCAAGGTAAAAAGCGACACCACATGTCACAAGAGTTTTAAACCACTTTGACCCCAAAACACTACCCATAAACACTTAGGAAATATTTTCAAAAACCACAAAATATTTTTCATCGGATTTTCTAAAACAAAACCATACAACGCATTTCCCTTTTGCCCAAAGGTTCAAAGACAACGTTTCTTTTCAAAACCTTACAACTTAACCACATGTTATTGATCAATACATAACCAAACCAAAACCCTAACTTTTCTCATGAGATTTTTCACCAACTCATGGAAAACAAAAACAACAAAGCCTACACATGCTTCTCTAAACCTCATGAACAACATTCATGAAACAAAAACCATGTAAAGTAACATTTCCTAACAAACCCTCATGAGAACATAAACCCAAAAACTCTTAAACTCTATAAGTCTACCAACCTAAGAGATGAGAAGAGAGGGTTACCTTTAGAAAGTGATTCTCTACAACTTTCCTCTAAGCTCCAAAGCTTGAAATGGAGTGAAATGGTGAAGAATGGAAAATTTGTGAAGGTTGGAAAGTGAGAATGGAGTTCCACATGAAAGAGAGAAAGAATGGGATGTTTTGTGATGTTTTTCTAAGTCCACAATGCAACAAACCTCCTTACTATGTCAAAGGCTCTTGATAGCCAATCCACCATTGGATCAAAGTCAAAAGTCCAAGCTTAAACCCTAGCCATTGGATCAATTTGCTTTATGAGAAATCACAAGATTTAATTCAACTCATCCATAACAAGTCTCGTATTCAGCTCTCGCGCGTCGCAACGAACGTAAATCACAAAAACATAAAACCTACGGAAAGAACGTCTAACGTTTAACATTTCCAAAACTTATCGCCGAATCTTTTTCCGCGACTGTAATTTTCTTCCATATCTCAGAAAATTATTCTCAGAATATATCCTAACTCGCGCAGATATATAAAACTTCCATCCGAAACCTCACTTAAAACAGACGCAATAAGATTTTACAACGACGGGTAAAATCCTACTCGTTTTTCCAAAAACAAGAATAATCCAAAACTTATTATTCTAAAACCACATATAACTTCTTATTCAAGCAACAGGATCACAAGACAAAAGTCTGTACAATTACAGTGCACGAGCACAAAACAGACTCGATTACAGCAAAACCTAATAATTACACGATGTTTCATCACACGAACACATCGAAACCCTAATGTTCCTTAAACCAACTATACAATGAAATCTTGGGTCTTACATTAATTAACAAAACGATAACAACAACAACAACAAATAAGGAGATAAGGAGTAGAAAAGACAAAATAATTTTATATTGGTTCACCGTTAACGAGGTTACTCCAATCCACTCAATTGATCTGAGTGAGTTTGACTTATTGCACTTCAAAGACTTAATCCAGGGAGATTATTACAACGTCCTCACCGACCAACTATCAATAACTTCTTGAGACAACTGACTAACCTTAGTCCCTCAAGGAATTCAACCAACTATTAATTACAACTTCTTTTGTGTTTGCAGATGTGCTTCTTGTAAACGCAGATTACACAAATGACTTCTTAGCTCAAACACTTAGACTAATCCTAAGTGTTTTGTACAGAGATTTATAAAAGAATTTGAAGTACACTCTATATGTATATTTTATATTATTTACTGGTATGTATATTTTCTTGTTTGCAGAGGTGCCTCTTATGTTTTGTTATTATCAAAACTCCCGAGATAGTAGTTACAGAATTGATTAACCACACTCATTCCAACAAGAATGTGTCACACCCTGCGATGGCGCTCATCAATTACAGTATTTTTATTTAAAATATTACTTGAGACTTGAGGTTTTAGGGTGTTACACTTACACTAGCCATGTACATATTTTTTTTCTAGTTTTATTTATATTTATGAGCTATAGATATAAGATGAAAGTGTTTAAATGCACCAATGCAATTTAGTTGAATGTTTACTCACTCCTTGATGCCTAGATGCATTTAGCTTATTAAAAAAAAGTAAAAAAAAAAATTAAGGATATATAATTTAACGACCAAAATCTTATTTTTTTATAAATATTCTAATGATTATAAAAAGTCACTTGGATTGGTCAAGTGGTTAGGAATTTGGATATTATATATACATGAGGTCTTAGATTTAGGATCATCATTTGCACAATTGTAAAATTAAGAGTATTTTATGTCAAGTATTTTATGTCATTTGGATTGGTCAAGTATTTTATTTTACTTTATCACTAAGTTTATTTCAGAGACAAAGTCAACACGTATATACCGAAGAGACATTTATTAAATGTTCTAAAGGGGCAAATACAAGAAATTCATAAACAAAATATTTTTAATTATTTTTAACTTTTGATGATGTTTTCCGGTCAAAAAGAAAAAATAACATTTGATGAGCTTTTTACAATATAAAACAACAAAATCAAATTCTATATGTTATATACAAAATGAATAGAAATATGAGAAAAACTATTAAGTTAACTCCTGCTATAATTTTATTTATTTTTCTATTACTTATTAAAAAGGAGTTTGCCAGTTCTCCTCCTCTTTACACTAAAACAACTATCAAATGTACATCGAGTTATGATTGTCCAGATTGTGTCATAGCACCCAACTACATCACTTCTATATGCGAAGATGGCTATTGTTTAGAATTTCTACGGTAGAATGACTTCTCTTGGTAAGCAACCAATAATGGTTTTTTTCCTTTTTAATTTCACGCACTTGTCCACAATTATTTGTAGGCAAAACATGAACATTCTATGTGTATTCTATGTCAGCAATTTTTTTTTTTGGTCAAAATAATCAAGCGGGGCCATTAAATGCAAAAAGGAGGCAAACGTGAGCGGTTAAAATCGCACATTTGAAACTAAGGGGCCAAAATCACACAGTTAGAAAATATGGGTGGCCAAAACTGCAGTTTAACCTCAAATGAAAGTATATAGCTTTGTGAAAACCCCCGATTTTTATTGAAAATTATTTGATGAATATTTGATTTAACATTCGGTGTCTAATTATGTGTTTATGTGTATTTGTATCTTTGTGAATTTAAATTTATTTTGACATGTTAAATGTGTTTGTATGTCTTGAATTTATTTATTGGAGATTGGAAAATTAGATGATGGAAAATTTTAGCACTTAATTATGTGAGGAAGAAAATAGATTTTTGTGGGAATTAGAGGTTTTTAGGCTCAATTTATGAGAAGATGGTGTTGACCAATTGAGGCATAATGAGTTTGTAAAAGGCATTAAAGTTGAGGGTTATTTTGTGAATTACAACCTAACTGGGGGGATATAATTAAATTGAAAATGTTAGTAAGGGTTTATGAGTTTTGGAGAAAAGTAAGAAAAGCTTGGGACTTGAAGATTATCATCAATTTCTCCATTTTTGTGGAGATAGGGGGAGTTTATGTTAATTTAGGATTGTGTTATGGAATAAAGAGTATTTAAGCTTCTCTTTTCCATGTATTCCAATATTCTCCATAGGAAAGAGTTTTTGAGAAATTCCTTGACTAGAGATATGTTTACTTATTGATAATTCATGTTGTTGCTTGGTATTGATTTTACCAGTTCAGGGTTTGATTGAACTAGTTACTCCTACATTAATGTCAGTTTTGGGTGTAAAGCATGCTAGCTAGATATCTTTGATTATCATTTGGCAGAGCTTGTATCAAATTTGAATTGTTATTATTATTATTATTATATGCAACTTTAAAATGCTAGAATTAGTAGGACTATAGGAAATTGTTCTATTTTGATAGTTTGAAGGACTTAAAATAACTCTTTTCATAATAAATTTGAGGAATAATTTAAGAGAGAACTATTCTGAAGGAAATTAAAATAGACTTAGTAATAATTAATCAAAGTGTTGAGAGGTATTAGAGAATATAGTTGAGTAGAATTACCATTAGTTAAATTTAATCATCTAATCTTTGAGATGGTGATTTATGAATGAGTCGTAATTAATGTGTTTGATTGATAGTTTTCTTTATATATAACGAGTTGTGTCGGTGGTGTATTTATGAGTTAAAATTTACAAGTTTTTATTTTTATTTTTTTACAAGTTTTTATTGACGAGTCTAATTGATGAGTTGTTACTGATAAATAATACACTACTAGAAAAAGTTGAAATACCAACGGAATTTAGAGATGGAATTAGAGACAAAAAAAGCAGTTAGAGACAGATATATTTATTTTAGAGACAAATATTTTCATTTTAGAGATAGATTTTGTCCGTCTCTAATAGTTCAGAGACGAGGAAATTACCGACAGAATCAAATCTGTCTCTAGCCTGCTTAGTGACATAATATTTGCATTTTAGAGACAGATTTTGCCTGTCGGTATTTAAGATTTTTCTAGTAGTTATAGATGAGTTATTAATGATGTATAATGATGAGAAATTACTTAGCATTCATGCAATCATGGTTGAGTCGTTGATGAGTTATTGATGTAAATTGATGTAAATTGATGGGTTGGACAGTTTTATTAGCAGACCTCTGAATCTCCAAATATTGATATGTAGGTTGATACCACATGCATATAGTTCAAGTCTAAGGATACATTGCATACACATTTGCAATTAATGACGTGTTGTGTGAACGATGAATTGACAAGTTGTTGTATGATGTGATTGGTTAATTACTTTATTGATGATGTCTTAGTAATGTGACATAATTGTGAAATTGTTTTTTATGATTAAGTGTTGTGGTTAATTATGCGCACTTTTCTCTTTCTATTTAATTAGATTAATTATATATTTATTCTAAATATAAACTCACTTGTTTTGTATTGTGTCTGAACTCTTGGATGTTCAGACCCGCAGGTTTAGGAGGAGTAATCGGGGTATTGGTTCAAAGACAGCTTGGACATTTATTTATCAGTCGTGTCTTTTATATTGTAATAATGAGTCGCTCTGTTTACCTCTAACACTAGGTGGGGTGTAACTTTTATATTGTAATAATAACAAAGACCTTGTCTTCATGCTCGATGTTTTAATCATGAAACTTGTATGACGCTGAGTTGTAATTGGTTGATGTCATTTATGTTTAAGTAACTGTTATCTTATGAGTATGTTTTGACGATGTGATGTGACACCGTTATTGGTTGATCTAATTCATGCATGATTATCAAATATTTAATCTTATGAAATACGGTGTTATATACACTTTGTACTCAAAATGATTATAATTAAATGGACTAAGACCTAATATAATATTATAGTTAAATTGTCTTCTTCTATTTTGATTTTATGTTTCACCATGGCCTTCATTTTAGGCCTATCACTAAATAATTTTAAATTTAATTATAACATTTGTAATTTTGTATATTTAAGCCCAATAACCTAATTCTATGTTTTAATATTGTCATAGTACAGACAATTCAATTCACGTTTCTCTTGAATGGAGACTGAGACCCCATGTTATCAATATGTTGTAACCCAAGTGATTATTTAGTGGTGTTCAAAAATTTTGGGATTTTTTAAAATTCTAAGTCTTTTCTTTTCTTCTACTTCTAGTTTGTCACAATTTTTCGTTTCTTCTTGATTTATTGGAGAAGGTTCAATTAGGGTTAATTTAGACCAAGAATCATCCCTCCAAATCATTTTATGTTCGATTCTAGTTAAATAAGTGTGGTTTCCACATTTATTTAGTGTTTCTTTCGTATTTTCGTGATTTTATCATTTTATAGTGCGACATTTATTTTATTTTCCCCTATTTTCTCTACCTTTTTCCTATTCAAACCCCTGATTCACTCACTTACTCTAAAAGCCCAATAAATAAAAGCCCATATTTAACCTTAGCTTATAATTAATTAATTAATTAACTAATCTACTCAATGACACTTAATCCAAATAAATTAACACATAATTATTTAATTAAATCAACCACAATTAAAATTAATACAAATAAAAAGATAATTAGTAATTAAATCTATGTCGTTACATATTTTCTGCACACTTGATAAAACGGTTAGTGCATAAAATTGTTCTCTTATGTTTTGTTACTATCAAAACTCCTGAGATAGTAGTTCATTAACCAACCTTGTTCCAACAAGAGTGTGTTACACCCTACCTGGTGATGACTTCACGTCATTACGATGTTTTTAACCACTTTCACAGGCATTATTAGATAGTTTTTCTATGTTTTTCGCATTGAATAAAGAATAAATTGCATCAAGTACAAGAGAGCTTGAATCACAAGAAAATTGAAGAAAATCAGCACAATTTGCGTCATGACGTATGTCCGGTATTTTGACCATATCTAGAGTTCCATAACTCGGAATGACGCGGGACTTGCGGCAAATGAAATTTAAGATCAAGAGCTACAACTTTCGAGAGCCATTTGCGCCAGGCGCCGCGCCCAGGCGCGTAACCTAGTTCTATAAATTGGATTTTTTTGTCACAATAAGGATTACGAAGTTTGACGGCGAAGAATTTTTTTCTCTGAGGCGATTCCAGAAGTGCATCAAGGAGATTTCAAGTGTGAAAACACCTTCCAATCTTACTTGTAATGAATTCTATTACTCTATTTTATGTTATTATTTAATTATGAGTAGCTAAATTCCTTTGATTGGATCTTAGGGGATTCTAATTGCTAGTACTCTTGAACCATGAAGTTTCATATGATATTTTAATGAATTACGTAGTTAGTTTCAGTTAATTATTCCTTGTGTTTAATGCTTTTCATGATTTGGCCAATTGTGTGATGAATCCAATTGTTTGTTTTACTATGAGAATAGGAATAAATTTATAGATCTATGAATAATTATTCAATTAACCTTCACTTAAGAGATTTCAGATTGTTAATTGAGAATTCAAAGATTAAAGTTCCAAAACCTCAATTGATCATTGTCGCGGTGATTTTTGGATATCAAACTATTGATTAGTTTTGACTCACAATTTTATGATTCACCACCGAGCTTTTATTTTTCCAAGGAAAAGGGGAAAAGTTCGAATAAACCCGATCATTGTCGTAAGTGTGGTTTGCACTGAACTAGGTTAACAATTACTTGTGTTGTTTATTGCTTTCTATGTACTTCAGTACTTTAAATTATAGTTAGCATTGATCCTGCGTAACCAGTTGTCTAAACACTTGTCTGAGACATCTGGTCAATTACACAGTTGTCCCATACATTGTGTAAGACATTTGTCATGCCAGAGAACAAAATTTCAATTCCAAGTATCAATTAGATAAGAATACATATTCCTAATGCAATTAATATCACCTAGACATATCTACATGCATGCGGTACAATTTTCACATCCATAATTTTTGGATAACATTATCCTTTTACACCCATAACTTGGATAAATTCAAATTCTATATCCATATTTATCTACATCATTGACTATGCATGTATGCATGAATGTAAAAATATTAAACATATGATTTAATTCTACATCATTCTACATCATTGTTTCTTACCATACTTCTCCATCATAGTTTATCATCATTGTAACACCCCGATTTTCAAAGGCTAACAGGGGCATTATTATTTTTTATTTTTTTTAAAACAAACAGAGTGCGCATAAATTTTCGTGATGAGCCGGCATTAACCATACAAGGGACTGAATATATATTAGTACAACCCAAGCATCGGCATAGTACTAATCATACATAAAGGTGCTTCAGAGAAGCAGAGTGTAATACCTGAATATTTACAACCCTACAGACAAAGGGTCTAACAACCACAAAAGTAAATATTCAGAATACAGTCATCCAAAAGAGCACGATGTACAACCACACCGGCGCAGAGTCTAATTCTAAACTATAGCTCCAGCACGAGCTCACTGAGGCCCTGAGCAGCCACCGCCCTCGCGACCTACAGCATTCATCTGGGGTGGGAGGAGTCCGCAAATGAATAATGAAAGGGTCACCACAAAATAAAAGTATATATATATATATAACCGGTGCGAAAGATGTACACATAACAAATTTCCACATACACAAGGGAAAACTCTTTAACACAAAAGCAATTCCCACCAACGGGCTTATATATATAATGCACACATAGCCTACCAATGCAGACTCTACATGATCGTGACACCAAACACTGGCTGCCACATGCATGAATTCCGGAATTTAACGGTGGGATAACACCGGGTACGATCACCTAGATCCAGTACCGACTCAATTTGGTGGAATACCCCGAGTACAATCACCTAGATCAAATACCAACTCAATTAACGGCGGGTACAATCACCTAGATCAAATACCGGCTCAATTAAAGGCGGGATATCACCTGGTACAATCACCTAGATCAAATACCAACTATGAGTGCATGAGCATACGTCTTCTCTACATATACTAATGCAAACAACTTACATATTCTCATAATATGTAATCTCATAACAACATGTCAACACATATATTTAACCAAATCATATGTAAGACAACGCACGTATTGTAAACACTTTCTCATCACGAGAATACATAACACATACATGCCAAACACACAAACACGCATCACCGAAAATAACCAACAAACATGTTATAACTCAGTGAAAAGACAGAAATAAAGTGGAGCCCTTACCTCGGCAAGCTTCCGTTTACTAAAACTCGTCCAAACAACACAACGCGCTTCCTAAAACAAGCAGCGTACAATCAATAAAATACTCATCGTACATGCTATCGAAACGAAACTCACTCTCAAAACTCTAGGGGTGTTTAAGGTACTTTCTAACACTCTTACTCAGCGAGTCCAAGTTCTTCCCCCCGGTGATAAAATTTCACGAAGTTAAAGACATTATTTAGTCACACGAAATTCATTTTGTTTTCAAAGCATTTCACATACCACTATTATTTTCAACCTCTAGGAAATCATTTTCACACAATCCAAACCATTTGAAAACAAACTAAAAACTCTTCAAAAATATTCCGAAGAAAATAAAAGTTTCCTTGCGTCGCAAGTTACAAGTTTTCTCACCAAATAAAATCTTATACTTGTACTCTTTTAAAAGCTATAAACATATACCAAACCAATGATCAATTCCTTACATTGTGGACTTTAAAATTTTTGAAATCTTTTTCCATTCTCCTCAATTGGCCACGGCCAAAAATTTCAAAATCCCATAATCACTCAAAATTTTTCAATTCTAAAAGCATGGTAATATCCTATAATACCCCAAAATCATTTACCCGAACAATCCAAAACATTTTAAATCAAACTACACTTTTTGACGATTTCGAATTGATTTTCCTTAAGACAAAATCAACACATTTTAATCCCTAAACAAACCATATCACAATCATTTCTTTAAAACAATGATCATGCCTACACAATTGTCTTAGAACAATTTTGAAATTCAAAACAAAATTCCCCTAAACATGTTCATCAACTACTCAAGAACACCAAATAAATTATTTTCTTATTTTTCAAAACAAAGTTCATAAACAAACATCCATTTTGCCACAAAGCTCAAAACTAACATCAAAGATCAAATCTCAAAACAAAATTCAAGTTTATGATCTTTTCAATTTTTTTTCTTCAAACCCTTAACCAAAATTTTGTGAAAACTTTAAATAAACCATGGAAATCATCTCATACTTCACTCATATGTACTAATTAACTCTCATGAACCCTTCTATTGAACCAACAACTAATTAAAACAAGTTCTAATAATTTTTCTCTCAAGAACACAATCTAACAATTCATCAAATCTTATGAGTTTGTCTAGCTAAGGAAAGGAAGGAAGCTTCGTTACCTTAAAGGAGATGATTCCTTGCAATTTTCCCTTGATCCAACAAGACAAAAATGAGATGATTTGGTGATGGAAAATGAATTTTCTCAAGGTTGGAAGAGAGAAAGAAGAGCCACGGCAAAGAGAGAAAGAATGGAGTGGAGTTTGTGTTTTTTGCTCTTTGATCAAGTGTATATTAATCCCCTCTCATTTTGGTCATGATTAAGGTGGACCCTTGGATCAAATAGTGCAAAGTTTTCTAGTTAAACCCTAGCCATTGGATCTAAATAAGTCATGATGACTTTTTGGAATAAATATCTAGATATCTTGCTTTACGCTACTCATCTCTCGCGCTCGCTCACAGGCGAGTCGTACTCGGCTAACGGTCCAATTTTGCGAAAAATAGAAAATCTATGGGGTAATTACTCGTCGTAAAACATTTCTAAAACTTATCGCCGAATCTTTTTCCGCGACTGTAATTTTCTTCCACACCTTGGAAAATTAATCTCAGAACATATCCTAACTCACGCAGATATATAAAACTCCCATCCGAAACCTCACCTAAAACAGACGCAGTAAAATTTTACCTCAGTGGGTAAATTCCTACTCGTTTTTCCAAAAACGAGAATAATCCAAAACTCGTTATTCTGACTACACATAAACCCTTTTATACTCAAAAGAAGACTACGACCCAAAAGTCTGTGCCTTTCCAGCGCACGAGCACAAAACAGGCTCCATTTCAGCAAACAGCCGTTATGGCGACAATACTCACAAAACCACTTAACAAAAACTCTAATATTCTTAGTCATTACTTATTTTATTCACACAAAAGGTACAGTGGAATTACGGGTCTTACATTACTACCCTCCAAAAAGAAGTTTCGTCCTCGAAACTAAAGGTAAGAGTAACAACTCAGCTAGTTATTACCATCCCCAACACAACAAAATCCCTCAGGATTAGGTGTAGCCGCACCATAGCTAACACTAACACACAGGCATACCCGTGCCCTAACCGCAATCCTTAACAAGGTCGCCCCCCCAAAAGAAACACAGCACTCTTTGTGCACCACCAAAGTTAGCAAAACTAGTCAATTCCAATCAACACGATTCCCGTCTACCATCAAAAATAAATTAAGGACGGCCAGTCCCTCAATTTGTCAATAGACAGTCGACAATCATGATGGTGGTTTAGACCATCTTTACCCAACTTAAGTGATACTTCATTCCACTTGTGCTCAAGGTCCTCTGAGGCACAATGGTCCAACACTTCCTTCGAGGTTTTTTTTTAATGTTTCCCTCGATCTCTTACGAATACAAGGTCGAAGTCGCAAGACACAACGCTCAAGACACGTAGCTTAAGCTATCATGCTTCCTTTCTGGAAGCACCCGTGGAGTATCATCCACTAGTAGTACCGTGCCACTACGGCAAGTACCACCCAAACCACTACATTCTGAGCAAGTTATCTTCTCTTAGGAAGAACTTCACACCTTACCAATATCCATGAGTCCGCAACTCAATGAATACGCCGAAACCGCATGCTCGCCCACGAATCTCATTCCAAACACGACTTACATAAAACAATCCCAACCTCCAGTTGGTGATTACACTCCTCATAGTCTTGACACTTGCCAAACTATACCATCTACTTCTCTTGGACTCCTTTTATCCAAATCCCCAATTCCCCATAATCGGCTTCTTATGCGTTCATATTACTTCCAACCGACACTTAGATAAATCTCGCGTGCCTTACACAAAACGCTTATCCTCGTCGACTACCATCGTCGGCGCACATCCTCTTCACATCGTATTTCCATTCTAATTCTGAACTCTCTCTTGAGTTCCTTCTCTCTTGGTTAGATACTTATCCAAGCATTCCTGGATTCCAACAGGAAACTAACTCGACGGATTCCTAACCCATAACCCGACACAGAACAAACACTAGAACTAACTCAACCCTAGTTACGTTCTAACCGACTCTGGACTAACGACTCAAGTATACACTTTCCCTTTGAAGATTTAAAGCCGTGCTCTGATACCACATTGTAACACCCCGATTTTCAAAGGCTAACAGGGGCATTATTATTTTTATTTTTTTTAAAACAAACAGAGTGCGCATAAATTTTCGTGATAAGCCGGCATTAACCATACAAGGGACTGAATATATATTAGTACAACCCAAACATCGGCATAGTACTAATCATACATAAAGGTGCTTCAGAGAAGCAGAGTGTAATACCTGAATATTTACAACCCTACAGACAAAGGGTCTAACAACCACAAAAGTAAATATTCAGAATACAGTCATCCAAAAGAGCACGATGTACAACCACACCGGCGCAGAGTCTAATTCTAAACTATAGCTCCAGCACGAGCTCACTGAGGCCCTGAGCAGCCACCGCCCTCGCGACCTACAGCATTCATCTGGGGTGGGAGGAGTCCGCAAATGAATAATGAAAGGGTCACCACAAAATAAAAGTATATATATATATAACCGGTGCAAAAGATGTACACATAACAAATTTCCACATACACAAGGGAAAACTCTTTAACACAAAAGCAATTCCCACCAACGGGCTTATATATATAATGCACACATAGCCTACCAATGCAGACTCTACATGATCGTGACACCAAACACTGGCTGCCACATGCATGAATTCCGGAATTTAACGGTGGGATAACACCGGGTACGATCACCTAGATCCAGTACCGACTCAATTTGGTGGAATACCCCGAGTACAATCACCTAGATCAAATACCAACTCAATTAACGGCGGGTACAATCACCTAGATCAAATACCGGCTCAATTAAAGGCGGGATATCACCTGCTACAATCACCTAGATCAAATACCAACTATGAGTGCATGAGCATACGTCTTCTCTACATATACTAATGCAAACAACTTACATATTCTCATAATATGTAATCTCATAACAACATGTCAACACATATATTTAACCAAATCATATGTAAGACAACGCACGTATTGTAAACACTTTCTCATCACGAGAATACATAACACATACATGCCAAACACACAAACACGCATCACCGAAAATAACCAACAAACATGTTATAACTCAGTGAAAAGACAGAAATAAAGTGGAGCCCTTACCTCGGCAAGCTTCCGTTTACTAAAACTCGTCCAAACAACACAACGCGCTTCCTAAAACAAGCAGCGTACAATCAATAAAATACTCATCGTACATGCTATCGAAACGAAACTCACTCTCAAACTTCACTCAAGGTACTTTCTAACACTCTTACTCAGCAAGTCCAAGTTCTTCCCCCCGGTGATAAAATTTCACGAAGTTAAAGACATTATTTAGTCACACGAAATTCATTTTGTTTTCAAAGCATATCACATACCACTATTATTTTCAACCTCTAGGAAATCATTTTCACACAATCCAAACCATTTGAAAACAAACTAGAAACTCTTGAAAAATATTACGAAGAAAATAAAAGTTTCCTTGCGTCGCAAGTTACAAGTTTTCTCACCAAATAAAATCTTATACTTGTACTCTTTTAAAAGCTATAAACATATACCAAACCAATGATCAATTCCTTACATTGTGGACTTTAAAATTTTTGAAATCTTTTTCCATTCTCCTCAATTGGCCACGGCCAAAAATTTCAAAATCCCATAATCACTCAAAATTTTTCAATTCTAAAAGCATGGTAATATCCTATAATACCCCAAAATCATTTACCCGAACAATCCAAAACATTTTAAATCAAACTACACTTTTTGACGATTTCGAATTGATTTTCCTTAAGACAAAATCAACACATTTTAATCCCTAAACAAACCATATCACAATCATTTCTTTAAAACAATGATCATGCCTACACAATTGTCTTAGAACAATTTTGAAATTCAAAACAAAATTCCCCTAAACATGTTCATCAACTACTCAAGAACACCAAATAAATTATTTTCTTATTTTTCAAAACAAAGTTCATAAACAAACATCCATTTTGCCACAAAGCTCAAAACTAACATCAAAGATCAAATCTCAAAACAAAATTCAAGTTTATGATCTTTTCAATTTTTTTTCTTCAAACCCTTAACCAAAATTTTGTGAAAACTTTAAATAAACCATGGAAATCATCTCATACTTCACTCATATGTACTAATTAACTCTCATGAACCCTTCTATTGAACCAACAACTAATTAAAACAAGTTCTAATAATTTTTCTCTCAAGAACACAATCTAACAATTCATCAAATCTTATGAGTTTGTCTAGCTAAGGAAAGGAAGGAAGCTTCGTTACCCTAAAGGAGATGATTCCTTGCAATTTTCCCTTGATCCAACAAGACAAAAATGAGATGATTTGGTGATGGAAAATGAATTTTCTCAAGGTTGGAAGAGAGAAAGAAGAGCCACGGCAAAGAGAGAAAGAATGGAGTGGAGTTTGTGATTTTTGCTCTTTGATCAAGTGTATATTAATCCCCTCTCATTTTGGTCATGATTAAGGTGGACCCTTGGATCAAATAGTGCAAAGTTTTCTAGTTAAACCCTAGCCATTGGATCTAAATAAGTCATGATGACTTTTTGGAATAAATATCTAGATATCTTGCTTTACGCTACTCAGCTCTCGCGCTCGCTCACAGGCGAGTCGTACTCGGCTAACGGTCCAATTTTGCGAAAAATAGAAAATCTATGGGGTAATTACTCGTCGTAAAACATTTCTAAAACTTATCGCCGAATCTTTTTCCGCGACTGTAATTTTCTTCCACACCTTGGAAAATTAATCTCAGAACATATCCTAACTCACGCAGATATATAAAACTCCCATCCGAAACCTCACCTAAAACAGACGCAGTAAAATTTTACCTCAGCGGGTAAATTCCTACTCGTTTTTCCAAAAACGAGAATAATCCAAAACTCGTTATTCTGACTACACATAAACCCTCTTATACTCAAAAGAAGACTACGACCCAAAAGTCTGTGCCTTTCCAGCGCACGAGCACAAAACAGGCTCCATTTCAGCAAACAGCCGTTATGGCGACAATACTCACAAAACCACTTAACAAAAACTCTAATATTCTTAGTCATTACTTATTTTATTCACACAAAAGGTACAGTGGAATTACGGGTCTTACAATCATCATTCTACATCATTGACTATGTTGAATTCTTCATTCTACAAGTCGATAACCTAGCAATTATATACCTAGAAACTAAGCCTTCAATCACTAGTATGATCTTGCACAGTGGGCACAAGTCTTTGACTAACAATCTTCAGTTATTGCGGGTGCTTTAATATTTGGCATTGAGTCTCTATTTATAGATGTGTAGCTCCTCTTGATTATAGAGATTTTGAGATGAAAATCGATAGGGATTTACTTAATAAAACAAACTTTGTTTTTTTTTTTGAACGGCAAATAAATTTTTATTAATAACAAAGTCTCTGCACAAGACGAGCAGAAACTAGTAACAGAGAGGCTACAAAACAAAGGTGTGCCGTATATAAACAAAACACCAATTGAAATACAAAGACAAATACCACCTAATAGAGGTCCACTTCTAAACCCATTCTTATAAAGGGACACTATAAAGCTACCAAACCACCGAAAAAGACAACAATTCAACCCAAAGAGATGCCATTAGAATCTAACTCCCGATCTCGAATCAAAATTAATCGGCCCATCAGAATCCAAAAAATAACTCATTGGTCAAAAGTTGATGATCACCGGAAGAACGAGAGCCTAGGCATATGAGTCTCAGCTTGCAAACCACCTCCAAACAGTCAAAACGGCGCGATAGAATTCAATCAGACACAAAGAGACCTGCAAATCTCAACAGATTTGGAAACCATCAGAGACTCAAAAGGAGAGTCCTGCAAATCTCAACAGATTTGGCAACGGTCAGAGAATCAAGTATCTAATGAAAAATTCAATCACACGGCATCTACCACACCACGACGACACCAAATCCAACGCCACCATATAGTAACTCAGTACCTCATCTCCAAACCACCTCCACCTCATCACCTCCACCACACGACCTCCACCTCATCACCTCCACAACACCATCTCCACCACCACCACCACACTATAACACCAACAACCGGCTCTGCCATCTCCATCCCCACCAGCAACCTCGCCAGAGCCACGAGAAGCCACTGAAACCAACGTCGGAACAACGGACCGCTGCCAAAGTCATCGCTGGAGCAATGAAAATCCCACCAAAAACCCCGCATCAAAATCACCAAGAGACTATCACCAAGCAATAGTCCATAAAACCCCAAGACAGAACAACATAAATAGAGCGAAATAGAGCCCCAAAACCGCCGACCAAACCACCACAAAGAGACTAGATCCAACTCCTCCACCACCACCACCACAGGAGAAGAAGCATGAGCTGCAACAACGCGAAAACAAGAACTAAAACACCATAGGCACACCAAACACGAGCGGAAGTGAGCCGAAACGACCACCACGGCGGCGCCGGAGTCGGTTGAAACGACCCAAAAACGAATCACCAAAAATCCTCGCCCGAAAGAGGAGAACGAGCTGTAGAACAGAACCACCACCTTGGCCAGAGCAAGACACCAACTCGAAAAACACAAAAACACATCCAAATCCACCGCAAAAACGTCACACCAATGGAGGTAATGTCGCCGGAGATCTAGAGAGCGGTGGTGTGGAGGGCCAAATGCCACTCCTCACACCACCTCCTTTGATTTTACATTTTGAATAAAGGGGGGATTTGGATGAAATGGGTAAGGGGTGCGGCGGCAGAAAACTAGAGGGAAAGGGATATTAGGTTTCATGGAGAGAGAGGTGTGTGTGTAAAACAAACTTTGTTTTAAAAACAAACTCCACAAGATAAAGATTCAATTTGAACTTTATCTAATAAAATTAAGATACGGATTGCATCTTAACATACAAGATTGATAACAAACTTGTTATACAACCTTAGATCAGCTGTCACTTGAAGATTCGCGCTTGTAACAAGTTTGAAAAGATACGCGCGCTAATAAATATGTCCTGATTTAGTTACAGTACCCAACTGTATCTTTTCCTTTTGCATCGATGGTTGTCATAAATTCATTTACAATTGGGAAGAAACTTAGTAATATGTATGTGATTTTAGATTCGATCCTCATGGATCATATGTAAGAAAAAATAAGTTCTCCAACTAAACGACCAATAATTACATTTTTATTTTATTCTTCTTTATATACTTGCAACTTTGAATTTGTATTCTAAAATAATGTGTTGGTAATGAAATGAAATTATCTTATTCTCTTTTGATTTTGGATGTTTGATAAATATTTCAAGCACCTTACAACTTTGACTTTATCATCTCAATGTCATAGCCAGAATATGAATCCCAAATCTCTCACTTGTATGTTTGAGTTTATAATAACTTTGTCATTTTATTCATAAATATGTGCATGGATAGCTATTTTGAACAACGGTGAGAATCAAGTTGAAGTGAGTAGACAATATAAGAAAAAATAAAAAATCAAGAGTGTAGACAAATGCCTATTACATATAATAGGTTTGCCAGCTATTTTTGTGTCTATGACTATTTGGAGTTTATATGTTTGCTAGAATCTATGAAGACCTGATACGGAACACGATACCGATATGATAAGACATCGATACGTCAATACGGAACCTGTTATATAGTAGGACACCATAGTTTTTTCTTCTTATATTGATAAAGGAAAAATACAAGAAGTGCTAAAAATATAAACAAGCAGGTCTGATACATGAGCATCATAATAAGCCAAAATCAATCAATACTAGAAACTTCCAAGGTCAGATACATGAAAACATATTAAGTTAATACTATCCCAAAAAATAATGGTCAACAATACATCTTAAGTTAAATATTATACAAAAAGGGTATCATTAATACTATCCAAAAAACATCAACTTTTCCAATACTGAAAGAGTATTGATATTAAATATATATCGGACACGATTCATCAACTTTTTTTGAAAATCGGGACTTTAGAGGCTAGAATTGTAGAAGAATATATAGCGCACACTAGTACAAGACTTTGTCTAAAGTGTACCATTAGATCATGCTGTAAGTGTCTAGGAGTATTTCTAGATTAGGGCTGTTTGGGGTTTATTTGATTGTGTATTTTGATTCATTAATCCGCGGTCTTAATAAAATTTGGAGAATCATATTAGAAAGTTTTTTCAATTCAAGGAAATGTATAAACCTAAATCTTCGATGTCTGCAACAGCATGAAAAAAGCGTTGGAAATTATCTCACCTGCACTAAGAGTTCACCGCCTCTTCATTTATTATGAAGATTTTTTAGAACTTTCGCAGGAGTGACACATATCAAATTTTGGAGTTGTTTTTTATTTTTACTTTTATATTTTATTTTTCTCTTTGCTTTTTGGTTTTATAAATTTTTTTTTTCTCTCGGTACCCACTTTTTATAGTTTCTCCCTTTATTATGGATTGTTTAAGCAAGAAGAGATAGGATTATAGTGCTACTAGATATTTTTTATCTGTCTACCAGTCATTTTGATGTCTTAATCCTCTTAATTTAACTATTAAAAAGTTGTGATGGAATGTATTTGGAGGACATTAAAAATATTGATGAAATTTTTTTTAGTGATAAAATTTGATGATATTTTTGGGATCAAAAACTTATTTAATATTAAAAAAAATTCTAATAACTAAAGAAAAACTTATTTGGAGGACTTTCGAGTGCGATGTTGTGTTGGTCGTCGTCTTGTTACGGCATTAGTTGATTTCCTGTTTTGTTGCGGTGTTCAATTATTTCATATTCAAAGATCAACTTTAGTCAATTGCAGATTCAATCAATGATTTGGACATCAAAGTTGCAGATCTGGGAGCATGGACATTCCGGTGACTTTAATTTTATCATATTATTTGTAGGCATTTTGTTGTTTTATGATATTAACTTGGATGCCGTAAGTTTGTTATTTATCCTTTTTGTTTTTAGCAATGTTGAATTTATATTTGCATATGTTGTATTCTGTTGATTATTGGAATGAATGAATATTGTTATTTTTAGTTAGTTATATATATATATATATATATATATATATATATATATATATATATATATAATTTCACGCACATGCAACTTTGACTTTGTATTATAAGCAACCAATAATACTGGCAATGAAATGAAATTACATCGTCTTCTTCTTTCTTGATGTTGGTTGTTTCATAAATATTTCACACACCTTGCAATTTTAATTTTAAACTCTCAATCAAAATTTGTGTCTGCAATAATTTTATTTTATTTTTCTTATTTCAATACGAAGGACGTTGACAATGAGCCATATATTCCCTGCAACATTAATCAGGTATAAAAGTACTTCCTTCGATCTGTACCATATTATAACCAAATTTTTTTTTCCCAAATTATAAACAAATGCAACTAATGATATAATTTTCAAGATTTATTTTTATTAACTCACATAAAATTTATTAAAAATTATATTTAATTTACTCTCTCTATTTTTTTCCCCATAATCAATAACCAATAAATATTATTCTTACATCTTTCCGTGAAACTTATTTCAAGTAAAACACAAAAAGTCATACTTCAAATTATTATATTTTACTTTTCTTAATAAATGAGAATTTTTTTTTACTTGTCTCCCTTTTTTTATATGAAATGCAATGCGACTAATGCGGATAAGAATCATACCAATCGGAAAAAATTGCAACACAAGCTCCAACAACTCGCGCTAAAAACATTAATCCAGCCACACAAACTCCTGCCACACAGGCCCTAAAACTTGGCACAAAGAGACTAATAAACCGACTCTTCTAGAACATTCTATGTGATGCATGTCTTAGTAATGTACGAAAATCACCTCCTCCTTCAAAACCAAAAGCAATACCATAATACTCATTCCAATCTTTTTTATAAGAGACAGTTGACTTTTTTAGATTCATTAAATAATTAATGTATCTAAACTATGATATAAACTAATTACATCAATTATTGTCTCTTATAAAGAAATCGAAAGGAGTACTATAAAGGACCGAAACAAATTTATCTATTTATATTATCTTAGGTAAAAACAAGTAATGACCATAGTAAATATAACAATACGTTCACGGCCAAATCACACAAACAACAAGCAACATACATGAACAGAAGCAAATATATACTACTGTAACAATAAACCAATTTCCATAGTTAAATACAAAATTATAATTAATTTCTTTTCACTTTTAATTAATTTTCTCTTAATAGACAAAGATTCTATAACATAATTCCTATGTAGCATTAGTGTAAGGATAAAAAGCTCTTACCTCGAACATTTTTCTACTCAAATACAAAAGTCCTTGAAGTTAGAGTAATCACTAGTTCGACGAATGGTTCATAACTTTAAAGGAACAATATTTTATGATTAGAAACAATAAAAGAGTAGACACACAGTGACACTGAAGGAAGTAACGGAAAGGTGTTACCTTTTTATTTTATTTTTTATTTTTTTACAAGCCCTTTTTATTTTGTTAAGAATACACAAAATTGGAATACAATATTTGGAGAGATTGATAATAGTACTTTAAGACAAAGGAACAATCTCAAACAATGACACGAGATGAAGTAGGTCGATGGAAAAATATATATATGGAGTTAAGTCATATGAGGTGAGTGATGTGAGCCTTCTAATAGAGAGACTTGTTATCTTCCTCAATATATGTGGCAGAGCAGTAAACTAATAGAATGATCTAAATTAATTAGAACTTAGTATCCAGACCCATGTCAAGCACGGGTAAAAAGACGTTTATAGATTTATTGACTTATAAAAAAACAATTAATATATTTTACTTTTAAATTGAAAACTTAAATTTCTTATTTCTTAATTATGGAAAATGATTTATATAACGAAAAAAATATTTATGATTTTATGTAATTTAAATGATATAAAATTAATTTTAGGCGGTGAAAAATCATTGACCAAGAGTGTGTAAGATCGAAACGTTTGGTAAGGGAAATTAAGTGACATGGTCAACTTCTTTTATTAATAATATTAATATATTTGCCGTTTAAAAAAAAATGTGATAGAGTCAACTGGTATAATATAAGATCAATAGCAATAATGATCTTGTCATTTTTTATTTTTTTTAATTTGATCAATGACACTAGGGACACTCTTATCAAATTAGTTACTAGTATATTAATTAAAATAACCATCATCTTATCAAATAATAAAATAAATAGAATAGAATCCCGAATTCCCGATCATCCCACTTTTTTATCTCAAGGGTGAAATTTTTAGCATTAGACTTACTTGACCAAAGAAAAAATAGAAAATACAATATAAAATACTACATTCGTCCCTAATTATAAATTCTTTTGAGAGTTTTCTTTATTCTTTTTTATAAGATCTCTTTCAAATTTTCAAGGACATTAAATATTTCTTTACCACAATATACCCCTAATTAAAGTGCATATTTTTCTACAATATCCAATAAATACACTAAAAAACATTAACTAATTTTTCTCTCTCTTAGAGGATAAAATTGTAAAAGCAATATTAATTATCAACAAATTTAATAATAGAATCAACTTTCTTAATCTCCGTGTTTTTCTCAAAGGGGTCTTATATTTAAGGACGAAGGTAGTACTAGTAGTTAATATTAAAATATAGAATTAATTTATCAAATAATAAATCAATAAGATGCATATATAAAATATTGGGGCGTTACATTATTACCCCCTTAAAACATTTTTGTCCTCGAAACTAGAAAATAATAATATTAGTGTAACATCCCGGATTTTTCCAAGATATTATTTAAAAATGTGAATTTTTTTTCTTTCTTTTATCAACTAAAAATAGTATAATCAAAATGGCTGAATTGAAATTAAAAAGAAATACAAACTAATTAAATAAAGTATGTCGAAGGAGAATACTTATTTTATAGGATTCACGTTTTACAAAAACCCAGTTTGCCCACGTACAAGCATCACAGTCAATCACAACTTTCTTCTTGAGTACCTAAAATATTATTTGTAAAGGGTCAATTTTCTTATCCATATTGAATCATACTCACCACAAGAATATGTCATAAAACAATAACAAAACACTTCACCTTATAGAAAATATAATTATTAGTTTTCTAAAAACGAACTTTGGTGATTAGAGTACATATATAAGAACTGAAACAGTTTAACACATATCCAAATTAAATGACGAGCCAAATAAAAGAGGAAGCAACAATTTGTTTTGCTACGTACGGTAATAATTATTTACTATTGTTAATTTTCCCCTTCCAACTGAAATGCAATGTGACTAAGACAGCGGTATATGAGACACTACTAATAATCCGTATAATAATCTCATACCAATGAGAAACCTGCCACAAAGGCACCAGCCACAAAGGCTCAAGCCACAAAGGCTCAAAGTATTAATGCAATCACAAAGGCTCAAACCACGAACGGTAAAATTATTAATCCACCCACAAAGGCTCCTACCACATAAGTCCTAAAACTTGCTACAAAGGCACTAAAAATATTCTTATTTACACATCTATACAAATTGTAAGTCATGAACTATATATTAACAAGTATTCAACAAGTATTGGCACCAACTAATAATCAATCCATATTTACACTGATCAAATAAAACATAGTTAACAATATATCATAATATTAGAACCGAACCAGATATCATTATTAATTATATCTATCTACCCCTTCTTTTTATATTTTTCTCCCATGACTACTTCTATTAATTAACCTTTCTTTTCTATGAAGTTGGTTCCTTTGGTTTGTTTTAATTGATAAAGGATCTACTATCATCTCACAACATAGTTATGAATGTATGGAAAAAAAGCTCATACCTAGAGGATTTTCTTTCCTTCCAATAACACTGACTCTAGTATCCTACGATCAACCACACGGTCGGATACTTAACGTTTCTTTGAGACTAGGAATTGCACTAAAAATTGATGTTGGTACAAATATGAGAAATGTTGGTGATGAAAATAGCTTCAGCAGAATATATTCTTTGAACTAGAGAATTTGTTTAAGTAAAATAGTTTTACGTGTGAGGCATTTTCTGAGTTAGTCGGTACTTATATTACAGAGACTGAAAGTTATAAGAAAAGAGGGTTGAACCGTTATCACTGTTTGTAGAAACTTATGACTTAGTTTGGATTTTTAAACTAATCTGATAAGCATGTACCAAGTGATTTGGGAATATTACCCGACTTTAATTTGAAACAGTTTTTCCTAAATTTATGTATATAGAGTGGACTAATTCATTCTTACTGAGTTCACGCATATATGGGATTGAAGTGCCTACATAATAGTAATTGTTGTTACTTTGTTATCAAATAACATAATATCACTATACATCCTTACTTCTAATCATATCACGTGTTTCATGTTTGTATTGTTTCTACTTTCTTAATTATAAAGTAATAAGCTAGTAACAATACAAGATTAACCATAGTTGATCACACATTAAATTTAACACTCTTTAATTAAAGTTACCTACATTAGTCAACTAGCCAATCAATTAAAATAAATTTATAGGGGTCTTATAATACTAATTCCCTTGAAAGAGTTTCCTCTTCGAAACTAGACAGTCGCAGATAAAGTTCTCTCTCATTAAATAAAATTTATAGTATAAATTGTAAGACCCGTAATTCCACTGTACCTTTTGCGTGAATAAATAAGTAATGACTAAGAATGTTAGGGTTTTTGTTAAGTGGTTTTGTGAGTATTGTCGCCATAACGGCTGTTTGCTGAAATGGAGCCTGTTTTGTGCTCGTGCGCTGGAAAGGCACAGACTTTTGGGTTGTAGTCTTCTTTTAAGTATGAGGAGATTTCTGTGAAGCCAGAAATCCGAGTTTTGGGTTATTCTCGTCTTTGGAAAAACGAGCAAGATTTTACCCGCTGTTGTGAAATTTTACTGGTTCTGAATTCAGTAGGATTTCGGGTGGAAGTTTTATATATCTGCGCGAGTTAGGATATATTCTGAGAATAATTTTCCAAGGTATGGAAGAAAATTACAGTCGCGGAAAAAGATTCGGCGATAAGTTTTGGAATGGAAAAACGATAGACGTTCTTTCTGTAGGTTTTCTGTTTTTCTGAGTTTCGTTCGTCGCGATGCGCGAGAACTGAACGTGCGTTTTGTTGTAAGAGGTTGTGGGAAATATCTTGTGAGGATAGACTTGGATTGATCCAATGGCTAGATTTGAATCTTAGCATGTTAACACTATTTGATCCAATGGCTAGGATGAAACAAGACCATTATTTAGTAGACTTTTGGAAGTCACTTTGTGGACTTAGAAAAATCACAAATTCACTTCTTCTTTCTCTCTTTGGCCGTGGCCTTCTTCTCCACCTTTCCATCTTGTGAAATTTTGCATTCCTTCACCATAATCATCCATTAGAAGCTTGGTTGAAAGCTTGAAGTTGTGAGATTCTTCTTCCTAAGGTAACTAAACCTATTCCCTATCCTTGTTTGGCTAAGATTCTTAGGGAGTTAGGATTTTTATGATTATGTTCTTGGGAGAAATTTCATAAGAATGGGTTTTAATTGATTTTTGTTCCATGAAAGTTGTTCATGAGGGATTAACAAGCATGTCTAGGCTTAGTTGTTTTGGTTTCCATGGAGTGATGAGATTTTCATGAGATTTTGGGTTAGGGTTTTCATGAAAATTTTATATGAATCAAGAACATGAGTTTTTGTGTAGTGTTTGTGTTAATTGATGTTGTTTTTGAACCTTTTAGAGAAATGGATATATGAAAAATGGTTTTGTTTTGAAAAACATGGAAATATATTTGTTGGTGTTCATGAGATTTTTTTGAGAAAACTCATGTGATTTGTGGATTATGTTTGGAAATGTTTTGTTTGATCAATTAAATGATTTTGGGAGCTAATTGATTTAGACTATGGATTTGAAAAGGAAAATTTTGGGAGTTAGCTTGTTATTTTGGTTCTGGCCGAAAACTTAAAGGGTATTCTGGTCATTTTAAATTTGTTTTTGTGACCTAGAAACTTAACTATTTGATTCGTCTTTTCGAGACGAAGATTTCGGCGTATGGCTCGTCTCGATTGGATAAAGAATGAGCGAGTTATGGCCATTTTATTTGAAAGGAAAAACTTGTAACTTGTGATGCAAGAAAACTTTATTTTTTGTGAAAATTTTGTAAGAGTTTGGGTGTTGATTTCAAATGGTTTTATTGTGTGAAATTGATTACTTTGGTGTTAGAAATAAAAGTAATCCATAGTGCATTTTGAAACGAAATTATTTTCGCGTAGCGAGAAAAGTGTATTTAACTTCATGAGTTTTTGATCAATATGGGGAAGTCTCAAAATCACTATCTGAGAGTGTTAGAAAGTACCTTAAACCCCTCTAGATTTTAGAGAACCAGTTTCGTTTCGATAGGATACGTTGGGAGTATTTTATTGATTGTACGCTGCTTATATTTTTAGGAAGCGCGAATTGTAGAATTGTGGAGTTGAGCGAGTTTTAATTGTGGAAGCTTGCCGAGGTAAGGGCTCCACTTTATTTCTGTCTTTTCACTGAGTTATAACATGTTTGTTGGTTATTTTCGGTGATGCGTGTTTGTGTGTTTGGCATGTATGTGTTATGTATTCTCGTGATGAGAAAGTGTTTACAATACGTGCGTTGTTTTACATATGATTAGGGATGTATGTATGAACATGTGGGTGAATACATATGATTGGAAATGTATGTATGTTTATTGTGGTTTGTTACATATGATTGGATATGTATGTATGTTGTTGGGATGGTTTACATATGCTAGGGAGGTATGTATTTGTTGCATTAGTATACATGGGGAATCGTATGCTCATGCATTGTTAGTGCGTAGTGGCGGGAGTGGACTACGAGGTGTGGTTGCGGGAGTGGACCCACCTGATTCTTAGAGGGTTTTATTGAGTTCAATACATGGTTGCGGGAGTGGACCATGGGGTGTGATTGCGGGAGTGGATCCACCTTAATCCTTTGTGATTTTGTTGAGTTTGATACATGGTTGCGGGAGTGGACCATGGGGTGTGATTGCGGGAGTGGATCCACCTTAACCTTGTGATTTCGTGGGTGTTTTAGTAGGGGTTGGACCTACAGTTCTGGAATTCATGCATGTGGCAGCCAGTGATTGGTGTCACACCCATTGTAGAAGTCTGCATTAGGCTTGGTGTGCATTATATATATAAACCCGTTGGTGGGAATTGCTTTGGTGGTTAAAAGCTTTCTCTTGTGTTTGTGGAATTATTGTTATGTGTACAATCTTTCGCACCGGTTATATATATACATACTATATATTTTGTGGTGACCCTTTCTTTCATTTCCGGGCTCATCCCACCCAGATGATGGGTTAGGTCGTGGTGACGACGGTGGCTGTTCCAGGCCCCAGTGAGCGGTTGGAGCTTTAGCTTAGTTAGACTATGCGCCGGTGTGGGTTGTGCACCGTGCTTTTTGGGTTTAGGCATAGGATTCTAACTTGTTTTGTTGTAAGTATTTGAATACTTAGACTTGGATTGTAATTATTCAGGAATACACTTTGCTTGTCGAAGCACCTTATGGTAATGAGTACTTTTGTATATTTGAATGTCGGCTCATTTAAAATCTTTTATGCGTAACTCTGATGTGTACAAAAAAAAAAAAAAAATATAATGCCTTTTTGGCCTTTGAAAAACGGGTTGTTACATAAATCGACTTGTTATAAAAGATGAAATTAAAACATTTTGACAGGTAAATAAAATAGTTATCTATCTATTAAAATAAATTTCTCGGGTCTTATTACAATTAGTGTAAGTTCTGTCATAAAATCATAGTATAAAACAACTTGTTGTAAAGATGAAGTTTAAGTATTTTTACACGTCTTCTGGCTCGGCTAAAAGCCCAACACACATCAAGACCCATCAAAATGGGATAAGAGTAAGTGCATTACGCATAAACAATGGAATTCAATCCACGAGCACGTACGGGTAGAGGCCAAATGCCTCCAATACCAAAACGTACCTCAAAGGAAAGGACAATCCAGGGGAACCCCACTATGATGTAAACCCTAATATTCTCTTATTTAAGCATTCATATATCAATCCCTAAGTATGACATAATTGCGCATCCAATTATACACTCTTTATTACCTCTTTAATATTATGACTTGTGCGTTGCAGTGCTAACAATCTTGCAGGTACCTTTTCTCCATAAACTCCTAAGTATTTATCTCTTCATCAACATCATCAATCATGACAATCAACCGGATTAACACCAGCTAAGACAATCGTTTCTGAACAATCAGTTCAACACGTAAATAAAATTGTTATTTATATATTAAAATAAATTTTTCAGGGCTCACATTTTACCCACCAAAAATTAATTTCATCCCCGAAAATATTAGCAAAATATTCATGTAGAATTTACAAAAATTCTCACGTAAAAATCATTAAACATTTTTTATTGAAATTCATTGTTTAGAATATTTTTGAAGGTTGGGAAATTTAAATAAGACACTCCTTCAAATAGATAAAATGAGAAAGTTTAAGAATGAAGTAAAACTAAAATAAAATTTCGTAACTCTTTATAAACTCTAAATATTGTTCATTCTCAACTAAAAACATGGACACCAATGCAAATACAATTGTAAAAAAATGAGTTTAAAATTCAAGGTGATTAGATAAATTATGGAGAACGTAACTCTTAAAAATCACAATTTCTTTGACTCACCCTTTTCAACAAAAGTCTTTATAATCGAAAATATGCCAAAATATGTTACTAAAAGCTATATTACCACGTATAAATTCTCATCATCATAAAAATTATTTTCATAAAGAGGATTGACTACAGGCTAAATTTATTCAACAAGTATTTCACCCCAAAACATTAAGAGTTTTTAGACTATAGTTCATCATTAACATTATTTCATTTAAGTAAAAGGCTGTAAAATAATTCATTGGGGCGTTACAGTTTGTATCAACAGGTGGTGTATATAGTCCTTGGTGATCATATCCTGTAAATCAACATCATAATTTAGAAAAACTTTCCATTCTATCTTTGCAATACTCAAATTTGTCACCATTGAAGGTGGGAAGTTTGATGGAATACTGATCTTGTTGTTGTTGTTTGACATTATGTATCAAGAAAAAAAGAGATTGACTCGATCTTTTTCTAACATGGTTAAGTATTTGACATGATTTAAGGCCCGTTTGGATTAACTTATTTTTGAGCTTATTCAAACAGCTTATGCAATATAAATTAGGTTTTATGCTATTTTATATGTTCACACTAGTGAAAATCACTACAAGAAAAAGGGAAAATAGTGGCGGTCAATTAGCGGCAGTTGGTATAAAACCGCCGCCGCTTCCACCTTTACTGGCGGTTATGCTGGCAGTTCAAACCGCCGCGGTTTGTATTTTTGTTTTTTTTTACTTTTTCATTCTTTAATAACAGATTGAAATCCTTTGTACCCCTCTCTTCCTTCACACTCCCTCATGCCTCTCTTCCTTCTCGCAGCGATTCATCTATTTGCCCCTTTCGTAACTGCTCCGGCGTGAAATCCCTCATCCTCTCTAACGAAACCCTTGTGAAAACTACCCACCGTCGAGCACCACCCTTCGTGGTAGCACTAGGTTCACAGGTCTTTGGTTCTGCGAGTCTCTTCCCCTCTTTCTGCGTTCCAACTCTTTATGGATATCTTTTACAGGTCAGATTCGTGCCAATTCTTTCTCTTTCATTATGCTTGTTTCGAAATTTTGGGTTTATTTAAAAATTAGGGTTGGTAGTTATGATTCTGAATCTGATTTTTAGGAATAGGGTTCATAAGTGATAGTTTTTATATTTACTGGTTACTAGGGATCTTAGAAATTGTTGAGTTTGAAATTGGGAAGTTGAGAAATTAATATTTAGTATGATTCCAAAATTTAGGTCTTAGACTCTTAGCTATTTTTGTTGAGTTAGCTAAGTTAGTTAATTGGAATGCAAATGTTGTACTTTGGATTTCACTTATGCAATTGACTTTTAATTCAGATAATTTGCTCTAAGGATTAAGATAGTTTCGTGTGGTTATTCATCACCTTTCCATTTTCTCTTGGTTACTTACATGGTTGTTTAAATGTGACTCACTAGTTTTAGCTTCATCTCCTATTGTGATTCTTTCTTATCTTGTTGGCATTTCCTGTTATGTTTTTATGGAATGGCAATTGGCATGACTTAGTTCTTGCAAGGAGATGAAAAACTTAAGAGTTAAAGGAGATTTCAAGCTTGAGCGTGGTGGCATGTGAAGGAGAAACTCTTGTATTAACAATTTTTTAGATAAAAAAATATGAGGTATAGTAATAGCATTTAATTTTTCAATTTTCGATTCTATTCATGTTTTGTTTAACTGAAGATTGGAACTAACATTTTAATGATTTGTAATTAGATTCCAGATTTTATCAAGAGGGAGGTTGAATTTCAGTTTCTTGTTGTAGGCTAATAGATGTTCTTGATTTTGAGTTTTGTGCTATGAATCCGTTTAAATTGGTTTATTTGAGTTTATCTAGCTTATGACATGTTCATAAGCTATTATAATTTTATTAGGTAGTTTGAGATGATTAATTCTTTGATTGTGAATTATACCGAATTTCATTTTGACATTTTCAAATGCAGGAGCTCTATTGTTTTTTTTGCCTTGCTTGGCCTTTCTGGATGCTTCATTACTTGTTATGATCGAAGAGTTCGCAATGATTTGGCCCAACCTTGTAGAGAATTATGTCGTTGTTGTTCTCAACCTGGGTAACAACACTAGTTTTATATGTTTAGGAGCCTTTGACATTGTTAAAAACACATCAGTGTGCTCTTAGAATATTCTGCTTGAAACATCATTATTTTATAACTATATTATATATAATAATGGCAATAACAGGTAGGTATTAGCGTACACAAATGTTCCAACGATGATAATTAGAAATATTTGTAATTTTTCCATGAAGATTGTAAGATCTGGTGATTTGGTTTTTTACTGTGCTGATGAAGGAGTGAAGGACCAAATATGCATATGCTACTAAAGGACCAAATATTGTCTCACATCCAAGGTCAATTTTCACTACTACTGTAACAACCCGTTTTTCAAAGGCCAGAAAAGGCATATTTTTTTTTTTCTTTTTCAACTAACACTCAGAGTGCGCATAGAAGATTTTAAATGAGCCGGCATTCAAATATACAAAAGAACTCAATACCAAAAGGTGCTTCGTCAAGCAAAGTGTATTCCTGAATAATTACAATCCAAGTCTAAGTATTCAAATACTTACAACAAAACAAGTTAGAATCTTATGCCTAAACCCAAAAAGCACGGTGTACAACCCACACCGGCGCATAGTCTAACTAAGCTAAAACTCCAGCCACTCACTGGGGCCTGGAACAGCCACCGTCGTCACCACGACCTAACCCATCATCTGGGTGGGATGAGCCCGCAAATGAAAGAAAGGGTCACCACAAAATAAAAGTATATATATATATAACCAGTGCGAAAGATGTACACATAACAAGTTTCCACATACACAAGAGAAAGCTCTTTAACACCAAAAGCAATTCCCCATTACCACATGCATATGAATTCCGGAAGTCAATAATCATAATCAATAAAACCACAAAGTGTTAGGATGGATCCATTCCTGATAATCGCACCCCGCAGTCCATTCCCGATAACCGCTTATTGGACTCAATAATTCCCGTAGGAGTAAGGTGGATCCATTCCCGATAATCGCACCCCGTGATCCATTCCCGATAATCACGTACTATGAATGCATGAGCATACGATTCCCCTTATATGCTAATGCAACACATACATATCGTACACGCATATGTAATCACACCACAACAACACATACATATACATCTAATCATATGTATTTAATCACTTGTTCATACACATATTTCACCAAACATATGTAAGACAACGAATCATGTATTTACCACGATCTCATATCGAGAATACATCACAAAAACATGCCAAGCACACCACCAATTGCAACACAGCAAAATCTAAAGCATGTTTAACAAAACCGTTTGAAAAGACGGAATTAAAGTGGAGCCCTTACCTCGGCAAGCTTCCACAACAAGCAACGTTCACACAACACTACGTGCTCCCTAAAACAAGCAACGGACAATCAATACATCGTTTCCAAACCCAATGTATTGAAACTACATCAAAACCCCAAAAACTCTAAAGGTTTCTAAGGAAAATTCACTCTTTCGGATACCATACCAAAATCTATCGTATTGATCAACCACCATGAGTTATTTGTACTATTTTTAGGACCCAAAACAATTGTCAAAAGTCTTAAATAATTTGAAATGCAAAATGGCCGTTTTCTTGCGTTATAAGTTACGTACTTTCCGAGTACCCGAAAAACTCGTTTCCAATCCCAACCACTTCCATAAATTAATAAAAAGGGATTAGAAAGTTAAAAACCAAGTTTAGAAATCAGAATCCAAAATTTTAGGTCCCAGAGCTCGCCCTGGCGAGTTGGTGGCGAGTGAAGGTAGTGAGGACTGGTCTTACTCGCTCTGGAGCTCGCCCTGGCGTGTTCATGACCTGTGACACTCGCCCTGGCGAGTAAACACTCGCTCAGCGAGTTGCACCTGTCATGACAGCAAAAGACAGCAACTCACACCACCTTTTTCCACCCAAGCCTAGTTTGATTCTATTAGTTCCCAACACTTTTTCAAGGCACAAAAGCAAACCATTTTCATAAGCAAGCAATTCATTTTCCGAAAGCTTGTTGGTTGCTTCGAGTGCAAGTTATTTGATTTTCATTTCCAAAATCAAAACCAAATCCAAGCACAAGTTTTATTACGGGCCTTAACCGTCCGGTAATCATTTTCAAACATGTTTTCAAAGTAAAAAGCAACACCACATGTCACAAGAGTTTTAGCCCACTTGGACCCCAAAAACACTACACAAAACACTTAGGAAATATTTTCATAAACCCCAAAATATTTTTCCTCGGATTTTCTAAAACAAAACCATACAACGCATTTCCCTTTTGCCTAAAGGTTCAAAGACAACGTTTCTTTTCAAAACCTTACAACTTAACCACATGTTATTGATCAATACACTAAACTTTCAAAACCCTAACTTTTCTCATGAGATTCTCACAAACTCATGGAAAAATTGCAATAACAAAGTCTAGCATGCTTACTAAACTCTCATGAACAACTTTCATGAAACAAGAATCAATTCCTAACATTTCCATCTCATGAACATAATCTAAAACTCATAACTCCAAGAGTTTTAACCAACCAAAAATGAAAGGAAAAGGTGGTTACCTTAAGCAAGTGATTCTCTACAACAATTCCACAAAGCTCCCAAGCTTGAAATGGAGTGAAATGGTGAAGAATGGAAAATTTGTGAAGTTGAGAAAGTAGCAATGGAGTTGAGAAATTTGTGAAGTTGCCAATCCACCCTTGGATCAAAGTCAAACGTCCAAGCTTAAACCCTAGCCATTGGATCAATTTGTTTTATGAGAAATCACAAGATTTTATCAACTCTTCCATAACAAGTCTCGTATTCAGCTCTCGCGCGTCGCGACGAACGTAAATCACAAAAACCTAAAACCTACGGAAAGAACGTCTAACATTTAACATTTCCAAAACTTATCGCCGAATTAATCTCAGGACATATCCTAACTCACGCAGATATATAAAACTTCCATCCGAAACCTCACTTAAAACAGACGCAGTAAGATTTTACAACGACGGGTAAAATCCTACTCATTTTTCCAAAAACAAGAATAATCCAAAACTCGTTATTCTGAATACACATATAACTTCTTATTCAAGCAACAGGATTACAAGACAAAAGTCTGTACAATTACAGTGCATGAGCACAAAACAGGCTCCATTACAGCAAAACCTAATAATTACACGATGTTTCACCACGTGAACACATCGAAACCCTAATGTTTCTTAAACCAACTATACAATGAAATCTTGGGTCTTACAATACTACCCCTCTAAAAGAAGTTTCGTCCTCGAAACTTAGACATCGTCGAACAAACCGGGATATAATTCCCTCATCTTACTTTCTAGCTCCCAGGTGGTATCTCCCGTAGCTTCATTCCATATTACCTTCACCAAAGGTATCTCTTTCGTCCTCAAACGTTTCATCTTCCTATCCGCAATCTTGATTGGCGGAACCTCAAATGACAAGTTATCCCTCAGCTGGATGTCATCTGGTGTGATCACATGTGACGGATCCGGTGTATACTTCCGCAATTGCGACACATGGAACACGTCATGTATCAAAGATAGTACCGGTGGCAACGCGATCCGGTATGCTACCTTCCCAATCCGTTCCAAAATCTGATAAGGCCCTATAAATTTCGGAGTCAAGTTCCTTGCTTTCAAAGCCCTTCCAACACCAGTTGTTGGAGTAACACGGAGAAATACGTGATCCCCCTCCTCAAACTCTAAAGGCCTCCGACGCCTATCCGCATAACTTTTCTGGCGATCTTGAGCAACCTTCATCATTGCCCTTATCTTTCGGACCTTGTCCGTCGTCTGTTGTACCATTTCCGGCCCTACTATCATACTTTCCCCATCTTGGTACCAACACAAAGGAGTCTGACATCTTCTCCCATACAAAGCCTCGTATGGTGCCATTCCAATACTCGCGTGGAAACTGTTGTTGTATGTGAATTCTATCAATGGTAACACATCATCCCAACTTCCACGATCATCCAATACACAAGCTCTCAACAAATCTTCCAAAGATTGATTTGTTCTCTCGGTCTGCCCATCTGTCTGAGGATGATAGGCGGAACTCAATCTCAATTTCGTCCCCAATGCCTCGTGCAAAGTCTTCCAAAAGTGTGAAGTAAACTTTGGGTCTCGATCCGACACTATACTTGATGGAATCCCATGTAACCTCACAATCTCAGCAATGTAAATATCGGTCAACTTTGCCGCTGTATCCGTAGTCCTTACCGGTAGAAAATGAGCGGACTTAGTCAAACGATCCACTATCACCCAAATGGAATCATGCTTCCTCCTGGTCTTAGGTAAACCAGTGATGAAATCCATAGAAATGCTATCCCACTTCCACTCGGGGATATCTAATGACTGCAGCATCCCTGCTGGTCTCTGATGTTCAATCTTCGCCTTCTGACAAGTCACACACGATGCCACATACTCAGCCACATCCTTTTTCATACCTGGGCACCAGAAATCATGCCTCAGGTCTTGATACATCTTTGTTGCTCCGGGATGTATACTAAGTTTACTCTTGTGTGCCTCCCCTAGAATGGTGGTTCTCAAGTTCATAGCATCGGGTACACACACTCTACCTTGACACCTCAAGATGTTGTCCGATCCCACCTTGAAATCTCGGTTGGTTTCCCGAACAATCAAAGCCCTTTTCTCCATGAGAAACTTGTCATCTTGACAATTAGCAATATCCTCTAACAAACCGTTCAAGATGGTAATCATACCCAGTCTCATATTCCCTAAAGCAAACTCTACCTCCAAGTGCAAGTCACGAAACTCTCTCAACAACTGTAACACCCCGTTTTTCATGGCCCAAAAGTAGGCACTTTTTTTTTTTTTTTTTAAAACACGAGACAGAGTGCGCGGAAAATATTTTACAAGAGCCGGCATTATTCATACAACAGAACTAAAGCATGTAATAGTACGACCAACGAGGTGACTGAAATAGTACTATATGCATCGATAGTGCTTCTCGTAAGCAAAGTGTGTACCTGTTTAATTACATATCCAAAACATAACATCTAGTTCACGACAAATATACAAGGTAGTCGTGACTAGGGAAATACTACAGCCGATACCAAAAGAGGCTCATCCAAAGTGTAAGAGTATAGAGTACAGTCATCCAAAAACGTTAGGACCTACTACTCTAAAGTCAGTGTCCTAGTCCTATCATGCACATCGGCATCAGGTGTCGTCCGTATCACTCGATAACAGTACCAAACTCAAGGTAGAAGTGGGAGATACCAAGTGAGGTACTCCGGATCCTCCAATGGATCCATCCCCTGCAGCAGTCGCTGCCTCCGGAAAAACAACTTCCGGCTCCCCTAAGAAGTCGGGTAAAGCCCCATCACCCCAACTACCCATAGAGGAGGAAGTAACTGGTCCATCCGTGGAGGTCTCTCCAACGACCGATCCACCACCCTCTGGTGTGTCTGGCGCCCCTGACAGGGGTCCCTCAGGAACCGTCCAAAGTGCACTGAGCAGTACCGGTAGAGGTATGGAGAAAGGTGGAGTCTGCCATATCAAACACTGGTGAACCTGATGGGTACCAAGATAAGTAGTAATCCTAACGCGCCCATGGTAACTAGCCGTACCGGAAGCTGGGTCGAGGCTCCAGGCAGGCAGCAGCAGGCGATCAAGGAAGTTCCACCTCGTCACCGTCTCCCTCGCGAGCATCGGTAACAAAGGGTGATCCATCGTCTGGGTGGGATGAGCCCGCAAATGAAAGAAAGGGTCACCACAAAATAAAAGTATGTGTATATATAACCGGTGCGAGAGAGTATACAAATACCAAACATACAAATACCAACATAGAAAGCTCTTTAAACACATAACCATCCCCACCGACGGACTCATATAAGCAATGCACACATAGCCTATAAATGCAGACTCTACATGATCGTGACACCAATCACTGGCTGCCACATGCATGAATTCCGGAATTTAACCTCTCCGTAGAGAGTCGTAGGTTCAACCCCTACTATACCCCGCAGGGCGTCAATAAAATCCCAGCGGATTAGAGTGGATCCATTCCCGATAATCACACCCCGTGGTCCATTCCCGATAACCACGTATTGGACTCAATAAATCCCGCAGGATTAAGGTGGATCCATTCCCGATAATCGCACCCCGTGGTCCATTCCCGATAACCACGTACTATGAATGCATGAGCATACGATTCCCCTTATATGCTAATGCAACACATACATATCGTACACGCATATGTAATCACACCACAACAACACATACATATACATCTAATCACGTGTATTCCAAACACCTGTTCATACATATATTCTCATAATCATATGTAAACAGCGCAAGTATTTTAAACACGTTCTCATCACGAGAATACATCAACCAGACATGCCAAACACACAGCAAAGCATAAACAGCAAAACCAAGCATGTCGTAACCGTTTTGAAAGACGGAAATAAAGTGGAGCCCTTACCTTAGCAAGCTTCCGTTACTTTTTCTCGTCAAATCTACGATACGCGCTACCTAAAAGTTAAGCAGCGTACAATCAATAAAATATTCCTCGTTTATCCTATCGAAACGAAACTTGCTCTCAAAGCTCCAGAGGGGTCTAAGGTACTTTCTAAAGCTGTCCCTCAATGATTTCAGGTTATTCTCATAGTGTTCAAAAATTCACGAAGTTAATTGTACTATTTCTACACCACGAAAATCATTTTGTTTTCAGATCATAAACTGAAACCATTTTGGATTTTTCCACTTCAAGGACTTGTTTCACACACCGCAAGACCATTTGAAACACAACTAAAACTTTTCAAAAATATTTTTATGAAAAATCGAAGTTTTCTTGCGTTACAAGTTACACATTTTTTTCTTCCTAACAACCTTTCCTATACTCATTTTTCTTCAAAACTAAGATTATCCAACACACACAAAATTTTCACACAATTGTGGACTTAGAAAAATTTTGGAATTTCTTCCCCCACACAAGGAAAGGCCACGGCCAAAATTCTTAAAAACACCCTTCTACTCAAAATTTTTCACTTCTAAATGCATGGTAATGTCCCATAATACCTAACTAGCACTTATCAAAACGATTTAGAAATTATAGAGTCGAATCGCAAATTTCGAAAAATCTCAAATAAGGTTTTTCTTAAGGCAAGTGATCATTTTCTTTTCAAAACATCCCACAACCAATCAAACAATTAAACAATGATCGTGGGAAGCTATTTGCCTCTAAACAATTTTCGAAATTCGATTCCTCGAACCCTATATGTGTGCCACGGCCATTTGAGGCAAAAGGCAACCCTACACATTTTTTTTCATTTGAAACCCTAGTCCACATTCATTAGTTCGTAATGATATTCGATCGTGTATCCGACTCTTTTTGAAACTCAAAATAATTTTTTTTCTAAATTGTGTTCTTCGAGTCGCTCAAGAACACGAGAATAATTTTTTCTTCATTTTTCGAAACTAATTTCATATTCACCAATCCATTTTGTCACAAAGCTTGAAACTAACTTCAAAAACCAAAATCATACAACACACTCAAAGATATGATCATTTTAAGGAATTTTCTTCAAAACCTCACCAACAAAATTGTGAAATTTGAAATCACCATGAGAATCACTTACATGCTTCACTAATATATCCTACATAACATTCTTAAACACTACTATGGAATCAAAACTAATTAAAACTAAATTCTCAAATTTTTCTCTCAAGAACATAATCATAAAACTCAAGAATTCATGAGGTTTTTCATGGAGAATAAGGAAGAGAAGTGTTAGTTACCTTGAGGAGATGATGATTCCTTAACAAACAAGTGATCAAAGCTTGATAGGATGAGAAAATAAAATTTTGAAATGGTGAGTGAGTGAGTGAGTGAGTTGCCGTGAAAGTGAAGAGAGGAAGGAGAGTTTGTGTGATTTTTTTGCTTCTAAGTCCAAAGCCTAAACCTCCTTACTATTACATCTAGTCTTGTGCAATCTAGACCATTGGATCAAAATGACTTTTGCAAGACTAAACCCTAGCCTTTGGATCCAATTAACTCATGATTGCTTTTTGAACAAATATCCACTTTACGCTACTCAGCTCGTCGCGTTTGTTCTCGGCGAGTCGCACCTCGCTAACGGACGGAAATCTCAAAAATAGAAAATCTCATCAATAAATGTCCGTCGTAAACCGTTTCCAAATATTATCGCTAAACTTTATTCTCCGACTGAAATTTATTTCCTTAGCTCCCAAAAATATTCTGAATCTAGATTCCAACTTGCGCCGATATATAAAGTCTCCAATTAAAATTCGACGGAAAACAGAAACCGTAAAATTTTAAGAAGCGGGTACAGTTTTCTACTCGTTTTTCCAATAAACGGAGAAAGTCGAGACTCAAAATTCTGAAAGCACAGGAATGTTCAGACTGATAAATAAAGACCATGGGTCAAAAGTCTGGGTTTTATTTATGCATAAGGAAAAAGCAGTCTCCAAAGTGATCCAAAAATCTTACTATAAAGTGGTCTTGGTTCATGGCAACCATTGGATCAAAAGGCAAAGTTCAAAGATTAAATCCTAGCCATCCATCTCTTCACAATATATCTAGATATTCTTATGGTCTTAGCCCACTAGCTCGCTCAGTCCCTGTGCTCGCGCTTAAACGAGCCGTATCTCGCGTACCGATAAATTTTACGGAAACATAAAAAAATTCTACCGTAAACCTTTTAATAAAAACAATTCACAAACTTATCGCCGAATCTTTTTCCGCGAATGTAATTTTCTTCCTCACTCTTGAAAATTATTCTGACAATATATCCTAACTCACGCCGATATATAAAACTCCCATCTAAATTTCTACGGAATTCAGACATCGTAAAAATTTCCAACAGCGGGTAAAATTCCTACTCGTTTTTTCCAAAAGCGAGAATAATCCAAAACTCATTATTCTGACTACACACAAACCTTCTTATACTCAAAAGAAGACTACGACCCAAAAGTCTGTGCCTTTCCAGCGCACGAGCACAAAACAGGCTCCGTTTCAGCAAAAATCTCATTTATGCGACGATACTCACAAAAACAGCTTCACCAAAAACCCTAAAAACTTAGCCGACACTAAAGTTCCTTAGGAAAACTGTACAGTGAAATCTTGGGTCTTACATTACTACCCTCCAAAAAGAAGTTTCGTCCTCGAAACTAAAGGTAAGAGTAACAACTCAACTAGTTATTACCATCACCAACTCAACAAAATCCCTCGGATTAGGTGTAGCCACACAGACGCTAACACCGGGTGAAGTCACACAGATACTCTCACCAACACACTGGCACAACCGTGCACCAACCGCAACTCTCAACGAGTTCACCACTCAAAATTAACCTCACAACAGAGGTTCACAACCTCTAGTTCCCAAAGATCCTCGTGCCCACAAACAAAAATTTCCAAAGTCACCTCTTTCGCCTCCGCGGCATAGCCCACTCCATTAGTTTCACACGAAGTTGTGAGTGGCTACCCTCCAAAAAGAAACACTGAAGTCCTCTGTGCATCACCAAAGCTAGCAAAACTAGTCAATTCCAATCAACACGATTCTCGTCTACCATCAACAATAAATTAAGGACGGCCAGTCCCTCAATTTGTCAATAGACAGTCGACAATCTTGATGGTGGTTTAGACCATCTTTACCCAACTTAAGTGATACTTCATTCCGCTTATGCTCAAGGTCCTCCGAGTCACAAGGGTTCCACAAATCTTTCGAGGTTTTTCTTAATGTTTTCCTCGATCTCTTACGAATACAAGGTCGAAGTCGTAAGACACAACACTCAAAACACATCGTTCAAGCTCTCATGATTCCACTCATGAAACATCCGTTGAATCATCATTCAACAGTAATACAATGCCACCACGGCAGGTACCACCAAAACCATTACATTCCGAACGAGTTGTCTTCTCTATAGAAGAATTTTCCGCTCTATCGATATCCATAAGTCCGCAACTCAGTGAATACGCCGAACCGTCTACTCATATACGAATCTCTTTCCAATCACGACTTAAATAATACCACCCCAACCCCCGATTGGTGATTACACTCCCCACAGTTTTGGCACCTGCCAAACTAAACCATCTACTTCTCTTGGACTCCCTTATCCAAATCTCCAATTCCCCAAAATCGGTTCCTTATATGTTAACATTACTTCCAAAACGACCCTTAGATGAATCTCGCGTGCCTTAAACAAACGTTTATCCTCGTCGACTACCATCGTCGGCGCACATCCCCTTCACATCGTATTTCCATTCTAATTCTGAACTCTCTCTTGAGTTCCTTTCCTCTTGCAATTAAATCCTCTTTTACTCAAAAGAGTTGGTCACTCTGACCATTCTTAATTGCTTCGACATCACCACTCTCGTCGAGGTACCTACCTTCAAAATAACTCTTAGGGTATTCCGCACATTACTATTGTCCAACCATCCTTGTTGACAACATCCGAATCCCTTATATTTACTCAATACCGATTTCCATCATACCACGTCTCTCTTGATTAGATCCTTAATCAAGCAATTCTGAATCCTAACAGAATATCTCACTCAACGGATTACTAACCCATGACCCGACACCAAACAAACACTAGAACTAACTCAACACTAGTTACGTTCTAACCGACTAAGGACTAACGACTCAAGTATACACTTTCCCTTTGAAGATTTAAAGCCGGGCTCTGATAACAACTCTTGTTGACTAGCCATTTGTGCCGAACAAACCGACACACTCTTTCTACTCAAGGCATCGGCTACCACATTAGCCTTTCCAGGATGGTATTCTAAGGTGAAATCAAAATCTTTCAAGGTTTCCATCCACCTCCTCTGTCGCATATTAAACTCTTTCTGATAGAACAGATACTTAAGACTTTTATGGTCACTAAACACGACAAAAGTGCAACCATAAAGATGATGTCTCCAAATCTTCAATGCAAAAACAACGGCCGCAAGCTCTAAATCGTGCGTAGGATAATTCTTCTCATGCACTTTCAACTGCCTTGACGCATAAGCTACTGCTCTCTTGTGTTGCATCAACACACAACCCAACCCTTGATGAGAAGCATCACAATAAACCTCATACGGTTCCTCCGACTGTGGTAACATCAAAACTGGTGAAGTCGTCAATCGCTCCTTCAACAATTGAAAACTCAATTCACACTTCTCAGTCCAAGCAAAAGGTTGATCTTTTCGCGTAAGTTGTGTCATAGGCGCCACAATCTTAGCGAAACCTTCAATGAATCTTCGGTAATAACCGGCCAAACCGACAAAACTCCTCACATCAGTCACTGTTTGAGGTTGCTTCCATGCAAGTACCGCATCAATCTTGGCTGGATCCACGGCTATTCCCTCTTTTGATATTACATGGCCAAGGAAATTCACCTCTTCCAACCAAAAATCACACTTTGACGGATTAGCATACAACTTTTTCTCCCTCAAAACTTGCAAAACCAAGCGAAGATGCTCTTCATGCTCCTCTCCACTCTTCGAATACACCAAAATGTCATCAATAAACACTACTACGAACTTGTCCAAAAATGAATGGAATATCCGATTCATGTAGGCCATGAAGATCGCAGGTGCATTCGTCACTCCAAACGGCATCACTAAGAACTCATAATGCCCATATCGCGTCCTAAACGCCGTTTTCTGAATATCCTCATCTCGCACTCTTATCTGGTGATATCCAGATTTCAAGTCGATCTTGGAAAATACAGACCCTCCCTTCAATTGGTCCATCAAATCATCAATACGCGGCAATGGATATCGGTTCTTGATAGTCACCTTATTAAGCTTCCGATAATCCTCACATAAACGAGACTTACCATCCTTCTTTTAAACCAATAAGACCGGTGCTCCCCAAGGCGACACACTAGGCCTTATGAAACCTTTATCTAACAAGTCCTCAATCTGACTTTTCAACTCTACCAACTCAGCCGGAGCCATCCGATAAGCTGATTCCGAAATCGGACCCGTACCCGGTTGCAAATCAATAAAGAATTCTACCTCTCTACACGGAGGAAAAGCTGGAATCTCCGATGGAAACACATCTTGGAAATCCTGAACCACTCGAATTTCCTCAATTCGGATCTCCGACGTCACTCCTAAGCTAGCAAGTGAAACTATCTCCGGCTCTCCATTACACATAACCACAGAAAGCCGATTTGCAGATAAGTACCTTCGCACACCTGGCTCGGGAAAGAAAACCAATTTCCGAGCGCAGTCTAGAATCACATAATGATAGGACAACCAATCCATCCCGAGAATGATCTCGAGAGACGAAAGCGGTAGACACACCAAATTGACCAGAAAATCCCTATTCTGGATTACTACCAAACAATGCAAACATGCAGTATTCACTACCAAATCCTTAGCAGGAGTCAAAACATTCAAATCAAACGGAAGCATAGAAACACTCAAACCCAAACGATTTGCACAAGCCAAAGATATGAATGAGTGGGTTGCCCCCGTGTCAATCAAAGCAGTTAAAGAATTACCTGCGATGTGACAGCTCTCGTGGATGGCATTGCTAGCCTGCCCACTCAGTTCAGTGCCCATACAGTAAGCACGTGCCTTTGCCGCCGGTCTAGTACCTTGTGAGCCTTGCGCCGCATTTGCCGACGGCCCGGCCTTTGGGGCCCTGCACTCTCTAGCCACATGCCCCGGCTTCTTACAATTATAACAAACATTTGCCGCGGTCGGGCATTCATTGGCATAGTGGCCCACCTCGCCACACTTGAAACAACCTTGTTTCACCCTATTTTGGTTCCCTTGATTCACCGACCTTCCTTGTCCCTTACTGTTTTGTGGACGATCATACGGCTTACTGTAAGACCCAAGATTTTACTGTGCGGTTTTCCTAAGGAACTTTAGCGTCGGCTAAGTTTTAGGGTTTTTAGTAGAACGGTTTTGTGTGTATCGTCGTATAAATGAGATTTTTGCTGAAACGGAGCCTGTTTTGTGCTCGAACGCTGGAAAGGCACAGACTTTTGGGTCGTAATCCTCTTTTGTGAATGCGGAGATTTCTGTGAAGTCAGAATGACGAGTTTTGGATTATTCTTGTTTTTGGAAAAACGAGTAGGATTTTACCCGCTGATGGAAAATCTTACTGCGTCTGTTTTAAGTGAGGTTTCGGATGGAAGTTTCATATATCGGCGTGAGTTAGGATATATCTTCAGATTATTTTTCGAGGGTGAGGAAGAAAATCACAGTCGAGGAAAAAGTTTTAGCGATAATTTTTAGAAGCGGTTTACGACGGACGTTTATTCCGTAGTTTTTCTATTTTTGCGATTTTCGTCCATTAGCGAGGTGTGACTCGTTTAAGCGCGAGCACGGAAACTGAGCGAGATGAGTTGGGAAGTTCACATAATATCTAGATATTATGAGGGAAATCTTGGTGACCAAGATTTGATCAATGGCTAGGATTAAGTCATAGAAACCTTTACTATTTGATCCAATGGCTAGGAAATAATGGAGTTTTCTATTTAAGAAACCAAAGACCATGACTTGTACAATTTTTCTTTCTCTCTTCCTCTGCTCCGTGAGCTTCCTCTCCCTCTCTTGTTCCATATTTTTTTCACTCTTAAACATAGGAAGAAAAATCCAATTTTGTGAGAGATTTGGAAAGAATTAGTAAGAAAGCTTGGAATGGAAATTGATCCTTGTAGCTTGGTAAAGCTTTTGGCATGAACAAAGTGGTAAGAAAAATCTTCCTCCCTCTTTTCTTTTTTCCTTGGCCGTGAGGCCTTGTTGTTGTTTGGATGAGATTTTAAATTTTTCCTTTGTTAGTATTATTAGATCCATGAGAGTTAGTAATTACCCATGCTAATTAGAGATAGATTCCATGTGTGAATGCTACAAGATTCATGAGAGTTAGTAGCTAGAGTTTTTGAGAAAAAATCCAATTGATCAAGAACATGGATCTTGGCTTTTCTTTTTGTGTAATTTAAATTGTTTTAAGACATGTTAGAAGCTTGGATTCATGATGTTTGGTTTAGTTTTGAAAAGCCCTAAAATATTTTTGTATGATAATGAAGAAGTTTGGGAAAACTCTTATGATTTTTGAATTATGTTTTGAAATGATTTAATTGTGCAATTTAATGAAATTGGGAATTAGATGATTTATTCTATAGTGTTGAAATGGAATACTTTTGGGAACTAACTTGTTTTGTTGTTTTTGGCCGAGGCCTAAAGAGGAAAATGGGTGAAGGATTTCAAAATTTTCTAAGTCCACAATGATAAGAAAATGATCATGACATTGGTGAATGATCCTAGGTTTTTAAAAGAATGATTGTAGGGTTTGTAGTTGCAAAGAAAACTTGTAACTTGCGACGCAAGAAAACTTTTATTTTCTTTGAATTATTTTTGAAGAGTTTTGATTTGTTTTCAAATGAGTTTGTTGTATGAAAATGATTTATTTAGGGTTGAAAACAATAGTGGTTCTTAGTATGCTTTGAAAACAAAATGAATTTCTTATAGCAAAAATAGTGTATTTAACTTCGTGAATTTTTAATCACTATGGGGAGAACTCGAAATCACTATCCGAGAGTTTTAGAAAGTACCTTAGACCCCTCTAGAGCTTTGAGAACAAGTTTCGTTTCGATAGGATAAACGAGGAATATTTTATTGATTGTACGCTGCTTAACTTTTGGGTAGCGTGAATAGTGGATTTGAGCCTTGTTAGTTGTGAGGGAACAACCATAGGTCTTGATCCATTAGTAGCCGATCTAGGACTTATTTGAGTAACCAATTAGAATGTGGTATTAACTTAGAGAAGTTATGTTTTGTAAAAGGTTAAGAGGATTAGCCGAATTGGAGTTTTCGTCGAGAGGGACGGTTATTGCTCGCGTAATGTAAGTTGTGCGTGTTGGAATGCTTGCTGAGGTAAGGGCTCCACTTTATTTCTGTCTTTTCACTGAGTTATAACATGTTTGTTGGTTATTTTCGGTGATGCGTGTTTGTGTGTTTGGCATGTATGTGTTATGTATTCTCGTGATGAGAAAGTGTTTACAATACGTGCGTTGTTTTACATATGATTGGAGATGTATGTATGAACATGTGGGTGAATACATATGATTGGAAATGTATGTATGTTTATTGTGGTTTGTTACATATGATTGGATATGTATGTATGTTGTTGGGTGTGGCGGGCTGGAAAATCACTTCCATTTTTCATACAATGAAGTCGCCATCGACGTTTATTTATCCCGTGAGGGGAAAGGAAAATATCACGAAAACCTTGGTTTAGGTTCGGGAGTTGGTTATGCGAGAGGAAGGTGTTAGCACCCCTCGCATCCATCGTACTCGATGGGAACCGTTTAGGTGGTTTGGGGTTCGTTTGCGTAGGTTTGAAATAAATTGCCTTTTATCTCTTACTTAATCTCTACTTCGTTTCCAAATAAAATAAAAAAGGGTTTTTTTATTAATTGAGTTTGACGGTTGTAGGAGCCCGCTCCTACGTATTCCCCGGTGCAATGGGAAACTCAAAACTCACGTAGTTCTGGTAAAAAATGTTTGTGGGGTTGGTTGATTTTAGTGGATAACGCTTATTTCGTATTCCGCTGACACAACGACGCTTGTATGCTCTATCTAATCAGAGGCTTAAGCTGTGTATGTGTCAGAGGAGTAGATAAAACGTGTATCCATTGAAAAAAGAGTTGAAAAACGGATGTTGCTTATTTCGCATTCCGCTGATACAACGACGCTTGTATGCTCTATCTAATCAGAGGCTTAAGCTGTGTATGTGTCAGAGGAATGGATAAAGCGTATATCCATATTTTCTGAAAAGAAGTTTAAGTGTGTGGGGTTAAGTTTTAACGCTTGATTAAGATGAGAGCAACTTGCCATCACTAGTCAAATGTCTAGGATCCAAGTTACCCGGAGCGGAAAGAAGCAAATGCTAAGTTCCCCCTTTTTCACCTTTGTTATTATGAAAGTCTTGATTTACTTTGATTAAGAAAGCATTCCAAAAGGAAAAGACGAAGGTTGATTTGTTTTAGAGTTTTATTAAGATGAGAACAACTTGCCATCACTAGTCAAATGTCTAGGATCCAAGTCATCCGGAGCGGAAAGAAGCAGATGCTAAGTTCCCCCTTTTTCATCCATTATTGCAAAGAGTTTGATTAAGTTTGATTAAGAAAATATTTCCGAAAAGAAAAGACGGAGATTGGTTTATTTTAAAGTTTTATTAGAATGAGAATAACTTGCGATCACTAGTCAATTGTCTAAGATCCAAGTTATCCGGAGCGGAAAGAAGCAGATGCTAAATTCCCCCTTTTTCATCCATTATTTATTGCAAAAAGTTTCTTAGTTTGATTATGAAAACCAAAATTCGAAAGAAAAAGAGCAAGAGAGCCAAAGCAGATAATAATAATAATAATAAAGCAAATTATAAATGCAAATGCATGAATCCAATGACATAGTTAAATAATGCTTGAATGCAACAAAGAATGAGCATATATGAAGTAATAATTAAATAATAATGCAAGAATAAAGTTGTGAGCAATTAAATAAATACGCATAAGTGTGAATAAATTATTTAACACAAGCAAACAAAATTAACCTAAGCTAATTAGGGTTAGATAAAAAAATATGTGCAAAAGAAAGTAACCCAAAAGTACTTAAAGAAGTAATTTGGATTACTTAAGCACTTATTAAAAAAGAAGCTAAAAGCAACTTAAGCTAAAATGACTTATGAAAATAAGTTGGAAATGCAAAATAACATTCATACATAAGAGTTACTGTATCAAACAAAATGTTGTGTAAAAATTAGGGTCAAATAAGCTAAAGAGCTTCTTGAAATCCTAAATAAGCACTTATGCACAAAATAGCTTAATTGAGAATCACTTATGAAAATAAGTTTTTTTAAAAAAAAAAAACACACATGGAAATATGATGTAAGCATAAACAGTGACTTAATGAGCTTAAATAAGCTAAAAAGTCACTTAAGTGCTTTTACAAATAAGCTAAAAAAAACAAATAAGTCATTCTGGGGGGGGTATGAATTATGAAGAAAAGTAAAAAAAAAAAAAAAAAAAAAAAAGGGGGTGCAGAAAGTACTCTGGGCCAGGAAGCCCAGGTCCAACGCACCGGTCAACCAAAAAACAACAGTCAACAACAAAAAAAACTGGTGCGACGCAGCCTTACAGCTCTGGGTGCACCTCGGGTTCGGATCCGTTGGATCTACTGACCAAAAGGTCAACCCGCATCCAACGCGTATGAACCAACAATGATCCATCGCGCCAGATTCATCCTCACAAACTAACGGTTGGGAAAAAAGGAACGAAAATAAATAAAAAAGGAAAATAAAAACAGACCCTGATGATCTGGTGCAGCAACATAGTGTGCGCCACTATCATCATCACCGTAAGATCTCATTTAAATGAGATCTGACGGTCGCGTTTTAAAAAAACGTTATCAACGCTCCAGATCGACACAAATAATCCTACGGCCAGAATTTGAACCCGAGGAAGAAGACGGAGCATGGTGGAGTTATCTTCTCCGGTGACACTGGTTTTGCCGGCGACGGCGCCGGTCACCGGAGTTTAACCAAACCACCACGAAACTCAACGAAAATTACACCGTTTTGTTCGTATTTCCACAAGGATCTCAAAAGTACAAATAATTTTTATCAAATCGTTGCAGAAATGCGAAAACGAAGAGAAAAATAAAATCAAACAAAATTTCAAACACACGATTTCAGCAAAGACGAAGCGAAAGAGCTAAACAGAAAGCTTCAGAACACGAATATGAGTCAAAATGTGCTAGCTTTTACCTGAATGGTCTTTTGAATCGCTCTACTCGAACTTGATCTTTTCCTCGGTGCCGTGATGATTCCTTAGCTCAGTTCTTCCAGCTTTTTGACCAATTAAGGGTGGATTCTTCTTCCTAGGGCCTTGGTGAAGGTGTTTGATTGAGAAAGTTATCTGTTTGAGTGAGAATTTGAGGATTTGAAATTTTTGAAAAGTGAAGAAAATGGTGATGTTTAGAGCTTCAGATGCAGCGCCGTTTTTCTCTGTCTAAGGCTCTCTTCGGGCACTGAAAACAAGGCTCTATATATAGAAGCATTTTAGGTCAAGTGAGTAGTGATTTGTGAGAAGAATCAAGGGCATTTTGGAGTTTTATCATTAGGATATTTTGTACTATTTTTTTGACTCTCTTTTGTTCCAAAAAAAAAGTGGTGGTTATTGGGCTAAAAATGAAGACTCTAAGTCCATGGTGAGGTGTATTGGGATGAGAGATTTTTGCTACCCTTGATTGATTCTTTTATCATTTTTTGAATTAAAATAAAAATAGAAATAATAAATAATAACAATAAAAAATGCAAGAATAAAAACATGCATGAAGGAATTATGATTATGTGAAGTATTTATGGATAAAAAATGGAAAGAAAAAGGATTGATTTTGATGTTTTAAAAAGGTTTCTTGAAATGCAAGTAACTAATTAAAAATAAATAAATAAAGAAAATGTGAGGGCAAAATGGTAAAATTTTGTCTCTTATGATAATGCTAAGCCATAATCATGCAAGAAAAAATAGTTCCATGTGTTTTTGTGTCAACATTGATTGAAAAAAAAGTTTTGTTGACTTATTTAGTCAAAGTGTTGACTTTTGGTCAAACTGTTGACTTTTTGATCAAAATGTTGACTTTCTTGACTTATGCAAAAGTGAGAGAAGTTATGGGTCAAAATTGGAACAAAAATGCATGAGGGGCAAAAATGGAAATAAAAAAATGTAGGGGCAAAATTAGGGTATGACATTGGGATGGTTTACATATGCTAGGGAGGTATGTATTTGTTGCATTAGTATACATGGGGAATCGTATGCTCATGCATTGTTAGTGCGTAGTGGCGGGAGTGGACTACGAGGTGTGGTTGCGGGAGTGGACCCACCTGATTCTTATAGGGTTTTATTGAGTTCAATACATGGTTGCGGGAGTGGACCATGGGATGTGATTGCGGGAGTGGATCCACCTTAATCCTGCGGGATTTATTGAGTCCAATACGTGGTTATCGGGAATGGACCACGGGGTGTGATTATCGGGAATGGATCCACTCTAATCCGCTGGGATTTTATTTGACTGCATCTGAGTTCACGGGGAGTGGAAACTCTTCGCCATCCATTGTAGCTAGTATTAAGGCTCCACCTGAGAAGGCTTTCTTCACTACATATGGTCCTTCATAATTGGGAGTCCACTTTCCACGGACGTCTTTGTGAATTGGCAGTATAGCCTTCAACACCAAGTCCCCTTCCTTGAATTGTCTTGGACGGACTTTCTTATCAAATGCTCTCTTGAGCCTTTGCTGATACAACTGTCCATGACACAAGGCTGTCATCCTTTTTTCCTCAATGAGATTGAGTTGATCAAACCGAGATCGGACCCATTCCGCTTCTTCTAGCTTAGTTTCCATCAGAACTCTTAATGAGGGGATCTCCACCTCCACTGGTAGCACTGCTTCCATACCATATACAAGAGAGAAAGGAGTTGCCCCAGTTGAGGTGCGAATTGCCGTCCTGTATCCGTGAAGTGCAAATGGGAGCATCTCATGCCAGTCTTTGTAGGTCTTCACCATTTTCTGTAGAATCCTTTTGATGTTTTTATTTGCTGCTTCTACAGCGCCATTCATCTTGGGTCTATATGGTGAGGAGTTATGGTGCTCAATCTTGAAATTTTTGCACAACTCTCTCATGGTTTGATTGTTCAAGTTGCTACCATTATCAGTGATGATTTTGTTGGGGACCCCATAACGGCAGATTATTTCTTTCTTGATGAATTGAGCCACCACTTGTCTTGTGACGTTGGCGTATGATGCCGCTTCGACCCACTTGGTGAAGTAATCAATAGCCACTAAGATGAAACGATGTCCATTAGAAGCTTTTGGTTCAATCATACCAATCATGTCTATGCCCCACATGGAGAATGGCCACGGTGATGTTAAAACATTCAGAGGAGTTGGAGAGACGTGTATCCTATCAGCATAAATCTGGCATTTATGGCATTTTCTGACATGGTTCAAACAGTCTGTTTCCATGGTCAACCAATAGTACCCGGCCCGAAGAATCTTTCTTGCCAATGCGTGCCCATTCATGTGCGTGCCAAAGGACCCTTCGTGGATTTCTTCAATGAGTGTATCAGCCTCTTTTCTATCCACACAGCGGAGGAGAACCAAATCATGGTTTCTTTTGTACAATAACTCCCCGTCTAAGAAGAAACCAGATGCTAGCCTTCTGAGAGTTTTCTTGTCTCCATTAGATGCCCCCAAGGGATATTCTTGCTTTTGAAGAAAGTTCTTGATATCATAATACCATGGTTTCTCATCTTGCCCCACTTCGGTGGCCAAGCAATATGCCGGCGTCTCACGACGGTTGATTTCTATCAAAGGCACATGATTAGGCCAAGTGACCTTGTACATGGATGAGAGAGTGGCCAAAGCATCAGCCAACTGATTTTCTTCTCTTGGGATGTGATGGAAAGTGATCTCATCAAAGTACTCTGCCAATTTCAAGACATGATCTTTGTACGGGATTAAGTTGGGATGACGAGTTTCCCACTCTCCTCGGACTTGATAAATGACGAGTGCAGAATCTCCATATACTTCTAGGATTTTGATTCTCAAATTGATTGCTCCCTCTAGACCCATGATACATGCCTCATACTCTGCGATATTGTTGGTGCAGTCAAACAATAGTCCTGCCGTAAGAGGTGTGTAGGTATCTTTAGGAGATATGATAACTGCCCCTACACCATGTCCCAAAGCATTTGAAGCACCGTCAAACACAAGCTTCCATCGGGATCCCGGCTCGGGTCCCTCATTCTCATCCATGGGAGGTTTCTCACTCACAGCCATGATGTCCTCATCTGGGAAGTCAAAGCGCACAGGCTGATAGTCTTCTAAAGGCTGGTGTGCCAAGTGTTCTGCTAACACACTACCTTTGATGGCCTTTTGAGATACATACTGAATGTCGTATTCGGACAACAACATCTGCCAACGGGCAATTCTTCCACTCAAAGCAGGCTTCTCAAAGATATACTTGATGGGGTCCATTTTGGAAATCAGCATGGTAGTGTGACAAATCATGTATTGTCTCAACCGACGGGCCGCCCAAGTCAAAGCACAACAAGTTTTCTCGAGGAGTGAGTATCTGGTTTCACAGCTGGTAAACTTCTTGCTCAAATAGTACACTGCGTGTTCTTTTCTACCAGTTTTATCCTGCTGACCCAATACGCAGCCCATGGATTCCTCAAGCACATGTAGGTATAGGATAAGAGGCCTTCCCGCAACTGGGGGTATTAAAATTGGTGGCTCTTGCAAGTACTGCTTGATCTTATCAAATGCCCCTTGGCAATCTTCATTCCATTCAATGGCTTGATCCTTCCTTAATAGTTTGAAGATTGGTTCACAAGTTGCCGTAAGATGAGAGATGAACCTGGAAATGTAGTTCAGCCTGCCTAGAAACCCTCGCAGTTCTTTTTCTGTCTTTGGTGCGGGCATGTTCTGGATTGCTTTGACTTTATCTGGGTCCACTTCAATTCCCTTCTGGCTAACAATGAAACCTAGCAGCTTCCCCGACTTGACGCCAAAGGTGCATTTGTTTGGATTCAAACGCAGTTGATACTTCCTCAATCTCTCAAACAATTTCTGGAGATGTACGAGGTGCTCTTCTTCAGATGAGGACTTGGCGATCATGTCATCCACATACACTTCAATTTCCTTGTGAATCATGTCATGGAACAAAGTGACCATAGCCCGCTGATATGTTGCCCCGGCATTTTTCAATCCGAAAGGCATTACTTTGTAGCAGAAAGTGCCCCATGGCGTTATGAAGGTTGTTTTCTCCATGTCTTCGGGCGCCATTTTAATCTGATTATAACCTGAGAATCCATCCATGAAGGAGAATACTGGGAATCGAGCAGTATTATCCACTAACACGTCAATGTGAGGAAGTGGAAAATCATCTTTTGGGCTTGCTCTATTCAAATCCCGGTAGTCTACACACATTCGGACCTTTCCATCCTTCTTTGGCACTGGCACGATGTTAGCAATCCATTCGGGGTACCTGGCCACTGCAAGGAATCCCGCGTCAAACTGTTTCTTGACTTCCTCTTGAATCTTGAGAGCCATGTCCGGCCTAGTTCTTCTCAACTTTTGCTTGACCGGTGCACATTCGGGCTTGAGCGGAAGCTTGTGTTCAACTATGCTCGTGTCTAATCCCGGCATATCCTGATATGACCATGCAAAGACATCCACATACTCTCTGAGCAGCTTGACCAAACCCTCTTTCACCTCTGACTGCAGTGTTGCACCTATCTTGACTTCTCTTTTATCCTTTTCAGTCCCCAGATTGATCACATCCACTGGTTCTTGATGAGGTTGGATCATTCTCTGTTCTTGATCCAATAGCCGTGCCAACTCTGCCGGGAGTTCATAATCTTCCTCTTCTTCCTCTTCAGCAAGATTGATCGGGAGTCCGAAATCATGAAGATTTACAGCATTGTTATGGTCCAGAGATTCATTTCTGCATGATGTATATTTTTTTGATTTTTAGATGAATGCAAAAGGTGGTCATGATATGCAAGAAGTTACTGCCATTTTTATTGTTTTTATCTTTTTAAAACTGAAAAAATAAAGAAAATAAGACGAAATATGCACATAAAATACTTTCATTTCATTGATAATCATTTGTTAAACAAAGATAAGCCCTTACAGTTCATCCACATGCCTCGGGCGCGGCAAGGGGAATTTTGAAAATAAAGAAAAATTACTTTGAAATAATAAAAACTTTGGGAATCTCAACAGCCTTCCAGTTTGATAGAACGGTGCTTGCAGGGCACTGATTCACCCAATTGTAGCTTCCCTGACTGGCCTTTTCCTCATTCTCTAGCATGTTGATTTGTTCAGCTGACCTGAGCCCAGCGCTCACAAAAACCTCTTCAAGGGGAGTGTTAAAGTCGAAAACCTTCTGCTTCCCCTTGGATGGTTGATAACCCACACCTAGCAAATCTTTCTTCTCATGGGGATACACCAATTGTCCCCACCCTTTGAGAGCACCTTCCTCCATGGCTTTCTTCAAATCCTTCCAAGATGTGATGGAGGCCCTTGGCTTCAATCTTCATAGTCTTAAACTGTGCGGCTAGCACATCTTCTTCTTTTTGGTCTACCACGGTGACAGTGGCAATTTCAAGAGCCTGGAATTGAGTTTCAAGTACCCCTTCCTCTGTTTCAATATACCTGAACGATGACAAATGACTCACTAAAGCGTCTTCCTCCCCAGAGACAATTACCAATTTATCATCAACTATGAACTTGAGCTTTTGGTGTAGGGTTGATGTTACAGCACCGGCGGCGTGAATCCACGGACGCCCCAACAGGCAACTGTAGGAAGGATTTATATCCATGACCTGGAAAGAGATGTTGAATAAGTGCGGCCCGATCACCATCGGCAATTCAATTTCCCCAATAACCTCCCTTTGCGATCCATCAAAGGCTTTGACGATCATGCTGCTTGGTTTAAGAACGGGTCCAACAAGAGATAACTTCAGCAAGGTTGACTTGGGCATGACATTGAGGGAAGATCCTGTGTCCACTAGTACTCTCGCGATAGTGTTGTCTTGACACTTCATGGAGATGTGGAGAGCTTTGTTGTGTGCATGTCCCTCAACTGGCAATTCTGCATCTAAAAACCCCAAACAACGGCTTTCGGTTATGTTATTACACACCCCATCAAACTGTGCCACCGTAATATCCTGATCCACATGGGCCTTTTGCAGAAGTTTCAATAAAGCATTTCTATGTGCCTCCGAACTCATCAATAAGGAGAGCATAGAAATTTTTGACGGAGTTTGACCAAGCTGATCTACCACTCGATAGTCGCTTCTTTTGATTATCTTGAGGAACTCATCGGAATCACTCTGAGGGGTTGTTTCTTTGGGTGCTCCCCCCTCAAGAGTCTTGCTTAAGACATTCTCATTGACCGTTGAAACTGGTTCTCTTGCACTGTCCTGCACTGGTTTCTGAGCAAACACCCTGCCACTCCGAGTCATACCCCCGGTCCCATCAATGCTAACTACTACCGGTTCTGGCAGAGTCACAGGCTTCCCTTGTATTGAAGCTGATGTATTGTATACCCAAGGTGTAGCTTTAGTGTTGGTAAAAGGAAATGGTGCTGGCGTCTGAATCACCAATGGCTGCAACTTTTCCTCGGCTCTTTGATAGATTATCTCTATTGGCTTCATGAACTTCTCATGCTCATGTGGTTCCATCATAGCCACCATACCCTTTCTCTGAGAATAACCAATTTGTACCAACCCTTGGTCCATTAACTCCTGAAGACATTCTTTCATCCTTGCGCAATGATTTGGATTCTCTTCACATTCTATGCAATCTGCATGCATGCTTGAGAATTGGTCAAAGCTGAGCAAAACCTCCTTTACTACACTCAAAGGGGTTCGTATATCCGACACATCCTTAATCAAACCTTCGGCGCCCTCAGTCATGTTGACTCCTTCCCCTGAGTGGTTGGGCAGAGGGTTTCCCTTGACATTGGGACCCGCTTCCTTGAATGACAACAACTTCTGATCGATCAATCTTTGTACCTCATACTTGAAAGCTTTGCAACTTTCAATAGTATGACCCTCCGCCCCAGAGTGGTATTCACAGGTGGCGCCTTGCTTGTACCATGCAGGGAAAGGTGGGGTCATCTGTTTCAAGGTTTTAAGCGTCACCATTTTACTGTGGACAAGATATGGCAGCAACTCTTTATATGATACCGGAATGGGATCAAACACTTTTCTTGCTTGTTGTTGAGGTGGAGAAGCTTGTTGTGGCTGTGGTTGATACGGATAACCTTGCGGTGGTGGTGTATACTGGGGCATCTGATATTGTTGCTGTTGTTGCTGAGCCGGAGCTGCATAAGGCACATATTGAACTGGCATCACCGACTGGCGGTGAGCCACAGCGTTGGTATTCCCTTCCTTCTTCTTCACAAAGTTATTGACTGGCTTCTTTGCATTATTTGGTGAGCTAGTGCCGGCTTGGATCTTGCCGGTCCTGACACCGCTTTCAATCCTTTCACCGATTCTGACCAGATCAGAGAAACCTGAGGACACACTGCCAATCATCCTTTCGAAATAAACCCCTTGTAAAGTGTTGGTAAACATATCCACCAATTCCGTCTCTAAAAGTGGCGGACGAACCTGCGATGCTAACTCTCTCCACCTTTGGGCATAAACTTTGAACGACTCTCCTTCCTTCTGGGTCATGCTTTGTAACTGGGTACGATTAGGAGCCATGTCCAAGTTATACTGATACTGTTTGATGAAAGCATTAGCCAAATCCTTCCACGATCGGATGTGATTACCCTCTAGCTGCATGTACCAGCTTAAAGATGCCCCTGCCAAACTGTCTTGAAAGCAATGTATCATCAGTTTGTCATTGTTGGCGTAGGACGCCATCTTTCTGCTGTACATCACGAGATGATTCCTAGGGCAACTCAAACCCTTATATTTCTCAAATTCCGGCACCTTGAACTTAGCCGGGATTACCAAATCAGGTACAAGACACATATCAGAAAAGTCCAACGAGTCACTTTCCCCTTCCATCGTTTTCAAACGATCTTCAATGGCCTTGAACTTTAGTTTAGCCTCCTCCAGCTGAGGAATAGCTCCATCAAACTTTGACCCACTGTTTTGAGTATCTGAGCTATGGTACACATCATGTGGATCCTCTTGAACCTGCTGAACAATGGTAGGTTGGGGCTGAGTTGGGGTTGCCCCGGCTGGAATTCCTGAATTGTTGATAGGAGGAGGAACTGAAGTAGCCCCGTCCCCAAGAGGTACATACCCCGGTGGAGTATAACCCGGAGGTAAACCGTACACAGGCCACACCATGCTGGCCGGTTCGTTAGTCGCTGTCTCTGCGTTCACTGCTGGAACTGACGGCTGATTCTGTGCGGCCAACATTTCCAACACGCGATCCATCTTAGCTGCCAACTGGGAAACCTCCCCCTTTAGTTCGCTATGCTGTTCTTGCCAATTCTCCATTACCAGACTAGAAGCACTTCTTGTCCAATGTAGATGTTGAGGATAACGCTGTTGAGATGGGGGAACGGTAATGAGATGATTTTTATTATGTATGCAAATGCAGATGCATGTAAAGTTCATGTTTTTATTTTATTAAATTTAACTTTCAGGGAATTGCGATCATATGATTAATATAAACATTTCAGGATATGGATAGAAAGATCAAAATGTCATTCAACTTTTTAAATCAAGTCTTTACATAGTCATTGAAAACAAACAGAAAATACAAGAATTCAAAATCCCAAAAGTTCAAAACATAACCATCCTAGATACAATACTAAAGTCCCTTTTTGGCTTTCTTGACAACATTCTTGTACGCCGTTACCACTGCTCGGCAATAACATACGAAGTCCTTGACCGCTCCTGAAACATTAAGAAAAGGGACCTCCGCCTCGGCCATCCTCAACATCCTAGGCATCTCATCCAACACTGAAGTAGACACCAGTAGCATCTTGCGGAAAGCTTCCTTCCATCTGGCCATCTCCTGTAGGGACATCTCAATAACCACCTTGTGGTGCTTCAAGTCCTTCTCTAGATGCTCAATTTGCTCCGCCACTTGAATCATTTGATCTTCATGGGCTCTTGTGATCTGAGCGAGACTCTCTTCATATCTTTGCATGGACTCTTTGTCCTTCCGCCTTTCTTGAGAATGAAGTCTTTCTTTCTTTTGTAGCTCCAACTCTTTCTCTTGTTGAAGCTTCTTGAACTCTTGTTGGACTTTCTTCAACTCTTGAGTCTTCTCCTCAAACTTTTTCTTCCACTCCCCCTGGGCGATCATGGCCTTGTTCCCTGTGGCATACATTTCATCATTGGAACGCTTCAAGCTCTTGATATCCTCTTTCAATGCCTTGATGCTCAAGTTGGAACTTGCGAGACCATCCTTGTACTTCTCTTCCCTCTCTTGGGCTTCTTTCACTCTCTTTTTGCACCCTTGAATCTCTTCATCCTTCGCGTCCCTTTCTCTTTTGAAACTATTTACTTCACTTTGGACACTAAAGCACTTGAATTGCAACTCTTCATTTTCTTTCTTTAGCTTTGCAATTTGGCTTTTCAACATGTCGGCTTCCTCCTTTGAGATAGTGACAAAAGGATCAGGCTCTGACTGTTGAGAAATGTTGGGAGTAGTGATAGTAAAGGGCATCTGAATCTCTGAAACACGCTTCTTTACCCATTGGGTGTAAGCCTCTTTGGCCACACAATTCTTCCTTCCCATCATAGCTTTCTCAATCTTCAACCATGCTCTTTTAACCTTGTTCCACAACTCTAGATTAGCATCCTCAGGCCTTAAGATGAATTCTGTCAACAACACCTTTTCTGGCTCACTTTCCATAGCATAACCCAATTGGCGTGTGGCAAGGATAGGATTATAGTTGATACAGCCCCGAGTTCCAATGAGAGGGACATTGGGGAATCCTTCACATTTGAGAAGCATCTTGGGTGAGTCAAACTTGCGAGAATACCAACGAACACTCTTTTCCGTGAGGGAACACAACTTTTCCGACCACTTGAGCGACTTGTCATCCACAAAGGGCCCACTTTCTGGCATATGCAACAAGAACCAACTCATGAGTAAAGGAACACAACAAACTACTTGCCCTCCCCTCTTGTTACCACGCCTATCACAGAGAGAATAGAGAACATCAGCCAATAAGGTAGGAGCCGGATTTCCTGACAAAAATACCCCAACAGCAGCCATGTCAATGAAGTAATCATAACTTGGGAACATCACCAAACCATAAACCAGAAGAGCCAAGATAGCATTATGAGCCTTCCAATTGCCAACAGAGAGTTCCTCGCGCGCTTTAGCCTCCAATGCCCTCTTTGAGAAACCTTCAACATTCCTAAACTCTCGGAGGGGTGAAATTTCCTCTTCCTCAAGATGTAAAGCCTTTGCAATGTCTTTTTCAGTAGGAATCTCCCTCATATAGCAAGCCCGGCCATCCATATTACGACCCAATAACACTTCAAACTCTTCCAAAGTGGGGAGGAGTTGAAAATCTTGGAACGTGAAACAACGGAGGGGAGAGTCAAAAAACTGAGCCAAAGTAATCAATGCCGTAGTATCAACATCCACATGTAGAAGGTTCAAGATAGATCCATAGTTGGTTTCGAAGTTGGGACGACTGATCGCGGACAAACTCTTCTCCATAGCCAAAAGACCCTCTACTTTGGGAACTTTGAAATTGAAATGATGAAAACCCTTTCTTTCAAATGCCATATCCCTTATGCTTATATAGACAATGTTTTTTCAATCCCCTGAAAGTCAAAATCTAATCTTTATGAATTGAAATGTGAATGAGATGCATGCGTGTGTGAATGCATGATGCATGAATATATCCCATAGAGCACACAAGGTCACAACGTAGCAGAGGTTCAATTAGCATTTCTGAAGTCAAAAAAAGGCTCAAAGTTACCTGCAACCCATCCCCCTCACATGTTGTTCTAAGTTTAACATGGTTATATCACAGATTACCTCTTTGGAAACGATGCCATTAATGCACGGCAAACGCGTCCAAAAAGGAATCTTTTGGGTTCTAAACAGAGGGCCCTAGCAACAAGGTTAGGTTCTAGACCGGTAAAAAGGTCCCTAAGGTCATGGACCCAACAAGAAAACATCAGCGCTCGCTAGTCAAATGTCTAGGAACCCAACATTTTCAAGAGGATCTACCTTAGGCGGGGCGATTATGTCAGCGCTCGCTAGTCAAATGTCTAGGAGCCCAACATAACAACCCCTATCTTAACTTAAGATTTTCTCAAGCTCGGGTGTAGAGCTTCACACAGTATCCACGCCACAAGGGCAAAAAGAAAAATAAAAGAAGGAGTAGAAGAAGAGAAACAGCCAATCCAAGCAGATATAATTGACAGAAAAATAAAAGATAAAGGCAAGATATTGCAAACCTGGCAAAGCAAACAAACAAACAAACCAACTAAACTGGGCTTAACTCTCTATAGTCCCCAGTGAAGTCGCCAGCTGTGGCGGGCTGGAAAATCACTTCCATTTTTCATACAATGAAGTCGCCATCGACGTTTATTTATCCCGTGAGGGGAAAGGAAAATATCACGAAAACCTTGGTTTAGGTTCGGGAGTTGGTTATGCGAGAGGAAGGTGTTAGCACCCCTCGCATCCATCGTACTCGATGGGAACCGTTTAGGTGGTTTGGGGTTCGTTTGCGTAGGTTTGAAATAAATTGCCTTTTATCTCTTACTTAATCTCTACTTCGTTTCCAAATAAAATAAAAAAGGGTTTTTTTATTAATTGAGTTTGACGGTTGTAGGAGCCCGCTCCTACGTATTCCCCGGTGCAATGGGAAACTCAAAACTCACGTAGTTCTGGTAAAAAATGTTTGTGGGGTTGGTTGATTTTAGTGGATAACGCTTATTTCGTATTCCGCTGACACAACGACGCTTGTATGCTCTATCTAATCAGAGGCTTAAGCTGTGTATGTGTCAGAGGAGTAGATAAAACGTGTATCCATTGAAAAAAGAGTTGAAAAACGGATGTTGCTTATTTCGCATTCCGCTGATACAACGACGCTTGTATGCTCTATCTAATCAGAGGCTTAAGCTGTGTATGTGTCAGAGGAATGGATAAAGCGTATATCCATATTTTCTGAAAAGAAGTTTAAGTGTGTGGGGTTAAGTTTTAACGCTTGATTAAGATGAGAGCAACTTGCCATCACTAGTCAAATGTCTAGGATCCAAGTTACCCGGAGCGGAAAGAAGCAAATGCTAAGTTCCCCCTTTTTCACCTTTGTTATTATGAAAGTCTTGATTTACTTTGATTAAGAAAGCATTCCAAAAGGAAAAGACGAAGGTTGATTTGTTTTAGAGTTTTATTAAGATGAGAACAACTTGCCATCACTAGTCAAATGTCTAGGATCCAAGTCATCCGGAGCGGAAAGAAGCAGATGCTAAGTTCCCCCTTTTTCATCCATTATTGCAAAGAGTTTGATTAAGTTTGATTAAGAAAATATTTCCGAAAAGAAAAGACGGAGATTGGTTTATTTTAAAGTTTTATTAGAATGAGAATAACTTGCGATCACTAGTCAATTGTCTAAGATCCAAGTTATCCGGAGCGGAAAGAAGCAGATGCTAAATTCCCCCTTTTTCATCCATTATTTATTGCAAAAAGTTTCTTAGTTTGATTATGAAAACCAAAATTCGAAAGAAAAAGAGCAAGAGAGCCAAAGCAGATAATAATAATAATAAAGCAAATTATAAATGCAAATGCATGAATCCAATGACATAGTTAAATAATGCTTGAATGCAACAAAGAATGAGCATATATGAAGCAATAATTAAATAATAATGCAAGAATAAAGTTGTGAGCAATTAAATAAATACGCATAAGTGTGAATAAATTATTTAACACAAGCAAACAAAATTAACCTAAGCTAATTAGGGTTAGATAAAAAAATATGTGCAAAAGAAAGTAACCCAAAAGTACTTAAAGAAGTAATTTGGATTACTTAAGCACTTATTAAAAAAGAAGCTAAAAGCAACTTAAGCTAAAATGACTTATGAAAATAAGTTGGAAATGCAAAATAACATTCATACATAAGAGTTACTGTATCAAACAAAATGTTGTGTAAAAATTAGGGTCAAATAAGCTAAAGAGCTTCTTGAAACCCTAAATAAGCACTTATGCACAAAATAGCTTAATTGAGAATCACTTATGAAAATAAGTTTTTTTAAAAAAAAAAAACACACATGGAAATATGATGTAAGCATAAACAGTGACTTAATGAGCTTAAATAAGCTAAAAAGTCACTTAAGTGCTTTTACAAATAAGCTAAAAAAAACAAATAAGTCATTCTGGGGGGGTATGAATTATGAAGAAAAGTAAAAAAAAAAAAAAAAAAAAAAAAGGGGGTGCAGAAAGTACTCTGGGCCAGGAAGCCCAGGTCCAACGCACCGGTCAACCAAAAAACAACAGTCAACAACAAAAAAAACTGGTGCGACGCAGCCTTACAGCTCTGGGTGCACCTCGGGTTCGGATCCGTTGGATCTACTGACCAAAAGGTCAACCCGCATCCAACGCGTATGAACCAACAATGATCCATCGCGCCAGATTCATCCTCACAAACTAACGGTTGGGAAAAAAGGAACGAAAATAAATAAAAAAGGAAAATAAAAACAGACCCTGATGATCTGGTGCAGCAACATAGTGTGCGCCACTATCATCATCACCGTAAGATCTCATTTAAATGAGATCTGACGGTCGCGTTTTAAAAAAACGTTATCAACGCTCCAGATCGACACAAATAATCCTACGGCCAGAATTTGAACCCGAGGAAGAAGACGGAGCATGGTGGAGTTATCTTCTCCGGTGACACTGGTTTTGCCGGCGACGGCGCCGGTCACCGGAGTTTAACCAAACCACCACGAAACTCAACGAAAATTACACCGTTTTGTTCGTATTTCCACAAGGATCTCAAAAGTACAAATAATTTTTATCAAATCGTTGCAGAAATGCGAAAACGAAGAGAAAAATAAAATCAAACAAAATTTCAAACACACGATTTCAGCAAAGACGAAGCGAAAGAGCTAAACAGAAAGCTTCAGAACACGAATATGAGTCAAAATGTGCTAGCTTTTACCTGAATGGTCTTTTGAATCGCTCTACTCGAACTTGATCTTTTCCTCGGTGCCGTGATGATTCCTTAGCTCAGTTCTTCCAGCTTTTTGACCAATTAAGGGTGGATTCTTCTTCCTAGGGCCTTGGTGAAGGTGTTTGATTGAGAAAGTTATCTGTTTGAGTGAGAATTTGAGGATTTGAAATTTTTGAAAAGTGAAGAAAATGGTGATGTTTAGAGCTTCAGATGCAGCGCCGTTTTTCTCTGTCTAAGGCTCTCTTCGGGCACTGAAAACAAGGCTCTATATATAGAAGCATTTTAGGTCAAGTGAGTAGTGATTTGTGAGAAGAATCAAGGGCATTTTGGAGTTTTATCATTAGGATATTTTGTACTATTTTTTTGACTCTCTTTTGTTCCAAAAAAAAAGTGGTGGTTATTGGGCTAAAAATGAAGACTCTAAGTCCATGGTGAGGTGTATTGGGATGAGAGATTTTTGCTACCCTTGATTGATTCTTTTATCATTTTTTGAATTAAAATAAAAATAGAAATAATAAATAATAACAATAAAAAATGCAAGAATAAAAACATGCATGAAGGAATTATGATTATGTGAAGTATTTATGGATAAAAAATGGAAAGAAAAAGGATTGATTTTGATGTTTTAAAAAGGTTTCTTGAAATGCAAGTAACTAATTAAAAATAAATAAATAAAGAAAATGTGAGGGCAAAATGGTAAAATTTTGTCTCTTATGATAATGCTAAGCCATAATCATGCAAGAAAAAATAGTTCCATGTGTTTTTGTGTCAACATTGATTGAAAAAAAAGTTTTGTTGACTTATTTAGTCAAAGTGTTGACTTTTGGTCAAACTGTTGACTTTTTGATCAAAATGTTGACTTTCTTGACTTATGCAAAAGTGAGAGAAGTTATGGGTCAAAATTGGAACAAAAATGCATGAGGGGCAAAAATGGAAATAAAAAAATGTAGGGGCAAAATTAGGGTATGACATTGGGATGGTTTACATATGCTAGGGAGGTATGTATTTGTTGCATTAGTATACATGGGGAATCGTATGCTCATGCATTGTTAGTGCGTAGTGGCGGGAGTGGACTACGAGGTGTGGTTGCGGGAGTGGACCCACCTGATTCTTATAGGGTTTTATTGAGTTCAATACATGGTTGCGGGAGTGGACCATGGGATGTGATTGCGGGAGTGGATCCACCTTAATCCTTTGTGATTTTGTTGAGTTCGATACATGGTTGCGGGAGTGGACCATGGGGTGTGATTGCGGGAGTGGATCCACCTTAACCTTGTGATTTTGTTGGTGTTTTAGTAGGGGTTGGACCTACGATTCCAGAGCTCATGCATTTTGTGGTAGCTAGGGTTAGTACCACGCATTTTAGAAGTCTGCATTAGGCTTAGTGTGCATTATATATATAAACCCGTTGGTGGGAATTGCTTTGGTGGTTAAGAGCTTTCTCTTGTGTTTGTGGAATTATTGTTATGTGTACAATCTTTCGCACCGGTTATATATATACATACTTTTATTTTGTGGTGACCCTTTCTTTCATTTGCGGGCTCATCCCACCCAGATGATGGGTTAGGTCGTGGTGACGACGGTGGCTGTTCGAGGCCCCAGTGAGATGTTGGAGCTTTAGCTTAGTTGGACTATGCGCCGGTGTGGGTTGTACACCGTGCTTTTTGGGTTTAGGCATAGGATTCTAACTTGTTTTGTTGTAAGTATTTGAATACTTAGACTTGGATTGTAATTATTCAGGAATACACTTTGCTTGTTGAAGCACCTTTTGGTAATGAGTTCTTTTGTATATTTGAATGCCGGCTCATTTAAAATATTCTATGCGCACTCTGAGTGTTAGTTGAAAAAAGAAAAAAAAAATATATGCCTTTTCTGGCCTTTGAAAAATGGGTTGTTACACTTACCACCTTGTTTCCCACGATTTTGAGTCGAACCACGATCATTGGTACGACTTGGTCCTCCAGCACTAAAATTCCCTTGGCGGTTCACCCGCTTATTTCTCATGTCTTCGACCTCTTGGCACTTCTCAACCAAGACCTGGAATTGTCGAATACCCAACGGCACAACCGCATCCTGCAGCTCGTACCTCAGTCCATCTTGAAACCGCCGACACATATACACTTCATCTATCCCGTCCCTAAAGAAACGGAAGAAACGGGACAATGACTCAAACTTTTTGGAGTAAGCCTTCACATTCATGCTACCCTGCCTCAGTCTCAAGAACTCTTCTCCGTACCTTTCCCTCGCAGTCTCGGGAAAGTACTTGGCTAAAAACCTGGCTAAAAACCTCCTCTTGAAGTTCTCCCAATTTAATTCTTCATGACCATTTTCCATGATCAGTCGGGTGTTCCTCCACCAATACTCTGAACCTCCTATTAACTAATAGGTAGCTAAGACTACCTTCTCCCCTTCCGGACAATGAATTGCCCCGAATATTCTCTCCACAGATTGGAGCCACAAGTCAGCAATTTCCGGACCTCCCTCCCCATTAAACTTTAGAGGAGTTTGGTGGTTGAAATTTGAGAGAAGTCTAGATCCAACAGCAAGTATTTCTCTTTCGCGCTTTTCCAGATCCCTCTGCGCCTTAGCATGGCTCTGAGCAGTCACAGCCGCTGCCATCGTATGCATGGCATAAGCCATCTGTTTTAAATCAGCATTGTCCGCCATAGGTGCTGTAGGTGCCCTTCTTGGAGGCATTCTATTCTGCACAATACCAATTCTGATTAGATTCCTTATCCAAACATTTCTGAGTCTCAACAGAAAATCTCATCCAACGGTTACTAACTCATAACCCGACACAGAACAAACACTAGAACTGACACGATACTAGCTATGTTCTAACCGACTCTGAACTAACGACTCAAGTATACACTTTCCCTTTGAAGATTTAAAGCCGTGCTCTGATACCAATTGTAACAACCCGTTTTTCAAAGGCCAGAAAAGGCATATTTTTTTTTTCTTTTTCAACTAACACTCAGAGTGCGCATAGAAGATTTTAAATGAGCCGGCATTCAAATATACAAAAGAACTCATTACCAAAAGGTGCTTCGTCAAGCAAAGTGTATTCCTGAATAATTACAATCCAAGTCTAAGTATTCAAATACTTACAACAAAACAAGTTAGAATCCTATGCCTAAACCCAAAAAGCACGGTGTACAACCCACACCGGCGCATAGTCTAACTAAGCTAAAACTCCAGCCACTCACTGGGGCCTGGAACAGCCACCGTCGTCACCACGACCTAACCCATCATCTGGGTGGGATGAGCCCGCAAATGAAAGAAAGGGTCACCACAAAATAAAAGTATATATATATATAACCAGTGCGAAAGATGTACACATAACAAGTTTCCACATACACAAGAGAAAGCTCTTTAACACCAAAAGCAATTCCCACCAACGGGCTTAAAATATAATGCACACCAAGCCTAATGCAGACTTCTACAATGAGTGTGGTAGATTCCCCATTACCACATGCATATGAATTCCGGAAGTCAATAATCATAATCAATAAAACCACAAAGGGTTAGGATGGATCCATTCCCGATAATCGCACCCCGCAGTCCATTCCCGATAACCGCTTATTGGACTCAATAATTCCCGTAGGAGTAAGGTGGATCCATTCCCGATAATCGCACCCCGTGATCCATTCCCGATAATCACGTACTATGAATGCATGAGCATACGATTCCCCTTATATGCTAATGCAACACATACATATCGTACACGCATATGTAATCACACCACAACAACACATACATATACATCTAATCATATGTATTTAATCACTTGTTCATACACATATTTCACCAAACATATGTAAGACAACGAATCATGTATTTACCACGATCTCATATCGAGAATACATCACAAAAACATGCCAAGCACACCACCAATTGCAACACAGCAAAATCTAAAGCATGTTTAACAAAACCGTTTGAAAAGACGGAATTAAAGTGGAGCCCTTACCTCGGCAAGCTTCCACAACAAGCAACGTTCACACAACACTACGTGCTCCCTAAAACAAGCAACGGACAATCAATACATCGTTTCCAAACCCAATGTATTGAAACTACATCAAAACCCCAAAAACTCTAAAGGTTTCTAAGGAAAATTCACTCTTTCGGATACTATACCAAAATCTATCGTATTGATCAACCACCATGAGTTATTTGTACTATTTTTAGGACCCAAAACAATTGTCAAAAGTCTTAAATAATTTGAAATGCAAAATGGCCGTTTTCTTGCGTTATAAGTTACGTACTTTCCGAGTACCCGAAAAACTCGTTTCCAATCCCAACCACTTCCATAAATTAATAAAAAGGGATTAGAAAGTTAAAAACCAAGTTTAGAAATCAGAATCCAAAATTTTAGGTCCTAGAGCTCGCCCTGGCGAGTTGGTGGCGAGTGAAGGCAGTGAGGACTGGTCTTACTCGCTCTGGAGCTCGCCCTGGCGTGTTCATGACCTGTGACACTCGCCCTGGCGAGTAAACACTCGCTCAGCGAGTTGCACCTGTCATGACAGCAAAAGACAGCAACTCACACCACCTTTTTCCACCCAAGCCTAGTTTGATTCTATTAGTTCCCAACACTTTTTCAAGGCACAAAAGCAAACCATTTTCATAAGCAAGCAATTCATTTTCCGAAAGCTTGTTGGTTGCTTCGAGTGCAAGTTATTTGATTTTCATTTCCAAAATCAAAACCAAATCCAAGCACAAGTTTTATTACGGGCCTTAACCGTCCGGTAATCATTTTCAAACATGTTTTCAAAGTAAAAAGCAACACCACATGTCACAAGAGTTTTAGCCCACTTGGACCCCAAAAACACTACACAAAACACTTAGGAAATATTTTCATAAACCCCAAAATATTTTTCCTCGGATTTTCTAAAACAAAACCATACAACGCATTTCCCTTTTGCCTAAAGGTTCAAAGACAACGTTTCTTTTCAAACCTTACAACTTAACCACATGTTATTGATCAATACACTAAACTTTCAAAATCCTAACTTTTCTCATGAGATTCTCACAAACTCATGGAAAAATTGCAATAACAAAGTCTAGCATGCTTACTAAACTCTCATAAACAACTTTCATGAAACAAGAATCAATTCCTAACATCTCCATCTCATGAACATAATCTAAAACTCATAACTCCAAGAGTTTTAACCAACCAAAAATGAAAGGAAAAGGTGGTTACCTTAAGCAAGTGATTCTCTACAACAATTCCACAAAGCTCCCAAGCTTGAAATGGAGTTAAATGGTGAAGAATGGAAAATTTGTGAAGTTGAGAAAGTAGCAATGGAGTTTCACGTGGAAGAGAGAAAGAATGAGAGAATATGTGATGTTTTTCTAAGTCCACAAGTCACCAAACCTCCTTACTATGTCAAAACCTCTTGATAGCCAATCCACCCTTGGATCAAAGTCAAACGTCCAAGCTTAAACCCTAGCCATTGGATCAATTTGTTTTATGAGAAATCACAAGATTTTATCAACTCTTCCATAACAAGTCTCGTATTCAGCTCTCGCGCGTCGCGACGAACGTAAATCACAAAAACCTAAAACCTACGGAAAGAACGTCTAACGTTTAACATTTCCAAAACTTATCACCGAATCTTTTTCCGCGACTGTAATTTTCTTCCATACCATAGAAAATTAATCTCAGGACATATCCTAACTCACGCAGATATATAAAACTTCCATCCGAAACCGCACTTAAAACAGACGCAGTAAGATTTTACAACGACGGGTAAAATCCTTCTCGTTTTTCCAAAAACAAGAATAATCCAAAACTCGTTATTCTGAATACACATATAACTTCTTATTCAAGCAACAGGATTACAAGACAAAAGTCTGTACAATTACAGTGCATGAGCACAAAACAGGCTCAATTACAGCAAAACCTAATAATTACACGATGTTTCACCACGTGAACACATCGAAACCCTAATGTTCCATAAACCAACTATACAATGAAATTTTGGGTCTTACAACTACATATGCATATGCTACTTTTCAATTTTCAATTCAATTATTACTATATACTTTTAATCATTTTAGAACTATATTGAGTAAAGGAAACTAAAATTTTAACTATGATAAGTTTAAAAACCTGGATCCTTGGATGGATGATAGTAGTGCTAGTATTGTTTGTGGTTCTAATAGTGATAGTAGTGCTAGTATTGTTTTGATTCTCCATGCTTAACTGGTTTCTCTCTTTTTTCATAGAATGCTTATCGTTTAGTTTAGTTTAGTTTTGTTTATTGTTTCAGTAGATACCGTGATTGTGTTTTTTGTGTATACACTAAAGATCTAATTTTACATATTATGTAGTGCTAACATTATGCATTATGTCATGATTGCTGGTGTGGCCTATAGCCTATATGTTGTTAGAATATTCCTTTTGTAATCATCAATTGCACGCCATAATTTTTTTCTTCTCTGACCTCATTTTCCTTGCTCTCTTACACCAGATCTCCTGCACTAATTGAAGTCCCTGTACTTAGCTCTCTAACTCTCAGATATTTCTTGAGTTAGTATCTGTCTCGCGTTGATTTGTGCATAGAATGTGCGTCCAGTGATTTGTATAGTAGATGTTCAAACCTTATATAATCAATTGTAACATCCCAAATTTTATTTGATAGAAGAAAATTAAATAAAATCAATTATTGGGGTTTAACCGGAGTTAAGTGACCTGATTAGAATTAAAGGATTTATTTTCTAATAACCATGACTTAAGTGTGGAGTTGAAACTAAATTCCACCCACATATTTCCTCTCCTGCGAGCCTCCCTTCTTCTCCAACACCCCCATCATTTCTAATCTTTCTATTTAAAGGACATGCAAGGCTTGGATTATAAATCAGTAACAGAAACCTCTTTTTCTCTCCATTCTCTTTCTCTCCACCGTACTCTCTCACTCTCACTTAAGCACCATCTTCATCATCCAAATTCTTGTAGAATTCACATGCAACCAAGAATCCCTAACCCTAGAGTGATCAATAAGCCAAAACAAAGATCCATTCCATCATCTTCTTTCACTTGGCCGAATTCCACCCTTTTATCACAAATTCTTCTTACATCTAAGAGAGGAATTGATGCATGGTAATTATTTTCTCTCTGTAAGCTGCTGCCAGTAGGTGTGAGTTAATGTCAACTAAAGAGTAAGGTAATAAACTCAATCTCCATAAACTCATGGAATTCCTAAATTCATCCAATCACTCAAATCTCACTCTATACTCGAAATTCGCTCTTGCATGTGTTTGTACCATCTAAAATACGAGCCTGTGGATGGCTGGGGAGCTTTGGGTGTTGTGGAAAACGTAGCTATAGAGAAAACGACAGAACTGTGTACCTGAATCACTGTCACGCTCGCTCAGCGAGCAGATACTCGCCGCAGCGAGTCATGCAGTTCAGCACCAGCTGCTGAATGTGATCTCCTGCTCCTGTAATCCTTATCCAAACCATTGGTAAGTTGTTCCTAACATTTCAGATACCCTTCTCTGCTTGGTGGTGGCTACTTCATTTTCGTTAACCTTGTAACTAATCAAAAGCTCATGAAATTCACTTCCTTTCCTTTCTCATGAGCACAAGTTTTGGGGTTTCAAGTGAGTCCTGGACAGAGAACATTGATGCTGTAGCAGAGCTTGAATGCAAGGTTAAAGCTTCATTACAGGTGGGTTCTTTAGGATAGTGTAGTTAGCTTCCCCAAAAATTATGAAATTGCATGTTAACTTAGGGATTTAGGGAATTGTTGTGTGAGGGGAATTACATCCCAAATTTCCCTCCATTCTGTTATATATTATGTAAATTAATTTGTTGCACTGGTTTAAATGAGGATTGTAGGTGTTACTTTTGAAAACTATAATTTTTGCAAAACAGGGTGTTTTCTGAATGAACTCGCCATAGCGAGTAGCTGGCGAGCATTCATGGCGAGCTGGGTTCTGGGCTGATGAAACTCGCAAAGGCGAGCTAGTGCTCGCCACAGCGAGTTGATTTAGGTCAGGACCTATAATCTCGCCATGGCGAGCTGGTGACTCGCCGTAGCGAGCTTGTACAGAATTGACCTATATTTTCCATTTTCTAAATAAAGTTTTCAACACTCGTTTTATATCCTCGTTATAATCAGATAGTTTGCAGTAATATAATTAATATAATGTCGAACAGAAAGTTAATCACAGATAATTGATAGGGCATAACTTAGACTATTATTAGGTTTGTATGCTCCCCGGGTTTTGGGAATTTATGGTAGTAATAACTAAATTAGTTCAGTCAATTATGAGCGATTTTGTGATATCGCGCTATGGACTCCCGATGGGATAATCCATTAGGATAAGTTATTGTGAGCTGCATGCCGTGACCGAATCGGTTGACGGATATGGCAGGCCTCTGAGACATGCTCACCTCAGAGTGTCCTTGTGTCTAAAATGAATAAGAGTTAATTTATGTGTTACACCTATATTTATGCTGTTATGATATGATTATGTTAGTATTTTGAAACGACTGATTTAGGTGCCCCGGCGTAGTCGCCATTAGGAGGGTAGTAGGACTCACTGAGGCTTAGTAGTCTCACCCCACTCCAAACCAATTTTTTTTAGGTAAACAGGATATTCGGAGCAAGGACCAGGTAGGAGGCTGACAGTTGGAGCTGAGCTTGGATTGTCCGCCTTGAAGATTTTATTTCTTCGTCTTGCTTTTTAGTTTATTATCGTGTTTACTCAGAATACTAGCAACTTCCGCTGTATTATATCCGTTATTTACTTTGTATCTGAAACAATGTTGTATCTGTTTATTTTTAATCAGAGAATTATTTGTACTCAGATCCTTTTATGTATGTCTCGACTAAATATTCTAGGTATTTTAGTTGGGGCGTTATAATTGGTATCAGAGCAGGTCGATCCAGTATCGGACCTTGCCATGAGTCATTCCAATCCTTCCTAAGTAATACAGACCCTTTGGATCTGGACTGTTTACGCTGAAACCATCGCGTGCTGAGCCTGATCAACTCAGTATTGTGTATGGTAGGCAGGGTATTATGGTTTAGAACTGAAGTGAACTTTGGAATTCTAGCGTTAGATCCGTAGAGAAGCTACAATCGAAGAGCAGTCGTCGAAGAAGATTCTTATAAGTGAATTGGGGAACGGTGACAAATGGTGCCATCGGAGTAAGCACAGTCTGATGGATATAATGACCTTGTGAAGTAACAAGTCAGGAGTAGAGTTGTAGTTGAATGAATGCAAGTGGACCCTTATACTGAAATGTGTAGAGCATAACAGTATTCCACTGACACTGTGTGACAGCTAAACTTCCTAAAACCTAGAAGTAACTTCACCCTTAATGGGACGACCTACAAAATCAACCTCTTTCACTCTGCCTAGCTCGCTTAGCGAGCAAGCACACGCTGCAACGAGTTTAGCAGGCTACTGCTACTGCCTGTTGTTGTCTTACTCGCTGTTCAGTTATTTTAATCATGGTGAGTAACCTCCAGCCCTCTTTCATAATCTTACCATTCTACCTTTTTGAGTTTTAGTGTAAGTGAATCCTAAGCTACCTTGTGTGCATAAGAGTTGTTGAGGAGATGCATTGGAAGATTGTATGAGGAGTTTGATGCAACAAGAAATTAGATTACGTATACCTTTCCCATTAGAAGCCAGTGACTATATTGAACTATCAGGAACTTAACCCTAACTAACCGACGATTAGAATCCTTTTAAATCCGTAATCGTGCCCGAGATAGCACCTTAAGTTCAGACCACTCCTAGAGCTCCAAGTTAGAAACCCAGTGTAGAGAACCAAAAAGATAACCCCGATATAGAAGTTCGAGTCGAATTACTTAAGCTAGAGAAACCAGAATTAGAACACAAGCATTTTCCAAATTTTCTCCAGACCACAGCATTACATTACCCTCTAGAATGCCCTCGGCTAAGTGACAACAATTCTACCATATTATTAGGGAATGAACTTTAATTCGTAGAACAAACAGGACTTTCAGATTAAGCAACACCAGTCTTTGGCAGTGAATTCCCAAACCTTTAGCAGCTAAACCTTGACTAAATTGACAGATAGAAATCACTTGTAACATCACGAGACATCTAAACTAGTTATAGGACAATATCGTCAAATAATTAGAAGCCAACAATAGAGCCTTGGCACATAAGTATAGACCTTGCCTCACATCAAAACTGAATTCTTCCCTAGCGACACCGTCATCCAAATAGGTTGTTAAAGACCGTTAAATTAAGTATCCAAAAACTAGTAACCTAGCACTTCTGACCAATTAATTACCTTGTTAAGAATAGGAAACCCCGTCACCTATACCTTAATATTTTCTTATTGCAAAACCTATTAAGTGAACACTTAAGATGACTACCTTTAGATGTCAGTAAATAGGACCAGCCTATCATTGTATACCAGTAGTAGTACCAGACCTTTGTAGATTAAGTTTTAACTAGTGTAACAGTTAAGGATTACCGTTAGCACAACCAGTCGCCAAGGTCAATCCGTAGTTGCCTTGCCATTAGATGGCTTATAGACCAGAAACTCAGTTCCATGATTAGGTTGACCATTCAATGTACGAATTCATACATCTGAACCAGTTAGTTAAGGAATCAGTAGGATTAGTCAACCGTCCGTTGAGAGTTACCGTTCTGTCATCATCAGACTAGTAATTTAGTACTAGGGACCACTTAGGTACCTCGGTTTGAAGAATAGAATTGAACAATCATATTTTATTTATTTATTTATTTTCACTACCTTAGTGCCATCCAGTCATGATACCATTTAGGGGATTAGTATTAGGCGCCAAAGATGTAGAACCAACATTGCAGTACGAAGTCGACCGTAAGTCATACGGTAGAAGACACAACTCGTTAAGGTTTACCAACAGGGAACAATATCAATAGCCTCAACCATCTAGGACAATCTTTTAGGTACATATATTAGTTGTCCGAGAGCAAGTAGTTAAATTTAACCTTAGCTCCAGCTAACCGCCGACACTTTCACATGTTCAAACCCTACAACTTAGAGACTAATAGAATCAGTTAGACCTACTGGTGAGGGATTGTCAGCACGAAACTTGAGTAAAACTTACCTGTCCTAACCGGAGAGTCTTGGTAGAAGGGATAAAATTTTGGAACACCATAAGCGTGTGTATTCACTGACTCGTCTGATTATGTATCGAATAGATAAGTTCTTCCCGAACCTCGAACGTTTGTCAGTCTCGTGCAATGCCTAAATTCAATTAAGATGCAACTTTCCAAGTTCATCGACGTCAGTTATACAGTTTGTGTAGAACGTTACTTCTAAGTAACCTTATTCAATGCTTTCAGTTTTTCAGTCACGTCGTTAGTAACTCTAGCATATTCGTGGGAATCAATCACTCTTGAAAACCCACGGATAGTTTCAAATTCAATCTCTCGCTCGTTGGCTAATCCGTTAATTAACATTCTCAGTTGTACTGATACTTAACTCAATATCAGCGAATCAATTGGACTTCATGCACACGAATCTTGTAATCAGCTTTCCAATACAATTATTTATCCATCTTTTCGTAGCCTTACCAGCCGAGTTCGGAACCAAGTTCACATCATTCTCCTTTCAGTGAAATCAAGTTATTCAAGTGAAATCAATGTTTAGAATTCAAACCTTTCAGTTTCGTTCCTAGATCATGTGTGACCAACCTGATAATCTTGAACATCTCTGCCCGAACATTTTAACCCTTCGAAATTCATCTTCTATAACCTGTGAACTCGGTGTGTTAAACCCAAACGCCTGAACCGGATATCCCAATTTCATGTTTAGTTATCAACAACCGGTCCAAGTAAGTGTGGGTGCCAATTTCTCGTTTAGATTGATGTATCATCATCCTTGGAACCCACTCCTCAACCGTAGTGATCCGTTAGTTAGTTCAGTCGCCCGTTCTAAGTCAGACCAATCAATTCAGCCTCAGCATTACAAACTCAAACCGCACGTATGCAATCAGCCAAGTTGAAAACTTGATTACCTTAACCATGTTCCATACATTAGTACCGGTGAAGAATTCAAGCAGGATCAACCATTAACCCTAAGGGATAGACTGAACCTATGTGCATCTGCATGTTGAATGTACAACTTGACCATCGTGGCGTGCCAGAATGGATTAAATTGTAGGTGGGATTTTATCGGATAACTATAGAGTCATCTGCGAAAGAGTCTGACTCGTTGGCAGAGGAATCAGTAGTGTTTAGACAATTTTTCACTCGTTTTATATTTCGATCGACTCTGGAATATTTAGACCACACGTGTTACAGGGGTACGATTGACACGTCATGCATAGTAGTGTTTAGAAGTTATTGAAGTTACCAATAGGAAAACTTAAGCTTTCACCCTTTAGATAAACGTGTAACGTCAACCAGGCCAGATACCGACCTCCTAAGCCAGTTGCATTTGGAGTTAATTCCGGTAAGAATAACAGAAGGTTACCCGTAGTAGAAGGAGCTAAGGCAATTATGACAAGGAGGTGTAGGGTCTTGCTCAGAGTTTATGAAGTAGAGTTATAAGTGCACCATCCAGAGATGACAGTAAGTATTCGAATAAGAGTGCGCAACATAAGACTGGTTAAGCGTGGTTTCTAACTAGACTCTTTGACCAGTAACCCCTAAGAGAGGAAAGTTTCATGGCAAGGAATTGGATACAGTTGACCGGAGAATAGATGAAGCTAGACTTTGGATGTATCTATGGACGAATTGCCCTAATGATGAATGTAGAAGTTTTGAATTTCGGGGACGAAATTCTTTAAGGGGGGTAGATTGTAACATCCCAAATTTTATTTGATAGAAGAAAATTAAATAAAATCAATTATTGGGGTTTAACCGGAGTTAAGTGACCTGATTAGAATTAAAGGATTTATTTTCTAATAACCATGACTTAAGTGTGGAGTTGAAACTAAATTCCACCCACATATTTCCTCTCCTGCGAGCCTCCCTTCTTCTCCAACACCCCCATCATTTCTAATCTTTCTATTTAAAGGACATGCAAGGCTTGGATTATAAATCAGTAACAGAAACCTCTTTTTCTCTCCATTCTCTTTCTCTCCACCGTACTCTCTCACTCTCACTTAAGCACCATCTTCATCATCCAAATTCTTGTAGAATTCACATGCAACCAAGAATCCCTAACCCTAGAGTGATCAATAAGCCAAAACAAAGATCCATTCCATCATCTTCTTTCACTTGGCCGAATTCCACCCTTTTATCACAAATTCTTCTTACATCTAAGAGAGGAATTGATGCATGGTAATTATTTTCTCTCTGTAAGCTGCTGCCAGTAGGTGTGAGTTAATGTCAACTAAAGAGTAAGGTAATAAACTCAATCTCCATAAACTCATGGAATTCCTAAATTCATCCAATCACTCAAATCTCACTCTATACTCGAAATTCGCTCTTGCATGTGTTTGTACCATCTAAAATACGAGCCTGTGGATGGCTGGGGAGCTTTGGGTGTTGTGGAAAACGTAGCTATAGAGAAAACGACAGAACTGTGTACCTGAATCATTGTCACGCTCGCTCAGCGAGCAGATACTCGCCGCAGCGAGTCATGCAGTTCAGCACCAGCTGCTGAATGTGATCTCCTGCTCCTGTAATCCTTATCCAAACCATTGGTAAGTTGTTCCTAACATTTCAGATACCCTTCTCTGCTTGGTGGTGGCTACTTCATTTTCGTTAACCTTGTAACTAATCAAAAGCTCATGAAATTCACTTCCTTTCCTTTCTCATGAGCACAAGTTTTGGGGTTTCAAGTGAGTCCTGGACAGAGAACATTGATGCTGTAGCAGAGCTTGAATGCAAGGTTAAAGCTTCATTACAGGTGGGTTCTTTAGGATAGTGTAGTTAGCTTCCCCAAAAATTATGAAATTGCATGTTAACTTAGGGATTTAGGGAATTGTTGTGTGAGGGGAATTACATCCCAAATTTCCCTCCATTCTGTTATATATTATGTAAATTAATTTGTTGCACTGGTTTAAATGAGGATTGTAGGTGTTACTTTTGAAAACTATAATTTTTGCAAAACAGGGTGTTTTCTGAATGAACTCGCCATAGCGAGTAGCTGGCGAGCATTCATGGCGAGCTGGGTTCTGGGCTGATGAAACTCGCAAAGGCGAGCTAGTGCTCGCCACAGCGAGTTGATTTAGGTCAGGACCTATAATCTCGCCATGGCGAGCTGGTGACTCGCCGTAGCGAGCTTGTACAGAATTGACCTATATTTTCCATTTTCTAAATAAAGTTTTCAACACTCGTTTTATATCCTCGTTATAATCAGATAGTTTGCAGTAATATAATTAATATAATGTCGAACAGAAAGTTAATCACAGATAATTGATAGGGCATAACTTAGACTATTATTAGGTTTGTATGCTCCCCGGGTTTTGGGAATTTATTGTAGTAATAACTAAATTAGTTCAGTCAATTATGAGCGATTTTGTGATATCGCGCTATGGACTCCCGATGGGATAATCCATTAGGATAAGTTATTGTGAGCTGCATGCCGTGACCGAATCGGTTGACGGATATGGCAGGCCTCTGAGACATGCTCACCTCAGAGTGTCCTTGTGTCTAAAATGAATAAGAGTTAATTTATGTGTTACACCTATATTTATGCTGTTATGATATGATTATGTTAGTATTTTGAAACGACTGATTTAGGTGCCCCGGCGTAGTCGCCATTAGGAGGGTAGTAGGACTCACTGAGGCTTAGTAGTCTCACCCCACTCCAAACCAATTTTTTTTAGGTAAACAGGATATTCGGAGCAAGGACCAGGTAGGAGGCTGACAGTTGGAGCTGAGCTTGGATTGTCCGCCTTGAAGATTTTATTTCTTCGTCTTGCTTTTTAGTTTATTATCGTGTTTACTCAGAATACTAGCAACTTCCGCTGTATTATATCCGTTATTTACTTTGTATCTGAAACAATGTTGTATCTGTTTATTTTTAATCAGAGAATTATTTGTACTCAGATCCTTTTATGTATGTCTCGACTAAATATTCTAGGTATTTTAGTTGGGGCGTTATATCAAATGACTTTTTTTTCAGCATCTACTTGAATCAAACTTGTTATTGAACAATATAGCATCTGATGATAGTGTGATAGATTACTACTTTTGCCAGTCAGATGTGGCAACATTAGCCTCTATGTGTGGCAGATATGTTGTAGTTCAAATAGAAAGTTAAAGAATGTTTCAGATGCTGCTATGGTACAAGTTATGTATTTTCTAGTGTCATATATTTTCTTTTAAAGGTTGTCAAATATTTTGTTGATTATTGTTCCTTTTGTTATGTATTTTCAGGTATGGCAAGAAAATAAGATTTGAGCCTACAAATGAGCCTACACCGGTTACGAACCAGCCCATCCATTTTGCTCCAACACCGACTGTTGACCATCCCTTCCATACTCAATAGTGTTGCTGCATCGGCAATGTTTTCCTTATGTTAATAGTTTTCCTTATTTTTATTTTTAGAATGTATAATGCTTGTTTTTGTTGTGATAAATTGTACTCGGCAATGTTGAAGAACATGTTGAACTTGAATGTGGATTTTGAACTTGATATGATGTTCTTTGCAGGTTTTGAAGGTGTGACATTTCCCTATAACACTGTAACTGTAGTTCAATTTGCTATTGGGGACTGTTCTAGTTAGCGTTATGTGGGCTCTTAATCTTATACAAGAGACCTAAAATCACTAGTGCCATGGTATTTTGCTCTCTGCTTTGTAAGACCCATAATTCTACTGTATCGTACGCAAGTTATAAGCGTAAGTAGCGGCGAGGAGTTTTTAGGGTTTTTGTAAAGTTAATTTCATACGTATCGTGTAATAACAGCGTTATTGCTGAGTTGGAACTGGTTTTGGATTCGTGTACTATTTAAGCCCAGGCTTTTGGTTCTTAGTCCTCTTTTATATACGAGAACGTTCCTGTGCTTTCAGAATTTTGAGTTTCGACTTTCTCCGTTTATTGGAAAAACGAGTAGAAAATAGTACCCGCTGCTTAAAATTTTACGGTTTCTGTTTTCCGTCGAATTTTAATTGGAGACTTTATATATCGGCGCGAGTTGGAATATGTCTTCAGAATAATTTTCAAGAGTGAGGAAGAAAATTACAGTCGGGGAAAAAGATTTAGCGATAATATTTGGAAACGGTTTACGACGGACGTTTATTGGTGAGATTTTCTATTTTTGAGATTTCCGTCCGTTAGCGAGGTGCGACTCGCCGAGAACAAACGCGACGAGCTGAGTAGCGTAAAGTGGATATTTGTTCAAAAAGCAATCATGACGAATTAGATCCAATGGTTAGGGTTTGATTAGAAAACTTTACACTATTTGATCCAATGGCCAAGATTGCTCATGAGGGAATTAAATAGTAAGGAGGTTTATGTTTTTGTCATAGAAGCAAAAAAAATCACAAAACTCTTCCTTCCTCTCTTCACTCTCACGGCTCACTCACTCACTCATTCACTCATCCATTCAAATTTTTTCTCATCTTCTCAAAGCTTGGATCATTAGCTTACTAAGGGATCACTTGCAATTAAGGTAACTAACCTCTTCTCTTCCTTACTCTCCATGAAAAGCCTCATGAATTCTAGAATTTCATGACTATGTTCTTGAGAGAAAATTTTTGAGAATTTAGTTTTAATTAGTTTTGATTCCATAGTAGTGTTTAAGAGTGTTATGTAGGATATATTAGTGAAGCATGTAAGTGGTTCTCATGGTGGTTTTAAATTTCACAATTTTGTTGGTGAGGTTTTGAAGAAAATTTCTTGAAATGATCATAACTTTGGGTGGATTGTATGATTTTGGTTTTTGAAGTTAGTTTTGAGCTTTGTGACAAAATGGATTGGTGAATATGAAATTTGTTTCGAAAAATAAGAAAAAATTATTCTCGTGTTCTTGAGCGACTCGAAGAACACAATTCAGAAAAAATTTATTTCGAGCTTCAAAAAGAGTCGGGTATACGATCGAATATCGTTACGAGCTAACACATGTGGGCTAGGGCTTTCAAATGAAAAAAAATGTAGGGTTGCCCTTTTTGCCTCATTTGGCCGTGGCACCCATATAGGATTCGAGGAATCGAATTTCGAAAATTGTTTAGAGGCAAATAGCTTCCCATGATCATTGTTTAATTGTTTGATTGGTTATGGGATGTTTTGAAAAGAAAATGATCACTTGCCTTAAGAAAAACCTAATTTGAGATTTCTCGAAAATTTGCGATTCGACTCTAAAATTTCTAAATCGTGTTGATAAGTGCTAGTTAGGTATTATGGGATATTACCATGCATTTAGAAGTGAAAAATTTTGTGTGGGAGTGTGTTTTCTAAAAATTTGGCCGTGGCCTTTTGGTGGTGGGGGAAGAAATTCCAAAATTTTTCTAAGTCCACAAATGTGTGAAAATTTTGTGTGTGTTGGATAATCTTAGTTTTGAAGAAAAATGAGTATAGGAAAGGTTGTTAGGAAGAAAAAAATGTGTAACTTGTAACGCAAGAAAACTTCGATTTTTCATAAAAATATTTTTGAAAAGTTTTAGTTGTGTTTCAAATGGTCTTGTGGTGTGTGAAACAAGTCCTTGAAGTGGGAAGAATCCAAAATGGTTTTAGTTTATGATTTGAAAACAAAATGATTTTCGTGTTATAAAAATAGTACAATTAACTTCGTGAATTTTTAAACACTATGAGAATAACCTGAAATCATTGAGGGATAGCTTTAGAAAGTACCTTAGACCCCTCTGGAACTTTGAGAGCAAGTTTCGTTTCGATAGGATAAACGAGGAATATTTTATTGATTGTACGCTGCTTAACTTTTAGGTAGCGCGTATCGTAGATTCGACGAGAGAAAGTAACGGAAGCTTGCTAAGGTAAGGGCTCCACTTTATTTCCGTCTTTAAAACGGTTACGACATGCTTTGTTATGCTGTGTATGCAATTGCTGTGTGTTTTGGCATGTTTGTATTATGTATTCTCGTGATGAGAACATGTTTAAAATACTTGCGCTGTTTACATATGTTTGGTGAAATATGTGTATGAACAGGTGATTAAATACATATGATTAGATGTATATGCATGTGTTGTTGTGGTGTGATTTCATATGCGTGTACGATATGTATGTGTTGCATTAGCATATAAGGGGAATCGTATGCTCATGCATTCATAGTACGTGGTTATCGGGACTGGATCACGGGGTGCGATTATCGGGAATGGATCCACCTTACTCCTACGGGAATTATTGAGTCCAATAAGCGGTTATCGGGAATGGACTGCGGGGTGCGATTATCGGGAATGGATCCATCCTAACCCTTTGTGGTTTTATTGATTATGATTACTGACTTCCGGAATTCATATGCATGTGGTAATGGGGAATCTACCACACTCATTGTAGAAGTCTGCATTAGGCTTGGTGTGCATTATATATATAAACCCGTTGGTGGGAATGGTTATGTGTTTAAAGAGCTTTCTATGTTGGTATTTGTTTGTTTGGTAATTGTATACTCTTTCGCACCGGTTATATATATATACCTTTTATTTTGTGGTGACCCTTTCGTTCATTTGCGGGCTCATCCCACCCAGACCATGGATCACCCTTTGTTACCGATGCTCGTGAGGGAGACGGTGACGAGGTGGGACTTCCTTGATCGCCTGCTGCTGCCTGCCTGGAGCCTCGACCCAGCTTCCGGTACGGCTAGTTACCATGGGCGCGTTAGGATTACTACTTATCTTGGTACCCATCAGGTTCACCAGTGTCTGATATGGCAGACTCCACCTTTCTCCATACCTCTACCGGTACTGCTCAGTGCACTTTGGACGGTTCCTGAGGGACCCCTGCCAGGGGCGCCAGACACATCAGAGGATGATGGATCGGTCGTTGGAGAGACCTCCACGGATGGACCAGCTACTTCCTCTTCTATGGGTAGTTGGGGTGATGGGGCTTTACCCGACTTCTTAGGGGAGCCGGATGTTATTTTTCCGGAGGCAGCGACTGCTGCAGGGGATGGATCCATTGGAGGATCCGGAGTACCTCACTTGGTATCTCCCACTTCTACCTTGAGCTTGGTACTGTTATCGAGTGATACGGATGACGCCTGATGCCGATGTGCATGATAGGACTAGGACACTGACCTTAGAGTAGTAAGTTCTAACGTTTTTGGATGACTGTACTCTATACTCTTACACTTTGGATGAGCCTCTTTTGGTATCGGCTGTAGTATTTCCCTAGTCACGACTACCTTGTATATTTGTCGTGAGCTAGATGTTATGTTTTGGTTATGTAAATATTCAGGTACACACTTTGCTTATGAGAAGCACTATCGATGCATATAGTACTATTTCAGTCACCTTGTTGGTCGTACTATTACATGCTTTAGTTCTGTTGTATGAATAACGCCGGCTCTTGTAAAATATTTTCCGCGCACTCTGTCTCGTGTTTTTTTTAAAAAAAAAAAAAAAAAGTGCCTACTTTTGGGCCATGAAAATCGGGGTGTGACATGCTTAATCAATTATAACTATTATATATGTTATTGAGCAATGTGTTGATCGTGCTTTATTTGTTTGCAGCTAGCTTAGAGTGATATTTTTTTTGCCATGTTCCTTGGAGAGGTTAGAATCATGTTTATTTATTTTTTTGCAATATGTCGTTGCTTATGTTTTTCCTCATGTTTTTTTTAATTATATTCGATAAATATGTATCAAACTAGTAAGATTTTAAATCATGTTTGATGCTGTGATCCTTAATATTGTGGACAATAGAGATTTATTTAAATTCTGCAATGCTATAATACTATAGTCGCTATTTGACACACGACTCTGGTAGTTGTCTATATATACTTATATTTGCTGGAAAAACAATACATTTAATGTATTTATGAGGTGATGTTTTCTAGTATTTAATCCCTTGTTTCACTTTGTGACAGATGCCTACACCTTGGGTGAGTAGTTCCCTCCTGCTTATTGTTGGAGTTGCACCTGTGTCTGCTACGGAGGCCTCAATTTGTAATTGTAATATAATCCTTTAGGTTGAAGTATTTTGGTATTTTTTTGAAGTACTGGATGAAACATTCATATTTGGAAGTACTTGAGATTATATGAAATTTTTTATTATGTACATTTTGTTTGAATGTAAAAATCAAATGCAAAGAGATAATTATATTATATATATATATATATATATATATATATATAATATTACATCATGAAAAGATGTAAAATGCTCAAATGTAATGCACACAAATTTATTGCTGGTTAAATATAGAATTCTTTAAAAAAACAAAAAAACCAAAACTGTGGGAAATGAAAAGGAAACAAAAAAGTATTATTTTTTTTTTAAAAAGAAATATATATTGCGGCGGTTTGAAACTGCCACTAAAGATTTTATAGTATTTTTCGAACTTCAATAAAAAACCGCCGCAAATTGCTACAAAACCGCCGCTAAAAGCATACCGGCGGTTATTCCAGCAGTTTCCCAGAACCGCCACTATATGACCTTGCGACGCCTCTATTTTCGACGGTACACCAACCGCCGCTGCAACATTTTGCGGCGGTTCAAACCGCCGCTATTTGCATATTTCAACTGCCACCACTTACCTTTTATGAAGTAGTGAATTGTATTTTTATAAGTTATTTTATCATAAACTACGTACCTTGACAAACTTATAATAATACATAAAAATTGCATAAGCTATTTGCATAAGTTTAAAAATAAGCTAATTTAAATGGACCCTTAGTCAATACCAGAACCTACGCTCTGATGCCAACTGAAGGTAATACAAGAAAGGAGGGTGTGAATTGGGTTTCTATATATTAAAGTTTTTCCCAAATTCAAAGACTCTTTAAAAATGTGTTGTTTACTTATTATAAAATATGAACTTGGTTTGAATAATAAGTAAAACGAAAGACACAAGTTAATTAACAAAACGATAACAACAACAACAACAAATAAGGAGATAAGGAGTAGAAAAGACAAAATAATTTTATATTGGTTCACCGTTAACGAGGTTACTCCAATCCACTCAATTGATCTGAGTGAGTTTGACTTATTGCACTTCAAAGACTTAATCCAGGGAGATTATTACAACGTCCTCACCGACCAACTATCAATAACTTCTTGAGACAACTGACTAACCTTAGTCCCTCAAGGAATTCAACCAACTATTAATTACAACTTCTTTTGTGTTTGCAGATGTGCTTCTTGTAAACGCAGATTACACAAATGACTTCTTAGCTCAAACACTTAGACTAATCCTAAGTGTTTTGTACAGAGATTTATAAAAGAATTTGAAGTACACTCTGTATGTATATTTTATATTATTTACTGGTATGTATATTTTCTTGTTTGCAGAGGTGCCTCTTATGTTTTGTTATTATCAAAACTCCCGAGATAGTAGTTACAGAATTGATTAACCACACTCATTCCAACAAGAATGTGTCACACCCTGCGGTGGCGCTCATCAATTACAGTATTTTTATTTAAAATATTACTTGAGACTTGAGGTTTTAGGGTGTTACACTTACACTAGCCATGTACATATTTTTTTTCTAGTTTTATTTATATTTATGAGCTATAGATATAAGATGAAAGTGTTTAAATGCACCAATGCAATTTAGTTGAATGTTTACTCACTCCTTGATGCCTAGATGCATTTAGCTTATTAAAAAAAAGTAAAAAAAAAAAAATTAAGGATATATAATTTAACGACCAAAATCTTATTTTTTTATAAATATTCTAATGATTATAAAAAGTCACTTGGATTGGTCAAGTGGTTAGGAATTTGGATATTATATATACATGAGGTCTTAGATTTAGGATCATCATTTGCACAATTGTAAAATTAAGAGTATTTTATGTCAAGTATTTTATGTCATTTGGATTGGTCAAGTATTTTATTTTACTTTATCACTAAGTTTATTTCAGAGACAAAGTCAACACGTATATACCGAAGAGACATTTATTAAATGTTCTAAAGGGGCAAATACAAGAAATTCATAAACAAAATATTTTTAATTATTTTTAACTTTTGATGATGTTTTCCGGTCAAAAAGAAAAAAAAACATTTGATGAGCTTTTTACAATATAAAACAACAAAATCAAATTCTATATGTTATATACAAAATGAATAGAAATATGAGAAAAACTATTAAGTTAACTCCTGCTATAATTTTATTTATTTTTCTATTACTTATTAAAAAGGAGTTTGCCAGTTCTCCTCCTCTTTACACTAAAACAACTATCAAATGTACATCGAGTTATGATTGTCCAGATTGTGTCATAGCACCCAACTACATCACTTCTATATGCGAAGATGGCTATTGTTTAGAATTTCTACGGTAGAATGACTTCTCTTGGTAAGCAACCAATAATGGTTTTTTTCCTTTTTAATTTCACGCACTTGTCCACAATTATTTGTAGGCAAAACATGAACATTCTATGTGTATTCTATGTCAGCAATTTTTTTTTTGTCAAAATAATCAAGCGGGGCCATTAAATGCAAAAAGGAGGCAAACGTGAGCGGTTAAAATCGCACATTTGAAACTAAGGGGCCAAAATCACACAGTTAGAAAATATGGGTGGCCAAAACTGCAGTTTAACCTCAAATGAAAGTATATAGCTTTGTGAAAACCCCCGATTTTTATTGAAAATTATTTGATGAATATTTGATTTAACATTCGGTGTCTAATTATGTGTTTATGTGTATTTGTATCTTTGTGAATTTAAATTTATTTTGACATGTTAAATGTGTTTGTATGTCTTGAATTTATTTATTGGAGATTGGAAAATTAGATGATGGAAAATTTTAGCACTTAATTATGTGAGGAAGAAAATAGATTTTTGTGGGAATTAGAGGTTTTTAGGCTCAATTTATGAGAAGATGGTGTTGACCCATTGAGGCATAATGAGTTAGTAAAAGGCATTAAAGTTGAGGGTTATTTTGTGAATTACAACCTAACTGGGGGGATATAATTAAATTGAAAATGTTAGTAAGGGTTTATGAGTTTTGGAGAAAAGTAAGAAAAGCTTGGGACTTGAAGATTATCATCAATTTCTCCATTTTTGTGGAGATAGGGGGAGTTTATGTTAATTTAGGATTGTGTTATGGAATAAAGAGTATTTAAGCTTCTCTTTTCCATGTATTCCAATATTCTCCATAGGAAAGAGTTTTTGAGAAATCCCTTGACTAGAGATATGTTTACTTATTGATAATTCATGTTGTTGCTTGGTATTGATTTTACCAGTTCAGGGTTTGATTGAACTAGTTACTCCTACATTAATGTCAGTTTTGGGTGTAAAGCATGCTAGCTAGATATCTTTGATTATCGTTTGGCAGAGCTTGTATCAAATTTGAATTGTTATTATTATTATTATATGCAACTTTAAAATGCTAGAATTAGTAGGACTATAGGAAATTGTTCTATTTTGATAGTTTGAAGGACTTAAAATAACTCTTTTCATAATAAATTTGAGGAATAATTTAAGAGAGAACTATTCTGAAGGAAATTAAAATAGACTTAGTAATAATTAATCAAAGTGTTGAGAGGTATTAGAGAATATAGTTGAGTAGAATTACCATTAGTTAAATTTAATCATCTAATCTTTGAGATGGTGATTTATGAATGAGTCGTAATTAATGTGTTTGATTGATAGTTTTCTTTATATATAACGAGTTGTGTCGGTGGTGTATTCATGAGTTAAAATTTACAAGTTTTTATTTTTATTTTTTTACAAGTTTTTATTGACGAGTCTAATTGATGAGTTGTTACTGATAAATAATACACTACTAGAAAAAGTTGAAATACCAACGAAATTTAGAGATTGAATTAGAGACAAAAAAGGCAGTTAGAGACAGATATATTTATTTTAGAGACAAATATTTTCATTTTAGAGATAGATTTTGTCCGTCTCTAATAGTTCAGAGACGAGGAAATTACTGACAGAATCAAATCTGTCTCTAGCCTGCTTAGTGACATAATATTTGCATTTTAGAGACAGATTTTGTCTGTCGGTATTTAAGATTTTTCTAGTAGTTATAGATGAGTTATTAATGATGTATAATGATGAGAAATTACTTAGCATTCATGCAATCATGGTTGAGTCGTTGATGAGTTATTGATGTAAATTGATGTAAATTGATGGGTTGGACAGTTTTATTAGCAGACCTCTGAATCTCCAAATATTGATATGTAGGTTGATACCACATGCATATAGTTCAAGTCTAAGGATACATTGCATACACATTTGCAATTAATGACGTGTTGTGTGAACGATGAATTGACAAGTTGTTGTATGATGTGATTGGTTAATTACTTTATTGATGATGTCTTAGTAATGTGACATAATTGTGAAATTGTTTTTTATGATTAAGTGTTGTGGTTAATTATGCGCACTTTTCTCTTTCTATTTAATTAGATTAATTATATATTTATTCTAAATATAAACTCACTTGTTTTGTATTGTGTCTGAACTCTTGGAAGTTCAGACCCGCAGGTTTAGGAGGAGTAATCGGGGTATTGGTTCAAAGACAGCTTGGACATTTATTTATCATTCGTGTCTTTTATATTGTAATAATGAGTTGCTCTGTTTACCTCTAACACTAGGTGGGGTGTAACTTTTATATTGTAATAATAACAAAGACCTTGTCTTCATGCTCGATGTTTTAATCACGAAACTTGTATGACGTTGAGTTGTAATTGGTTGATGTCATTTATGTTTAAGTAACTGTTATCTTATGAGTATGTTTTGACGATGTGATGTGACACCGTTATTGGTTGATCTAATTCATGCATGATTATCAAATATTTAATCTTATGAAATACGGTGTTATATACTGTAACAGCCCGGCGACCAGCCACACAGATGCTGAAGCCCCGCTGCTCGTTACCAGCTTAATCACTACCCCCCTTGTAGTGTTTTTGCCTCCGTAGTGATTCGAACCATGCACCCTGGGGATAAATACATGTTCAATGCAATCACTACTACCAATTGGTAGTAGTTTTAATGTAACAGCCCGGCGACCAGCCACACAGATGCTGAAGCCCCGCTGCTCGTTACCATGTACCTGGAGCATAAGTACATGTTCAATGCATTCACCACTACCAATTGAGCTAGTAGCTCAATTGGTAGTAGTGATTGCATTGAACATGTATTTATCCCCAGGGTGCATGGTTCGAATCACTACGGAGGCAAAAACACTACAAGGGGGGTAGTGATTAAGCTGGTAACGAGCAGCGGGGCTTCAGCATCTGTGTGGCTGGTCGCCGGGCTGTTACATATACACTTTGTACTCAAAATGATTATAATTAAATGGACTAAGACCTTATATAATATTATAGTTAAATTGTCTTCTTCTATTTTGATTTTATGTTTCACCATGGCCTTCATTTTAGGCCTATCACTAAATAATTTTAAATTTAATTATAACATTTGTAATTTTGTATATTTAAGTTGAAAACAAGTTGTTTTATTTCGAAGCCCGTAACCTAATTCTATGTTTTAATATTGTCATAGTACAGACAATTCAATTCACGTTTCTCTTGAATGGAGACTGAGACCCCATGTTATCAATATGTTGTAACCCAAGTGATTATTTAGTGGTGTTCAAAAATTTTGGGATTTTTTAAAATTCTAAGTCTTTTCTATTCTTCTACTTCTAGTTTGTCACAATTTTTCGTTTCTTCTTGATTTATTGGGGAAGGTTCAATTAGGGTTAATTTTGACCAAGAATCATCCCTCTAAATCATTTTATGTTCGATTCTAGTTAAATAAGTGTGGTTTCCACATTTATTTAGTGTTTCTTTCGTATTTTCGTGATTTTATCATTTTATAGTGCGACATTTATTTTATTTTCCCCTATTTTCTCTACCTTTTTCCTATTCAAACCCCTGATTCACTCACTTACTCTAAAAGCCCAATAAATAAAAGCCCATATTTAACCTTAGCTTATAATTAATTAATTAATTAACTAATCTACTCAAAGACACTTAATCCAAATAAATTAACACATAATTATTTAATTAAATCAACCACAATTAAAATTAATACAAATAAAAAGATAATTAGTAATTAAATCTATGTCGTTACATATTTTCTGCACACTTGATAAAACGGTTAGTGCATAAAATTGTTCTCTTATGTTTTGTTACTATCAAAACTCCTGAGATAGTAGTTCATTAACCAACCTTGTTCCAACAAGAGTGTGTTACACCCTACCTGGTGATGACTTCACGTCATTACGATGTTTTTAACCACTTTCACAGGCATTATTAGATAGTTTTTCTATGTTTTTCGCATTGAATAAAGAATAAATTGCATCAAGTACAAGAGAGCTTGAATCACAAGAAAATTGAAGAAAATCAGCACAATTTGCGTCATGACGTATGTCCGGTATTTTGACCATATCTAGAGTTCCATAACTCGGAATGACGAGGGACTTGCGGCAAATGAAATTTAAGATCAAGAGCTACAACTTTCGAGAGCCATTTGCGCCAGGCGCCGCGCCCAGGCGTGTAACCTAGTTCTATAAATTGAATTTTTTTGTCACAATAAGGATTACGAAGTTTGACGGCGAAGAATTTTTTTCTCTGAGGCGATTCCAGAAGTGCATCAAGGAGATTTCAAGTGTGAAAACACCTTCCAATCTTACTTGTAATGAATTCTATTACTCTATTTTATGTTATTATTTAATTATGAGTAGCTAAATTCCTTTGATTGGATCTTAGGGGATTCTAATTGCTAGTACTCTTGAACCATGAAGTTTCATATGATATTTTAATGAATTACGTAGTTAGTTTCAGTTAATTATTCCTTGTGTTTAATGCTTTTCATGATTTGGCCAATTGTGTGATGAATCCAATTGTTTGTTTTACTATGAGAATAGGAATAAATTTATAGATCTACGAATAATTATTCAATTAACCTTCACATAAGAGATTTCGGATTGTTAATTGAGAATTCAAAGATTAAAGTTCCAAAACCTCAATTGATCATTGTCGCGGTGATTTTTGGATATCAAACTATTGATTAGTTTTGACTCACAATTTTATGATTCACCACCGAGCTTTTATTTTTCCAAGGAAAAGAGGAAAAGTTCGAATAAACCCTATATTTTTGAGAGATTAAAGGTATTAGCACCATAAACGTCTATAGTACTCTATAGGAACCTCTTGTTTTTATTTATCTTTGTGCTAAAATTACTTGTTTGCTTGTAAATAAAAAGTTTAAAAATGTGAAAAGTTAAGGTGATGAATAAAAAGAAAAATGGAAAATGTTTTTGTTTTTTTATTTGATTTGGGAAGATGCGAAGTCTTTTGCACTACGTACCCGTGAGGGATCAAAATCTCGTAGTTCGGGGTAAAAAAGCGGAGTGGTTTGTTTGATTGATTTTAAAGTTTAAAAAAAGTTTTTTTAAAATAAAGTAAGAGACCAAAATGGCATAGAAAAATAAAGTGTGATGTTGATTGATTTTAAATTGTGAAAAAAAAAAGTCTAAATATGATTAAAATTGATTGAAGTTTGATTTGAGAAAAAAAGGGACGGAATTACTTGGTTTGAAGTCCAAGGTTCATTAATAGAAAAATATTTTTGATGAAGCTTTTTTAATATTTGAATGTTTTTGTGATTTTTTGTTATTCTAAAAAACTAAGCGTGATAAAGTAAACTAAACGCGAGGAATTTCATAATGATATTGGATCAAGATGAAAATCCCATTTTCCTTGGAATTATTATGCTATTATTTTTTGTGTTTTCGTTTTTTGACATAAAGCGGAATAAATAAATATGCATGCAATGCAGGTTTTCTCATATATATTTACATCGGTCCTAAATACATTCTAGATCACAATAATCAAATAAAGCAAATAAATAAAAGAGCATGTATGATTTGAAAAAAATAAATAAAAAAATAAAATAAACAAAAACAGAAAGGGTAAAATAGTAGAACAGGGGTGCATTAGCAAAATGCAGGGCCAAGCCCAAACCCAAACCTGCAAAAGAAACAGTTAGTTCTCACACAAAATAATCAGCTGGGGGCGCGCGGAGTAACGGGGGGTGCGCAGAGTAAGACAGTATATATGTTTTTTTCTTTACAGATTTTCCATTTCTTCTTTTTTTTCTCTCTCTACTTTATCTTTCTCTCTCACGGTTTCTCTCTCTCATGTGTTCATCATGAACTCAAGAACACTCATGAGTGTTCATCTTCCAAACCAAGTTTCCGATGAAGATTCCGGTGGTGGTGCGGCGGCCGGCGCGGCGGCGCCACCACCGGAAACAAAAAAAAACTCTTTTTTTTTAAAAAGAAAACCTTTTTCTAAAATCCTTTTTTCGTCTAGATTCCGAAAATCAACTTAGTTTTTTGAAATAAGTTTTGGAAAAAGCCTAGATCTAAATTTTAATTTTTCGAAATAAAAAGAACAACTTTTCTACCTTTTTCTTCTCTGTTCCATTCTTCTTCTTCTTCTTTATATTTTTTGTTTCTGTTTTGGTTATGGGTGGTGTTTGTGATTCTGTGATTTGGCTGGATGAGGAAAAAAGGGTTTTGAAATTTTCTCTTCCTCTGAGTTATTTTGCTGTCACTACTGATAAAAAAAATGGCTACCCTTTGCTTCTGATTTTGGTTCCAATTTGCTGAGTTCTTGGATCAATGGATGATTTTTGGTGTGATGATTAAAGTTTGGCTTGGGAAGAAAAATTGGTTTAAAGGTCTGAAAAGTTGTTCACCTTTTGATTGAGTGTTAAGAGGAAAGCTAGTTTTTAAGAAAGTTTCTGAAAAGTACAAAAAGAAGGGTCAGAAGCGTGCTACTGTTGTAGCTGTGTTGTTGTTCTTTTTTTTTTTCCTTAATTATGATTTATTTAATAATAATAAATAAATAAAACAAACAAATGAGACAAAAGGGGAGAGGGGAAGACATCACGTGATGCTCTTCTTCTTCTTTGTTTGTTTTTATAGTTTTTTCCTTATAATAATAATAATAATAATAAGAATAAATTAAATACTAATTAATGATGACAAATGACAATAATGATAAAAGGAGGAAATAATAAAGGAAAGAAATAATATGATAAAAATAGTAATAATGATAAAAGGGAAAATTAAATATCTAACATATTTTTTGGGATTGTTTTCAATAAAAATAAAAACTTATCTAATTTTGATATATTTTTGGATTTTCAATAAAGTTACTAAAAATAACAAATTTAAATAAATCAACATATTTTTTGGATTTTTGTTAGTGATGCATAAAATGAATAATGAGGATATGATATGGGATTTTAGGTCAAAAATTGGGGTATGACAATCATAAATCACCTAAGAGATTAGAGAGTTATGGTCAAGCGAGAGGATTATGTTATCAAAAGATTGAACATAATTACTTTTTTTAATCGAATCGTGAAACTGAATTTGTAATTTGTTAACATGCATGAACTACCAAGATAATAGTAATAAGATGAACCGAAAAGGGGTCCAATCGCCTTCTCTCTCTGAATCAAATCCTAATTTCTTTTTGCCGTTTTATTTCGTAAAAACCTAATATTGAAAAATCTCCCCTTTTACTTTATGTCAATTAAATTACATATGCTTTCAATCAACTGCGTTTGATTCACTACAATCCCCGTGGATACGATCTTTTATATTACTACTTTTCGGCTATTTAGTAGACTTGCTAAATTTTCATCACCTGGCGCTCATCAATTAAAATATTTTTATTTAAAATATTAGTCGAGGTTTTAGGGTGTTACACTAGCTGCCATGTACATATTTTTTTTCTTGTTTTATTTATAGATATATGATGACAGTGTTTAAATGCACCAACTTAGGTGAATGTATACTCACTCCGTGATGCCCAGATGCACTTCGCTTATAAAAAAAAAGTAAAAAAAAAATTAAGGATATATAATTTAACGACCAAAATCTTATTTTAAAACAAAATTCTAATGATTAAAAAAAAAGTCACTTGGATTGGTCAAGTGGTGAGGAATTTGAATATTATACACGAGGTCTTAGATTTTCGGTCATCATTTGCGCCATTGTAAAATTAAGAGTATTTTATGTAAAGTATGTCATTTGGATTGATCAAGTATTTTATGTTACTTTATCACGAAGTTTATTTCAAAGACAAAGTCAACACGTATATACCGAAGAGATATTTATTAAGTGTTCTAAAGGGGCAAATACAAGAAACCGATAAAAAAATATATTAAATTGTTTTTAACTTTTGATGATGTTTTCCAATCAAAAAGAAAAAACATTTGATGAGCTTTTTACAATATAAATTACCCAAATCATATTATATATGTTATATACGAAAAGAAAAGAAATATGAATAAAACTTTTAAATTAGTTCTTGCTATAATTTTATTTATTTTCCTATTATTTATTACAAAGGAGGTTTTCAGTGCTCCTCTTCCTCCTGTTTATACTATAAGGGCTCGTTTGGTGCGCAGGATATGATAGAGATATGATAGGATAAAAAGCTGGATAAGAATAGGATAGGATAATGACAGGATAAGCATATATCCTATCATGTGTTTGGTGCACACATGATAGGAAAAATGATATCATTATTTTATCCTATCTTGTGTTTGGTGCACATTTGACATTTCTTTTAAATTAAAACATTATTCTTGTAAACAAATAGAAAAAAACAATTTTATATTTTAAACTAACATAAAATAAAAGTAATTTTATAAAAACTAAAATAAGTAATGACAAAATTATCGTTGAGAATTAATTTTATATAATTGTAAGAAAAGACATTGATAAAATTAAAATTGTTATATAGGAGTACATAAGTAACACTAAAATAAAATAATAAAAAAAATATAGAAATACATTGTCAAAATTTAAATTGTATTAAATTAAAACTGTCATGCACATAGGTAGTAAGAAATCAACGAAGCAACAAAACGACGATAAAGCAACAATCTACTGTCAAATATTTTATCAAACCGTACTTAATTTACACTATGAAAAATTTAACAAATGCATGACGAGTAGTATCACGACAACCCATAAATATGTACAAACGATGTGGCACAGATAAATTTTTTCGGTAGCAATAAAAAGTACTCAAATTCACTTAAATTGTTGTAACTATAATATCTATTTTTTTTTACAAATAATTAAAAAAAAATCAAACAATAATAATGAATATTCATTATAAAATAGTAAAAACTATCAATTAAAATAGGTTTAATTAGTCTGTAGGTCCCTTAAAGACTTTTTTGGTTTCACTTTGGTCCCTTAAAGAAAATAAGTTCCACTTTGGTCCTTATCGATATCTCCATCAGTCAATTTGGTTATTTCCGTCCATTTTTTTGAAAAACAGTTAATTTCTGTACAAGTGCCATGAAACAAACTATTTTGGCACATATACAGAAATTAATGGTTTCTGATAAAAAATTGACAAAAAGGGTTATATTGACTGTCGGAGATATCTATAAGGGACCAAAGTGAAACTTATTTTCTTTAAGAGACCAAAGTGAAACCAAAAAAATCTTTAAGGGACCTACAGACTAATTAAGCTATTAAAATAAATAAAAAAGTGGTGGTGGTGGAGCAATAGAGCAACGTACAGATCAATATTATATATTAATTAATAAGTATATAAGCAGCAAAATATGAACCCAATAAAGAATAAAAAAATATCATGAAAATGCATTCGGTGGGAATCGAAGTCAGTGACCGCGTGAGATATGCATAGCTTATCCTATCAGGTTCCAATCCTAGCTTTTTTTTTTTTTTAGCCAAAGGAAAATATAGATATATAAAATAAAAGGAGAACAAACAAGCTGAGGGGACATTAACCTGACCCAGCAACCACACAAAAGTGTAAATCCAACCCTAAAAGGGTAATACAACAATTATATACTTACACATAAGTGGTAAAATAAAGACAACTAGACAAGTCCAGTGGAGGAGCCAAATGCGTAGCAAGCATATACACATCAAAAACACAACCTAACAAATCCAACGCGGGATCCGAAATCAGATTGCAAAATAAAGATGAAATGTAAATTATCGCAAGCATTCAAAGAAACTAGAGACAATCTTGAAAGAATTCAAAGATATCTCTTGAGGCACGGCGAGAGAATCTGACCGCCAACACGGTAACAGAAACCAACAACCGACAACAAGCTGGAACAGAGGCACAACAAGTAAAATGGCCATTTCTAGCCAAATCCGAACCAAGCGATGGAAACAGATATAGACCCACCAGAACCAAACTGATGTAGCGGAAACGGCGTGATAAGGGCAACCACCAGTCCACCGACAAAGCAGAACTAACAGTAGCAAAAACCACCGCCGTGTAGAACCATATCCAGATCAACAAATCTAGATTGAAATAGAACCAGAGAACACCGTCTGAGCCCGACCACAATAGGATAGGATAAGTAATAGGTTTATTACTAGGATTGTTTTATCAAAGAAAATGAGGATAAAAATAACAAAGGCTAAATAGGATAGGATAAGTAATAGGTTTATTTTATCATTTCCAATTGGTGCACCAAACAAGAGATTTGAATAGGATAGGATTGTTTTATCATATCCTGTCTCTCTATCCTATGCACCAAACGGGCCGTAACATCTATCAAATGTATATCGAGTAATGATTGTCCGGATTGTGTCATAGAACCCGGCTACATCACTAATATATGCGAAAGTGGTTATTGTTTAAAATTGAGAGAGTAGACTTCTCTTGGTAAGCAACCAATAATAATTTTATTTTTTTTTAATTTCACGCACTTGTCCACATATATTTTTAGGCAAGACATGAACATTCTATGTTCATTGATGACATTTGTGAACAAGTGTGGGTATTAAATATTCAAGAGAATACACGAACACCGAGTAGGATGAGTTCTCCCATGAGCAAATAATCTCTTCTGTAATTGTATTAGCACAAATAATTTTATTTTAATTTTTGCTGAAATGCATTTTTAGTCCCCCTATTTTGAAATTTTTGAATTTTTGGTCCCCTTATTTAAAATTCAAATTTTTGGTCCCCCTATTTTGAAAGTCGATATCTTTTTTTAGTTCCCCTCTCATTTTAATGACATGACACTATAATTGATGATGTGGCAATCATGAATAGGCAACAAAACTTCCATGTCATTATTTTATTTCTTTGATTGGGTCTTGATTTAGGATTTTGGGTTAGGTGGGTTTCACTTCAATTGTTTTATCTTAAAATAATGACATGGAAGTTTTGTTGTCTATTCATCATTGCCACATCATCAATTACAGTGCAATGTCATTAAAGAGAGAGGGGGACTAAAACAAATATTGACTTTCAAAATAGGGGGACCAAAAAGTTGAATTTTAAAATAGAGGGACCAGAAATTCAAAAATTTCAAAAAAGGGGGACCAAAAGTGCATTTAAGATTTTTAATTAGTAAATAAAAATAGATTCCAAAATGATGATATTTAAATGAAAGTATATAGTGCTTTGTGTAACGCCCTGATTTTTATTTAAATTTATTTTAGGAATATTTGATTTAACACATGGTGTCTAACTATGTGTTTATGTGTATTTGTGTGGATTTAAATTGATGTTGACATGTTAAATGTGTTTGTATGTCTTGAATTTATTTATTGGAGATTGTGAAATTAGATGGCCGTAAATTTTAGGAGTTATAATTATATGAGGAAGAAAATTGATTTTTGTGGGAATTAGAGGTTTTGGGTTCAATTTATGAGAAGGGTGTAGAGTATTATGGGAGTATGAGTTAGTAAAAGGTGTAAGATCGTCAATTTTTATTAAATAGAAACCATTGTTTGATTCCAATTATTGATTTAATTTATTCATTTGAATTGATTAGTTTTTTTTTGTTGACAATTTTAATTGATTAGTTTAGTTGACTATAGAAAAATATGACTAAGAAAAAAAATTAAATGTTGTACTAAATCTTGTAATGATCTTTGAGAATGTCATGTTTAAATATAATAATTTGAATTGGTGTCATGTTTTAATATTGTGTGGTACGTGAGATGATACTAGAGTCTTTGTCATTTAAAACAAACAAAAGGAATCAACTTTAATAAATAAATAAATAATTGTGTTTATTGTTAACTGTGTTTTTTTTATCAATGCATCTATTTTTGTTAATCGTTTGGTTTACGAACTTGTTTTGTGAGATAGTTTATGCATCCATTTTTATTTCTTAAATGTTATATTATGCGTTAAATGAATCATGTACCCTTGTGGCCTTGTTATGTTTCCAATCCGTGAGAATGATTGTGAATTTATCTCATCACTTTTGTTAAAGTATAAATTAAAGGAATTAATTAAAAGAATAAAAAGATTAGTTGTCGGGAGTTAATTTTAGAACACGGTTTTCTTATATTAACGAGAGATGCATCATATAGAATGTGTATAGTAGAGTTTGTTTATCTTTGTGGCAGGTTCAATATTTTTACCTTTGTGGCAGGTTTCTCTTTGGTATGAGATTAATTTATTATTCGAATCATTTGTGTTTTCATATAGGGTTGTCTTAGTCGCAATACATAGCATATGACAAAGGAAAAAGTTAATTTTTTTGAGAAATTAATAACTATATTTTTTATTGTGAAGTGTTTTGTTATTGTTTTATGACATATTCTTGCGGTGAGTATGATTCAATGTGGATAAGGAAACTGACCCTTTATAATTAACATTTTAGGTACTTCAAGAGAAAGTTGTGATCGAATTTGGCGCTTGAAACCCGTATGTACTGGGGAAGACTGGGTTTTTGTAACTTTAGTACTTTATATAATAAATAAACGGTTGCGCATACTATTTTTATTTCATTCTATTTTGGTATTTAAACTTGCTTAGAAATGCGGATATGGATTTCCTTTCGTTGGGATTTTCGAACTACCGTTTAATTTTAAAATAATTAAATTATATGTTTTTTTTAAAAGGTCGTTACTTCCCTACTAAGTGGGCGTGTTTTGCATTACCCCAGGCACGGATGCACATAGGAAGAAATGTGGGCAGCTGACCACACTTGTAGTTTTTTTTAACCCAATAAATAAGTAATTTGAAACATTGACCCCACATGAAATGTATTAATGTCCCCACACTGCATATAAATTTCTCTTAACTTAAACACTACACTACACTACAATATATGTATACAGTATACTCTATTACTCAGATCAGTTCATATACTTTAAAGTTAAACCTCTTGGAACATAAGTTTGCTTTTTAAATTTGTTTTCTTTTAGTATTTAGATATACATCGTTATCTTTTTATTGCTTTGTATGAATTTTTGTTTTTATAAGTATTTATGATAGGGTAAAATATATTTTCGATCTCTATTTTATATTGAGTTTTGGTTTTTGTCCTTATAAAATAAAATCATTTGTTTTTATCTTATAAGGAAAAAAAATTTGTTTGTAGTCCCTAATGGGCAAAATTTAAATATTTTTGACATTTTTTAAAATAATATGGACATATATATGTTTAACATGATATATAAACCATTTTGAACATAAAAATGTCATAATATATATTAACATTAACATGTCAAAATTTTACTCATTAAGGACTAAAAACAAAAAAAAAATTATTTACAGGGATGAAAACAAGTGATTTTATTTTATATGGATGAAAATCAAAATTCGCTATAAAAATATATAAGGACTGAAAATATATTTTACCCTTTATAATATTCAACCTTGACCCCACTTGTTGGAATTTCTGGATCCGTCCCTAATTACCCCCTACTAAAAATTCCTTTAAGATTCCTCCTTGCAAAGTAAATTGTTTTGGATCCCCCTTGGTGCACTTTATAAATCGGTTATTTTGTTCCACCGATTTAAAAAGTGTTTTTTTTAAAATCGGTTATTCTGTTCAACCGATTTAAAAAGTGCAAATTCCTTGCACCCAAAGGGGGAAATCAAAACAATTTACTTTGCAAGGGGGAATCTTAAAGGAAATTTTAGTAAGGGGTAATGCAACACACGCCCACTTAGCAGGGAGTAACAACCTATTAACCCTAAATTTAATATATTAGTAAGGGTTTATGAGTTTTGGAGAAAAGTAAAAAAAGAGACTAAAGAAAGGTTTAGAAGAGGGAAGAACAAGAGGAGAGAAAAATCACGGGACTTGTAAATTATCATCAAATTCTCCATTTTTGTTGAGGTAAGCGGTGTTTATGTTAACTTAGGATTGAGTAATAGAATAAAGAGTAGTTAAGCTTCTCTTTCCCAAGTATAAGTAGTTAAGCTTTTCTCTTTTAAGTATTCCATGATTATCCATAGGAAATGGTTTTTGAAGTATGTAACACCCTAAACCTTATATAGAAAATTTAAATACCTTAGAATCACAATTTGTCACATGATTTTGGTTAGCTTATCCATCCCAAAGACATCAAGTGTGTTTAAAGACGAAGTGTTGATTTATATCTACACTCTCTCAAGTTAATTAATGGGAAACCTGCCTATATGTGCTCTAACCAAACTTAATCCCCTATTCTGTTTAGAAAGGTTGGTGAACTCATTAGGCTTAAATTAAATATTATATCCATTCCCTCAATATCCCAAGAAATGCTAGACTATTCTAATTTTGTCGAGTCCCCTTTCTATTCCTAACTAGTATAGCTTACCGTGCAATGCACGGGTTAACGGTTGATGAAAAATACGAATAATTAAAATTTAAATGAGGTCTTAGATTATCGATCATCATTTGCGCCATTGTAAAATTCAGAGTATTTTATTTCAAGTATTTTATGTCATTTGGATTGGTCAAATATTTTATGTTACTTTATCACTAAGTTTATTTTTGAGAAAAAGTCAACATGTATATTCCGAAGAGATATTTACTAAGTGTTCTTAAAGGGCAAATACAAGAAATTGATAAACAAAATATATTTAATTGTTTTTAACTTTTGATGATGTTTTCCAGTCAAAAAGAAAAAAAAAACATTTGATGTGAGCGTTTTACAATATAAATAAAATCAGAATCTATATGTATATACGAAAAGAAAAGAAATATGAGTAAAACTATTAAGTTGCAAAATCACTATATCCATGTGAAATTAGGCTTATATATAATCACTTTAAAATAAGATTTTGGTTGTTAAATTATATATCCTTAATTATTTTTTTACTTTTTTTTATAAGCTAAGTGCATCTAGACATTTAGGAGTGAGTAGACATTCACCTAAGTTGGTGCATTTAAACACTCTCATCATACCATATATCTATAAATAAAACTAGAAAAAAATATGTACATAGTGTAACACCCTAAAACCTCAACTAATATTTTAAATATAAATATTGTAATTGATGAGCGCCAAGTAGGGTGTAACACACTCTTGTTGGAACAAGGTTGGTTAATGAACTACTATTTCAAGAGTTTTGATAATAACAAAACATATGAGAACAATTTTATGCACTAACCGTTTTGTCAAGTGTGCAGAAAATATGTAAGGACATAGATTTAATTACTAAGTAATTCACTGCTAGAAAAATCTTAAATACCGACGGATAAAATCTGTCTCTAAAATGCAAATATTCTGTCACTAAGCAGACTAGAGAAGGATTTGATTCTATCGGTAATTTCTTCGTCTCTGAACTATTAGTGACGGACAAAATCTATCTCTAAAATGAAAATATTTGTCTTTAAAATATATATATCTGTCTCTAACTGCTTTTTATGTCTCTAATTCCATCTCTATTAGAGAAGAAATATATTTCATCTCTAAATTATGTCGGTATTTCAACTTTTTCTAGTAGTGTATATATGTAGTGGCGGAGCTAGGGTAAAATCTCGGGGAGGGCCGTGATGAGTTTAATTATTTTTTTTATAGAAGTCATGCCTATATATATATTTTTATGGTGTAATATATTATACGGCTCAATAGCGCTTTAATGAATACAAATTTTACAAAATATATATTATATATAATACCAAAAAGAAATAATGCAAGAAGAAATCATTTTACTATTGATCAATACCAAAAAGAAAAAACAAATTATATGTTTATAGTGGTGTAATTTATTTTTTTGGTAAGGATATATAGTGGTGTAATATATTACGCTGGACTTGAAGCAACTTCATTAAAATAGTAAAAATGCAACAACGCTTGATGATGAAAATGCCAAAAAAAAAAAATGTTTAGGCAGGGTCGTACCCCCTGACCTTTTAGATTTCCAACAGCGCTTTAGACCACTAGGCTGCACAATCATTCATGTTTAGAGTGAACATATAATATATAGGGTCATGTTAACTAATGCCCCCGGGACTTTAAGGATACTAAAAGAAGAAGTTTTTACATTGAAAAATGCATTCTTTATACTTTTAAAAGGTAGATTATACAAGTTCCAACATTTTCATACTTTATTTAGTTTCTGGAACACTAGTTAGCATTTTTCTAATATATATAAGTTGTGGCAAAAATATTTATGCATATATACCTATGAAAATCGAAAATGTTGGGACGGGCCACGGCACGCCCCATTCCTAAAGGAGCTCTGCCCCTATATCATTCACATGCAACGTTGACTTTGTATTTTAAGCAACCAATAATACTGGCAATGAAATGAAATTATACTGTGTTCTTCTTTCTTGATGTTGGGTGTTTTATAAATATTTCATACACCTTGCAATTTTAATTTTAAACTCTCAATCAAAATTTGTGTCTGCAATAATTTTATTTTAATTTTCTTATTTCAATGCGAAGGATGTTGACAATGAGCCACATATCCCTGCAACATTAATCAGATGTAAAAGTACTTCCTCCGTACTATATTATAATCAAAAAAATTTATTTTTTCTTTTCCCAAATTATAAACAAATGCATATGCAACTCACTTTTATGATTTTCAAGATTTATTTTTATAACTCTCATAAAATTTAATACAAATTGTATTTAATTTACTCTCTCTATTTTTTTATTCATAATCAATAACCAATAAAAATTCTTCTTACATCTTTCCGTGAAACTTATTTCAAGGAAAACACAAAAAGTCATACTTCAAATTATCATATTTTACTTTTCTTAATAAGTGAGAATTTTCTTTACTTGTCTCCCTTTTTTTTATATGAAATACAATGCGACTAAGACACCCTATATGAGACACATAATCCGGATAAGAAAACTCATACCAATCGAAAAAATTTGCAACACAAGCTCCAACAACTCACGCTAAAAACATTAATCCAGCCACACAAACTCCTGCCACACAGGCCCTAAAATTTGGCACAAAGACACTAAACCAACTCTTCTAGAACATTCTATATGATGCATGCCTCATTAATGTACGAAAATCACCTCCTCCTTCAAAGCCAGAAGCAATACCATAATACTCATTTCAATCTTTTTTATAAGAGACAGTTGACTTTTTAGATTTATTAAATAATTAATGTATCTAAACTATAAATAAACTAAATATTACATCAATTATTAAATAAATCTAAAAAATGAATTGTCTCTTATAAAAAAATCAAAAGGAGTACTATAAAGGAGTACTTTAAATAAAAACTAAATATGTTTTACAGTAAAAAAAATGATCTTTTAGGAGTACTATAACATAAACTAGCCATGTACATATATTTTTTCTAGTTTTATTTATATTATTATGAGCTATAGATATAAGATGAAAGTGTTTAAATGGACCAATTTAGTTGAATGTCTATTCACTCCTTGATGCCTAGATGTACTTAACTTATTAAAAAAAAGTAAAAAAAAATTAAGGATATATAATTTAACGACCAAAATCTTATTTTTTATAAAAATTCTAATGATTAAAAAAAGTCACTTGGATTGGTCAGGTGGTTAGAAATTTGGATATTATACATGAGGTCTTAGATTTACGATCATCATTTGCGCAATTGTAAAATTAAGAGTATTTTATGTCAAGTATTTTATGTCATTTGGATTGGTCAAGTATTTTATTTTACTTTATCACTAAGTTTATTTCAGAGACAAAGTCAACACGTATATACCGAAGAGACATTTATTAAATGTTCTAAATGGGCAAATACAAGAAATTGATAAACAAAATGTTTTTAATTGTTTTTAATTTTTGATGATGTTTTCCAGTCAAAAAGAAAAAAAACATTTGATGAGCTTTTTACAATATAAATTAACAAAATCAAATTCTATATGTTATATACAAAAAGAAAAGAAATATGAGTAAAACTATTAAGTTAACTGCAGCTATAATTTTATTCATTTTTCTATTACTTATTACAAAGGAGGTTGCCAGTTCTCCTCCTCTTTACACCATGGACGGACCCATGTAGGGGCTCACTGTGGCTATAGCCACATTAGATTTTTAGGATATTTTTTTTATATAAATATACTAATATATATGTTACATGTATTATGCATAAGAGTGTTTTCATTTTCAATATTGTTTATGTGTTTATTTTAAATTGTTATTTGAGTAATTTGGTTTTAAATTCAATGATGAAATTGAATAACTGTTGCATTATAGGTTTAAGGATCTTATAGAATAGAGTGAGGTGAAAAGTATTATTTCGCACCCCGTTTTATACTATTTTGACTCTTATTTCTATTATCAAATGAAAATATGCTTTGATTTTTCATGTGCTTAAAATTTTTCGAAAGCATAGTTTCCCCTAAAATTAAAATATACCAAGATTCTTTGATTGCGATAAATCTCTATAAGATGGTTGTACGCCAACTCATCTTCAGCCAATTCTTTATAGAAAAAATGTATACACTTTTTTTTAAGGTTGTCTATGTCTATTTTCATCCAAAATGAGGTTATAAAAACCTATTTAAAATAAGTCGTTATCAACCTTCTCACAATTTCATTTATCCTTTGTCTGTTTGAGGTAAACAAAAACGTCGATTTTGCAAAAACTTGTATGATTGAATTGATTATAATAAATATATTGCATTAAACAATATTATTTTTTATTTTCAATATAATTTATTTTATTTTAGCGACACCGATATTGTTTACTCTAAAACAACTATCAAATGCACATCAAGTTATGATTGTCCAGATTGTGTCATAGCACCCAACTACATCATTTCTTTATGCGAAGGTGGCTATTGTTTAGAACTTGGTAAGCAACCAATAATGATTTTTTTCCTTTTTAATTTCACGCACTTGTCCACAAATATTTGTAGGCAAAACATGAACATTCAATGTGCATTGATGACCTAAAATTTTTTTCCTTTTAAAAAAATTGCTGACATGGATCCAACATATCAACTAAATAATCAAGAGCACTATTAAATTGAGTCTTGTGAAAAACAATACCTGGTGATGTTTAGGAGTCTTCAACTTCTTCACACTATCAAGAGCACTATTTTATTCTGCAAAAATAATGCTCACGTGACCTCTTTCTTTAGATTTTTTATTTTTTTCAAATAAAAAAAAAAAATTGTTAAGTTGTTCAATATAATCAAGCCACGTGTAAGAACATTATATGTTAACAATTTTTTTGGTCAAAATAATCAATAGGAGCCTTGAAATGCAAAAAGGGGGCAAACGTGAGGTGTTAAAATCGCACGTTTGAAATTAAGGGGCCAAAATCACACAATTAGAAAACATAAGGGGCCAAAACTGCAATTTAACCTTAAATGAAAGTATATAGCTTTATGCATATTTGTATCTTTGTGAATTTAAATTTATTTTGACATGTTAAATGTGTTTGTATGTCTTGAATTCATTTATTAGAGATTGGTAAATTAGATGCTGGAAAATTTTAGCAGTTAATTATGTGAGTAAGAAAATAGATTTTTGTGGGAATTAGAGGTTTTTAGGCTCAATTTATGAATGGGTTTGCCCCTGATTAATTATCTTTGAATATACATGATCTCAAAATGCATACACTACAAGAAAATTGGAATATAGTGACGGACCTTTTAAGGCACTATGAAAGGAACCGTCGCCGCTTTGTCTCTACCGGCTGTTATTGTGGCGATCTTCAACCGCCGCCGCTAACAACAAGCAACTATGATGCAATCCTCGGCGCCGTATAACAAAATAAATTTCCATAGGTTTCATTGTTCCAATTTCCAAATCGAAACTTTCTATCTCTCTCCCGATCTGTAGTTCCTCTCCGCCGTCGTAGCTCCTGTCATCGCCGCTGTAGCTTTTCCTTCTCCTCATTGCAGGTTTCAACTCTCTCTCTCTCTCTCTCTCTCTCCCTCTCTCTGCTTAACGTCTACTCTCTTCTCTACTCGACCCTTGTTTTCAATTTCATGTGATGAAACACTGCTCAACCCCTTGTTTTCAATTTCAAGTGATGAAGTTTTGATATTAATTGCTGAGATTGAGACAAATTTCTATAATTTTACTAGGTTTTAGGTTTTTGGAAAATTTTGATTTGGGAAATTTTGATTTGTTTCTTTGATAATATTGATGCTTGTTGTGTTGCGTCTTTATCCTCTATAACGATTTTATCTTAGTTGTATTGTAAGTAATTTATGGTAAAATTGTATTACTCTTCACAACTTGATGTATTTGAGGGAATTCTATAAGACATAGAACCAAACAAGAACCAAACACACACAAATGAATGCTCCTAAATGATACTTAAAAGGTTTCATATCCTTCACTGCAAAGCTGGTCTGTTGCTTATCTTCATTGTGTGTTCTAACAATGCATTGTCTCACAATTGAAGCAATCAATCAGAAAGACAAATATGTTCCTTTTTATTATTAGTGTCTTAATTGACATAAATGTTTCTTGCAGAATCACTCTCTTTTGTTCATATCAGGCATCAAAGTTTTGACTTGAGTTGATTTGTTTTCTGGCAGGTTTGTGGATTCTGGTTCTGTTTTTCCATTTTGAAAATCTTCAATTACTTGACAATTATGTATCCTGGTGGTTATACTGCTGGAATTATAAACTTATCGTCAATTGCTTAATTAAGAAGTTGACTTGTTAGGTTTTGTTGATAGATTTGCCATAGAAAATATGCATGTTCTGCTTCAATGTACTGAACCATTCTAACGGCGCTGCATAGCAGCCCCTGAGTGCTGCTAATTAGAGGTTCTAAATTCTCTAAAATGAAAATAGGCTTCATTTCAATCATTAGCTTCTGCTCCACAATGTGTGAGCCTTTCCTCTCTTCCATCAGTCCCTTTGTTGTCTCATAATCATGCATTGAAGACCAATTCTCATTGTAAGTTGGTCATAATTTCACACGTTCACGCAGTCAGTTAATCAAAACTATTGGATGAATATTAGACGGTTCCTATTTCAAGTTGCCTTTAAATTTGGTTCATCGAGCTTAGAATATGAATTGTCTAATCTTTATTCAATTTACATAGGAAGAAAGTAAATATTGATGGTTGATGCTTTTCTAGATCGAAAGATTGGTCGCGATGTTATCGTAATGGCAACAGGAGATGCACTAGCAGAAACTGAGGTGCTTGAGTTTGTTAAGAAGACTCTTCAAGATGCTGTAAGAATCTCCAATTCTTTTGTTATTTTTTTAGTTATTAAAGTGGAGTTTGTTTTTGTGTTTTTTCAATTTGTTACTGACTTAAAATTATTGTATGACTTTGTTGGCTTCATATATAGTGGGACAAAGTTGATGATAAATATGCAGTGGGTTCATTGGTTGTAGCTAGTGTGATTGCACTATGGGGCTCAACTGGTTTGATCTCAGTAAGTTATTAATTAAATGCTAATTTTATTTTCAATTTAATTTGATTATCAATTTATTAGATACATCTAATCTAATATTTTCTTATAATAATGTGTATTTGATGATAAATGTCCTTAGTTCCTGGGGTTCTTGAGTTTATACTTTATAGGAATTGGCTACTCCGGGGTAAGTCAAATTAATACACTTAGTTGGTTTTCTTTTGAGAAACATAATAATGGGAAATGGTTCCTGGGGTAAGTCCTAATGAATGCACTTAATATGGACGAGCAGTTTTTAAGAATCATGGGTTGGAAAAAAAAACTCCCAAACCGAATTTTAAGATGAAGGGTGCTTCTCTTTATAAACTCATTGCACGCCCTGATGCCTCAACGTCGGAGTTAAATTTTCTCAATACACCGTCTCATGACAAATATTGACTGCTGTGGTGGTGATAGCTTCGACTCGCTCTTTACACATTTTCAGGTATTTTGATTCAAAGGCTATTGTTTCAAAGACTACTACAGGCTGAATTCTCATTGTGTGTTCTTGCCTGCAGGCTGCAGGTTTTCTTTCCATTATGGTTGCTTGGCAGCAATTATATTTTCTCAATCATATATATAGCGCTAAGATGTAGTTGACATGAACATGATAGAGTGCTATCTTGCAGTATTATGTTGAAGATTTCACCATGATTCATTTTGTAGTCATAAGTTTTTTGACAAAATCTCATCCCCTGTAATTTAATATTTTCTGGAGGAAAAAAAATTGTATCATCTTATAAATATCAATGCACTTTATGATTTTCTTATATATGTAGTGCATGAGTTATATTTTTCTTAAAAGGACAATAAAAAAGATCCACTCACCTACAATTTATATGTAGTGCATAAATTATATTTTTCTTAAAACATGAGCAGTCACAGGTGTTATTTGTCTTGTTGTTTTTGATTCATAGGTGGGAATGTAAGAAGGATTAGATTGTAGGCTCCTGTTTTTAGTGAAGATGCTAAATATTACATGGGTCAGCCTTCACCCACATGAGATATCTTTGAAGGACATTGATCAAGTTGCCAAGACCTCATTTCCTTTGTGCATGCGTCACCTGTTTGATAAGGTTAGAGATCAGTCATAAACTATGTGATCCATATAGTGTTTCTCACTCTTCGGTTCATTTTCTTATCATTTTTTTCCTTTCTTTTCTTTACTCATCTATTTTGTTTTGTTATATGAGTCTTCATACTGTTCTTTTCTTGTCTCATATGTCGACTCTTGATTTCTGCCACACTTATGCACCTGGAAGAGGACCATCATTTAAAGCATGGTGGGAGGATGCAACTAGGCCTCTTTCTCAAGGTTGGTATGAGCATATTGAAAACACCTTTAAATGTAGCTTGACATTTCACATGCTTTTTCCCCCCCTCCTTGCATTGAAATCATGACAGCCGACATATGAGACTTCACATGCTTTTTGTTCTTATGATAGCCGACCTAATTGACAATTTCACATAGACTAAGAAAAATGTATAAATGAAAGAGAGATTAGAGAGTAATACTTTTACTAAATTATCTTGTCAAGTATTGATGTATTTAAAGATATTATACAAGTTGCAACATGTAACAGCCCGTTTTTCAAAGGCCAGAAAAGGCACTATATTTTTTTTTTCTTTTTCAACTAACACTCAGAGTGCGCATAGAATATTTTTCAATGAGCTGACATCAAATATACAAAAGAACTCATTACCATAAGGTGCTTCGACAAGCAAAGTGTATTCCTGAATAATTACAATCCAAGTCTAAGTATTAAAATACTTATAACAAAACAAGTTAGAATCCTATGCCTAACCCAAAAAGCACGGTGTACAACCCACACCGGCGCATAGTCTAACTAAGCTAAAACTCCAGCCGCTCACTGGGGCCTGGAACAGCCACCGTCGTCACCACGACCTAACCCATCATCTGGGTGGGATGAGCCCGCAAATGAAAGAAAGGGTCACCACAAAAATATATAGTATGTATATATATAACCGGTGCGAAAGATGTACACATAACAATAATTCCACAAACACAAGAGAAAGCTCTTTAACACCAAAAGCAATTCCCACCAACGGGTTTATATATATAATGCACACCAAGCCTAATGCAGACTTCTACAATGAGTGTGGTAGATTCCCCATTACCACATGCAAATGAATTCTGGAAGAGTAATCATAATCAATAAAACCACAAAGGGTTAGGATGGATCCATTCCCGATAATCGCACCCCGCAGTCCATTCCCGATAACCGCTTATTGGACTCAATAATTCCCGTAGGAGTAAGGTGGATCCATTCCCGATAATCGCACCCCGTGATCCATTCCCGATAACCACGTACTATGAATGCATGAGCATACGATTCCCCTTATATGCTAATGCAACACATACATATCGTACACGCATATATAATCACACCACAACAACACATACATATATATCTAATCATATGTATTTAATCACTTGTTCATACACATATTTCACCAAACATATGTAAGACAACAAATCATGTATTTACCACGATCTCATATCGAGAATACATCACAAAAACATGCCAAGCACACCACCAATTGCAACACAGCAAAATCTAAAGCATGTCTAACAAAACGTTTGAAAAGACGGAAATAAAGTGGAGCCTTTACCTCGGCAAGCTTCCGTCAACAAAACTCGCTCAAACAACACAACGCGCTTCCCAAAACAAGCAGCGCAACAATCAATACATTGTTCTCTAACCAATAGTACTGAAACTACACCAAAACCCCAAAAACCTAAAGGTTCCTAAGGAAAATTCACTCTTTCGGATACCATACCAAAATCTATCGTATTGATCAACCACCATGAGTTATTTGTACTATTTTTAGGACCCAAAACAATTGTCAAAAGTCTTAAATAATTTGAAATGCAAAATGGCCGTTTTCTTGCGTTATAAGCTACGTACTTTCCGAGTACCCGAAAAACTCGTTTCCAATCCCAACCACTTCCATAAATTAATAAAAAGGGATTAGAAAGTTAAAAACCAAGTTTAGAAATCAGAATCCAAAATTTCAACTCTCAGAGCTCGCCCTGGCGAGTTGATGGCGAGTGAAGGCAGTGAGGACTGGTCTAGCTCGCTCTGGAGCTCGCCCTGGCGTGTTGTCATGACCTGTGACACTCGCCCTGGCGAGTAAACACTCGCTCAGCGAGTTGCACCTGTCATGACAGCAAAAGACAGCAACTCACACCTCCTTTTTCCAACCCAAGCCTAGTTTGATTCTATTAGTTCCCCACACTTTTTCAAGGCATAAAAGCAAACCATTTTCATAAGCAAGCAACACATTTCCGAAAGCATGTTGGTTGCTTCGAGTGCAAGTTATTTGATTTTCATTTCCAAAATCAAAACCAAATCCACGCACAAGTTTTATTACGGGCCTTAACCGTCCGGTAATCATTTTCAAACATGTTTTCAAAGTAAAAAGCGACACCACATGTCACAAGAGTTTTAAACCACTTTGACCCCAAAACACTACCCAAAAACACTTAGGAAATATCTTTATAAACCGCAAAATATTTTTCATCGGATTTTCTAAAACAAAACCATACAACGCATTTCCCTTTCGCCCAAAGGTTCAAAGACAACTTTTCTTTTCAAAACCTTACAACCTAACCACATGTTATTGATCAATACTTAACCAAACCAAAACCCTAACTTTTCTCATGAGATTTCTCACCAACTCATGGAAAACAAAAGTAACAAAGCCTACACATGCTTCTCTAAACCTCATGAACAACATTCATGAAACAAAAACCATGTAAAGTAACATTTCCTAACAAACCCTCATGAGAACATAAACCCAAAAACTCTTAAACTCTATAAGTCTACCAACCTAAGAGATGAGAAGAGAGGGTTACCTTTAGAAAGTGATTCTCTACAACTTTCCTCTAAGCTCCAAAGCTTGAAATGGAGTGAAATGGTGAAGAATGGAAAATTTGTGAAGGTTGGAAAATGAGAATGGAGTTTCACGTGAAAGAGAGAAAGAATGAGATGACTTGTGATGTTTCTAAGTGACCAAGTCACTAAACCTCCTTACTATGCTAAAACCTCTTGATAGCCAATCCACCCTTGGATCAAAGTCAAAAGTCCAAGCTTAAACCCTAGCCATTGGATCAATTACTTTATGAGAAAGTCACAAGATATCTCCAACTCATCCCTAACAAGTCTCGTATTCAGCTCTCGCGCGACGCGACGAACGTAAATCACAAAAACGTAAAACCTACGGAAAGAACGTCTAACGTTTAACATTTCCAAAACTTATCGCCGAATCTTTTTCCGCGACTGTAATTTTCTTCCATACCTTAGAAAATTAATCTCAGAATATATCCTAACTCGCGCAGATATATAAAACTTCCATCCGAAACCTCACTTAAAACAGACGCAATAAGATTTTACAACGACGGGTAAAATCCTACTCGTTTTTCCAAGAACGAGAATAATCCAAAACTCGTTATTCTAAAACCACATATAACTTCTTAATCAAGCAACAGGATCACAAGACAAAAGTCTGTACAATTACAGTGCACGAGCACAAAACAGACTCGATTACAGCAAAACCTAATAATTACACGATGTTTCATCACACGAACACATCGAAACCCTAATATTCCTTAAACCAACTATACAATGAAATCTTGGGTCTTACACAACATTCATCATTGTTATATTCATTCCTTTCGTTTTATTCACAGGTGCAAACAAACAGAAAGAGAGATTTTGTGTATATTGTCATTCCTATGTGGCCTAAAGGTGTTCCTTCAAGTACAACTATGCAACAAATTCTCTTTTGGCAGGTAAGCTTCCATAACAATCTCTATTGGAAAGTTATAATAATTAAGATGAATATTTCTTCTCAAATATTGATATTAAGCCAGAAGAAACTCTTAAATTTGTGTGCTTTGTATCATCAAATTCAAATGATTTTAAAAGCACAATATATCATATGGCATCATAACATTATTATGGAATTATAGGTTGAGGTTTCCACTACTGGTATTCAACTTCACCAACAAATGAGGTGTTCGTCATCATATTGTCACGAATCTAGTCGTCATGGAGTTGGTAATGAGCAATGAAGCTGGTCATGGAGATGCAAATTTTTAATTTTTAGTGTTTATCAAAGAAGAATGGGTACTTAGTTATTAGAATGGGTACTTAGGAAACAGTAGTATACTAGAAGACTTAGTATTTGATACTTAAGTAGTCATGCACAAACATGATTCCATTACTTATATATTGTTATGTTGAATATTTACTCTTATGCAAAGCCATTGGAGTTCATTTGTATTTGGAATTAATGTATGCATTTCCATTTAAATTTTGAATCGTTGTTATTTTATTTTAAATGCTTGTTATTTTTCTATATTTTGGTCAATATTATTTGCTAAAAAGAAAAAGAAAAAAAGTTTGTGGGAACAAAAAAAAAAGCATTATTTTTTTATAAAAAAAAAAAAAAACGTTTTTTTTTTAAAAAAAAAGCGAATAGCGGCGGTTCCAACCGACGCTAAAAGCCCAGAAAACGTGAGAGCTAATTGTATTTAGCGGCGGTTCACAACCGCCGCAAAAGTTAACAGAACCGACGCTAATGACCTAGCGGCAGTTATTCCGACGGTTTACTAGAACCGCCGCTGAATGACCTAGCGACACCGCATTTGTCGACGCTTGCCAACCGCCGCACTTAGCATTTAGCGGCGGTTTGAACCGCCGCTAAATGCTTTTTTGAACTGCCGCCGCTGGCTTAATTCCATGTAGTGATATCTAAAAAAAAATTGTTGGCCCCTAATTTTGAGCAATCCCTTGACTAGATATATGTTTACTTATTGATAATTCATATGTTATTGTTGTTTGATATTGATTTACACAAGAAAAATCCATACTTCTTTTTGTTCATTTTGAGTATCTTAAAAACATTGAATTAATTTTTGGGTAAATAGGCCAATACCCCCTGCAAAGTTGGTGTGTTTTGCGATACCCCCCTGTAAAAATATTTCTTGTAAATACCCCCCTACTTTCTCAAGATTCCCTATTTTACCCCCTCGAGTGCACACCGTGGCAAGGAATCTCCACATGGCGTGTCCACATAGATTTTTTTGCCACGTGTCATGTCCACGTAGGATTTTTTGACACGTCATCCCTTAAAAAAATATTATTTTTAAAAAAAACATGATTAAAAAAAAACAAAAAATTAAGAAAAAATAATTAATGTTATTAAAAAATTAATTATTGAATAAATTAATAATTAAGAAAAAAAACAAATTAAATAAAAAATAAAACAAAAAATTAATGTTATTAAAAATAATTATTAAAATAAAAATAACGAATTAAATAAAAAAATTATTTTTTTTAAAAAAAAACAATTTTTTTTTTAAAAAAATTAAATAATACTCCCTCCGTTCCTTTTTGTTTGTTGTTTGAGAAAAAATAGGCCAAATTAAGAAAGTGTATTTTTGTACTTTATTTTTCTATTATTCCCTTTTTTTGGAATATATTATACTCTAATTTTAATCCACCAAAAAATTTCTATTTTTTTGCACACACTATCTCTTTCAAAAAATTAAAACCACCAAAAAAAGATTATATGAAGAAGTTTAGTCAAAAAAAAATACAATAAAAAGATTATATGAAGAAGTTTGGTAAAAAAAAAGATACAATAAAAAAATTATATAAAATTTAGTCAATAAAAAAAATTAAGAAGAAGGGTATAATAGACAATATATAACCTCAAATTATCAAAACAACAAATAATTTGAAACAAATTTGTTTTTCTAAAACAACAAACAAAAAGGAACGGTTTTTTAAAATAATTTTTTTAAATTAAATAAAAAATAAAACAAAAAATAAATTTTTTTTTTAAAAAAAAAAATAAATCTTTTTTTTAAAAATAAAAAATAATTTTTTTAAATAAAACAAAAAATTAATGTTATTAAAAATAATTATTAAAAAAATAATAACGAATTAAATAAAAAATAACAAAAAAATAAATGTTATTTTTTGTTTTTTAAAAAAAAAAAAAATTTAGGGGATGACGTGTCAAAAAATCCTACGTGGACATGACACGTGGCAAAAAAAATCTATGTGGAGATTCACTGCCACGGTGTGCACTCAGAGGGGTAAAATAGGCAATCTTGAGAAAGTAGGGGGGTATTTACAAGAAATATTTTTACAGGGGGGTATCGCAAAATACACCAACTTTGCAGGGGGTATTGGCCTATTTACCCTTAATTTTTCATATGATAAATTCATGCTTTGATGTTGTCTGTGGCTAAAGTTGTGTTAAATGAAAAATATAATTGTATCATTACAATTTTTCTTCATCACAATGGAGTTTACCGTTCAAATACACTGTTCTTAATCCCATATATTCAATTTCATATATTACGGTTATTTGGTTTAGTATTTGTGTCGTTGAATTGATGTAGGTTGTGAGCTAAATTGGTTTTTTCGGTTCAGCATATGAACTAGTTACTTCTACATCAATGTCAGTTCTACATCTTTGATTATCATTCGGCAAAACATGTATCAAATCTGGATTATTATTGTTTATATGGAACTTTAAAATACTAGAATTAATAGGACTATAGGAAATTGAAATTCAGTTCTATTTTCATAGTTCGGAGGACTTAAAGTAACTCTTTTCATAATAAATTTGAGGAATAATTTAAGAGAGAACTATTCTGATGAAAATTAAAGTAGACTTAGTAATAATTAATTAGAGTGTTGAGAGGTATTAGAGAATATAATTGAGTAGAATTACGATTAGTTAAATTTAATCATCTAATCTTTGAGATGGTGATTTACAAATGAGTCGTAATTAATATGTTTGATTGATAGTTTTCATTATATATAACGAGTTTTGTCGGTGGTGTATTGATGAGTTAAAATTTACAAGTTTTTATTTTTTTTTATTTACAAGATTTTATTGACGAGTCAAATTGATGGGTTGTTACTAATGAATAATAGACGAGTTATTAATGATGTATATGAAGGTGGAAAAACACAAGAAGGGGGGGGGTTGAATTGTGTTTTGAAAATTAAATCTTTTTGCTTCTTAAAGAATGAAATGCAGCGGATTAAAACACAAATTCAAAGAGATGCTGAGAGAGAGAAAGAGAGACACACAAATTTATCCTGGTTCCCTTCACAACTTGAAGGTACGTCCAGTCCCCTTGTTACTAACAAGAGCTTTTCACTATAATCTTCTTAAGATTACAAATTGCTCAAGCACACTTGCAAGAGACTTCTCAGTTGCTCAAGTTACACTTAACGAGAGACTTCTCAAACAAACTTACAAAGAAGAATGAATGTTTAATGGACACTTGATATACTATCAGAGGTGTTTACAAAATACAACGCAGGTTGCTCTAAGACTTAAAATGACAGATAGAAATAGTAATGTCAGAGTGCTTCTGAGTCTTAAACGCAATAGTGTTTTTGGAACAGTAGAACGGTAGTCATTTCTTGCATATGAGTCTTCTATTTATACTTGCAGAAATGGAGTGACCGTTGCAGAGAGATAAGGTGCCAGCTGGAATTCATTGTACAATAGAGATAGCTGTAATCTTCCATCTTTGGTATAGAAATCCAATTCCACTATCTTCCTATTTGAATTATCACTCATCCATTTTGAGTAATAATAGTACAATAGTCCGATCCTCAAATACGCTCCACTTATGGATAAGATTAACGTTGGACAAACGAATATTCCTTCCTGTGGATATGACAGAGCCTTGAAGTAGATTGTTCTTCAATCATTGATTCTGCTTTTGTCAGTTCTTGAGTGACGTAAATTCCTTTTGCTTCAGATGCTGTTGTCGTAGCTTCTTAAGGTCTTTAGCTTCTGAACTTCTCAGAGTCCCAGCTTGTGATCCACAGAATGACTAGCTTCAGCACGCAAAATTTAAGCTTCTGATGAACAGTGATATGCTTTCAGAGCTTCTTAGCTTGGCTTCTATCTTGTTATTCATAGTGCTTCTGATTGATTTTTTAACTTATATTCATGCACACTAGAATAACTATTAGCAATACCAATTGCAATTTTAATACTTTGTTATCATCAAAACCACTTTAAATGTTAGAGGTTCATGTCAGACCCACTTTGTTCCAACAATCTCCCCATTTTTGATGATGACAAACTAAAGCATTAAAATTCAATTGTTGTTGATTTAATTAATTATGTTGACTTCAGGTTTTAAAGGTTTGCAATCCCCCCCTGAGTCTGATAATCCATAATGGTAGATTTGTAAGCTCCCCCTAAGTCTTATCCATAATTAATTAAAACAGTTTAAGAGTTAATTTATTAACTCAAAATAAATTTTCATATTTGTCTCTCAGAAGCAGAGGTTTGTAAGCTCTTCTTCTCAGAGTCTGATAATGCTCAGAGGAGGTTTGCAAGCTCTTCTGACATTGTCTATGAAATTTATTTTAGGTTCTTAAATTTTCTCCCCTTTCAATAACGTTCAGAATGAGAAGGATTCAGAAGGGATAGAAATTGATTCAGAATGTATATAACATAACAGTTTCAGGTACTTTACGCAGTTATGGAATCAATTATCATTAATTTTAACGCTATTCTTACTCCCCCTTTTGGCATCATTCAAAAAGGAACGGAAAACGAGAGAAAACGAGTCAAAGAACGCATATATTCAAGACAGTCAAGTCAAATGTTGGTTACAACTATGTTCATTTAATGAACTGTGTTGATTTCCACGTAGACAAGAGTGTTTGAAGGCACTATAAAAGGAGATGATTCTTCTCATTTTATTCACAACGAATAATCAAAGAATATCTAACAAAGCACACAATGGAAAATCAGGCTGCGAAGAAGGCTTCAGGATCTAAGAAGAAGATCAAGAGGGAAGCTACTCCTTCACGCCCAAGAAGAACCAGGCAGCAAAGGAAGACAACAGTGCAAGTGATTGTCTTGTCAGATTCTGATGATGACATAGATTCTGACTATGCAGAGTTTCTTAGGACTTATGATCCTGAGGAAGACTATTCAGACTCTAAGTTCCAGACACCCATTCTTACTGATCCAAGCACTGCTGCTGATACAGAGGTACTCAAGAAAGAAGAGGCAGAGCCTAAGGAAGCAGTAGAATCTAAGTAGAGTTTCTCACTATCATTGTAATAAAACTTTGCATCTAATAAAAATATTTTGACTTGCACTATTTGCCTATTGTCTAAGCATGATTCTTTTTATATTCTCTTTTCAAACGTTAGAAAACCAGTTACCAGACACGCTTCATACGGTATTGTTGCCCCGCTTATAAACAGGCGATAATACTAAGAAGCTATTTCATGAGTAAACAGGAGTACTGATGAGGGGGGCTCTTAGGTTTTGAAAATCCTAGACTATTAGTTTAAAAACTGAGATGCTCTTCAGCACCTCTCACTAGAGCCAGAATCCACAAGAGTACCAAACATTATCAGAGAATATGATTTTAAATTTTGAAAAACAAAGATAAAATAAACACACAATCACACGCATAAGAGCACAAAAAAGAATAAACGAAGTTTAATTAAGAAACAGAGGCAATATCCAAGATGAACAAAAAGATATCAAAATAAATACAATCTAAGTGCAAAAACATAGGTTATGGTTTCTGCATCTGCCTTGCCAGTTCCTTCATGAAAGCCATAAGTTCATCAATCCTTTGATTTGTAGCTGCGCCAGAAGCATTCATCTCAGCTCTTAGATCAGCTCTCATGTCAATCCTCAAATCAGCTCTGAGTTCATCAAACTCATTCCTTATTTCACTTTTGAGCTCAGATTTGATGTCTTCAAGAGCTGCTTGAACAGCTGGTGGAATAGGTGAAGAAGATGAGCCCATTTCTGTATCTTTTGGAGAACTTGGAGGAGTGATTTCTTTAACAACACTTTTTCCTTTATCAGAACCATGGTCATCAGTAACCAGATCATGCATAGTGGCATCCTCTTCAGCTGCTGGATTCTCATGAATCTTATTAGTTTCTATAACAGCAATATGAACAGCTCTATCCACAAACAGCTTAAGTGCTTCTTGTTCAGCCAACTTCTTATGTTCTATCTCAGCAGCTATCCGAGCCTGCTCAGCTTCAACTACTAACTTAGTATATTCCACCTCTTCTGAGACCAACAAGTTAGCACCTTCACTAGATGTTCTGAGGCTTTCTTCTATGGCAGCCAAAAGATCTAACCTGTTTTGCTCCTCTACATGATTGTATAAAGTAAGCCTTGGAGCACGTGACCTCTCAGCTATATCAAACAAATTCCTTACAGCAGCCATTCCCCTACCTTGTATCTTGTTCTTCAGATGAGTACCTAGAAGCCTTAAAGATTGATTAAACATGTACTCCATCTCTCTGATTCCAGCATCAATATCAGAGGGAAAGACAAGAACTTCTTCATCCATCTGTTTAAATCTCTTGAGCCTAAGACTAATAGCATTATTTAATAGCTCAAGATTAGGTTCAGAAGCAGAGTTGAAGAAGGGTTTGGTTGGGTCAAAAGGAATGGTTGGTTCAGGTTTCTTTCTCTTAAGATTGATGATTTTGATCTTGCTTAGATCAGGGGCAATAAAATCATCATCAATGTTGATTGCTTGTTTTAGCAGATCTTCACAGAGTGGTAAAGGTAAGATGATCTCTTCTAGAGTTAGAGGTTTATAGACAGGACCATAGATGAGAGGTGATTTTGGTGATGACTCTGGAATTTGAGTATCAGAAGGAATGGGTGATGTGGGAGTGTTTGATTGGGGGTTAGGTATTTCAGAAGCAGTTGGTTCAGGGTCAGCATTGTGACATGGTGGATTTTGAGGATGTGGTTCTGGTGTAGGAGTGTGTGGTTCAGTATGTATAGGAGTGGGTGGTTTGACTTGTTCAGGAGCATTATAATTTACAGGGGGTGCCTGAACAGGAGTCATTTGTGGTTCATTAAAGAGTGGTTCTTGAATTGGGGGATCAAAAGTGGTATTGACAAATTTGTTGATGGGGTGATTGGGTGAGTTCAGATTGGAGTGCATAAATGCATCTCCAGACAGATGAGGAGTGAGGTGGTCAAGGCAGTCAGAGTCAATGACAATATTTTCTTGATCAAGGTAGGAAGTGTCAATAACAATGTCTTCGTCAGGAGAGATATTTATGGTTTCTTTGGGGGTGGATTTCATAGGTGCCTTTTTCTTTTGTTTTCTGATACGCTTAGCAGATTTTCTAAGTATTGCAGCAGTATCAGTGCTATAATCAGAAGGAGTGCCTTCTGATGATGAGGATGAGGATGATGATGATGATGGTGGTGATAAACAAGTTGTGGCAGTTGTTTGGTTTGGCAACATCATTGATAGAGGTTTTGTCATATCAATGGTTGATTTGGTTTGTTTTTGAGAAATTGGTGGAGGTTGAGAAGGTAAGTCTTGAGCTAAAGGAATGCTACTAGTATTAGGCTTAGAGATCTTACCTGGAGGTTTAGAAGCTCTGGTCTTTGTTCTTTTAGCAGGTCTACCAGATGCTTTATCCTCCTCAGAAGGTGGAGGCCTGTCATTTCTTTTCTTGGTCCTCTTTTCCTTCTTGGCTAGCAAAGCCCTCTCAGCAGCTTCTGCTTCAGCTGTAGCTCTCTCCTCAGCAGCCAACCTTTCACCACCAAGATCTATCTGCTCAGTACCAATATCTCCATCATTCTGATCCTCAGCTTGATCTTGTGATGCCTCCTCAACAATTCCTGCTCTACAGGTTGAGGTTTTCTCCTTGATCTGGTGATCTCCCTAGGTCCTTTGAAGATGTTGAAGTTAGGAACACTGACCACCATGCTTCTGGGCATACTCACACCAGTATCTTCTCTTACAATCTCCAGAAAATTATTGATGACATCATCATTGACAATCTCCAGATATAGTTGGGAAACCATCACACCAGAAGTAGGTTTCGTATATCATTTGTAGAGGATTCTTAGGTATCTTCACTTCCTCTTTGGTTTTCAGCTTCAAGTTTACCAATACAGATGCATCAAACTTTGCTGTTTGGTAGACCCTCAGCTTCTCTTTAGAGCTCAGAATGTCAGTCAACTTGGTCTGACGAATGATTTCAGAAATCAACCTTGGATGATGAATTATACAAGGTGATTTGGTTCTGCTCTTGGAGATAGTGAGGCAGAGATGATCAAACAGAAGCTGTGCCAAATTAATTTCAACCTTCTTGAGCAAGAACCAGATGAAGTGCCTATGAGGCACTGAGATTGTATCAAATCCTCCTTCTCTTGTGAAGATAGAAGCCAGGAAAACTCTAAAAGCAAAGTTGAATTTCTGCTTCATGAACTTTGCTTTTCCAAATTCAGCTTTTGTAACATTTGGAAGAAATAGGTCAGCCTTGATGGATTCCAAGTAGTTACTCTCATCACCGTAGTCATTCACGTTCTGCCCTTCATTATCCAATTTAAGAATTTTGGCAATATGTTCTTGAGTGATCAGAACATTAATTCCCAAAATGTTTGACCTAATTTATTTCCCTTTGAAAGGCCTTAATCTCAGTTGAACTCTTGATTTACCTTTCAATTTCTTATCCTTTTCAACCATCAATCTAACTTCTTCATCAGCGCTAGCTTTATCAAAAATAGTAGCCTTCTGCCAGAAGTACTTTACTATGTCATAGTAAACAAACCCATTTAACATTTCAAAGTAGTTTCCCCATTGTTGATCGTAGAATAAATTCTGAATATCAATGTCGTTTACCTTGAGACTATCAAAATCAACAAACTTCTCAGTGTTAAACTCGAACGCGTCAGGACCAGCGTCTGTCTCATTATCCTTAACTTCTAATCTTGCTTGAGTAAGATCAATCACTGGAGGAAGTTCTAGGTTGAACTCGTTTTGAACAATGTTGTTTGAAGGTCGAACAACCATGGTTGAAAAGCAGAGAGAATTTGGAAATTTTCTGTAAGGTTTAGGGTTGTGGGGGAAGTGATTGTGTAAAAGTTGTGCTTTGTGAGTGAAGTGACTATTTATATCAAATAAAAATAACACTTAGAAAAATAAACACAAAGGAGGGAGCGCGAATGGTTTAAAAAAAATAATTTAAAATTGTTAAACTGATATTTCATCATTAACTGTTCTCTACCAGTCAGGATCTAGACACGTGTAAGAGGAACTTAATCACAGCTGACACGCGTACACACAGCTGTTGTACACTTACTAGTACTGAACGTTTCATTTCTGAGTAGTTCAGAGCCAAACTCATTTATATCTAACACCTCATCAGAACCTGTTACCCTTCAGAGCCTAAACTATTCAGAGCTTCCCAAAGGAGACTCCAAATTATTAGAGGCTCTGAACAAGCTTCAGATCCTAATTCTATTTTGCATCTCAGAGCTAGTTTTCTTCAGAGATAAAATGCATGTTCAAATTCTTTTTAATAAAATCAAAATGTTCAATAGCTAAAGGTTTGGTAAATATATCAGCCCATTGATGATCAATATCAATGAATTGAATATCTATTGTACCTTTTTGAACATGATCTCTTATAAAATGATGTTTAATTTCAATATGTTTAGCTCTTGAGTGCAAAATTGGATTCTTAGATAAATGAATAGCAGCAGTATTATCACAATATAATGGAATACTACTTTCAGCTATGTTATAGTCCTCTAACTGATATTTCATCCAGAGAAGCTGTGTGCAGCATTTAGCAGCAGAGATGTATTCTGCTTCTGCTGTAGACAAAGCAATAGTTGTTTGTCTCTTGCTGGCCCAAGATATGAGATTCTCACCAATAAATTGGCAATTTCCACTAGTGGATTTTCTCTCAATCTTGTCTCCAGCATAGTCAGCATCACAGAATCCAACTAGCTTACTATCTAGGGATTTTTTATAAAGAAGTCCTAGATTAGTAGTTCCTTTCAGATATCTAAAGATCATCTTAACAGCAGTTAGATGAGGTTCTCTAGGATCTGATTGAAATCTTGCACACAAGCATACACTGTATAAAATATCTGGTCTAGAAGTTGTTAGATAGAGTAAGGAACCAATCATACCTCTATATAGCTTCTGATCCACTTTGCTTCCAATTTCTTCTTTGCTCAAGCTGCTGGTAGGATGCATGGGTGTTGACATTATCTTACAGTCTTCAAGATTGAACTTCTTCAGAAGCTCTTTTGTATATTTGCTTTGATGAATGTAAGTGCCATCTTTTCCTTGGTTGATTTGAATCCCAAGAAAGAACTTTAGCTCACCCATCATGCTCATCTCAAATTCATCCTGCATAAGCTTGGAGAAATTCTTGCAAAGAGAAGCATTAGTTGAACCAAAAATTATGTCATCTACATAGATTTGAATAATTAAGATGTCTTTCTTAGTTGTTTTTCTGAAGAGTGTGTTGTCTATTTGACCTTTTTGAAAACCATTTTCTAAAAGGAAATTACTCAGTCTTTCATACCAAGCTCTTGGAGCTTGTTTAAGACCATAGAGTGATTTCTTAAGTTTATAAACATATTCAGGGTTTTTCAAATCTGCAAACCCTAGGGGTTGTTTGACATACACTTCTTCAGAAATAACACCATTTAGAAAAGCACTCTTAACATTCATTTGTTATAATGTTATTCCATTATTAACTGCATAAGATAGCAATAACCTGATTGCTTCCAGTCTAGCTACTGGAGCAAATGTTTCAGTGAAGTCAATGCCTTCTTGCTGACTGTAACCTTGTGCTACAAGTCTAGCTTTGTTTCTAACCACTTCACCTTGTTCATTTAGCTTGTTCCTGAATACCCACTTGGTTCCAATGATGTTCTTGTGTGCTGGTCTTGGCACCAAGTCCCACACATCATTTCTTTGAAACTGATTGAGCTCATCTTGCATTGCTACAATCCATCCATCATCAGTAAGTGCTTCATCAACATTTTTAGGTTCTATCATAGAGATGAGTCCTAGAAGTGAATCATGTTGTTGATAGTCTGATCTTGTTTTTCTTGGACTCTCTTTGTTTCCAAGAATGAGATCTTCCGGATGTGATGATCTATATTTAAATTTTCTCTTTGGAGCTTCATTAGTTTCAGCACTTGCTTGGGTATTATCTTCTGAGATATCATCATGTTCTTCAGATGCTTCTATTGGAGATGCTTCTTCTGAGGCTTCTTCCAATTCAGCTTCTGAAGTTTCATTGGCATCTGATGCTTTCTCAGGTTGATAAGGAACACCTGCATAACTATCATCTTGCTCTGACATTTTACTGTCAGGCTCTTTGTCATCAAATCTGACATGTATAGATTCTTCCACTGTGTTAGTTTCAGAATTATACACTCTGTATGCCTTTGAGCGTTCAGAGTAACCTATAAAGATTCCCTTACAAGCCTTGGCATCAAATTTTCTTTTGTAGGCCTTATTGTTTAGAATGTAACAGGTACATCCAAACTGATGAAAATAAGAGATATTTGGCTTTCTTCCTTTGAAGAGTTCATATGTTGTTTTATTCAGTATAGGTCTGATATAGATCCTATTTTGAATATAAGAGCATCCACAATGGAGTACTCCAATTTTGAGTACTTAACCGGGTCCCATTTGTACACATCACTCTTTTATAATTTTTTAATAATAATATTTGTTAAGCACTCAATCCCTCCAACCTAACACCTTCTAAAAAGTTCTAAATAGGGCCCACAAAAAACTCTACATCTCATCAATAACTCTACATCTTTATAAATATGTCCCACAAAAAAAAAATTTAATGAAGAGAGAGTGCTTATTTAGGAAGTGGTACCTAATAGGTACTAAAAAGTGTTTTGCTCCAATGGTAATACCTAATAGGTACCACTTCTTATTAAAATAGGTTTTACCATTGGAGATGGTCTAACAAGCTGTATTTACAGCTTCTACCCAAAAGTACTTAGCAAGTTTAGTCTCATGCATCATGGTTCTTGCCATCTCTTGCAAAGACCTATTCTTTCTCTCTACAACACCATTTTGTTGTGGTGTTCTTGGAGCTGAGAACTCATGGACAATACCATGGTCTTCACAGAAAGTTGCAAAAGGTTTGTTTTCAAACTCACCCCCATGATCACTTCTTATCTTAAAGATCTTGAGACTTTTCTCACTTTGCACTTGAGTGCAGAAGATGCTGAATACATCATATGCATCATCTTTGACTCTAAGAAATTTAACCCATGTCCATCTACTGTAATCATCAACAATAACAAGTCCATATTTCTTACCATTGATTGATGCTGTACTGACAGGACCAAATAAATCAATGTGAAGCAGTTCAAGAGGTCTTGAGGTGGAGACAATGTTTTTAGGTTTAAAAGAAGTTTTTGAAATCTTACCAATCTGACAAGGACCACACAGAGCATCTGAGTGATAATTGATATTGGGTAGGCCTTTAACCAAGCTTAGTTTGCTAAGCTCAGAGATTAATCTCCAGTTAGCATGTCCTAAGCGTTGGTGCCAGACCCATTTTTCATCACTCAAGGACAGTAGACATACAATCTTTTGCTCTGTGAGTTCTGACAGATTAATTTTATAAACATTGCCTTTCCTAAGTCCTCTGAACACTATAGACTTGTCAGAGTCTCTAGATACAGTACATGCCTCTTTATCAAAGTTTACAACAAATCCACTATCACAGAATTAACTAATGCTAAGTAGATTATGTTTGAGGCCATCAACTAACCAAACATCTTTAATAGAAAGAGAAGAATTACCAACTGTACTCATACCAGTGATCTTCCCTTTTTGGTTTCCTCCAAATCCCACAGTTCCTCCCTCTTTCTGAGTCAGGGTTTGGAACATATGCTTGTCTCTTGTCATATGACGCGAGCAGCCACTGTCCAGGTACCAGGATTGCTGCCTTTGCTTTCTTGGAGCGCAAATCTGAAGCAAATATAATTTCAGATTTTGGTACCCATACTCTTATGGGTCCTTTTGTGTTAGTTCTACCAACCTTGGGTGGTTTTTGTTTAAATGGCCTATCAGAAGCTCCAGAATTATCCATTCTTTTTGAAAATGTTTTGGGTTTTGGATAACTCTTAGACTTAGCTCTTGAATGTTTTAGAGGCTCTCTTGATTTAACACTAGTCTGAGGTTTGACAGTCTTAGGTGCTGAAGTTTTACTTTTCAGAACCTCTGACTTTTGAACCTCTGGCTTAGATGTTTTATGAGAGGCTGATGCATTCATGGCTTCTGATTGGCTTTTAACAAATACAGCCTTAGGTTTTGATTTATCAACATTAGAGGGTTTAGAAAATAATGGATTATCTTTAAAACGCGAAAATCCAAGACCTTCACCTCTATTCCTACTAACATGATATATTAAGAAAGCTATCTTACTTCTCTTCATGCCGTTGATAAGAAGTTCTTGCAAAGCAAATTCATGCTCTGGAGGAACCTTATCATCATAAACATAATGAGTTTCCATAAATGAGTTTCTAGTTTTTAGAGACTCATTTTCTTCAACTATTATGTTCATTTTTTCAGTCAGGTTATTGTAGGCCTTTTTTAAGACCTTACATTCACCTGCCTTTTTAGTAAACATTTTTAAGGCATCTTTAAGAGAATCTACTAATTCAGTTCTAGATAGTTTAGCAATTACCTCTTCCTCATCTTCAGAGTCTGAACCTGCTTCAGAGTCTTCTCTGTCAGAGGTAGTTGCCATCAGTGCTAGATTTGCTTCCTCATCACCATCTTAGTCTGAGTCTTTGTCAAGATCTTCCCATGTTGCCAGAAAGCTCTTCTTGACTTTATTCTTATATCTTTCCATGCTAGAGTTTTGCTTTGATGATCTACTCTTGTTCTCAGGACAATCAGCAATGAAATGGCCAGGCTTGTTGCATTTGAAACACTTGCTTTGATCTTCCTTTTTGTCTTTAACAGCACTAAGTCTTTTGGAAGATCCTCCAAACTTGCCTGCGTATTTCTTGCTTCGTTTTGCCCATTGTGAAACCTTAGCAGCCATCAGCACCATCTCTTCTTCATCATCAGACCCAGCTTCAAGACCCTCTTCAGAAGCTTCTTCTTCAGATTCTATAACTTTAGCTTTCAGAGCCTTTGATGAACTCTTAGAGCTTAAGGCTATCCCTTTCATCTTCTTGGTTGATTCATCAGTCATTAATTCCATCTCATGACTCTTTAAAGAACTAACTAAGCTTTCAAGGGATACAGTATCCAAATCTTTAGACTCTTGAAAAGCTGTCACCTTAGGTCTCCATTTTGGTGGCAAGCTTCTGAGTACCTTTCTCACATGATCAGCTTCAGTATAACTCTTGTATAATACTTGAAGTCCAGAGACTAGAATTTGAAACCTTGAAAACATAGTCTCAATGTCCTCTCCATCCTTCATCTTAAACAACTCATACTGATGCACCAACAAGTTAGCTTTTGCCTCCTTAACTTGTTTGTTACCTTCATATTTGGATTTTAGAGAATCCCAAATTGACTTTGCGGTTCTTTTATCTCCAATTTTCAGGTACTCATCATGTGAGATTGCGTTAGTCATCATTCCTTTTACAGAGTGATGCTTCTTGTAATCTAGCTTCTGAGTGGGTGTAAAAGATTTTCTGTTCTTAGTGCTGATTACTCCTTCTAGGTCCATATTTTCAAAATTAACTCCTTCTTCTACCAAGTCCCACAAGTCACTATCAATACCCAAAATGTGACTGTACATCTTGGTCTTCCAGAAGGGGTAACCAGTCTTAGTTCCATTAAAGATTGGAACTTTAGTGTTATTCCTTTCATGTGAGTTTGAGTCATAGTTGAAAGGAATTTCAGAGCCTTTCTCAGCAGACATGTTTTTCCTCTTGGATCTTTACTGTTTCACTGTAAGGTGAGTTAGGCAACAGACCTAGCTCCTGATACCAATTGAAGGTGGAAAAACACAAGAAGGGGGGGGGGGGGGGGGGTTGAATTGTGTTTTGAAAATTAAATCTTTTTGCTTCTTAAAGAATGAAATGCAGCGGATTAAAACACAAATTCAAAGAGATGCTGAGAGAGAGAAAGAGAGACACACAAATTTATCCTGGTTCCCTTCACAACTTGAAGGTACGTCCAGTCCCCTTGTTACTAACAAGAGCTTTTCACTATAATCTTCTTAAGATTACAAATTGCTCAAGCACACTTGCAAGAGACTTCTCAGTTGCTCAAGTTACACTTAACGAGAGACTTCTCAAACAAACTTACAAAGAAGAATGAATGTTTAATGGACACTTGATATACTATCAGAGGTGTTTACAAAATACAACGCAGGTTGCTCTAAGACTTAAAATGACAGATAGAAATAGTAATGTCAGAGTGCTTCTGAGTCTTAAACGCAATAGAGTTTTTGGAACAGTAGAACGGTAGTCATTTCTTGCATATGAGTCTTCTATTTATACTTGCAGAAATGGAGTGACCGTTGCAGAGAGATAAGGTGCCAGCTGGAATTCATTGTACAATAGAGATAGCTGTAATCTTCCATCTTTGGTATAGAAATCCAATTCCACTATCTTCCTATTTGAATTATCACTCATCCATTTTGAGTAATAATAGTACAATAGTACGATCCTCAAATACGCTCCACTTATGGGTAAGATTAACGTTGGACAAACGAATATTCCTTCCTGTGGATATGACAGAGCCTTGAAGTAGATTGTTCTTCAATCATTGATTCTGCTTCTGTCAGTTCTTGAGTGACGTAAATTCCTTTTGCTTCAGATGCTGTTGTCGTAGCTTCTTAAGGTCTTTAGCTTCTGAACTTCTCAGAGTCCCAGCTTGTGATCCTCAGAATGACTAGCTTCAGCACGCAAAATTTAAGCTTCTGATGAACAGTGATATGCTTTCAGAGCTTCTTAGCTTGGCTTCTCTCTTGTTATTCATAGTGCTTCTGATTGATTTTTTAACTTATATTCCTGCACACTAGAATAACTATTAGCAATACCAATTGCAATTTTAATACTTTGTTATCATCAAAACCACTTTAAATCTTAGAGGTTCATGTCAGACCCACTTTATTCCAACAGTATAATGATGAGAAATTACAATTAGCATTCATGCATTCATGGTCGAGTCATTGATGAGTTATTGATGTAAATTGATGGGTTGGACAATTTTATTAGCAGACCTTGAATCTTCAAATATTGATCTGTAGGTTGGTACCACATGCATATAGTTTAAAGTTTAAGTCTAACGATACATTGCATACATATTTGCAATTAATGATGTGTTGTGTGAACCATGAATTGACAAGTTGTTGTATGATGTGATTTGTTAATTACTTTATTGATGATGTCTTAGTAATGTGATATAATTGTGAAATTGTTTTCTATGATTAAGTGTTGTGGTTAATTATGCGCACTTTTCTCTTTCTAATTTAATCAGATTAATTATATATTTTTTTTTAAATATAAACTCACTTGTTTTGTGTTGTGTCTGAACTCTTGGAAGTTCAGATCCGCAGGTTTAGGAGGAGTAGTTGGGATATTGTTTCAAAGATGGCTTGGACCTTTATTTATCAGTTGTGTCTTCTATATTGTAATAATGAGTCTCTCTTTTTACCTCTAACACTAGGTGGGGTGTAACTTTTATATTGTAATAATAACGAAGACCTTGTCTTCATGCTCGATGTTTTTATCTTAAACTTGTATGACTTTGAGTTGTAATTGGTTGATGTCATTTATGACGTTTAAGTAAGTGTTATCTTATGAGTATATTTTGACGATGTGATGTGACACCCTTATTGGTTGATCTAATTCATGCATGATTATCAAATATTTAATCTTATGAAATACGGTGTTATATACACTTTGTACTCAAAATGATTATAGTTAAATGAACGAAGACCTTAAATAATATTATAGTTAAATTTTGTTCTTCTATCTTGATTTTATGTTTCACCATGGCCTTCATTTTAAGCCTATCACTGAATAATTTTAAATCTGATTATAATATTTGTGATTTTGTATATTTAAGTTGAAAACAGGTTGTTTTATTTCGAACCCCGGAACCTAATCATATGTTTTAATATTGTCATAGTACAAACAATTCAATTCACGTTCTCTTGAATGGAGAGTGAGACTCCATGTTATCAATATGTTGTGACCCAAGTGATTATTTAGTGGTGTTCATAAATTTTGGGATTTTTTAAAATTTTAAGACTTTTCTTTTCTTCTACTTCTAGTTTGTCACAACTTTTCTCTTCTTGATTTATTGGAGAAGATTCAATTAGGGTCAATTTAGACCAAGAATCATCCACCCAAATTATTTTATGTTGGATTTTAGTTAAATAAGTGTGGTTTCCACATTTATTTAGTGTTTCTTTCGTATTTTCGTGATTTTGTCATTTTGTAGTGCGACATTTATTTTGTTTTCCCCTATTTTCTCCACCTCTTTCCTATTGAAACCCCTCATTCACTCACTTACTCTAAAAGCCCAATAATTAAAAGCCCATAATTAACCTTAATTAGCTTATAATTAATTAACTATTCTACTCCAAGACACTTAATCCAAATAAATTAACACATAATTATTTAATTAAATAAAACCACAATTAAAATTAATACAAATAAACACAGATAATTAAAATTGAAATAGTAGTTCATTAACCAACCTTGTTCCAACAAGAGTGTGTTACACCCTACCCGGCACTCATCAAATACAATATTTTTATTTAAAATATTAGTCGAGGTTTTAGGGTGTTACACTAGCTGCCATGTACATATTTTTTTTTAGTTTTATTTATAGGTATATGATGAGATCGAGTGTTTAAATGCACCAACTTAGGTGAATGTCTACTCAATCCTAGATGCAGTTAGCTTATAAAAAAAAGTAAAAAAAATTAAGGATATATAATTTAACAACCAAAATCCTATTTAAAAAAAATTCTAATGAATAAAAAAAAGTCACTTGGATTGGTCAAATGGTGAGGAATTTGGATATTATACACGAGATCTTAGATTTTCGATCATCATTTGCGCCATTGTAAAATTAAGTGTATTTTATGTCAAGTTTGTCATTTAGAAATATTTTATGTTACTTTATCACGAAGTTTATTCCAAAGACAAAGTCAACACGTTTATTCTGAAGAGATGTTTATTAAGTATTTTAAAGGGGCAAATACAAAAAACCGAAGAATAAAATATATTTAATTGGTTTTAATTTTTGATGATGTTTTACAGTCAAAAAGAAAAAAAAAACATTTGATGAGCCTTTTACGGTATAAATTAACAAAATCATATTCTATATGTTATATACAAAAAGAAAAGAAATATGAATAAAACTATTAAATTAGCTCCGGCAATGATTTTATTTATTTTCCTATTATTTATTACAAAGGAGGTTGTGGTTGCCATTATTCCTCTTCCTTCTATTTCTTCTACACACTTCACTGAAACATCTATCAAATGTAAATCAAGTTATGATTGTCCGGATTTTGTCATGGCACCCAACACCGTAATTTCTCTATGTAGAGAAGGGTATTGTTTAGAATTTACAGGGTAGAATGATTTCTCTTGGTAAGCAACCAATAATAATGATTTTCTTTTTTAATTTCACGCAGTTGTCCATAAATATTTGTAGGCAAAACATGAATATCCTATGTGCATTGATGACATTTGTGAACAAGTGTGGGTATTAATAATTTTGTTTTAATTTTTTTTAATTCGAAATATGAATCCAAAATGATGATAATTAAATGAAAGTATGTAATTTTGTTTTAATTTTTTTAATTCGAAATATGAATCCAAAATGATGATAATTAAATGAAAGTATATAGCTTTGTGTAACGCCCTGATTTTATTTACTCCCTCCGTCCTTTTTTATAAGAATTAGTTTGACAAAAAATTTGTCCCTTTTTATAAGACCCTTTTACAATTATCAATGACATCAATTTTTTTTTTCTTCAAACTTACCCTTATTTTACTTTGCATAATTTTTTTAATAACATTAAATTCTCTTTGGTTTACGTACTTCTACTGTGAGATAGTTTATGCATCCATTTTTATGTGTTATGTGTGTTATACGTGTTTGTAAGTCTGCTTTCATTATGTATATATAAGAGGATCATGGTTAAATGATTCATATTATACTCTTGTTATGTTTCCAATCCGTGAGAATGGTTGTGAATTTATCTCATTACTTTTGTTAAAGTTGTTGAGAATGATAGTTGTAACACCCGTATTTATTTATTTTATTTTTAATTGGAAGTTAATTAGCCTTTTATGGTATTTAATAGTGAGTTAGTAATTAATTAGGAATTGTGGCTATTTTGGGAAAGAGTAGTGTTTTGAGTAGGATAAGTTTTATTAGAGTTATGATAATAAGAGTTGGGCTTGAGTGTTAATGGGCCTAAGTTAGTGAGAGGGATATTATTGTCTTTGGCTAACTAGGTTTAGGTAAGAATTATGAGAATAGAGAGAGAGTGCTCATAACTTGAGAAAATAGAAAGAGGTAGAAAGAGAAAAGCTTTGAAGAGAAGGAAGTAGAGGGGAAGAATAGAGAAAGCTCAAGAGGAAGAGGAAATCAGAAATTCATCATCCTTAAGGTTAGAGAGTAGTTTACAATTCATGTGAGATGATCAAAGAGGAGGGAGATGCCTATTCTCCATACCCAAACCCTCTCATCTCTTTTGGTGGGGAAAGGGAATCAAGGGAATGTGATTTAATGATTTTCTGTGTTAATGCATGATGTTAATATGTTATTACATGATCCTATCTTCTATTTCTATCATCAAATTCGTGTGCTATATGAGATTTGTGGTTATTGATATTTGAAAATGGGTTTTAAGCAAAATAAGGAAAAATCTCTACTTTCTACTTGAAATGATGTTTGATGATGTTAGAACTTGTACTTCTAGGTCTATAGATGATATGTATGCTTAAATGTGATAGCTTTAAGAGTTTATGACATGAAATTCGTGGTTTTTATGTGATTTCTATGTGAACCCGTGAGCAGAGCATGAAAATCTGGGTTTGCTCGCTAAGCCACCAATCCGTCGCTCCAAGCGAGGATTCATGTGTTCTTCGCGAACCCAGAATTTCCTTTGGTCGCCCAGCGACCAGTAGCGACAGTCAGCGACCAGACGTCGCCAGGCTTCGCTCTGAGCGATGAACTGTCTGCCTTTTCTCACTTGTTTCATCGCTGGTAGTCGCTCAGCGACCAAGACCTGTTTTTGAGAAATTTCTTCATGTCGTATGATGGGAGTAAGCTTATAACATGTTTAGATTCGGTCTTATAATATGTTATATGTATGGATTGATTGAACCTTGAGTTGGTATGATGATAAAATGTTTATATGAGTATGTTGATTGAGATTGAACTATGATTAGCTAAGATAACATAGGTTATTATGTAATGCTTGAATGTATACCTTAATGATGATATGATGATGTGTTGAGATAAGTTAATAATAACTTAAAGAAAGAATAATAGGGATGAGTGGCCTATTATCCATGAGTAGAGTATAGTATTATCATCACTATTTGGTATGTGTACATTCATGCATTCATCTTTTGAGTCGGATATTTGGATCATGTGGATTCTAATAAAGAGGATATCAAATGATAATATTTGATAAAGACGAATATTAGAGGTGAGATACTCTAATAAAGACGATGGTACCACATGCATTAGATATATCTAGGGTGACATACATTGTGTATTTGCACTAGTTGCATTAGGGAATTATGTGATCTAATTGATAAGTGATAATTGGTAATTGTGATCGCATTCCATTATGATCTTATGGATGTTTGGATTGTGTGGATTTGATTAGATGATCTAATTCTTATTAATAAGTGTGATATTGTTATGTTGTTGAAGATTGCTAATATGATGTGGTATATGCATGATTTAATTTATTATGTTTGTTTATATAATATAAGTGTATACTATGCTTATTATTATAAACTTGAATTGCAACTAACTCTCTATCTTTGTGTATGTGTAATGGTTTGGGTCCAGATTCTCCACTTGAGGAGTGATCCCGTGGCTTTGGAGTTTAGCTCGTGAGGACTAGCATAGCTTGATAAGATGAAGAGTAGGAGGATTCTAGAAGCTTAGATGTCTAGGATTGCTCTGATACTTGTAACCTTGCTTAGACTAGTAGGCTTTGGAGTTTAGCTCGTGAGGACTAGCATAGCTTGGTAAGATGAAGAGTAGGAGGATTCTAGAAGCTTAGATGTCTAGGATTGCTCTGATACTTGTAACCTTGCTTAGACTAGTATTCGGTTCTTCGCTTGTTTGAAATTTTATGTATGACCTTGCTACTTATATTATCTTATCTTTTATTACTTGTTGGATTATCTTGGATTATATGATGGGTCTTCACTGTGGAAGTACCTAGTTGAAGTTGTAATATGATTTATGACTTGCATGCTTAGATTTAATTGCTATAACTTATTAGTTTAGTAGTTTTGATGCTTCCGTTGGTTTAAGTGAATTAAATGCATGCTATTAGTTATTTTGTGTTAAGTAATGCCTTGATGATTTGTATGTTGAATGATTTAAATTAATTATTGCATGCGAATCGATTAGGAGCGTTACAATTTGGTATCAGAGCAAGGTCGGTCCATATCGGATCAAGTAGGTTAGTATACCCATAGGTACATGAGTGTAGTAGAACACTTTTAGTATCCCTAGTCTAACGTAAGGTTGGATTTCTTTTGGTTGGTTGCTTAGGTGATGGCGGCTAATATAGCAATGGCGGATGCGGTGACATACATGGCCAATGTTATGGCACAAGAGACGGCGGCAAGAACGGCCGAGAGGTTGGCACAAGAGAACCTAAGGGGTAATGAGGATGAATTGAGGTTGGAGAGGTTCTTGAAGAACAATCCACAAGCGTTCAAAGGTGGCTACAACCCCGAGGGAGCTCAAAAGTGGCTCGAAGGCATGGAGAAGATCTTTGGAGCCATGAGGTGCTCGGAAGTTCAAAAGGTGACCTTGGGAACCTACATGCTTCAAGATGATGCTAACTATTGGTGGAAGAATGCTTCTCAAAGACTTGGTCATGGTGGAGCCGTGATCACTTGGGATATCTTTAAGAGGGAGTTCTTAGTTAAGTACTTCCCGGCCGATGTGAGGAATCGGAAAGTGGTTGAGTTCATGGAATTGAAGCAAGGGAACTTGTCGGTTGCGGAGTATGCGGCTAAGTTTGAAGATTTGTGTCGGTATAGTCCACATTACAATACCGTGGAGGCGGAAGAAGACAAGTGTGTGAAGTTCGAAAGTGGTTTACGTCCCGACCTTAAGCAATTGGTTGGCATTTTGGAGATAAGGAACTTTGCTAACTTGGTCAATAAAAGCAACATTTGTGACTTGGATGGGAAAGCTAAGGCAAGCTACTACAAGGAAGTGCATGATAGAAAAGGGAAGAACCAAGATCGTGGTAAGCCTTATGACAAGAAGAGTAAGGGAAAGTTTGGAGGTAGTGGAGGAAAAGGAAAAGGTGCTAATGACAAGTGCTACAAGTGTGGTGTTTTGGGTCATCATTCTCATGAATGCCCAAAGGGAGACAAGTGTTTCAAATGTGGAGAGTTTGGGCACAAGGCCGATGCATGTAAGAAGAAGATTACTTGTTTCAATTGTGGTGAAGAAGGTCACAAGAGTCCGGAGTGTAAGAAGCCAAAGAAAACGACCGGAAAGGTGTTTGCTTTAAGTGGAGATGGAGCGGAACAAGTGGATAATCTCATTAGAGGTACGTGTTTCATCTATGACACTCCTTTAATTGCGATTTTTGATACTGGGGCAACACATTCTTTTATATCTTTTGAATGCATGAAGCGTCTTAATATTCCTGTGTCTGAAATGCTTGGTTGTATGGAAATAGAAACCCCTGCTAGTGGTTCTGTCACTACTCAACTTGTTTGTCGTAAATGCCCTGTGATTGTGTTTGGCAAATCTTTTGATATGGATTTAGTGCGTATTCCACTTAGCGGTATAGATCTGATTTTTGGTATGAACTGGTTAATCTTTAATAGAGTCCACATTAACTGTTGTGAGAAAGTGGTTACATTTCCGAAGTTGGAGGAAGAGTCTAAGTTGATGAGTGGGAAAGAAGTAAGGGAGTCCTTATTGGAGCATGGTGAATTGTTTGCTATGTTTGCATCTTTGAAGGTTGAGAATGAGGTTGGAATTAAGGAACTACCAGTTGTGCAAGAATTTCCCAATGTGTTTCCGGAGGATGTGTCAGATATGCCTCCAGAAAGAGAAGTGGAGTTTACTATGGATTTGGTACCTGGTACAAGTCCAATATCTATGGCACCTTATAGGATGTCGGCATCTGAGCTAAGTGAACTAAAGAAGCAACTAGAAGAGCTACTAGAGAAGAAGTTTATTCGTCCTAGTGTATCGCCATGGGGAGCACCTGTGCTTTTAGTGAAGAAGAAGGACGGAAGTATGAGGTTGTGTATTGATTATCGTCGTTTGAATCAAGTGACGATCAAGAACAAGTATCCGTTGCCAAGGATTGATGATTTAATGGATCAATTGGTGGGTGCTTGTGTGTTTAGCAAGATTGATTTGAGGTCCGGATATCATCAAATTCGAGTTAAAGCGGAAGATATTCCTAAGACTGCTTTTAGAACGAGATATGGTCATTACGAGTATTCAGTCATGCCTTTTGGAGTAACTAATGCACCGGGAGTGTTTATGGAGTACATGAATCGGATTTTCCATTCATATTTGGATAAATTCGTAGTGGTTTTCATTGATGACATTCTAGTGTATTCTAAGACCGAGGAGGAACATGCGGAACATCTAAGGATAGTGTTGAGGACCTTACAAGAGAAGAAGCTTTATGCGAAGTTGTCTAAGTGTGAGTTTTGGTTGAAGGAAGTGAGTTTTCTAGGTCATGTGATATCTAGTGGAGGTATTGCGGTGGATCCTTCTAAAGTTGATGCGGTAATGAAGTGGGGAACTCCAGAATCAGTGTTTGAGATTAGAAGTTTCCTTGGATTGGCCGGTTACTATCGGAGGTTTATTGAAGGTTTTTCAAAGTTGGCTTTACCGTTGACCCGATTGACTAGGAAAGATCAACCTTTTGTTTGGGATAGTTTGTGTGAGAAAAGTTTCCAAGAGTTGAAGAAGCGGTTGACGTCGGCACCGATTTTGATTCTACCGAAACCGAATGAGCCGTTTGTTGTGTATTGTGATGCATCTATGATGGGATTGGGTGGTGTTCTTATGCAAAATGGACAAGTGGTTGCTTATGCTTCTAGGCAATTGAAAGTTCATGAAAAGAACTATCCAACACATGATCTTGAGTTGGCGGCCGTTGTGTTTACTTTGAAGATATGGAGACATTATCTATTTGGTTCTAGATTCGAAGTCTTTAGTGATCATAAGAGTTTGAAGTATTTGTTTGATCAAAAAGAGTTGAATATGAGCCAAAGACGTTGGTTGGAATTTTTGAAGGACTATGATTTTGAGTTAAGTTACCATCCTGGAAAAGCCAATGTGGTAGCCGATGCTTTGAGTAGGAAGTCGATACATATGTCTTCACTTATGGCAAGAGAGTTGGATTTGATTGAAGAATTTAGAGATCTTAGTTTGGTTTGTGAAACTACATCGCATAGTGTGAAATTGGGAATGTTGAAGCTTACGAATGATTTTCTCGATGAAGTAAAGAATGGTCAAAAGGGAGATTTAGACTTGGTAAATCGCTTAGCATTGATTGAGCAAGGGAAAGAGACCGATTTCAAAATTGATGAGAATGGGGTTATAAGATTTCGAGAAAGAGTTTGTGTCCCTAACATACCCAAGTTGAAGAGGAAGATTCTAGAAGAAGGACATAGAAGTGGTTTGAGTATTCATCCTGGAGCTACTAAGATGTATCAAGATCTTAAGAAGTTGTTTTGGTGGCCAAGTATGAAAAAGGAAGTTGCCGAGTTTGTTTATGCTTGTCTAACTTGTCAAAAGTCCAAGGTTGAACATCAAAGACCGTCTGGATTATTACAACCTATGTTTATTCCGGAATGGAAGTGGGATAGCATTTCTATGGATTTCGTAAGTGGTTTGCCAAGGACTACAAAAGGGAATGATTCGATTTGGGTAATTGTTGATAGGTTGACGAAGTCGGCGCATTTTATTGCTTTTAAGACCGGAACTTTAGTGCCAAAGTTGGCGGAGATTTATGTTGAGCAAATTGTGAGATTGCATGGTATTCCATCTAGTATTGTGTCGGATCGAGATCCAAGGTTCACTTCGAGATTTTGGGAAAGTTTGCAAGAGGCTTTGGGGACTAAGTTAAGGATGAGTTCGGCTTATCACCCTCAAACCGATGGACAATCGGAAAGAACTATTCAATCACTCGAAGATTTGTTGAGAGCTTGTGTCTTGGAAGATGGAGGGAGTTGGGATAGATATCTACCTTTGATAGAATTTACTTACAATAATAGTTTCCATGCGAGTATTGGAATGACACCTTTTGAAGCTTTGTATGGTAGGAGGTGTCGTACTCCTTTGTGTTGGTATGAGGACGGAGAAAGTGTTGTGTTGGGGCCGGAATTGGTTCAACAAACTACGGAAAAGATTCAGATGATTCAAGAGAAAATGAAAGCGACTCAAAGTAGACAAAAGAGTTATCATGACAAAAAGAGGAGAGATGTGGAATTCCAAGAGGGAGATCATGTATTTTTGAGGGTTGCTTCAACCACCGGTATTGGTCGTGCTTTGAAATCTAAGAAGTTGACATCGAAGTTTATTGGGCCTTATCAAATTTTGAAGAGGATAGGGAAGGTGGCTTATAAGATTGCGTTACCACCATCGTTGTCTAATCTTCATGATGTGTTTCATGTGTCACAACTAAGAAAATATGTATCGGATCCATCACATGTGATTGTATCGGATGATGTGCAAGTAAGAGATAACTTGACAATTGAAACTAAACCTTTGAGGATTGAAGGTAGAGAAGTGAAGAAGTTGAGGAACAAGGAAATAGCGTCCGTTAAGGTCATTTGGGGAGGACCCGCGGGAGAGAATGCCACTTGGGAGCTAGAGAGCAAGATGAGGAGTTCTTATCCGGAGTTATTTTCAGGTAAATTTTCGAGGACGAAAATTCTTTTAAGGGGGGTAGAGTTGTAACACCCGTATTTATTTATTTTATTTTTAATTGGAAGTTAATTAGCCTTTTATGGTATTTAATAGTGAGTTAGTAATTAATTAGGAATTGTGGCTATTTTGGGAAAGAGTAGTGTTTTGAGTAGGATAAGTTTTATTAGAGTTATGATAATAAGAGTTGGGCTTGAGTGTTAATGGGCCTAATTTAGTGAGAGGGATATTATTGTCTTTGGCTAACTAGGTTTAGGTAAGAATTATGAGAATAGAGAGAGAGTGCTCATAACTTGAGAAAATAGAAAGAGGTAGAAAGAGAAAAGCTTTGAAGAGAAGGAAGTAGAGGGGAAGAATAGAGAAAGCTCAAGAGGAAGAGGAAATCAGAAATTCATCATCCTTAAGGTTAGAGAGTAGTTTACAATTCATGTGAGATGATCAAAGAGGGGGGAGATGCCTATTCTCCATACCCAAACCCTCTCATCTCTTTTGGTGGGGTGTAACAGTCCGTTTTTCAAAGGCCAGAAAAGGCACTTAATTTTTTTTTTTGTACACATCAGAGTTACGCATAAAAGATTTTAAATGAGCCGGCATTCAAATACACAAAAGAACTCATTACCATAAGGTGCTTCGACAAGCAAAGTGTATTCCTGAATAATTACAGTCCAAGTCTAAGTATTCAAATACTTACAACAAAACAAGTTAGAATCCTATGCCTAAACCCAAAAAGCACGGTGTACAACCCACACCGGCGTATAGTCTAACTAAGCTAAAACTCCAACATCTCACTGGGGCCTGGAACAGCCACCGTCGTCACCACGACCTAACCCATCATCTGGGTGGGATGAGCCCGCAAATGAAAGAAAGGGTCACCACAAAATAAAAGGTATATATATATATATATATATATATATATATATATAACCGGTGCGAAAGATGTACACATAACAAATTTCCACATACACAAGAGAAAGCTTTTAACCACCAAAGCAATTCCCACCAACGGGTTTATATAAATAATGCACACAAAGCCTAATGCAGACTTCTACAATGAGCGTGACAACCAATCACTGGTTCGCCACATGCATGAATTCCGGAATTTAACCTCTCCGCGGAGAGTCCTAGGTCCAACCCACTAAAGCCACGAGGGCAGGTGATGCCACACAGATGCTATCACCGGGTGAAAATAGCCACACAGATGCTACCAGCCACACAGATGCTGTCAGCCACACAGATGCTGTCACCCCCTCTAAAGAAAAGCCACAAGGATCAGGTGATGCCACACAGACGCTATCACCGGGTGAAAATAGCCACACAGATGCTGTCAGCCACACAGATGCTGTCACCCCCTCGAAGTGTAGCCACACAGATGCTAACACCAGGCGAACATAGCCACACAGATGCTATCGCCAACTAAGAAACGCATACACATAGGGCAGTCACACAGACACAGCCCCGGCGGAGTCACACAGACACATCCGCCCGTGCAGTCCCAACTGACATACACGTTCCATCCATGCTCATGCAACAATTACATATCACCCAGATATACGTAAATCAAACACAACGACATACATACATTTCCAACCATATGTATTCCAACAACCTGTTCATACATACACTAGGAACATACTCGTGCATACGCACGGGACGCGCGTTCCGCGCGTTTGATTTCGTCGGGGGTCGTTGGTTCGTGGGGGCGTTGGGTTGGAGAGGTGCGTGTGATACAGATAAAAAAGTAATTGTTTAGAAGAGAAAAAAAATGTATGTAATAAATGTTTATTTGGTTCAATAGAAAAATAAAATTATGAGTAGTAAAAATATTCATGGGTTCAGATATCAATCGAATATTCATGGGTTCAGATATCGGATTCATTCAAAATCGATCCAAACCTATCCAATTACACCCCTGCTAAAAAAATAATATCGTCATAATTTATGGTTGTTGACTTGTTATTGTTTACAGATAGACTCAATTAATGCAAGATGAATAAATCCAAAGGGGAAAATCAGGTGGGAGATTCCTTAAGCAAAGTGGGAAATCACGTGGGTAACTCTATTCACTCACATGCCATTGAAGACAAAGAAAAGTCATAGCTTCAAAGCTCAATATGATTTCATCAAAGACCAAAACAGCAAACTTCAATGCGTCAAAAAAATTGAAACAAATCTTGTAATGAATCAAATCTGAACCTAATTTCATCGAAGACCACATAATCTATGTTTACAACAGAGGCAATTCACATCAATTTGCATAGAAGAAGATTGGCAAACAATAGCTGGAAAATCACAGTTTGAGGTTAGTAAACTATTTGGATTATGTTATATATTTTTCATTGTAGACAGAATAGAATCACTTAAAGTCATAATTTCCATTTATAGAACCAAAGGTGTACATACATTCTCATAATCATATGTAAACAGCGTAAGTATTTTAAACACTTTCTCATCACGAGAATACATAACACATACATGCCAAGCACACCAACACACATCACCAAAAATAAACAAACATGTTGTATCTCAGTGAAAAGACAGAAATAAAGTGATGCCCTTACCTCAGCAAGCTTCCGTTACTTTAATTTCGCGAAAATCTACAACACACGCTACCTAAAATAAATGTAGCGTAACATCAATAAAATACTCCTCGTTTATCCTATCGAAACGAAACTTGCTCTCAAAGCTCTAGAGGGGTCTAAGGTACTTTCTAAAGCTATCCCTCAAGGATTTCAGGTTATTCTCATAGTGTTTAAAAATTCACGAAGTTAATTGTACTATTTTTATAACACGAAAATCATTTTGTTTTCAAATCATAAACTAAAACCATTTTCGATTTTTCCACTTCAAGGACTTGTCCCCCACACAACCAAACCATTTGAAACACAACTAAAACTTTTCAAAAATATTTTTATGAAAAAATCGAAGTTTTCTTGCGTTACAAGTTACACATTTTTTTTCTTCCTAACAACCTTTCCTATACTCATTTTTCTTCAAAACTAAGATTATCCAACACATACAAAATTTTCACACAATTGTGGACTTAGAAAATTTTTTGGAATTTCTCCCTCCCCACAAAGAAGGCCACGGCCAAATTTTGAAAAAACACCCTTCCACACAAAATTTTTCACTTCTAAAAGCATGGTAATATCCCATAATACCTAACTAGCACTTATCAAAACGATTTAGAAATTATAGAGTCGAATCGCAAATTTCGAGAAATCTCAAATAAGGTTTTTCTTAAGGCAAGTGATCATTTTCTTTTCAAAACATCCCATAACCCATCAAACAATTAAACAATGATCATGGGAAGCTATTTGCCTCTAAACAATTTTCGAAATTCGATTCCTCGAACCCTATATGGGTGCCACGGCCAAATGAGGCAAAAGGCAACCCTACACATTTTTTTTTTCATTTGAAACCCTAGTCCACATTCATTAGTTCGTAATGATATTCGATCGTGTATCCGACTCCTTTTGAAACTCGAAATAAATTTTTTCTAAATTGTGTTCTTCGAGTCGCTCAAGAACACGAGAATAATTTTTTTCTCATTTTTCGAAACTAATTTCATATTCACCAATCTATTTTGTCACAAAGCTTGAAACTAACTTCAAAAACCAAAATCATACAACATACTCAAAGATATGATCATCTTAAGGAATTTTCTTCAAAACCTTACCAACAAAATTGTGAAATTTGAAATCACCATGAGAATCACTTACATGCTTCACTAAAGTGTACTAAGGAACTCTCAAGAACACTTCTATGGAACCAAAACTAATTAAAACTAAATTCTCAAAATTTTTCTCTCAAGAACATAATCATAAGACTCAAAATTCAAGAGGTTTTACATGGAGAATAAGGAAGAGAAGTGTTAGTTACCTTGAGGAGATGATGATCCTTGCAAGTCCTATGATCCAACAAGCCTAAAATCCAAGCTTTTGGTGAACAAATGGAAAAGTTCTTGGATGAAGAACAAGGGTGGAAAGCCACGGCAAAGCAAGAAGGAAAATGAGTGAAATTGTGATTTTTCTTAAGTCTTTTTAATGACCAAAAGTCATGGTCTTGTTGCCTAATCCACCCTTGGATCAAATAGTGTTAATTTGCTAAGATTCAAATCTAGCCATTGGATCAATTCTAAGCTTATCCTCACAAGATATTTTCTATGCTTCAAGAAGCCACCTCGCCTCACAGCTCTCGCGCGTCGCGACGAACGAAACTCGCAAAAACAGAAAACCTACAGAAAGAACGTCTAACGTTTTTCCATTCCAAAACTTATCGCCGAATCTTTTTCCGCGACTGTAATTTTCTTCCATACCTTAGAAAATTAATCTCAGGACATATCCTAACTCACGCAGATATATGAAACTTCCATCCGAAACCTCACTTAAAACAGACGCAGTAAGATTTTCCATCAGCGGGTAAAATCCTACTCGTTTTTCCAAAAACAAGAATAATCCAAATCTCGTTATTCTGAATCCACGTCAACCTTCTTATTCACAAAAGAGGATTACAAGACAAAAGTCTGTGCCTTTACAGCGCACGAGCACAAAACAGGCTCAATTACAGCAAAATTTTATAATCGCGACAATACTCATGAAAACGCTTCACCAAAAACCCTAAAAACTTAGCCGACACTAAAGTTCCTTAGAAAAACTGTACAGTGGAATCTTGGGTCTTACATTACTACCCTCCACAAAGAAGTTTCGTCCTCGAAACTAAAGGTAAGAGTAACAACTCAACTAATTAGTACCATCACCAACACAACAAAATCCCTCAGGATTAGGTGCAGCCACACAGACGCTAACACCGGGTGAAGTCACACAGATACTCTCACCAACACACAGGCACAACCGTGCACCAACCACAACCCTTAACAAGATCGCACTGGTTTCAAACTCTAGTCACAAGCTAGACATCACACAATGAGTCCACCACCCAAAATTTACATTACCACGAAGGTTCAAACACTCTAGTTCCCCAAGGATCCTAGGTCAACCCACGAAATTTTCAAAGTCACCTCTTACGCCTCCACGACATAGCCAATTTCCCTAGGTTCACGCGAAGCAGTTACTGGCTACCCTCCAAAAAGAAACACCGAAACTCTTTACGCACCACCAAAGTTAGCAAAACTAGTCAATTCCAATCAACACGACTTCCGTCTACCATCAACAATAATTAAGGACGGCCAGTCCCTCAATTTGTCAATAGACAGTCGACAATCATGATGGTGGTTTAGACCATCTTTACCCAACTTAAGTGATACTTCGTTCCACTTGTGCTCAAGGTCCTCCGAGTCACAAGGGTTCCACAAATCTTTCGAGGTTTTTCTTAATGTTTCCCTCGATCTCTTACGAATACAAGGTCGAAGTCGTAAGACACAACACTCAAAACACATCGTTCAAGCTCTCAGGATTCCACTCATGAAACCTCCGTTGAACATCATTCAACAGTAATACAATGCCACCACGGCAGGTACCACCAAAACCATTACATTCCGAACAAGTTGTCTTCTCTATAGAAGAATTTTCCGCTCTACCAATATCCATAAGTCCGCAACTCAGTGAATACGCCGAACCGTCTACTCACATGCGAATCTCTTTCCACACACGACTTAAATAAACAATCCCAACCTCCAGTTGGTGATTACACTCCTCATAGTCTTGACACTTGCCAAACTATACCAATCCTTCTCTTGGACTCCTTTTATCCAAATCCCTAATTCCCCAGAATCGGTTCCTTATGCGTTGATATTACTTCCAAACGACACTTAGATAAATCTCGCGTGCCTTAGACAAAACGCTTACCCTCGTCGACTACCATCGTCGGCGCACATCCTCTTCACATCGTATTTCCATTCTAATTCTGAACTCTCTCTTGAGTTCCTTCTCTCTTGGTTAGATACTTATCCAAACATTCCTGGATTCCAACAGGAAACTAACTCGACGAATTCCTAACCCATAACCCGACACAGAACAAACACTAGAACTAACTCAACCCTAGTTACGTTCCAACCGACTCTGGACTAACGACTCAAGTGTACACTTTCCCTTTGAAGATTTAAAGCCGTGCTCTGATACCAATTGTAACAGCCCGTTTTTCAAAGGCCAGAAAAGGCACTTAAATATTTTTTTTTTTGTACACATTAGAGTTACGCATAAAAGATTTTAAATGAGCCGGCATTCAAATACACAAAAGAACTCATTACCATAAGGTGCTTCGACAAGCAAAGTGTATTCCTGAATAATTACAGTCCAAGTCTAAGTATTCAAATACTTACAACAAAACAAGTTAGAATCCTATGCCTAAACCCAAAAAGCACGGTGTACAACCCACACCGGCGCATAGTCTAACTAAGCTAAAACTCCAACATCTCACTGGGGCCTGGAACAGCCACCGTCGTCACCACGACCTAACCCATCATCTGGGTGGGATGAGCCCGCAAATGAAAGAAAGGGTCACCACAAAATAAAAGGTATATATATAAATATAACCGGTGCGAAAGATGTACACATAACAAATTTCCACATACACAAGAGAAAGCTTTTAACCACCAAAGCAATTCCCACCAACGGGTTTATATAAATAATGCACACAAAGCCTAATGCAGACTTCTACAATGAGCGTGACAACCAATCACTGGTTCGCCACATGCATGAATTCCGGAATTTAACCTCTCCGCGGAGAGTCGTAGGTCCAACCCACTAAAGCCACGAGGGCAGGTGATGCCACACAGATGCTATCACCGGGTGAAAATAGCCACACAGATGCTACCAGCCACACAGATGCTGTCAGCCACACAGATGCTGTCACCCCCTCTAAAGAAAAGCCACAAGGATCAGGTGATGCCACACAGACGCTATCACCGGGTGAAAATAGCCACACAGATGCTACCAGCCACACAGATGCTGTCAGCCACACAGATGCTGTCACCCCCTCGAAGTGTAGCCACACAGATGCTAACACCAGGCGAACATAGCCACACAGATGCTATCGCCAACTAAGAAACGCATACACATAGGGCAGTCACACAGACACAGCCCCGGCGGAGTCACACAGACACATCCGCCCGTGCAGTCCCAACTGACATACACGTTCCATCCATGCTCATGCAACAATTACATATCACACAGATATATGTAAATCAAACACAACGACATACATACATTTCCAACCATATGTATTCCAACAACCTGTTCATACATACATTCTCATAATCATATGTAAACAGCGTAAGTATTTTAAACACTTTCTCATCACGAGAATACATAACACATACATGCCAAGCACACCAACACACATCACCAAAAATAACCAAACATGTTGTATCTCAGTGAAAAGACAGAAATAAAGTGATGCCCTTACCTCAGCAAGCTTCCGTTACTTTAATTTCGCGAAAATCTACAACACACGCTACCTAAAATAAATGTAGCGTAACATCAATAAAATACTCCTCGTTTATCCTATCGAAACGAAACTTGCTCTCAAAGCTCTAGAGGGGTCTAAGGTACTTTCTAAAGCTATCCCTCAAGGATTTCAGGTTATTCTCATAGTGTTTAAAGATTCACGAAGTTAATTGTACTATTTTTATAACACGAAAATCATTTTGTTTTCAAATCATAAACTAAAACCATTTTGGATTTTTCCACTTCAAGGACTTGTCCCCCACACAACCAAACCATTTGAAACACAACTAAAACTTTTCAAAAATATTTTTATGAAAAAATCGAAGTTTTCTTGCGTTACAAGTTACACATTTTTTTTCTTCCTAACAACCTTTCCTATACTCATTTTTCTTCAAAACTAAGATTATCCAACACATACAAAATTTTCACACAATTGTGGACTTAGAAAATTTTTTGGAATTTTTCCCTCCCCACAAAGAAGGCCACGGCCAAATTTTGAAAAAACACCCTTCCACACAAAATTTTTCACTTCTAAAAGCATGGTAATATCCCATAATACCTAACTAGCACTTATCAAAACGATTTAGAAATTATAGAGTCGAATCGCAAATTTCGAGAAATCTCAAATAAGGTTTTTCTTAAGGCAAGTGATCATTTTCTTTTCAAAACATCCCATAACCCATCAAACAATTAAACAATGATCATGGGAAGCTATTTGCCTCTAAACAATTTTCGAAATTCGATTCCTCGAACCCTATATGGGTGCCACGGCCAAATGAGGCAAAAGGCAACCCTACACATTTTTTTTTCATTTGAAACCCTAGTCCACATTAGTTCGTAATGATATTCGATCGTGTATCCGACTCCTTTTGAAACTCGAAATAAATTTTTTCTAAATTGTGTTCTTCGAGTCGCTCAAGAACACGAGAATAATTTTTTTCTCATTTTTCGAAACTAATTTCATATTCACCAATCCATTTTGTCACAAAGCTTGAAACTAACTTCAAAAACCAAAATCATACAACACACTCAAAGATATGATCATCTTAAGGAATTTTCTTCAAAACCTTACCAACAAAATTGTGAAATTTGAAATCACCATGAGAATCACTTACATGCTTCAATAAAGTGTACTAAGGAACTCTCAAGAACACTTCTATGGAACCAAAACTAATTAAAACTAAATTCTCAAAATTTTTCTCTCAAGAACATAATCATAAGACTCAAAATTCAAGAGGTTTTACATGGAGAATAAGGAAGAGAAGTGTTAGTTACCTTGAGGAGATGATGATCCTTGCAAGTCCTATGATCCAACAAGCCTAAAATCCAAGCTTTTGGTGAACAAATGGAAAAGTTCTTGGATGAAGAACAAGGGTGGAAAGCCACGGCAAAGCAAGAAGGAAAATGAGTGAAATTGTGATTTTTCTTAAGTCTTTTTAATGACCAAAAGTCATGGTCTTGTTGCCTAATCCACCCTTGGATCAAATAGTGTTAATTTGCTAAGATTCAAATCTAGCCATTGGATCAATTCTAAGCTTATCCTCACAAGATATTTTCTATGCTTCAAGAAGCCACCTCGCCTCACAGCTCTCGCGCGTCGCGACGAACGAAACTCGCAAAAACAGAAAACCTACAGAAAGAACGTCTAACGTTTTTCCATTCCAAAACTTATCGCCGAATCTTTTTCCGCGACTGTAATTTTCTTCCATACCTTAGAAAATTAATCTCAGGACATATCCTAACTCACGCAGATATATGAAACTTCCATCCGAAACCTCACTTAAAACAGACGCAGTAAGATTTTCCATCAGCGGGTAAAATCCTACTCGTTTTTCCAAAAACAAGAATAATCCAAATCTCGTTATTCTGAATCCACGTCAACCTTCTTATTCACAAAAGAGGATTACAAGACAAAAGTCTGTGCCTTTACAGCGCACGAGCACAAAACAGGCTCAATTACAGCAAAATTTTATAATCGCGACAATACTCATGAAAACGCTTCACCAAAAACCCTAAAAACTTAGCCGACACTAAAGTTCCTTAGAAAAACTGTACAGTGGAATCTTGGGTCTTACATTACTACCCTCCAAAAAGAAGTTTCGTCCTCGAAACTAAAGGTAAGAGTAACAACTCAACTAATTAATACCATCACCAACACAACAAAATCCCTCAGGATTAGGTGCAGCCACACAGACGCTAACACCGGGTGAAGTCACACAGATACTCTCACCAACACACAGGCACAACCGTGCACCAACCGCAACCCTTAACAAGATCGCACTGGTTTCAAACTCTAGTCACAAGCTAGACATCACACAATGAGTCCACCACCCAATATTTACTTTACCACGAAGGTTCAAACACTCTAGTTCCCCAAGGATCCTAGGTCAACCCACGAAATTTTCAAAGTCACCTCTTACGCCTCCACGACATAGCCAATTTCCCTAGGTTCACGCGAAGCAGTTACTGGCTACCCTCCAAAAAGAAACACCGAAACTCTTTACGCACCACCAAGGTTAGCAAAACTAGTCAATTCCAATCAACACGACTTCCGTCTACCATCAACAATAATTAAGGACGGCCAGTCCCTCAATTTGTCAATAGACAGTCGACAATCATGATGGTGGTTTAGACCATCTTTACCCAACTTAAGTGATACTTCGTTCCACTTGTGCTCAAGGTCCTCCGAGTCACAAGGGTTCCACAAATCTTTCGAGGTTTTTCTTAATGTTTCCCTCGATCTCTTACGAATACAAGGTCGAAGTCGTAAGACACAACACTCAAAACACATCGTTCAAGCTCTCAGGATTCCACTCATGAAACCTCCGTTGAACATCATTCAACAGTAATACAATGCCACCACGGCAGGTACCACCAAAACCATTACATTCCGAACAAGTTGTCTTCTCTATAGAAGAATTTTCCGCTCTACCAATATCCATAAGTCCGCAACTCAGTGAATACGCCGAACCGTCTACTCACATGCGAATCTCTTTCCACACACGACTTAAATAAACAATCCCAACCTCCAGTTGGTGATTACGCTCCTCATAGTCTTGACACTTGCCAAACTATACCAATCCTTCTCTTGGACTCCTTTTATCCAAATCCCTAATTCCCCATAATCGGTTCCTTATGCGTTCATATTACTTCCAAACGACACTTAGATAAATCTCGCGTGCCTTAGACAAAACGCTTACCCTCGTCGACTACCATCGTCAGCGCACATCCTCTTCACATCGTATTTCCATTCTAATTCTGAACTCTCTCTTGAGTTCCTTCTCTCTTGGTTAGATACTTACCCAAACATTCCTGGATTCCAACAGGAAACTAACTCGACGGATTCCTAACCCATAACCCGACACAGAACAAACACTAGAACTAACTCAACCCTAGTTACGTTCCAACCGACTCTGGACTAACGACTCAAGTGTACACTTTCCCTTTGAAGATTTAAAGCCGTGCTCTGATACCAATTGTAACAGCCCGTTTTTCAAAGGCCAGAAAAGGCACTTAAATTTTTTTTTTTTTTGTACACATCAGAGTTACGCATAAAAGATTTTAAATGAGCCGGCATTCAAATACACAAAAGAACTCATTACCATAAGGTCCTTCGACAAGCAAAGTGTATTCCTGAATAATTACAGTCCAAGTCTAAGTATTCAAATACTTACAACAAAACAAGTTAGAATCCTATGCCTAAACCCAAAAAGCACGGTGTACAACCCACACCGGCGCATAGTCTAACTAAGCTAAAACTCCAACATCTCACTGGGGCCTGGAACAGCCACCGTCGTCACCACGACCTAACCCATCATCTGGGTGGGATGAGCCCGCAAATGAAAGAAAGGGTCACCACAAAATAAAAGGTATATATATATATAACCGGTGCGAAAGATGTACACATAACAAATTTCCACATACACAAGAGAAAGCTTTTAACCACCAAAGCAATTCCCACCAACGGGTTTATATAAATAATGCACACAAAGCCTAATGCAGACTTCTACAATGAGCGTGACAACCAATCACTGGTTCGCCACATGCATGAATTCCGGAATTTAACCTCTCCGCGGAGAGTCGTAGGTCCAACCCACTAAAGCCACGAGGGCAGGTGATGCCACACAGATGCTATCACCGGGTGAAAATAGCCACACAGATGGTACCAGCCACACAGATGTTGTCAGCCACACAGATGCTGTCACCCCCTCTAAAGAAAAGCCACAAGGATCAGGTGATTCCACACAGACGCTATCACCGGGTGAAAATAGCCACACAGATGCTACCAGCCACACAGATGCTGTCAGCCACACAGATGCTGTCACCCCCTCGAAGTGTAGCCACACAGATGCTAACACTAGGCGAACATAGCCACACAGATGCTATCGCCAACTAAGAAACGCATACACATAGGGCAGTCACACAGACACAGCCCCGGCGGAGTCACACAGACACATCCGCCCGTGCAGTCCCAACTAACATACACGTTCCATCCATGTTCATGCAACAATTACATATCACACAGATATATGTAAATCAAACACAACGACATACATACATTTCCAACCATATGTATTCCAACAACCTGTTCATACATACATTCTCATAATCATATGTAAACAGCGTAAGTATTTTAAACACTTTCTCATCACGAGAATACATAACACATACATGCCAAGCACACCAACACACATCACCAAAAATAACCAAACATGTTGTATCTCAGTGAAAAGACAGAAATAAAGTGATGCCCTTACCTCAGCAAGCTTCCGTTACTTTAATTTCGCGAAAATCTACAACACACGCTACCTAAAATAAATGTAGCGTAACATCAATAAAATACTCCTCGTTTATCCTATCGAAACGAAACTTGCTCTCAAAGCTCTAGAGGGGTCTAAGGTACTTTCTAAAGCTATCCCTCAAGGATTTCAGGTTATTCTCATAGTGTTTAAAGATTCACGAAGTTAATTGTACTATTTTTATAACACGAAAATCATTTTGTTTTCAAATCATAAACTAAAACCATTTTGGATTTTTCCACTTCAAGGACTTGTCCCCCACACAACCAAACCATTTGAAACACAACTAAAACTTTTCAAAAATATTTTTATGAAAAAATCGAAGTTTTCTTGCGTTACAAGTTACACATTTTTTTTCTTCCTAACAACCTTTCCTATACTCATTTTTCTTCAAAACTAAGATTATCCAACACATACAAAATTTTCACACAATTGTGGACTTAGAAAATTTTTTGGAATTTCTCCCTCCCCACAAAGAAGGCCACGGCCAAATTTTGAAAAAACACCCTTCCACACAAAATTTTTCACTTCTAAAAGCATGGTAATATCCCATAATACCTAACTAGCACTTATCAAAACGATTTAGAAATTATAGAGTCGAATCGCAAATTTCGAGAAATCTCAAATAAGGTTTTTCTTAAGGCAAGTGATCATTTTCTTTTCAAAACATCCCATAACCCATCAAACAATTAAACAATGATCATGGGAAGCTATTTGCCTCTAAACAATTTTCGAAATTCGATTCCTCGAACCCTATATGGGTGCCACGGCCAAATGAGGCAAAAGGCAACCCTACACATTTTTTTTTCATTTGAAACCCTAGTCCACATTCATTAGTTCGTAATGATATTCGATCGTGTATCCGACTCCTTTTGAAACTCGAAATAAATTTTTTCTAAATTGTGTTCTTCGAGTCGCTCAAGAACACGAGAATAATTTTTTTCTCATTTTTCGAAACTAATTTCATATTCACCAATCCATTTTGTCACAAAGCTTGAAACTAACTTCAAAAACCAAAATCATACAACACACTCAAAGATATGATCATCTTAAGGAATTTTCTTCAAAACCTTACCAACAAAATTGTGAAATTTGAAATCACCATGAGAATCACTTACATGCTTCACTAAAGTGTACTAAGGAATTCTCAAGAACACTTCTATGGAACCAAAACTAATTAAAACTAAATTCTCAAAATTTTTCTCTCAAGAACATAATCATAAGACTCAAAATTCAAGAGGTTTTTCATGGAGAATAAGGAAGAGAAGTGTTAGTTACCTTGAGGAGATGATGATCCTTGCAAGTCCTGTGATCCAACAAGCCTAAAATCCAAGCTTTTGGTGAACAAATGGAAAAGTTCTTGGATGAAGAACAAGGGTGGAAAGCCACGGCAAAGCAAGAAGGAAAATGAGTGAAATTGTGATTTTTCTTAAGTCTTTTTAATGACCAAAAGTCATGGTCTTGTTGCCTAATCCACCCTTGGATCAAATAGTGTTAATTTGCTAAGATTCAAATCTAGCCATTGGATCAATTCTAAGCTTATCCTCACAAGATATTTTCTATGCTTCAAGAAGCCACCTCGCCTCACAGCTCTCGCGCGTCGCGACGAACGAAACTCGCAAAAACAGAAAACCTACAGAAAGAACGTCTAACGTTTTTCCATTCCAAAACTTATCGCCGAATCTTTTTCCGCGACTGTAATTTTCTTCCATACCTTAGAAAATTAATCTCAGGACATATCCTAACTCACGCAGATATATGAAACTTCCATCCGAAACCTCACTTAAAACAGACGCAGTAAGATTTTCCATCAGCGGGTAAAATCCTACTCGTTTTTCCAAAAACAAGAATAATCCAAATCTCGTTATTCTGAATCCACGTCAACCTTCTTATTCACAAAAGAGGATTACAAGACAAAAGTCTGTGCCTTTACAGCGCACGAGCACAAAACAGGCTCAATTACAGCAAAATTTTATAATCGCGACAATACTCATGAAAACGCTTCACCAAAAACCCTAAAAACTTAGCCGACACTAAAGTTCCTTAGAAAAACTGTACAGTGGAATCTTGGGTCTTACATGGGGAAAGGGAATCAAGGGAATGTGATTTAATGATTTTCTGTGTTAATGCATGATGTTAATATGTTATTACATGATCCTATCTTCTATTTCTATCATCAAATTCGTGTGCTATATGAGATTTGTGGTTATTGATATTTGAAAATGGGTTTTAAGCAAAATAAGGAAAAATCTCTACTTTCTACTTGAAATGATGTTTGATGATGTTAGAACTTGTACTTCTAGGTCTATAGATGATATGTATGCTTAAATGTGATAGCTTTAAGAGTTTATGACATGAAATTCGTGGTTTTTATGTGATTTCTATGTGAACCCGTGAGCAGAGCATGAAAATCTGGGTTTGCCCGCTAAGCCACCAATCCGTCGCTCTAAGCGAGGATTCATGTGTTCTTCGCGAACCCAGAATTTCCTTTGGTCGCCCAGCGACCAGTAGCGACAGTCAGCGACCAGACGTCGCCAGGCTTCGCTCTGAGCGATGAACTGTCTGCCTTTTCTCACTTGTTTCATCGCTGGTAGTCGCTCAGCGACCATGACCTGTTTTTGAGAAATTTCTTCATGTCGTATGATGGGAGTAAGCTTATAACATGTTTTGATTCGGTCTTATAATATGTTATATGTATGGATTGATTGAACCTTGAGTTGGTATGATGATAACATGTTTATATGAGTATGTTGATTGAGATTGAACTATGATTAGCTAAGATAACATAGGTTATTATGTAATGCTTGAATGTATACCTTAATGATGATATGATGATGTGTTGAGATAAGTTAATAATAACTTAAAGAAAGAATAATAGGGATGAGTGGCCTATTATCCATGAGTAGAGTATAGTATTATCATCACTATTTGGTATGTGTACATTCATGCATTCATCTTTTGAGTCGGATATTAGGATCATGTGGATTCTAATAAAGAGGATATCAAATGATAATATTTGATAAAGACGAATATTAGAGGTGAGATACTCTAATAAAGACGATGGTACCACATGCATTAGATATGTCTAGGGTGACATACATTGTGTATTTGCACTAGTTGCATTAGGGAATTATGTGATCTAATTGATAAGTGATAATTGGTAATTGTGATCGCATTCCATTATGATCTTATGGATGTTTGGATTGTGTGGATTTGATTAGATGATCTAATTCTTATTAATAAGTGTGATATTGCTATGTTGTTGAAGATTGCTAATATGATGTGGTATATGCATGATTTAATTTATTATGTTTGTTTATATAATATAAGTGTATACTATGCTTATTATTATAAACTTGAATTGCAACTAACTCTCTATCTTTGTGTATGTGTAATGGTTTGGGTCCAGATTCTCCACTTGAGGAGTGATCCCGTGGCTTTGGAGTTTAGCTCGTGAGGACTAGCATAGCTTGGTAAGATGAAGAGTAGGAAGATTCTAGAAGCTTAGATGTCTAGGATTGCTCTGATACTTGTAACCTTGCTTAGACTAGTAGGCTTTGGAGTTTAGCTCGTGAGGACTAGCATAGCTTGGTAAGATGAAGAGTAGGAGGATTCTAGAAGCTTAGATGTCTAGGATTGCTCTGATACTTGTAACCTTGCTTAGACTAGTATTCGGTTCTTCGCTTGTTTGAAATTTTATGTATGACCTTGCTACTTATATTATCTTATCTTTTATTACTTGTTGGATTATCTTGGATTATATGATGGGTCTTCACTGTGGAAGTACCTAGTTGAAGTTGTAATATGATTTATGACTTGCATGCTTAGATTTAATTGCTATAACTTATTAGTTTAGTAGTTTTGATGCTTCCGTTGGTTTAAGTGAATTAAATGCATGCTATTAGTTATTTTGTGTTAAGTAATGCCTTGATGATTTGTATGTTGAATGATTTAAATTAATTATTGCATGCGAATCGATTAGGAGCGTTACAATAGTGTAAATAAGCAAATTAGTATCCTAAACTCACTTGCACATGTAATTAGTGAAATAGTGTTTAGAGTACACTTAGAGACAGATACTACTAAGTTGTATATAAACCTGTAATCTCTTCTATTCAAATAATAAGAATCATTTTCCTATTCTTTCAATTTTCATTCTAGATTCAATTCTCTCTTCTCTGTAACCGTTTTCTAACTAACTCAACATGGTATCATCCGCATAACGATCCATTCCTTTTGCTTCCGCCGCGATGCCGCCGCGTGTTGCTCCTCCGCCGCCGGCGGATCCTTCTACTGATCCATCTAGCCCGTATTACATTCACTCTAGCGACGGTCCCTCTTCTGTCAAGGTCACGCCGCTTCTCACCGGCTCAAACTACCATTCTTGGGCGCGTTCCATGCGCCGTGCTCTTGGCGCAAAGCTCAAGTTCGAGTTTCTTGACGGTTCTATTCCGATGCCGGCCGATTCTTTCGATCTGTCGTACCGTGCTTGGAATCGGTGTAATATGTTGATTCATAGCTGGATTATGAACTCCGTCGATCCTTCAATTGCACAATCCATCGTGTTCATGGAAAACGCCTCTGATGTTTGGCTCGATTTGAAGGAAAGATTTTCGCGCGGGGATTTCGTTTGTGTTTCCGAGCTTCAACAAGAAATCTACGCCCTCACTCAAGATTCCGAATCGGTAACTTCTTTCTATTCAAAATTGAAAACTCTATGGGAAGAATTAGAAATCTATATGCCTGTACCTGTTTGTACTTGTCGCAATCGTTGTTCTTGTGATGCTATGCGTATTGCTAGGTCTAATCATCACCTTCTTCAAGCTATGAGATTCTTGACTGGTTTGAATGATAGTTTCAGTATTGTTAAGTCTCAAATTCTGTTACTTGATCCCTTACCTCCTATGACAAAGATCTTTTCTATGGTTTTGCAATTTGAACACCAAAATTCTGTTGTTAATCTTGATGATTCTAAGGCTTTGGTTAATGCTACTGATGGTAAATCTCATGGTGCTAATCGCTCTAATTCTTCCACTGGTACAAAGCGTTATTGTACTTATTGTCACAAATCCAATCATTTTGTGGAGAACTGCTTCCAGAAAAATGGAGTTCCACCTCACATGAGGAAACACTACCCTAGCTCTAATAATGCTGCTGCTGAAGAGGGTGATAGTGTTATTGATTCTTCCTCTGCAGTTCATGACAATAAAGGAGCCCCTGCAACTCCTTCTTTCACCCAAGAACAATATGATAAACTAATGAATCTAATTCAACTTTCTTCTCTTGCGCAAAGTTTTGTACCCATGGCTTCCAACCAGGTTAGCTCTTTCAAATCTGCTGGTCCTTCATCAGCAGGTAAGCAAGGTAATAACTCCTCTAAATTTTGTTTTTCTTTTTCATGTCACAACATATCTCTTGACACTTGGATCATAGATTCTGGTGCCAGCCATCACATTTGTGCCTCATTGCACTGGTTTCACTCTTATAGTGAAATCAATCCCATGGTCATTACGTTGCCTAATGGTGATCATGTTACTACCAAGTATGCAGGCACAATCATTTTTTCCCCTTTGTTTAGGCTAACTGGTGTCTTGTTTGTGCCAACTTTCAACATTAATTTGATTTCTGTTTCTCTCTTATGTCACAATGCACTTTGTTCTATTGTTTTCACTGACGCTACTTGCTTAATTCAGGAACAGAAATCCCTGAAGATGATTGGTTTGGCTGAAAAGAAAGATGGATTATATTACTTAGCTCAGACTCACCAAGATGCCTCTTCTCCCTTTAATGTCAGTACTCATTCAATTTCTGCCAATAATGTTCATCTCTCTAATAGTGCACTTTGGCACTTTAGGTTAGGCCATTTATCCAACTCTAGACTAGCTTTGTTACAATCAAAATTTCCTTTTGTTTTTCATGATTCTGCTGCTGTATATGATGTTTGTCATTTTGCCAAACACAGAAAATTACCTTTTGTACATAGCTATAATAAAGCAATGAAACCTTTTGATTTGATTCACTTTGATATTTGGGGACCCATTTCTGTTAAATCTGTTCACCATCATTCTTATTTTTTTACTGCTGTTGATGATCATACAAGATTTACTTGGTTAATCCTAATGAAATCTAAATCTGAAACTAGATCACATGTTCAAAACTTCATTAAATTTGTTGAAACCCAACATAGTCAAACTGTTAAATCCATTAGATCTGACAATGGTCCTGAGTTCCTCATGCCTCAATTTTATGCTGAAAAGGGAATTTTTCATCAAACAAGTTGTGTTGAATCCCCACAAAAAAATGGGAGGGTAGAGAGGAAACATCAACATATCCTCAACATAGGGAGAGCCCTTCTAATACAGTCCAACTTACCAAACACTTTTTAGTCTTATGCAGTGGCACATGTTGTTTATACCATGAATAGAATTCCTACCCCTTTATTACAAAATCAATCTCCTTATTTTCTGTTGTATAATTCTGAACCTGACCTTCACACCTTGAAAATTTTTGGGTCTTTAGCCTTTGCTTCCACCCTCCAAATTCACAGGTCCAAACTTGACCATAGAGCCAATAAATGTATATTCTTAGGGTACAAAGCAGGGGTTAAAGGTGTGGTCCTTCTTGATCTCCACACTAATTCAATACTTTTATCTAGGAATGTGACTCATCATGGGCACATCCTACCCTATCAGTCTTCTACTCCCAAGACTCCTTGGGATTTTCATTCTTTTGTCCCTTCTGACAATGACATTTCTTCACCATCTCCCTCTGATAGTGACACCCCTTCACCCTCTACCTTTGTTGACTATTCTGATCCTAACATTACTACCCCTCCTGTCACTTTATCTGCTGATGACAGTTCCCTTTCCTCAACCTCCACTCCTCACCAGTCACCATCACCACCTAACATCAACAGACCCATCAGACAAAGAAGGGCTCCTATACACTTGTCTGACTATGTCTGTAATTCATCTAACACTTCAAACAAATCAATCACTTCAGGTACCATAAACTATCCTATATCTTCTTTTCATTCACTAACACACTTGTCTCCTTCACACAAGGCATATAGTATGTCTATCACACACTGCACAAAGCCTCAATCTTATGAGGAAGCTAGCAAGTCTGAACATTGGGTAACAGCCATGAAACTTGAATTATAGGCATTAGACAAGAATTGTACTTGGAAACTTGTGGAACTCTCATCTCATACCAAACCATAGGCTGCAAATGGGTCTACAAAATAAAGCATAAAGCTGATGGCACAGTTGAGAGATATAAGGCTAGACTAGTAGCCAAAGGATACAATCAGATAGAAGGGCTAGACTATTTTGAAACTTTCTCTCCAGTTGCTAAACTTACTACAGTCAGGACACTACTAGCTGTGGCTGCAATAAAGAATTGGCATTTACATCAACTTGATGTAAATAATGCTTTTCTACATGGAGATCTCCAAGAGGATGTGTATATGAAAATACCAGATGGAGTTCATTGCAGCAATCCAAAATTGGTTTGTAAGCTACAGAAAAGTTTATATGGGCTAAAACAGGCTAGTAGAAAGTGGTATGAGAAACTAACTTCCTTGCTCATCACAGAAGGATACACACAGTCTACATATGACTACTCTTTATTTACTCTCTCCAAAGAAGGGAAATTTACTGTGTTGCTGGTCTATGTAGATGACATTATCCTTGCAGGAGATTCTATTGCTGAGTTTGATAGGATCAAAAGTGTTCTTGATGCAGCCTTCAAAATCAAAAACTTAGGCCAACTAAAGTATTTTCTTGGATTTCAAGCTTGGCATCACTATTTCACAAAGAAAATATTGCCTAGATTTACTAAAAGATTCTGGTCTTCTTGGATCTAAACCTGCCAACACTCCACTTGATACCTCTATCAAGCTACACAATGATTCAGGTCCGCCACACACTGATATATCCAGCTACAGAAGATTGGTTGGAAAACTCTTATACTTAAACACAACCAGACCTGACATCTCTTTTGCCACACAACAGCTGAGCCAGTTCATGCATGCACCTACAGCTGTTCACTTCAATGCAGCTTATAGAGTACTTAGATATTTGAAAAACAATCATGGGCAGGGTATACTTTTCAGCAGAGATTCAGAGCTTCAACTTACTGGTTATTCAAATGCTGATTGGGCAGGTTGCATGGACACTAGGAAATCCATATCTGGGTACTGTTTCTTTATGGGAAAATCACTCATTTCATGGAGAGCTAAGAAGCAAGCTACTGTATCAAGGTCTTCTTCAGAGGCTGAATACAGGGCCCTGTCTTCAGCAGCATGTGAGCTCCAATGGCAGCATGTGAGCTCAATGATCTACAAATACAACTTGACAAAACATCAACACTCTATTGTGATAATGAAAGTGCAGTTCATATAGCTTCAAACCCTGTCTTTCATGAACGCACAAAACATTTAGACATTGATTGTCACTTGGTTAGAGAGAAGGTGATGAAAGGAATTTTGAAGCTGCTCCCAGTATCCACACATGATCAGATGGCAGATTTCTTGACTAAAGCTCTTGCTCCACCAAAGTTTCATGACTTTATGTCCAAGCTCAACATGATAAACATTTATCATGTTTAGCCTGAGGGAGGGTGTTGAGAATGATAGTGTAAATAAGCAAATTAGTATCCTAAACTCACTTACACATGTAATTAGTGAAATAGTGTTTAGAGTACACTTAGAGACAGATACTACTAAGTTGTATATAAACCTGTAATCTCTTCTATTCAAATAATAAGAATCATTTTCCTATTCTTTCAATTTTCATTCTAGATTCAATTCTCTCTTCTCTGTAACCGTTTTCGAACTAACTCAACAAAAGTAAATGATTTGAATAAAAGAATAGTTGTCGGGAGTTTGTTTTAGAATACAATTTTCTTATATTAATAATGAGACATGCATCATATAGAATGTGTATAGCAGAATATAACGCCCAACTAAAATATCTAGAATATTTAGTCAAGACATACATAATATGGATCTGAGTGCAATTAAAATTTACAGAATAAATTAGCAAGATACAAATTGCTTAAAATACAAAAGGGATAACAAATGAAATACAGCAATAAATGCTAGTATTCTGAGTAAACAAGATAATAAACTAAAAGCAAGACGAAGAAAATAAAATCTTCAAGGCGGACAATCCAAGCTCAGCTCCAACTGTCAGCCTCCTAACTGGTCCTTGCTCCGAATATCCTGTTTACCTAAAAAAAATTGTTTGGAGTGGGGTGAGACTACTAAGCCTCAGTGAGCTAGTCATACTACCCTCCTAGAGGTGACTACACCAGGGGATCCTAAAATCAGTCGTAACATACTAACTTAACTAACATAACACAATAGTATAATAAAAAGGTGTATCACAGATTAATAAACTCTTATTCATTTTAGACACAAGGACACTCTGAGGTGAGCATGTCTCAGAGGCCTGCCATATCCGTCAACCGATTCGGTTACGGCATGCAGCTCACAATAACTTATCCTAATGGATTATCCCATTGGGAGTCCATAGCGCGACATAACAGATCGCTCTTGATTGACTGATACTAATTTAGTTCTTACTACCATAATTATCCCAAAACCCGGGGAGCATACAAACTAAATTTCCTAAGTTATACCCTAAGATTCCAATTGCGTTTGACCTCTTGTGAAACATTATATTAATTACATAATTGCAAAAATATCTGAAGTAATAGAGGATATAAAACGAGTGATGAATTTTAGGAAAAGTTGAAAAGTAGGGTCAATTCTGCTCCAGCTCGCCATGGCAAGAAATCTGCTCGCCATGGCGAGTAAACTGGTAAAATTTCCTGCACAATCTCGCCATGGCGAGAAATCTGCTCGCCATGGCGAGTAAACTGGTTCTGGCCTAAATCAGCTCGCGAGGCGAGCAAACGCCCGCCATGGCGAGTTTCATCAGCCCAGAAGTTGTTAACTCGCCATGAATGCGCGTCGTGGCGAGTTTCTGCAGAAAACACTCTGTTTTACGAATTTTGATAATTTTGAAATGAAATCACTTACAATCCTCTTTTAAAACAGTGCAATCACATAATAGACATAATATGTGACAGAATGGAGGGAAAATTGGGAGTTATTTCCCCTCACACAAGATTTTCCTAATTTCCTAGGTTAACATGCATAGTTCATAAAATTGGGGAAATCTAACTACCTAGCCTAAGAACCCACCTGGAGTTGAAGCTTTAGGCTTGATTCCTGGGCTCTACAACAGCTACAAACTCCTCAGCTACACCCACGAAGCGGAATGGACAGATTTGGAAAAGTGTTGAACTTGAAACTCCACTTTGCTTCCATTCTTTATGTTCAAGAACAACCCATAACCAACTTGATTCTCATGCATGCAAGACCAAACAGAATTTCTGGTTATAAGAGTGGAAAGTAGGAGCACGAATTTGAGACAAAGAGAAGGATCTAGGTGCCAACTTACCTCTTTATGGTACGAACGGTTTGGTGAGGAAGGTTGGATCTTTGCATGTTAAATTCAACAAGAATTTGGGACACAAATTGATGAGTTGTTGTTGCTGTTCGGTCACGAGAGGGAGAAGACAAGAGGCAAGTGGTAGCTTCCTTACTCTCACATTTGGTGAAGTAGTAATTAGAAAAATGAAGGAGTTGACTTGTTGCTTGAGTTTAAATAGAAAAAGCTAAGTAATGAGGTGGTGGCTGAGGTTTTTGGCGTGAAGAGAGAGGAAAGGTAGTGCTAAACTTATTGAAAGTGAATTTGGAGAGAAAAATGAATAATCTTGGAGTGTCTAAACCATTAAATACCCCTCTTAATAAATTTACAACTTTGCCCTTCAAAGGTTAATTAAGACCAATTATCTTCATTTGTGGTACTTTTCTAATAAACATGAAGTTAAGAGCTTTACCTTGTAATTTTTTCCTATTAATAAAAATTGGGATGTTACAATCTACCTCCCTTAAAGAATTTCGTCCTCGAAATTCAACACTTCTCCGTTCCACATCAGGGTAGATCGTTTATATCCGCCTCCATTACTACACTTTACTTATTCTCTGGTCAATAATTTTCAATCCCTTGGAATAAAACTTTCCTCTCTTAGGGTTATTGGCTAGAAGCCGGTCAATTAATCTACACTTATAACTGGTCTCACGCTGCGCACTCTGATTTGAACGCTTACTGTCACCTTCTGACAGCGTCATTACAAACTTAGTCCATGACTTCTAGACACTGTCGTATATCATCTCAATTAATCTGATTCTACTTCGTTATCTGATTCTACTAGGAGTTCGGTATCTGGCCTGGTTGGTTACACACAAAAGCTGGTGACTATGACCGACGTTAAATAAATACTCTGACAGTAAAAGCTTGGGTATTCCTATTGGCAACTTCAAAATCTTCTTTCCCAAGGTCGTTCTCCTTTCTGAACACTACCACGCACGACACATCATACATACCCCTGAACCACGTGTGTTGTTTAAATACTCCAGGATCGATCGAAATATAAAACGAGCGGAAAATTGTCTAAATACTACAAATCCCTCTGCCAACGAGTTAGACTCATCCGCAGGCGAATCTATAGTTATCCGATAAAATCTCACCTACAATCTTTATCCATCCCGGCACGACACGATAGTCGAGTTGTACATTTAACGCGTGGCGCATTTGGGTTCAGATCATTCCTCAGGGTTACAGGTCAAACTTGTCCGAAGTCCTTCGCTGGTAACTAATGTATGGAACCTGGCTAGTTGGAAGCATAAGGTCTGGATTTGTAACGCTAAGGCTGGATTGAATGGTTTGGCGTAGAACGATTGACTGACTTATTTCAACAGGTCACTAAGGATAAGAGAGAGCTTTCAAATGAGAATGGTAAATTACTCCAAGTGAGCAGTTAACTCTTACACTTATACTGACTAATTACTGGCAACTAGACTTGGATTTTCGAATGTTCTGGTCCAGGCGTTCAGGCTTCAGTACCTGATCTCACGAGATTACAGGAATTGAATTTTTGAATGTTGAAATGTTCGGGCAGAGGTACTCAGGGTTAACACACTGATCTTACGTAGTTAGGAGTACGAAGGTTGTAGGTTTGAATCTTCAACACTGATTTCACTGGTATGACTTAATTCCACTGAACATGGAACTGGTCCAAACTTAATTCTAAATTCGACTGATGAGGCTACGAAAGATAGGTAACTAACTTTATTGAAGAACATGTTACTGGTTTAGAGTGCACGAAGTTGAACTGTTTATCTGATACTGAGCTAGATAAGTGTTACCGGAGTGTTTTGAAGTATGTCGATTGACAGATCAACCGAGCGAGTAGGAAATGAAGCTGAAAATATTCTTGACCTTCTCTAGAATAATTAACTTCCGCAGATAGACTTCTGTTAGTAATAACTTAACTGGAAAACTGAAAACACTTACTGCGGTTACTTAAGTGTGACATTATCACCCTCGATGTAACCAATTGGCTTCGAGGAATTTGAAAAATTTGCACCCTAATAGAACTTAGGTACAGCACGAAGGTGTCAAGCCATTAAGGCTCGAGAAAGATTTATTCAATCGAGGCATGATTAGACGAGTTAGAGAATACACACGTTCCTGTTGTTCCCAAACTTGCGAATATTGAATTGGGCATTGTTCGGGTCAAAGACTCCGCTGGAATAGGATCTCTAGAGATAAATAGACAATTGAAGATTCGTCTTCCACTGGTTTATACTCATATTCTACAATCCTAATTCTCCTGCCAGTTCTCTCAGGTTAGGACAACTACGTTTCCACTCAATGTTCCTTGCTAACAACTTCTAAACAGTAGGTCCAACTGATTCACATAGACTCTAAATTAGAAGGTTTAGTTATGAGGGAATGCGGTGTTGGCTGATGTTAAAGTTAAATCTAGCTACTTGTTTCTGAGTAACTAACATAAGCCTAAAGATTGATCTAGGTGTTTGATGACTACTACGGCCTGCTACTAATATTGGTTTCGCACGGAAATGGCAGCTCTGCATCACCTATATCTAGCATTTAACATCCTAAATGGTGTTCTAATTGGCTGGTTAACTAATCTTACCGGTCTTCTTATTTCAAAGGTTCCAATATAGGAACTTGCTTGGTGACTGGTCGAACTAATGTTGAATTTGATTTATCAAGTCGCGTTCCATGCTATACGGTATTACGCTAGTGGTAGAATATGGCTGGCCAAATCTAACCTCAACCGGCTAACTAACTGGTCTGTAATATTGAATTACTAACCTAAGGACAACTGATGAGCAACTCTCGAGGCACGGCTACTGATCCTGTTCATTTCTCAGCTGGGTGGTCAAAAGAGAGTGTTCTATTAAGGTCAAACTGGTATTAATCTGAATTATCGATCTCTAACCATCTAGTGGCAAGGCTAAGACGGGTTGACCTTGGTGGCTGATGGTGCTAAGGCAACTCTCAGTTGCTATTACTAAGCAAAATCCAGCCTATGATGGTGCGATGTAATTTCAGGTATGGAGCGATAAACTGGTTCTATTGATGACATCTAGAGGTTGTTATCTTAAGTGGTCACTTAATAGGTTTTGCGATAAGAAATTATTAAGGTATAAATGCTAAGATTACTCTATTCTTACCGGGGTAATCAACTGGTCAGAAGTGCTGGGTTACTAGTCTATGGTCACTTAATTGCAACGGTCTTAACAAACCTGTTCAGGTGATGGTATTGTTAGGAAAATTTAGCTTTGATGTGAGTCAGGGTCGTACTTATGTGACAAGGTTCTACTATTGGTTTGATTGCTAAACTATTCGGTACTAGTGTTTCCGGAGTTTGATTGAGGGCTCTCAGGATGTAATATGAACTCTTATCTGTTGATCTAATTAATATTTGGGTCTCTAAAGTTTGCTAGATATAATGCTAAAGACTGGTGTGGTTGGAAAGGAAACTTCTAACTGTTATACTAGATGTAGTTTGATTCTTGGTAGCGAGGTAGAAATGTTCTCACGAGTTTGAGAGGTAAGAGTAGCCTAATTAAGGACATTCTAGTTGGTAACCTAATAAGGCGGCTTGAGGAGATACTGGAATGTGCTTTTGTCCTAATTGGGTTTCTCACATACGGATGGTTCGATTTGAACTTCTACTATGGTGTTATCTATTAGGTTCACCACACTGGGTTGCTAATTCAGATTCCTATAAATGATTGAACTTAATATGTTTTCTCGGGTACGGATACAGACTACAAGGATTCTAATGGTTGCTCCGGTTACGATTGAGCTCCTAATAGTGCCACTATACTTGTTCGTCTCTAAAGGAAAGGTGCACTCAGTCCAATTTCTTATTGTCTTCTAATCCTAATATCATTTCAAACGTAACTCCTTAACAACTCTTATGCTCACAAGGTAGCTTGGAATGGTTTATACTAAAACTCAGAAAGTAGAATGATAAGGTAGATGAAGGGGGCTTGAGACTGTTCACCATAGTTAAAAAAAATGACTGAACAGAGACCCGTGTTGCAACAAGCAGCAGCAGCCTGTTAAGCTCACTGCAGCGTGTGCTTGCTCGCTAAGCGAGTTAGACAGAGTGTGTAAGAATGATTTTATGGTTCGTCCAATTTTCTTCGTTGCATAACACCATAACTCCCAGTCATATACTAACTTGAATTTTAGGGTGAGTTTTGATTTACCGCCTACTGTTCTAGGGTGTTGATTGGCTCACGAGCTTGGCTGAATTTAGGCTCTCACTAGGATAAGGTTACTTATAGGTTTAGGAAGTTTGCCTGACACACGGTGTCAGTTGATTACCGTTATGTAATACACATTTCAGTATAAGGGTCCACTTATTCCCTTTCAACTACAACTCTACTCCTGACCTGTTACTTCACAAGATTATTAGTTCCATCAGACTGCGCTTACTCCGGTGGCACCATTTGCCATTGCTCCAAAATTCACTTATAAGAGTCTTCTTCGACGACTGCTCATCGATCGTAGTTTAACTACAGATTTAACGCTGGAATTCCAGAGTTCACTTCAGTTCTAAACCATAATACCCTGCCTACCATACACAATACTGAGTTGATCAGGCTCAGCACGCGATGGTTTCAGCGTAAACAGTTCAGATCCAAAGGGTCTATATTATTAGAAAGGATTGGAATAACTCATGGCAAGGTCCGACACTGGATCGACCTGCTCTGATACCAATTATAACGCCCAACTAAAATATCTAGAATATTTAGTCAAGACATACATAATATGGATCTGAGTGCAATTAAAATTTACAGAATAAATTAGCAAGATACAAATTGCTTAAAATACAAAAGGGATAACAAATGAAATACAGCAATAAATGCTAGTATTCTGAGTAAACAAGATAATAAACTAAAAGCAAGACGAAGAAAATAAAATCTTCAAGGCGGACAATCCAAGCTCAGCTCCAACTGTCAGCCTCCTAACTGGTCCTTGCTCCGAATATCCTGTTTACCTAAAAAAAATTGTTTGGAGTGGGGTGAGACTACTAAGCCTCAGTGAGCTAGTCATACTACCCTCCTAGAGGTGACTACACCAGGGGATCCTAAAATCAGTCGTAACATACTAACTTAACTAACATAACACAATAGTATAATAAAAAGGTGTATCACAGATTAATAAACTCTTATTCATTTTAGACACAAGGACACTCTGAGGTGAGCATGTCTCAGAGGCCTGCCATATCCGTCAACCGATTCGGTTACGGCATGCAGCTCACAATAACTTATCCTAATGGATTATCCCATTGGGAGTCCATAGCGCGACATAACAGATCGCTCTTGATTGACTGATACTAATTTAGTTCTTACTACCATAATTATCCCAAAACCCGGGGAGCATACAAACTAAATTTCCTAAGTTATACCCTAAGATTCCAATTGCGTTTGACCTCTTGTGAAACATTATATTAATTACATAATTGCAAAAATATCTGAAGTAATAGAGGATATAAAACGAGTGATGAATTTTAGGAAAAGTTGAAAAGTAGGGTCAATTCTGCTCCAGCTCGCCATGGCAAGAAATCTGCTCGCCATGGCGAGTAAACTGGTAAAATTTCCTGCACAATCTCGCCATGGCGAGAAATCTGCTCGCCATGGCGAGTAAACTGGTTCTGGCCTAAATCAGCTCGCGAGGCGAGCAAACGCCCGCCATGGCGAGTTTCATCAGCCCAGAAGTTGTTAACTCGCCATGAATGCGCGTCGTGGCGAGTTTCTGCAGAAAACACTCTGTTTTACGAATTTTGATAATTTTGAAATGAAATCACTTACAATCCTCTTTTAAAACAGTGCAATCACATAATAGACATAATATGTGACAGAATGGAGGGAAAATTGGGAGTTATTTCCCCTCACACAAGATTTTCCTAATTTCCTAGGTTAACATGCATAGTTCATAAAATTGGGGAAATCTAACTACCTAGCCTAAGAACCCACCTGGAGTTGAAGCTTTAGGCTTGATTCCTGGGCTCTACAACAGCTACAAACTCCTCAGCTACACCCACGAAGCGGAATGGACAGATTTGGAAAAGTGTTGAACTTGAAACTCCACTTTGCTTCCATTCTTTATGTTCAAGAACAACCCATAACCAACTTGATTCTCATGCATGCAAGACCAAACAGAATTTCTGGTTATAAGAGTGGAAAGTAGGAGCACGAATTTGAGACAAAGAGAAGGATCTAGGTGCCAACTTACCTCTTTATGGTACGAACGGTTTGGTGAGGAAGGTTGGATCTTTGCATGTTAAATTCAACAAGAATTTGGGACACAAATTGATGAGTTGTTGTTGCTGTTCGGTCACGAGAGGGAGAAGACAAGAGGCAAGTGGTAGCTTCCTTACTCTCACATTTGGTGAAGTAGTAATTAGAAAAATGAAGGAGTTGACTTGTTGCTTGAGTTTAAATAGAAAAAGCTAAGTAATGAGGTGGTGGCTGAGGTTTTTGGCGTGAAGAGAGAGGAAAGGTAGTGCTAAACTTATTGAAAGTGAATTTGGAGAGAAAAATGAATAATCTTGGAGTGTCTAAACCATTAAATACCCCTCTTAATAAATTTACAACTTTGCCCTTCAAAGGTTAATTAAGACCAATTATCTTCATTTGTGGTACTTTTCTAATAAACATGAAGTTAAGAGCTTTACCTTGTAATTTTTTCCTATTAATAAAAATTGGGATGTTACACAGAAACTATATGTTTGCCATTGTAGCAGATTCAATATTTTTTCCTTTGTAACATGTTTCTTATTAGTACGCGATTTATTATCCGAATCATTTGTTTTCTCATATATGGTTGTCTTATATGGTTCTCTTAGTCACATTGCAAAGCATATGACAAAAGAAAGTTATATTTTTTAAGAAATTAATAACTTTATTTTTATTTGGGAAGTATTTTGTTATTGTTTTATGACATATATTCTTGGGGTGAGTATGATTGAATGTGCATAAGGAAACTGACCTTTTACAATTAACATTTTCGATACTCCAGGAGAAAGTTGTGATTGAATTTGATGCTTGAAACACATATGTACGGGGGAAGACTGGGTTTTTGTAACTTTAGTACTTTATGTAACAAATAAGCCGTTGCGGCATAGTATTTTTATTTCAATCTATTTTAGTATTTAAACTTGTTTAGAAATGCGGATATGAATTTTCTTTCGCTAGGATTTTCGAGCTACAGTTTAATTTTAGAATAATTAAGTTATGTTTCATTAAAATTCCTGTTCAGTCATCATTATACTATTTTTGTACAAAAAAATTTAAATAAATATAGCCGCCTATTAAGTAAACAAATTTTTAATAATATCTTGGAAAAATCCAGAATGTTACAAAAGGCAATAAAGTTTAGGGTTATTTTGAGAATTACAACTTAATTGGAGGGATATAAATTTAAAATGTTAGTGAGGTTTTATGAGTTTTGGAGAAAAGTAAGAAAAGAGACAAAAGAAAGGTTTAGAAGAGGGAACAACAAGGAGAGGAAAAATTTGGACTTGTAGATTATCATCAAATTCTCCATTTTTGTTAAGGTAAGCGGTGTTTATGTTAATTGAGATTGAGTAATAGAATAAAGAGTAGTTAATTAAGCTTCTCTTTCCAAAGTATGAGTAGTTAAGCTTCTCCCTTTCAAGTATTCCATGATTATCCATTGGAAAGGGTTTTTGAAAAAATTTCAAGTAGAATAAATAATGTTTCAAGTATTAAAAAAATCATGGAACACCTATCCCTTTATAGAAAATATTTCAAGTATTAAAAAAATTTATTTTCCTTTAATACATAGCAGATGATAAAGTTCAACAACTTGGATTAAAAGATAAAATAAATAATGTTGGTTCAAGTGTTACATACTTCAAAATATTACTACTATAATAAAATAGTAATCGACACTTATACAAAATTATTTTCTAAATATAAAACTTCTTAAATTAAGATAAGACAACACTAAAATAAAGACTCTATGAACCATTTTCCCGTGTCATGATCAGAGCGGAGATTCGCCGAGACAACTCGAACATCCAAACATATAACCTAAGAATCTAAACCCCCAACAGTTTAGCACATAACAAATAACATAAAAAAAGAGTTAGTTAAAGCAATCTAATAATAAAACAAGTATAAGGAATACCATAAACTTAGCAAAATAAAACATTAACTACCTCAAGTATACACCATAAATACTTACCAAGAAATTCATTCCTTGTCATCAAGTTACATTCAATTCAAATAAGATACCAATCAACATTACCAATGAATTCAAACATATGCCAATTACCAAATATCAATTAGATAAGAATGCAAATTCCTAATGCAACTAATGTCCCTAGACATATCTATATGCATGCAGTACCATTTCCATATCCATAATTTTCGGATAACATAATCCTTCTACATCCATATTTAACTACATCATTGATTATGCATAAATGTACAAATATCAAACTTATGATCCAATTCTACATCTTTCTACATCATTTTCACATCGTAGTTTATTACCATATACTTCTACTTCATAGTTTATCATCATCATTCTACATCAATATTCATCATCAATAATTTATAATAAATTCATCACCATAATTCATTATAATTAATCATCAACATATTCATCATCATAATCCATCATTAAAATAAGATACATCACCAATTTAATTCATGTATCAATATCAAATAGATTTATACCACCTCTTTAATCCATACCCATAGGCATCATTAAAATAATAATTTAAACTCATCTAAACTCCTCTAACGATTAAAAATAAACAGCATAAGTATTAGGAATCAAAAATAAGGCTGAGGTTCAAAACTAGGCTCAAAATTAAGCCCCATAGACCCAGGCCACACCTAAGCCCAAGCCTAGGCCTGAAATTGCGCATGAGGCCCAATTATGGGCGATTGAGACGTAAAAGGCCGTCCCCATAGGGTTCTTGTGCATGAGGCGCAAACTGCAAGAACTTCCTCCAGAATTTTGCAGGTTTTGTCCTGCTCACTGCGAGGGCCATAAATGGATCTACAAGTGTTCGATTGAAACGAGTAAGTATGCGTTGGAAAGCTAAGAAAGAGAGATACAACTTTCATGTTTAACAAAAATTCCAATTCGGAGTGAAAATGAGTAAAGAATTACGATTTTTCTTCAGACTTTATAAAAAGACAGTTTTTCTTACACATAAAAATCCAATATTTGATTTTCTAAAAACACAAGTTAACATGAACAAACATACAATATTCATTCATTAAAGTTCATAATCACATAAACAATTTTCACCCAAAACTCACATGAACAACAACAATATTAACAAGTATGGATTTCATCATATTTTATGCATCTTACAATGACTTTACAATTTCAATTAAAATTTGTTTTCCGCTAGAATTTTATTTATTTTCTTATATCTTGTTGTGAAGGAAGTTGACAGTAAGCTGACGATGTCCACAAGTTCTAATTCAACTAGCCAAAAAAATAAATAGAAATTGTTGGGTCGGACATCATGGTTGGGATTCGAACCCCAAGTTTCTCACTTATATGTGCGAGTTTATAATAGTTATTCGATTTCATCTATCTTAAAAAGAAAAAGTGCTATGATTGTCCACAACTGTGCATTGATAGCTATTTTGAACAACGGTGAGTATCAAGTTCAAGAGAGTAGACAATATAAAATAAAATAAAAATTAAGAGTGTAGACAAACGCCTATTACATATAATGCTTGCTAGCTATTCTTGTGCTTAGGATTGTTTGGAGTTTATATGTTTGCTAGAATTGTGGATGAATATAGCACACTAGCTAGTACGCTTCGAATACTCCAAACCAAGAGGCTAAAGGATTCTTGTCGCGCCTATCTGAACTATGCAATACTAAGAAAATATTATCTGCAATATTATTTGCTCCCGCTATAAGAAATATGATTTTTTACAGCAATTTTTTTGTTAAAAGTTGTTATAAATCGCTGGCAAAACTACAAAATTCATATTTATTGTGGTGTCCTAGAGACCTGCTTGCTGCCAACAACGAGTGTTGCATGGACATAGAAACAACGCATGCAAGTTGTCTTCTACTGTATAGTTATAAACTGCACATTGCATCAAACATTGCACTATGCGATCGTTCAGTCTCATACACGTTGGCCAACCCTCCACATGACATTTTGACCAACCCTCCACAATAAGATTTTGACTTTTGGTGGGATTTTTAATCTTCAAATAATGTTCCCGCTACCAGCAAGTCTAAGATTTGTAATTAATTTTTAAAATAATTTCTGAGCATTTTAAGTTATATAATTAATAAAAGTGATAAATTAAAGATAAATCCAAGTAAGTCTTCATCTTGTTTTCTAATATTGAGCGCCTTCATAAGTTTCTTCTTTTGTTATGTGAGTTTGTTAACATCAAAACTCAGCCTTATTTTTAAGAGTTTTTTTAATTTATTAATATACTTAAGACTTAAGAGGATGTTATAGAAGAAAGTTGTCTAGTTCAATGAAGTATTGGTTTCCAAATTTTATAATTGTTTGATTTTCACCCTCAAATGCTACTTTTTTTTTTAAAGGCTTAAAGGACCTTTTGGTCCCTGTATGTTCCAAATTTTTTGATATTCGTCCCTGTATGCTAAATTCATGCAAAATATTCCCTGAATGTGTTAAAACATTTGAATTTAGTCCTTGCCGTCAAATTCCGTCCAAAACACGCTGATGTGGCTAACGGACGAACGCGTGGCAAATGAGAGTTGGCAACTGTAAGCTGACTCATTAAAAACGAGGGACCAAAACAAAAAAAAAAAAACAAACAATGCATCAAGTTTAAAAATTGAAATCCCTAAATTCCCAAAATCTTTCTATTCTCTTCTCACGCAGAATTCTCTTCTCTTCTCATCTCTTCTTCTCAAGCATGTCATCTTCTTCTGTTGCCAACGTAGTGCACTACGAAATTCCAACATGTGGTTGCAACAAACCAATGAAGTTGTTTATCTCAAACTCAAATGATAACCCAAAGAGAAGATATTGGAAATGTTCAAGATTGAGGGTAAGTAATCTTTCTCTTCTCTTCTCATGCTAAATTATGTTCTCTTCTCATCTCAAACTCAAATGATTTTCATGTGTCACTCGCATGTTTAAATTGATATGTAGTGTGTGGTTAATGGTTAATGATTTCGTGTGGTTAATGGTTTGAATCTGTTTAAATTTTTGGTGTTTGGTTATTGTTGAATTGAAACCTGTTGAATTGATATGTAGGTACCAAGTTGTGATTTGTTCACATGGGATGATGAAATTGAAGGTCATCCTCCATATGTTCGTCCCACTGCTAGTGAACCCAGAAATCGGTTGAAAATTTCAAATGACAAAGCAACTTCGAGTGGGCAAATATCGTGTGAGTGCAACTGCCAAGAGCTTGTGAAAGACATCACTGCAATCATAACTGCAGTTGAAGGTAAAAAAATGGAGAAGATGAAGATGAAGTTGTCTAGTGAAAGGAAGATCTCCAAGTTTTATAAGACATTGCTATTTGTGTCTTGGATTATGTTTGTTGCATGCTTTAAGTTTTTTGGTTGATTACTGTAATTTGTTCAAAGAAGTTGTAATGTTGTTTTGATGGTACTATAACTTTGTGGTAGTTTCAATGAAGTTGTAATGATATTTTGATGGTTTAATGTAATGGTATTTTGTAACAATTTATGAATGAAAGTGTTGGATTATGGTATATGTTTTTTGAAGCATTTGTTATTTGCAATTGCAAGAAAGTGTCCTTAAATTTTAGTGTGCGCAAAATGGTGCTATAATAACAGAAAAAGCATGACCAACTAGTAGAAAATTTGGGCATAACTTCATTTAAACCTGTAACTTTTTTGCTGAAAGATGCATAATTGGTGCTAAATGAAGATGCATAATTGCACAAACTTGTTAAATTGTCTTACATAATCAAAATGCATATGACCATTAAGTCATATGACTTGTCTATAATACATAGTCATGTCATGACAAGTGAGTTAAAGATCCATAATACATAACCAAAATGCATATGACCAACAAGGCATATGAGCTTGTCTTAAAAGGCAAAAAATAACTAAGTACCATTACATATGTTCATCAGAATAACTAAGTACCATTACATATGTCTCAAAATAACCATTACCATTAAATAGGTCTTAAAATACATAACTAAGTTAGTTCCACTACTGAGTAAGTCTCCTAGCAATTTCAGACCAATCCCTCAATGTTCCCAAGCATTCTCCAATCTTCTGTGGATCTTCTCCAACCTTCTGTTGTTCTTCAGTATCTTCATCATCAATAACCATAGGCTGACTTGAATCACTTCCAGGTCCCTTAATGTTTCTGCATCTTAGAGTCCTTGTCCTATCACTTCTCCTCAAGTCCTTGACATCCAATTTTCTTGCCACTCTCTTTTTTATAACCTTTTTCTGCATAACAAAAACCAAGTAATTAACAACATTGTATGCAGTTGTATTAGTATCAGAGTGACATACAAGTAATTAACAAAAAAACTTAACTGGCTTGAAATTTGCATTACTATCAGAGGCTGCTTTAGAAGCAAAAACAGCAGCAACCCTAGTGGCAACAGGCTGAGATTGAGTTACAGAAACATCATTGGTAAATTGGGATGCTTTTGGTGTTGCAGGTTGTGTATCACATGCTTCAGAAACAGTATTGCCAACTTCATTTCTTGTCTTCTTCTTCATTTTCTGTACCACATGATGAGTATATCAAATTAGAATCATGGTACTTAACATATAGACAACTTTAATAAATAATGCAATTCAGTAACATGATACTTAACTAGTATATTAGTTGCAGTATTTTTAGTGGCAGAATCAGCTTCAATTCCAACCTGCTCTGTTGGTTGAACCAATGATTGGACATTAGTTGCAGTTACTTGAGTGGTAGTGTGAGAAACAGGTTCCATTCCAACATGCTCTGCTGGTTGAACTAATGAGGTTACATTAGTTGCAATATTTTTTGGATTCTTTTTCTGCAATTAAAAGTATCAATTGGTTAATTATAACTCCATAAATTTGTGATTTACATTAATTATAACACCATACTTAACTGGTTTGACTTTTGAAACAGGAGGTGGTTGAGAATTAGCATTGGCATCTGCAGCAGAAATTTCATTGATCACTAAGGCTTGAGAAACAGCATTGGCAACTTCACTTTCACCCTTCTTTTTAGTTGCTGCAGGTTGTTTTGCTACAGATTGAGGAAGCACTCTTTTATTTGTCTACAAAACAATTAATCATGTCTTAATCATGTTAAAATTGTAATGCATAATGTTAAAATTGCAATGCATAATGTATTAAACAACTACTTTATATACCTTATTTTGAGATGCTCCAGTGTTATTCAGAACACTTGCAGCTGCAGGTTGACTTGAAGATACATTAGCTACTTTTCCCACCTTCTTTGTAGCTGCAGGTTGACTTAATGAAGCAACAATTGCTTTATCTGCTGGCTTTTTTGTTTTGTTTGTCTGCAATAAAAAATAATGTAATTAATAAATCATGTTTATGTAAATAATGTAACACCATTGATAAGAATTATATACCTTAGTAGATGGTTTAGCAGGAGCATGAGCAGCAGCAGGTCTGTTATTCACAACACTTGTTGCAGTACAATTGGAAGCAGCAGTGGTACTCACAACACTTGTTGCATTTTGAGGCTGGGTTAAAATTGTTGGTTGAGGTTGGGTTGCCTCAAATGCTGCTGCAAGCTCTGCAGCTAACATCTCAAATTCATCATCAAACTCATCAAGTGGTGCATTAGTATCAGGAGGTACAACATTAGTCTCAGCTTGAGAGGCTTGAGATGCAGGAGGTACAATATTAGTCTCAGCTTGAGAGGGTTGAGATGCAGGAGGTACAACATTAGTCTCAGCTTGAGAGGCTTGAGATGCAGGAGGTACAGCAGTATTGGCATTCTTCTTTGGCTTTCTCTGCATAAACATGATTAAATAATTCAATAAGAATTACATACAACATTGACTAATAGATGATTAAAAAATTCAATAACAATCAATGGATTACCTTTCTCTTAGCTGCATCTGGGTTAACCTCAACAGCTTTGCAAGTAGTACATTTATGACCTTCAGCACCACATCTTGTACATTGGTAAGTTGTTTTTGTCTTCCTTTTACTAGGATCTTCATGAGGGGCCCTCACTCTTAACTTCTTAGGCCTTCCAGGCCCTCTTTTGTATGCAGGAGGTAACATTTCCTCAACTGCAACACTAGGACTAGGCCACATGTCTTGCCCATTTATAGCACTCACAGGAAAACTGTAGCATTTCTTATATGTTTCAACAGAGTAGTATTCATGCACAAATTCTTCAGGTTTTTGCCCCCTATACCCTAATGCAGCTACTGCATGTCTACAAGGGATCCCCACTAACTCCCAAAAATTACAGCTACAAGTCCTTTTCCCTACATCAACAATATAGCTTTTTGGGTTGCTAATATGTTCAACCTGAAACACATCACCCCCAGACCAGTGTGGCTCCCAATTACCACAATTAGCTATTTCCTTATCTAATCTAAACTTTGGCTTAGGACAGATAATTTGTTGCCACCTATTAACCTTTTCTCTTAAAGTTGAATTTCTATTCATCAAATATTTTCTTATCCATTCACACATGGTTAATATTGGCTTGTCTCTAGCAACTAAGATAGTGGAATTAAAAGCCTCAGAAATATTGTTCATCAGTACATCACACTTAGGGTAAAATGAGAAAGCATGCTTACACCATAACTTTGTATCAATCTTCACAAGCCACTCCCAAGCCTTGATGTTAGCAATCTTTAACTCTCCATGCTCTGTTCATACTTATCCCCACAGAGTATGTGGATTTGATCTCAGATACAATCTCACGTACCTTAACTGTATCAGTAATTGCCAACCTTTTTGCCACAGTCTTAGCAACCCATTTGGAACTAGCAGTTTTGTTGTTTGTAACCCGAGGACATGTGTGTGGACCCTTATATTTCTTTAGTCTATAGGTCTCTTTATTGCCAACTTTACTTACAAGAGCTAAAAAGTCACAATTGCCCTTGCATCATACCCTTACCCTTACTTTGTCATTTTTCAATAATTTATTTTGTCTCTGATTCAATAATGCCCAATGACCAATAGCATCCTTAAACTCAGTAAACTTCTCATACCTTGTTCCCTTATTTCCTTCTTCAGCATCAGGGTCACTACTGTTCAGCTCATCACTTTCATATGTTTTCTCCATCTCAACATCATCAACCACATCCACACCAGTCTCAATCACATTGACTTTCTTTGGTGTGTTCCTCTTTGCAACTGTTTTTGTCCTAATGTTTCTTGAACAACCAACATCAACCATTGGTGGAGGAGGTGGAGGCTCTAAATCTACATCAAAACCATCATCCAACCCAACAGCCCTCTCATCCTCACTATCATCAAAATGGATACCAGCAGCCTCATCTTCACTACCATCATCTCCATAGTAGCTAGTATCAAAACCATCATGTTCACTTCCTCCTTCAACAGAATTCCCACCACCTCCAGTTGCATCATCCACATTTTCAACCCTAGTTGCAGGAATATTGATTGGGTCAGGAATAGGAATAGGGATTGTGTCAGGGATAGGGGTTGGGGCAGGGATAGGGGTTGGGTTTGAAGCAACTACACTTTTACATGAATGGTCCACAAATAGTTCAACTTCAGTGTTCATTGCACAAGCATGGTTATAAACTTCATTAGCATCCTTGTCATCATATATACTTATATACCTATCATCAGAATTCCTATACCACCATATCCTAAATTTATCCTTAACATTACAGTCCTCTTGCACAATTCCATGTATTTCAAACAAACTCCATTTATTAGGATCTTGATTAGCTATGTTATGTACCTTACCCCCTTGGTAATACAACACAAAGTCATTAACAAATTGACCCCCATAGTGGATTTTAAGTTTGAAAGTCATCCCTGTCAATTAATGTAGTATTATAACAAACATATGTCAATCACCTATTGGTTTAAACCCTACCAAACATCAATAACTGATTTAACCCTATTTGATTACTACAACAAAAAAAATCGCAAAAAAAAGGAATATAAAAAGCAACCAAATAACAACAAAAATGGAGTTGAATATTCCATGTATACAGTTAACCCACATGCATAATGGTCCCCACCACCAACCTCATTCACAAACATACATCATCAGTTATCATACTTCATTTACTACACAACAACTCAACAACAACCATTAAAAAACAAAGAAAGGAATAAACTTTACCTCAAAAGCAGTGTTACTTGTCTGATTCTCACACAATGATCTGAGTCGTTGATGCAAACCCTTTATCGCACCTTTAATCCTCGCCGTCGGTTCTTTACAAACCCTGACTATGACTCAGTTCGTCGGGTCGGGTCGGTTTCTTGCTGATTTCGTGTTCGTTGTCGTTGGTTGATTTCACCGGAAAACCTTCTTCGTTGATTTCGTTATCGTCGCCGTCGCCAGACACTATCACTTTGTTTTGCTTTTTGTTTCTAACTCTGTTTCATGCCCTAAATCCCAATTGATAGGGACTAAAATCTAAAACAGTGTAATGGTAAAGAGTTGCCACGTGTGATCTGCCACTAACCACGTGAGTCAGTGTAAGACCCAAGATTTCACTGTACAGTTTTCCTAAGGAACTTTAGTGTCGGCTAAGTTTTTAGGGTTTTTGGTGAAGCGGTTTTGTGAGTATCGTCGCATTAATGGAATTTTTGCTGAAATGGAGCCTGTTTTGTGCTCGTGCGCTGGAAAGGCACAGACTTTCGGGTCGTGCTCCTCTTTTAAGTATGAGGAGATTTCTGTGAAGTCAGAATGACGAGTTTTGGATTATTCTTGTTTTTGGAAAAACAAGTAGGATTTTACCCGCTGATGGAAAATCTTACTGCGTCTGTTTTAAGTGAGGTTTCAGATGGAAGTTTCATATATCTGCGTGAGTTAGGATATGTCCTGAGATTAATTTTCTAAGGTATGGAAGAAAATTACCGTCGCGGAAAAAGATTCGGCGATAAGTTTTGGAATGGAAAAACGATAGACGTTCTTTCTGTAGGTTTTCTGTTTTTGCGAGTTTCGTTCGTCGCGATGCGCGAGAACTGAGCGTGCGTTTCGTTGTATGAGGTTATGGGAAATATCTTGTGAGGATAGACTTGGTTTGATCCAAGGGCTAGGGTTTAGTCTTGGAAGCTTTCACTATTTGATCCAATGGCCATAAACTAGCAAGACTTTTATAAGTGGTGGACTTGGAAAAATCACAAATTCACTTCACTCTTCTTCTCTTTGGCCGTGGCTTTCTTTTACACCTTTCCATCTTGTGAATTTTGCATTCCTTCACCAAAGCACTTGATCTTGAGCTTGTTGGAAAGCTTGGAGTTGTGAGATTCTTCTTCCTAAGGTAACTAAACCTATTCCCTGTCCTTGTTTGGCTAAGATTCTTAGGGAGTTAGGATTTTTATGATTATGTTCTTGGGAGAAATTTCATAAGAATTGGTTTTGAATGGTTTTTGTTCCATGAAGGTTGTTCATGAGAGTTTAGTAAGCATGTGTAGGCTTTGTTATTTCAATTTTCCATGAGTTTGTGAGAATCTCATGAGAAAAGTTAGGGTTTTGAAAGTTTAGTGTATTGATCAATTACATGAGCTTATGTTGTTTGGTTTTGGAAAACAAGGTTGTTTTTGAGCCTTTGGGCAAAAGGGAAATGCGTTGTATGGTTTTGTTTTAGAAAATCCGATGAAAAATATTTAGGGTTTTATGAAAATATTTCCTAAGTGTTTATGTAGTGTTTTGGGGTCCAAGTGGTTTAAAACACTTGTGACATGTGGTGTTGCTTTTTACTTTGAAAACATGTTTGAAAATGATTACCGGACGGTTAAGGCCCGTAATAAAACTTGTGCTTGGGTTTGGTTTTGATTTTGGAAATGAAAATCAAATAACTTGCACTCGAAGCAACCAACAAGCTTTCGGAAATGTGTTGCTTGCTTATGAAAATGGTTTGCTTTTGTGCCTTGAAAAAGTGTTGGGAACTAATAGAATCAAACTAGGTTTGGGTTGGAAAAAGGAGGTGTGAGTTGCTGTCTTTTGCTGTCATGACAGGTGCAACTCGCTGAGCGAGTGTTTACTCGCCAGGGCGAGTGTCACAGGTCATGACAACACGCCAGAGCGAGCTCCAGAGCGAGTAAGACCAGTACTCACTGCCTTCACTCGCCATCAACTCGCCAGGGCGAGCTCTGAGAGTTGAAATTTTGGATTCTGATTTCTAAACTTGGTTTTTAACTTTCTAATCCCTTTTTATTAATTTATGGAAGTGGCGGGGATTGGAAACGAGTTTTTCGGGTACTCGGAAAGTACGTAGCTTGTAACGCAAGAAAACGGCCATTTTGCATTTCAAATTATTTAAGACTTTGGCCTATTGTTTTGGGTCCTAAAAATAGTACAAATAACTCATGGGTGTTGATCAATATGGTGGAATTTGGTATGGTATCCGAAAGAGCGGATTTTCCTTAAGAACCTTTAGGTTTTTGGGGTTTTGGTGTAGTTTCAATACTATTGGTTGGGAAACAATGTATTGATATTACGCTGCTTGTTTTAGGAAGCGCGTTGTGTTGTTTGGACGAGTTTTAGTAAACGGAAGCTTGCCAAGGTAAGGGCTCCACTTTATTTCCGTCTTTAAAACGGTTACGACATGCTTTGTTTTGCTGTGTATACAATTGCTGTGTGTTTGGCATGTCTGGTTGATGTATTCTCGTGATGAGAACGTGTTTAAAATACTTGCGCTGTTTACATATGATTATGAGAATATATGTATGAACAGGTTGTTGGAATACATATGATTGGAAATGTATGTATGTCGTTGTGTTTGGTTTACATATATCTGTGTGATATGTAATTGTTGCATGAGCATGTATGGAACGTGTAAGTCAGCTGGGACTACACGGGTGGGTGTGTCTATGTGACTCCGCCGGGGTTGTGTCTGTGTGACTGCCCTATATATGCTTAATTAGAAAGTATGCTCATGTATTTCATAGTTGGCGACAGCATCTGTGTGGCTGGTAGCATCTGTGTGGCTATTTTCGCCTGGTGACAGCATCTGTGTGGCTGACAACATCTGTGTGGCTATTTTCACCTGGTGATAGCGTCTGTGTGGCATCACCTGCCCTTGTGGCTTTAGTAGGTTGGACCTACGATTCCGGAATTCATGCATTGTGGTAGCTAGGGTTAGTACCACGCATTGTAGAGGTTGCATTATAGGCTATGTGTATATTGCTTATATGAACCCGTTGGTGGGAATTGCTTGGGTGGTTAAAGAGCTTTCTCTTGTGTATGTGGAAATTTGTTATGTGTACATCTTTCGCACCGGTTATATATATATATATATATATATATATATATATATATATATATATATATATATATATACTTTTATTTTGTGGTGACCCTTTCTTTCATTTGCGGGCTCATCCCACCCAGATGATGGGTTAGGTCGTGGTGACGACGGTGGCTGTTCCAGGCCCCAGTGAGGTGTTGGAGATTTGGCTTAGTTAGACTATGTGCCGGTGTGGGTTGTGCACCGTGCTTTTTGGGTTTAGGCATAGAATTCTAACTTGTTCTGTTGTAAGTATTTGAATACTTAGACTTGGATTGTAATTATTCAGGAATACACTTTGCTTGTCGAAGCACCTTATGGTAATGAGTCTTTTTGTATATTTGAATGCCGGCTCATTGAAAAATATTTTAGGCGTAACTCTGATGTGTATAAAAAAAAAAAATATACTGCCTTTTCAGGCCTTTGAAAAACGGGCTGTTACAATTGGTATCAGAGCACGGCTTTAAATCTTCAAAGGGAAAGTGTATACTTGAGTCGTTAGTCCAGAGTCGGTTAGAACATAGCTAGAGTAGTGTCAGTTCTAGTGGTTGTTCTGTGTCGGATTTCGAGTTAGTAACCGTTGGATGAGATTTTCTGTTGAGACTCAGAAATGTTTGGATAAGGAATCTAATCAGAATTGGTATTGTGCAGAAATAGAATGCCGCCAAGAAGGGCGAATCCAGTTCCTGTAATACCAGAGGTTGATGTGAATCAGATGGCTTACGCCATGCATACAATGGCCGCGGCTGTGACTGCTCAGAGCCATGCTAAGGCGCAGAGGGATTTGGAAAAGCGTGAGAGGGAGATCATTGCTGCTGGATTTAGACTTCTCACCAGTTTCAACCATCAGGCTCCTCCTAAGTTTAGTGGGGAGGGAGGTCCTGATACTGCGGATTTGTGGCTCCAGGCGATTGAGAGGATCTTTGGGGCAATCCATTGCCCGGAATGAGAAAAGGTAACCTTGGCTACCTATCAGTTGCAGGGTAGTTCTGAATACTGGTGGGGAAACACCAGGCTCATTATGGAGGCCGCCTATGAGGAAATAAATTAGGAGAACTTCAAGAGGAGGTTTTTAGCCAAGTACTTCCCCGAGACTGCTAGGGAAAGGTATGGGGAGGAATTCCTTCAGTTGCGTCAGGGGGGCATGAATGTTGAGGCTTATGCCAAGAAATTTGAATCACTATCCCGTTACTTCCGCTTCTTTAGGGATGGGATAGATGAGAATTATATGTGCCGTCGGTTTCAGGATGGACTGAGGTATGAACTGCAAGATGCAGTGGTGCCATTGGGCATTCGACAATTTCAGGTCTTGGTAGAGAAGTGTCAAGAGGTTGAGGATATGAGAAACAAGCGGGTGAACCGCCAAGGTGGATTTAGTGCAGGAGGACCTAGTAATTCAAGTGGTCAGACTCAGAGTTCGAGTCAGAATCAGAGGAGGCAAGGGAATAAGCCTTATAACCGTTCCCAGGATAATCAAGGACCAACTCGCTATGTGAACCAAGGGACTCAAGGGAGTCAGGGTGGATGGAAGCGAACTTGTTACAACTGTGGACAAGAGGGTCATTTTGCTAATGAGTGTGGGGTGTCGAAATCAAAGGAAGGAACCGTTTGTTTCAATTGTCGGAAACCGGGTCATTTTGCTAGGGATTGCAAAGCCCCAAAGGCCGGGTCGTCGGCGGATGTGGCACGAGGAGCTCGACCCGCTGCTAGAGGAGGTGCCTACTTTATGGGCACTGGCGTGAGCGGTCAGACTGGTAAGGCCATACAGCGGGATTGCCAGATTGCAGGTAACACTTACTGCATTGATTTTGTTGGGGCAACCCACTCTTACGTATCTTGGTGTGTGCTGTTTGCCTGTGATTGTTTGTTTTGTCACTACTTTTGTTTTGAATGTTCTACTATGTAAAGGACTTAGTAGTAGCTATAGCAGGTTGCGCTGTTAGTGGTAAGTTGGAATTACGTGTGTCACGCGTCGAGGGTCAGTGGACCTAGTGTTGTTAGATAACGAGTATGCGAATAATGGATACCTTAAGGGTTGAGGTAAGCGTGTAGGATCTAGTAGATCGATGAGTTAGCCGCGAAGGAATGTTAGTCGTTGGGAAAGAGTCGCTGAGAATGAGTAAGAGAAAAGCCATGATGTTGTGGCTTATGTTAATGGAGGATTTGCGGAAAGAATTGCCTCACACTTAGTTGGAAAAATCATGGTTGTGCAGGTATAGTACGGATTCAAAAGCACCTCCTGAATGGATGTCATGACGGTGCGTGTGTTGTATGTAGAAATAAGAAGGATAAGCGTTTTGTCTAAGGCACGCGAGATTTATCTAAGTGTCGTTTGGAAGTAATGTGAACATATAAGGAGCCGATTCTGGGGAATTGGGGATTTGGATAAAAGGAGTCCAAGAGAAGTAGATGGTATAGTTTGGCAAGTGTCAAGACTATGAGGAGTGTAATCACCAACTGGAGGTTGGGATTGTTTTATGTAAGTCGTGTTTGGAATGAGACTCGTGGGTGAGCATGCGGTTTCGGCGTATTCATTGAGTTGCGGACTAATGGATATGGGTAAGGTGTGAAGTTCTTCCTAAGAGGAGATAACTTACTCGGAATGTAATGGTTTGGGTGGTACTTGCCGTAGTGGCACGGTACTACTAGTGGATGATACTCCACGGGTGCTTCAAGAAAGGAAGCATGATGGCTTAAGCTACGTGGCTTGAGCGTTGTGTCTTGCGATTCCGACGTGTATTCGTAAGAGATTGAGGGAAACATGTAGGACCATTGTGCCTCGGAGGACCTTGAGCACAAGTGGAACGAAGTATCACTTAAGTTGGGTAAAGATGGTCTAAGCCACCATCATGATCGTCGACTATCTATTGACAAATTGAGGGACTGGCCGTCCTTAATTTATTGTTGATGGTAGACGGGAATCGTGTTGATTGGAATTGACTAGTTTTTGCTAGCTTTGGTGATGCACAGAGAACTTCAGTGTTTCTTTTTAGAGGGTAGCCACTCACAACTTCGTGTGAAACTAATGGAGTGGGCAATGTCGCAGAGGCGAAAGAAGTGACTTTGGAAATTTTTGTTTGTGGGCACGAAGATCTTTGGGAACTAGAGGTTGTGAACCTTTGTTGTGAGGTTAATTTTGGGTGGTGGACTCGTTGTGTGATGTCTAGCTTGTGACTAGAGTTTGAAACCAGTGCGATCTTGTTAAGGGTTGCGGTTGGTGCACGGTTGTGCTTGTGTGTTGGTGAGAGTATCTGTGTGACTTCACCCGGCGTTGGCATCTGTGTGGCTGCACCTAATCCTGAGGGATTTTGTTGTGTCGGTGATGGTAATAATTAGTTGAGTTGTTACTCTTACCTTTAGTTTCGAGGACGAAACTTCTTTTTGGAGGGTAGTAATGTAAGACCCAAGATTTCACTGTACAGTTTTCCTAAGGAACTTTAGTGTCGGCTAAGTTTTTAGGGTTTTTGGTGAAGCGGTTTTGTGAGTATCGTCGCATTAATGGAATTTTTGCTGAAATGGAGCCTGTTTTGTGCTCGTGCGCTGGAAAGGCACAGACTTTCGGGTCGTGGTCCTCTTTTAAGTATGAGGAGATTTCTGTGAAGTCAGAATGACGAGTTTTGGATTATTCTTGTTTTTGGAAAAACAAGTAGGATTTTACCCGCTGATGGAAAATCTTACTGCGTCTGTTTTAAGTGAGGTTTCGGATGGAAGTTTCATATATCTGCGTGAGTTAGGATATGTCCTGAGATTAATTTTCTAAGGTATGGAAGAAAATTACCGTCGCGGAAAAAGATTCGGCGATAAGTTTTGGAATGGAAAAACGATAGACGTTCTTTCTGTAGGTTTTCTGTTTTTGCGAGTTTCGTTCGTCGCGATGCGCGAGAACTGAGCGTGCGTTTCGTTGTATGAGGTTATGGGAAATATCTTGTGAGGATAGACTTGGTTTGATCCAAGGGCTAGGGTTTAGTCTTGGAAGCTTTCACTATTTGATCCAATGGCCATAAACTAGCAAGACTTTTATAAGTGGTGGACTTGGAAAAATCACAAATTCACTTCATTCTTCTTCTCTTTGGCCGTGGCTTTCTTTTACACCTTTCCATCTTGTGAATTTTGCATTCCTTCACCAAAGCACTTGATCTTGAGCTTGTTGGAAAGCTTGGAGTTGTGAGATTCTTCTTCCTAAGGTAACTAAACCTATTCCCTATCCTTGTTTGGCTAAGATTCTTAGGGAGTTAGGATTTTTATGATTATGTTCTTGGGAGAAATTTCATAAGAATTGGTTTTGAATGGTTTTTGTTCCATGAAGGTTGTTCATGAGAGTTTAGTAAGCATGTGTAGGCTTTGTTATTTCAATTTTCCATGAGTTTGTGAGAATCTCATGAGAAAAGTTAGGGTTTTGAAAGTTTAGTGTATTGATCAATTACATGAGCTTATGTTGTTTGGTTTTGGAAAACAAGGTTGTTTTTGAGCCTTTGGGCAAAAGGGAAATGCGTTGTATGGTTTTGTTTTAGAAAATCCGATGAAAAATATTTAGGGTTTTATGAAAATATTTCCTAAGTGTTTATGTAGTGTTTTGGGGTCCAAGTGGTTTAAAACTCTTGTGACATGTGGTGTTGCTTTTTACTTTGAAAACATGTTTGAAAATGATTACCGGACGGTTAAGGCCCGTAATAAAACTTGTGCTTGGGTTTGGTTTTGATTTTGGAAATGAAAATCAAATAACTTGCACTCGAAGCAACCAACAAGCTTTCGGAAATGTGTTGCTTGCTTATGAAAATGGTTTGCTTTTGTGCCTTGAAAAAGTGTTGGGAACTAATAGAATCAAACTAGGTTTGGGTTGGAAAAAGGAGGGGTGAGTTGCTGTCTTTTTCTGTCATGACAGGTGCAACTCGCTGAGCGAGTGTTTACTCGTCAGGGCGAGTGTCACAGGTCATGACAACACGCCAGAGCGAGCTCCAGAGCAAGTAAGACCAGTACTCACTGCCTTCACTCGCCAGGGCGAGCTCTGAGAGTTGAAATTTTGGATTCTGATTTCTAAACTTGGTTTTTAACTTTCTAATCCCTTTTTTATTAATTTATGGAAGTGGCGGGGATTGGAAACGAGTTTTTCGGGTACTCGGAAAGTACGTAGCTTGTAACGCAAGAAAACGGCCATTTTGCATTTCAAATTATTTAAGACTTTGGCCTATTGTTTTGGGTCCTAAAAATAGTACAAATAACTCATGGGTGTTGATCAATATGGTGGAATTTGGTATGGTATCCGAAAGAGCGGATTTTCCTTAGGAACCTTTAGGTTTTTGGGGTTTTGGTATAGTTTCAATACTATTGGTTGGGAAACAATGTATTGATATTACGCTGCTTGTTTTAGGAAGCGCGTTGTGTTGTTTGGACGAGTTTTAGTAAACGGAAGCTTGCCAAGGTAAGGGCTCCACTTTATTTCCGTCTTTAAAACGGTTACGACATACTTTGTTTTGCTGTGTGTTTGGCATGTCTGGTTGATGTATTCTCGTGATGAGAACGTGTTTAAAATACTTGCGCTGTTTACATATGATTATGAGAATATATGTATGAACAGGTTGTTGGAATACATATGATTGGAAATGTATGTATGTCGTTGTGTTTGGTTTACATATATCTGTGTGATATGTAATTGTTGCATGAGCATGTATGGAACGTGTAAGTCAACTGGGACTACACGGGTGGGTGTGTCTGTGTCACTCCGCCGGGGCTGTGTCTGTGTGACTGCCCTATATATGCTTAATTAGAAAGTATGCTCATGCATTTCATAGTTGGCGACAGCATCTGTGTGGCTGGTAGCATCTGTGTGGCTATTTTCGCCTGGTGACAGCATCTGTGTGGCTGACAGCATCTGTGTGGCTGGTAGCATCTGTGTGGCTATTTTCACCTGGTGATAGCGTCTGTGTGGCATCACCTGCCCTTGTGGCTTTAGTAGGTTGGACCTACGATTCCGGAATTCATGTATTGTGGTAGCTAGGGTTAGTACCACGCATTGTAGAGGTTGCATTATAGGCTATGTGTACATTGCTTATATGAACCCGTTGGTGGGAATTGCTTGGGTGGTTAAAGAGCTTTCTCTTGTGTATGTGGAAATTTGTTATGTGTACATCTTTCGCACCGGTTATATATATATATATACTTTTATTTTGCGGGCTCATCCCACCCAGATGATGGGTTAGGTCGTGGTGACGACGGTGGCTGTTCCAGGCCCCAGTGAGGTGTTGGAGCTTTGGCTTAGTTAGACTATGCGCCGGTGTGGGTTGTGCACCGTGCTTTTTGGGTTTAGGCATAGGATTCTAACTTGTTCTGTTGTAAGTATTTGAATACTTAGACTTGGATTGTAATTATTCATGAATACACTTTGCTTGTCGAAGCACCTTATGGTAATGAGTCTTTTTGTATATTTGAATGCCGGCTCATTGAAAAATATTTTAGGCGTAACTCTGATGTGTATAAAGAAAAATAAAAAATATACTGCCTTTTCAGGCCTTTGAAAAACGGGCTGTTACAGTCAGCTTACAGTTGCCAACTCTCATTTGCCACGCGTTCGTCCGTTAGCCACATCAGCGTGTTTTGGACGGAATTTGACGGCAAGGACTAAATTTAAATGTTTTAACACATTCAGGGACTATTTTGCATGAATTTAGCATACAGGGACGAATATCAAAAAAATTGGAACATACAGGGACCAAAAGGTCCTTTAAGCCTTTTTTAAAACCTCAAAGTTTCACAATTTAGTCAAATTCTTCTTCCTACACATTAATTGCTTGATTTTCCCCCACGATTTTATGCCATTATATATTTGGTTGTCACCCTTTGACATTTTGGCTAAAATTTACTTAAATGCCATTTTAAATTAAAAAAATATACTTTAAAATACTAAAAAATCGTTTAGAAAATGTTTTTGTTAATTAGTATTTATACAATAAAAAAAAGTGTTATTAAAATTTAAAAAAAATAAAAAATTTAATTTCTCTTTTAAAAATTGTTAAAGTGGCATGTTTTTTGTATTTATACAAAAAAGTGGTATTTTTTTTATTGGAATTTTTTTTATATGACTAGATGATCATTAAGTGTGTTTAAGGGGTAAACTCAACACATTGATCTATAGAAGGGACAATTATTAGATATTCTAAAGAGGCAAACATGAGACATTGGTAAACTTAATTTCTAAAAATATTTAATTGTTTTAACATTTGATGAGCTTTATACTCTATAAATTGATAAATTCTTATTCTTTATTACATACAAAAAGAAGAAAAAAAATATGGATAAAATTATTATGTTAGCAGCCACAATATTTTTATTTGTTTTCCTATTTTTCTTTACAGAGGAGGTTGTTAGTTTATATGATCAAAGCAGCAATCCAACGTTAACAGATATCAAATGTACATCTCCTAAAGATTGTCCTGATGAAGTCATAGCACCCAACAGCTTCATTACTTGTTGCCTAAATGGCCAATGTGTAAAATGGCTAGTAAGCAACGAATAATTATATTTTTATTTCTATTTTTACTTAATTTTATTCACTTGCAATTTGACTTTGTATTTTACAACAATGTTCGTAATTATGTATTCGGAAAAAATGAAGAAGTTATGTTGGTAATAAAATGAAATTAAATAATGTTTCATAAATATTTCACGAACCTTGCAAAGTTGATTTGATACTCTCAATTTAAATTTGTTGCAGCTATAATTTTATTTCTTTTCTTATTCATTGTTGTGAAAGAAGTGCTGACGATTGTGGACAAATATGTAGGTATCAAATTCACAATATTAGCTAGACAAATGCCATGTAGAAAAGAATGAATTATTCTCCGACAAGCAAATAATAATTTCTTCAATAATTGAATTAAGACACTGCATAATATATATTGTTTTATTTTTTCAATTCGTAATTTCCCAATCCTTGAAACTAATATAGCTATGTATAGTAATCTAAAGTGATAACTGAATAAGATCGACACTAAATACTACTATACTCTCTCTGTTACAATATATAAGCAAAAATGTACTTTCTAAGTTTATTGTATAATTAATTTATCTGGACAACAAATTGTCCAAATATATTAATTATACAATGAACCTAGAAAGTGAAATTTTACTTATATATTGTAACGGATGGAGTATTTAAATTTTCTTTTTGTCTTGATTTTATATTTCGCCAAAACTCTTATTCTATGTTTTAAAATTGTCATAGGTTAGCTTTTTTAAACAATATAATTCAATTCACATTTTTCTTGAATGGAGAGTGAGACTCCATGGGATCAATTGATGTAACCCAAGTGACTATTTGGTATTTGTGTTTGTACTATTTAATTCGGATTTGTTATTTAATTCGCGGATTTGTCATGTAATCAGATCGGTTTTGTTTATGAAATGAATTTATTAATTGGAGCTAGTGTATAGAACAACACTATTTTTTAGAAAATCAATAATGTTATATCTTTTGGGAGTCTATATATTGGTACTATTTTAGAATTTCAAGATCGAGCAAGTTAATTATCAAAAGTCAGTCAAGTGTTTTTTTTTTAAAAAAAATTACACACTATTTTTTTGTTGACAAGAAATTTACACCCTATTATTTAAGGCACAAAACTGCACAAAAGGACATAATTTTTTTTTAATTAATCATAAAATAAAACATATTTATCATACATGTCACTCAAGTGATGTAACACATAAGTATTAATTGCAAATATAATCTAACAACCATAAAAATCCATAATGTATAGTTTTATCTCAAAGAATTACACTATTGTTCCATTAATTAACACCAATATTACAAAACAACAACAACCTTAGAACTAAGAAAAATTGAACCACGATCCAAATAATAAAATCAGAGGAGGAACAAATCATCCGAGACAAAAATAGATAACTTATTCCCTGTGGAAAGTGCAGCTTAAAACACAATAACTTAGTTGAAAAGCCGCAAAATTGATAGAATATATGTACTCAACCACAAAAGCTAATTTGAGAGGTAAGATTTGCACTACCCTTATAAAGGCTATCTATATTATATCTCTAACCAATGTGAAACTTCTAACAACTTTGATCTCCAACTTTCAGGCTTAATTCTTCAAACTAGGATAGTAGCTAGCCATATATGCTGGCCAAAAACAACTCCCAATGCAGTGTGGTAATGTTGCATCAAAGGAGTGTAGCCATGGAGACCTTGTGGTTCATTATCCGATTGTGGTTGAAGAAGTGCAAAACATGTTAAAGAACTTCAGGGAGGCAATTGGAAGCAACGGTAATCAAATTCGGGAACTTGTAGGACTGCTGGAGATAGTTGGGATACAAGGAGAATTTGAGGATTGCAGCTTGTGGAACTTACCTAAAATTCCAAGGTTAAGTTGAGAGGCAAGAAATTCTTCAGGAGGACGGACATGATCAATCCGGGGGCTGAAGAGGGTACGGTGGAGTTTGTAGGGCTATTCTAAAATTTCATGGATAGTCGGAGGCAAACAATTCTTCGAGAGGACGGAAGATATTCGGGGGTTCGAAGAGGGTGTGGTGTAAACAAGTGCAGCTAGGTGGTTGATGGGTAAATTGACATCACTACTGATTTAGAGTCAAGGTGGAGAATTGTTGTGTATGACTCAAAATTATTAAGCTACTTGTTTCTCAAGACACTTGGGCCACAAGGATATGTCTTGAAGTGCAAGTCTAGCAATCTTGGTTAGCAAGACATATGCCCAATAGGATACTTTCTTGGAGTGCAAGACTAGCAATCTTGGTTGGCAAGTTATAGTCCATAAAGTGTTGTCTTGGGGTGGAAGACAAGTAGATTGATGGCTATAAATACACAACATGAGCATTAGTTTGAAAGTGTGGAAAACAAAGAAAGCAAAGATGTAGAGGCAAGGATTAGGGTTTGCCACCACACAAGGGCTAGGGTCTTAGAGAGGAAAAAGAGTTTTCTCTTGGTACAACTCTAGGGTGGTCAAACTATCTTTGTGGTACACCTTGGGTAGACTAGGAAAAATTGAGTCTCTTGGCCACGGAAAGAGATTTGGGATTTTGGGTAGAATTAGGATTAATTCTTGTAACCCAATTGAGATTTCTTGTAAAGTGACTATTTGTTTCTAGTGGAACAGAGAGCTGCTCTCTCCCCCAGACGTAGGTCCTTATTTGGCCGAACTGGGTAAACAAATTGATTGTGTTCTTTTCTTCTGCTGTTTTGTTGCTTTGGATTATGGTATCATCATCTCTATCGTCCTTATATTTAGTTGCTTGTTACGCTTCCCCACACATCACTAAAAGTTATTGGTGTGATATTAAACGAATTCACAACACAGTGTTTGACAATCCTAACAAGAGTATTAGAAACAACAGACTAAACTTTTAATGTAAAATAATTAAGCTGTATTTGAAAATATTATTGATAGTAGGGAATCAAGAGTCGCCAAAGCTACAAGGCCCTTTTAGTTCATACACAACTCAAAAATCATATAAACCTATTTTGGAAAAAATACACAATACGCATATCTGCAAGATAAGAAAATGATATCTTTAAATTTGTGGTGTCAATATAACAAAAAAAAACTAAGAAGCTCTAGAAAGTAATTGAAACAAGCTCTAGCTAGAAACAATCAATATAACAAAATTCCTTGTCTAGTTGAATATTTAAACTACCTAACCAAAAAAAAATAAGGAAAAATTGTAGATCAGTTATCAGTATGGAAAACTATGTTAACATGGATTTGGACGCATAAAATCAGTTTTATTTTTGTTTTCTTAATTTTCACGAAGGTACTTATTTTTATAAAGATCATTCAGCAGCCAAAGTTAAGAGGAAAAAATTACTAAATTTTGTTAATTCGCCATGATAATAGAAATAATTGCAAGGGAATATAACGTCATATATATTACCGACTTTTCCTTCACATATATAGAAGAGAATTGAGAAGCAAGAGTGATGGACAATTCACAAGTGTACGAATATATGTTTCAAGTAGTAAAATATTGATCCACGAGGATTGAGATTATTTCAAGCAAAGCAAGTAAATAAAACTTAGGACAAAATATAAATGCATTGGGGTGTTTTTGTTCGCATACAAGGTGTTTGATTAAATGAAAACAAGAAAATATTTAAGCTTTTATGAAATTGATTGGATTTTGCTTTGAATTCATTGCATTCCACTATGATACTAGTTGTTTGATTCTTAAACATGGTTCTTTTCTTTCAATCACTATGACAATTTAACATAACCATTGCACTCACTCTCATGGTCATACAACTCACTATATCATACCAAAATCCCCTAATCTCTTAGGTCAATTGCATAGCATAACATAGGCAAATTCTCTTTTTTCTTTTATTTGTCGTTGATGCTTATTCGTTTTGGTTGGTAGGAGTGTTGGTTTTGATAGTTTGATTTTTGTGGTTTGTGTTAGTAAGGTATATTTTTATGGTTTTTGGTGGTTTGATTTGATAGGGTACGAGTTTGGGTCGGTGATTGTGTATGAGGCTTCATTGGAGGTTTTTTTTGAGGTTCATGTCTTGTTTTTAAGAGTCACGCAGTCCCAAAACTTGCATAGGCTATGGTCCAGTGATGTCGGCAAGTTGTTTTTTTCTTGTTCTTCTCATTACAGTTCCAACATCTTTAAAATAAAAATAAAAATAAAAATTATAAAATCATTATAAAATTGTTAATTAATAATTATACAATAAACAAAATTGTTATTAAAATAAAAAATGTTTTAAAAAATTGTTAAATATGTTTTTGTTCCCTTTAAAATTATCAAATTCATTATTTGTCTCTATATAAAAAAGTGACATGTTTTATTATTGGGAATTTTTTTATATCACTTGACCAATAATTGTCTTTAAGCGACAAACTCAACACATTAATCTATCGAAGAGACAATTATTAAGTGTTCTAAAGAGGCAAATACAAGACATTGGTAAACTTAAGTGCTAAAAATATTAATTTGTTTTAACATTTGATGAGCTTTATATACTATAAATTGATAAAATTGTCTTCTCTTTGTTATATACAAAAAGAGAAAAAATATGGATAAGACTATTAAGTTTGCTTCTGCAATAATTTTATTTGTTTTTCTATTTTTTATTACAGCAGAGGTCAGGGGTTTATTTGAAGGCGCTGCAATGTTAACATCTATCGAATGTAAATCCCCTAAAGATTGTCCTGCTGAAATGGAATTCAGAGGATCAAACCCTGACTCCTTCATCTCAATATGCCTAGGTGGCTATTGTGTGAAATGGCTAGTAAGCAACCAATAATTATAATTTTATTTCTATTTATGCTTAAAATAATGTTGGTAATGTATTCGAAAAAGAAAAAAAAGAAGCAAATGTTGGTAATGAAATTAAATTAAATTAATTAACAAATATCAAGTCACAAATATTTTACGGGCCTTGCAACTTTGGCTTGATATTCTCAATTCAAATTTGTTAAGCTATAATTTGATTTATTTTCTTATTTGTTGCAGTGAAAGAAGTACCGACAATTTTCTATAAATATGTATGTATCAAATTATCGATAATTGTGTTCTCACACAATCAAATAATCTCTTCGATAATTGTATTAAAACAATGAATAATTTTGTTTTTATATTTCAATTAGTAATTTCATGTACCTTGAAACTAGTTACTTATAAATAATATTGTAGTTAAATTGCCTTTCTATCTTGATTTTATGTTTGGTCATGGTCTTCATTTTAGTCCTATCACTAAAATTTTTTAATTATAATTCTAATATGCTTTGGGGACTTAGTACTTCTTGTACCCCTTTTTCTAAATTCTATTTGGTATATCATCTTTTCTCGTTATATATATATATATATATATAATTATATTTGCCATTAAAAAAAAATCTAATATGTGATATTTAAGTTGGAAAATAAGTGTTTTTTTTTGGGAACCCAAGACTCTAATTTTATGTTTTAATATTGTCATAGGTTTAATTTGTCAAACAATTCAGTTCACAATTCTTTTGCATGTGATCAATTGATGTAACCCAAGTGACTATTTCGTGTTCATAAATTCGATATTATTTTAAATTTTAAAGAAAGACATAGTAAAGAAAAAAAAAATTACATATGATTACTTAAAAAATATACGTGTTTTTTAAGTAGGTTTAATTTGTCATATGATTACTTAAAAAATTTACATATGATTACATCAAAATAAGTGTTTTTTTTTTGGGAACCCAACACTCTAATTTTATGTTTTAATATTGTCATAGGTTTAATTTGTCAAACAATTCAGTTCACATTTCTCTTGCATGTGATCAATTGATGTAACCCAAGTGACTATTTCGTGTTCATAAATTTGATATTATTTTAAATTTTAAACAAAGACATAGTAAAGAAAAAAAAATTTACATATGATTACTTAAAAAATATTACATACAATACTTTTCTTAGCGTAGTGCAGGTGATTGTGGTTAATATATATGAGACACAAATAGTGCGATGTCAGATTCTTCAAATTGATGCTTTTGCATGTTATTCTCTAGTATAATAAAAAAATATTTAAATATGGTTTTAGTTCTTAATTACAATTATTGAAAATTTTATTTTAATCCTTATAAATATTTTTGTTGGGATTCTCCCAGCTAAATTAAAGATAATTTTTGTCAAAAAAAAAAAAAAAAAAAAGATAATTGGTGTTCTCATATGTTACAAAAGTTTGAGTCGGCACACAATAGGACACATGGTCCAATTATGGAGCACCATAAAAAATGTTGATTTAAATATTACAATAATTTGTTTATATTTTATTTTTATTTGAACAATTTTTATTATTAGTTTAGGTTACATCAGAGTCAAAAACAAAATAATCGAGCTTGAATTTCTTTTTTAAAAAGACCAATAGAATAATATTAAATAAAATAAGGATTCAAATTCTTAACAACTATTATGCAAACCTTATGTTCTATGTCTTTTGATATGATACTAGGTCAGCACATATTACATAAGACATAAGACATAGTTGTTTTGCCATAACTAAATATTACACTGGCCAATAAAAAATTATCAAAACATGCACATCTAGGATACGACACCATCGGCATCATAAGATCTCTGCCTATACCACAAACGAGCAACAACCTAGCGAAGAGAGGAAGTATAAACAAAACACCCTTCACTGTCGAAGCCAATACCTTTGTATTTTTATTTTTTTTGAACGGCTAAATTTTATTAAAATTGCAATTGCGTGCAAGACGAGCACAATGCATAATACGAACACATACAACAACGTCACAAAAAAGAAAATAAACTAAAATAACACATAAATCCCCCGACACCTATATCGGGGCCCTTACATCAAATTCCAACTCGACAATAACAATCCAAACGGTAGCCCCTAAACCAAACAAAAATCACTGCACCTTGCGCTAACAACCTTGGTGAAATAACACGAATCCGTCAAACCCATTACCCGACTGTAATACAACCCCAACACCTGCATAGCACCATCGCCAAAGGCACCAAAATTCAAACCGCCGACACCACCGCAATGTAAAAACAGCCACCAAACACCAAGAATACACCACCAAAACGCCATATCAGAAACCACCACCGGGGCAAGGGACGGCCGCCAAAACGCCATAACAGAAACCACCACCACACACCACTAATACACCACCAACAGAACCATTGCTGAAGCAAAGAAACAACACCAAACCACTGCAAAAACGTAAAAACCAAGAGCCAATCACTACCACCATCACTCCGGTACGACATCAACACCCACCACCACATCACATCACCTCACCAAAACAACTAAAGAACCAAAACGACGTCACCGTCGGAAAGGCACAGATCTAGATCTAACACCACCAAAACTGTGGAGACACCGAAAAACCATCCGAGAACCAGAAAACGCCGCTGAAAAAACCAAGTAAACCAAACTGTCACAAATCCGACAGCCACCACCACCACACCTCAAATCCGTCAACGTCCAAACCAAGTCCAATAGCAGAAAAACCGAACCGGAGAAGACTCCGACGCCGAACTGAAACCGCACCAGAAAATCCCCTCTTCGACACACCACAACCTCCACCACGCGTGAACCAAAGCAGAACAGAAGAAAACAAAACAACAAAAAGTAGCAGAAAAACAGAACCGCAAAACTCACCGGAAAAGCACCGGCGCCGGTCAGAAGCATGGTGATGCGGAGGGAAGGCTACTCCTCGTCGCACCACCACCCACACCTAGTCTACATAGTGAAAAAGAGGGTTTGGATTTGAGGGAGGAAGTAGATCTGATAATTTTAGAGAGAGGTCAGAGAGATGGTTTAGAGAGAGAGAGGCACTTCTGAATGTGTTCACTTAATACCTTTGTATTTCTATTCCTCTAAATGCACCATATATATAGGTGTGACACTCTATTAAATTATTTAGAATGTAAATGGATATTCATGGATATGAACATTATGATATTCATGTCCATTATGTTGGATAAATATGATATTTCTGTTCGCTCTATATCTGTGTGGGTATCTGCTAATAAGAGCGGATCTAGATCTCAGATATTGGTGTGGCTAATAAAATACGTTAACAAAATTTATAACAGAAAAGAACCGGTAAAATAACAAAGAACCAATAATGTTGCATCGCTCTATAACTTCTAAAATAATTCAATATTTTATTAAGATCCATTAAAATTAAGGAAAATGCTAACTAGTGTCCCCGGGGCCAAGTTAAGAAAGCAAATATAGTATAATTTTCTTGAAATTTGTGCAGTAAACCTTTAAAATATGTAAAAGGTGTTGTTTTCTATGCATAATTTTTTCTTTTTGATATTCTTAACTAGTGTCCCGTAGCATATCACCCTAAAATTAATGGTGCTCAACAAAAATTTATAATTTACTCCCCCACTTTATGTAAAATAAAGCACAACATTAAAGTCAAAAATTTAAATGGTTCTTAATTAGTTTCGGACTTTAAGTAACTTTACTCCCCCTTTTGTTATTATCAAAAAAATATTAAGAATAAGGATAAAAACATGCAGAGGCAGAGGCAAACAAAAAAATATTGAGCAAAATTAATTTTCATTAATAAAAAAAATGGTTATGAAGCAAAATTCAAAATAAGGTAAATTGAAAGTGCAAGAATTAGAAATCCTAGGGTTTAGCGAGAAGAATGGCCAGAAGCTGCTTTGAGTCAGAACTCATCTCATCTTATATTGCATGCATCTCCTCCTTGCCTAGCATTCATTTCACCTTGTTTGGCCAGAACAGATGCAAGTTGAGCTTCCAGAGCTGCTTGCTTGGCTCTATGAGCAGCCAATTTCTCTTGAACACTTCAAGAGCTGGGTTTCCAGCTATATCCTTGTTGACAAAATATATGCCCAAGCTCACTACTGAACGTTCAAGACAAGGCAATTTCTCTTTCCAAACTGTCTCATTCCAATGATGATGCTCAAATCTCAATGATGCTCAGTTGTCCTTTCTCCTTAGCTTAGAAATGTCAACTTCATTGTTAACTGAATCCACCAAACCCTGCAGATTTTCCTGAAAAACTTTCAACACATTTAAACTTCCATTCTGCATGTTGTCCAGAGCCTTGTTGATATCATTTCTAAGAGTAGGGTTGAGCATAAAATCGAGACCCGACTTGAAATCGATATAACCGACAACATATTGAAGCATTCGATACGGTGCGGGTCAGGTCTCGGGGTCAAAAATTACAAAAAGTTGAGCATGAGCGGTTGTTCAGTGGCGGTTGCGGGTCTCTAAAATTTTATCTCTTCATAACTGAAATTGCCACTGTGCTCAATGATGCTCAGTTGTCCTTTCTCCTTAGCTTAGAAATGTCAACTTCATAGTTAACTTAATCCACCAAACCCTGCAGATTTTCCTGAAAAACTTTCAACACATTTAAACTTCCATTCTGCATGTTGTCCAAAGCCTTGTTGATATCATTTCTTAGAGTAGGGTTGAGCATAAAATCGAGACCCGACTTGAAATCGATATAACCGACAACATATTGAAGCATTCGATACGGTGCGAATCAGGTCTCGGGGTCAACAATTACAAAATTTTATCTCTTCATAACTGAAATTGACAGAACAACCATTAAAATGGAAATTAATTTTTTTTCGTGTCTCCCCACTCTCTTTGTATACTCTTCACTTTGTTGTTTTTTTTTTTCCATCTTTCTTATATGATCGAGAGAAATGTTATATTTATAAGTTTATTACTACGTTAATGGAGAAAATGTGAAAGTTATTCTGGATATATTTTAATTTATATTTTTCTTCTACTTGATATATTATTGTATTTAGATCTACAGATTTTAAACAAAATAATTGTATCTCACTCTCTTTAGTTCTTGACATTTGTATTTTGATTTAGTTTTTCTATCATTTTTTGTATTGTGTACTGTATGATATATTGTGTACTGTATTTTTATTTAGTTTTTCTATCATTTTTTCCATCAGTTTTTGTATTTAATAGTTTGATGATTTTCGGCCCGGACCTGACCAAAACCGACTGATAAGTTGAGTTTCATGAGCTGCTTGCTTGGCTCTATGAGCAGCCAATTCCACTTGAACTGCTGCAAGAGCTGGGTTTGCAGCCATATGCTTGTTGATAAACAATGCTGAACCTGATGCACGCTAAAATCACTCTCCAGAGCAGGAAGTTTCTATTTCCAAATTGTCTCATTCAAATGATGATGCTTGAAGGTTCAAGAAACAAAAGAAAAGGGGGGTTCAGAGCCACGTCAGAATATGGGATGTGGATCTTCTCAGATTCACAGTTGGCCTTCAGAGCAACTGATTTGGCTTTCTTTTGAGGTTCATCAGCTTCTAGCTATATCTCATGACTTTTGAGAGAGCTAATGAGTTCCTCCATAGTAGTACTATTCACATCTCTGGATACTTTTAGAGCAGTCACCATAGGTCTCCATTTTTTTAGAAGACTTCTAATCATTTTCTTTACATGATCTGCAGTGGTGTACCCTTTGTTCAAGACTCTCAGACCAACAACCAGAGTTTGGAATCGTGAAAAAATTTCTTCGATGTTTTCATCTTCTTCCATTTTAAGTTATTCATATTTATGGACTAAGGCAAGCACCTTTGTTTCCTTTACAAGTTCATTGCCTTTATGAGTCATTCCTAATGAATCAAACATAGCTTTTGCAGGATCTCTATTTATGATCTTTTCATACTAATTGTATGAAATTGAGTTAAGCAATATGGTTCTTGCTTTATAGTGATTCGTGCTATCTTTCTTTTGTTGATCACTCATAGCACTTCTTTCTAACTTTACACCATTTGCATCAACATGTAGTGTATAGCCATTAGTGATCATTTCCCATATAACATCATATCCTAGAAAGAAACTTTCTATTCTATCCTTCCAATATTTAAACTTATCAGCATTGAAGGTCGAAGGTTTGATGGAGTAATGATCTTGGTGGTTGTTGTTGTTTGACATTGTGTTTCAAGAGAAAGAAACTAACACTGGATCTTTTTCTGACACGGTTATGTGTTTGACACGATTTTGTCAATATCAGAACCCGCGCTCTGCTGTCAACTGAAGGTTCAAGAAACACAAAAAAAGGGGTTTGAATTGGGTTTCTATGAGTTTAAAAACTTTAATTCTTTTTTCCAAATTCAAACACTCTTAACGAAATGTTGTTTATTGAAAATTTGTAATACTTGATAATTATAACAAACAACAAAACATTAACAACAACAAGTAAAATGTTAGGGAGTAGAGAAGACACATTAATTTTATACTGGTTCACTATTAACGAGGTTGCTCTAGTCCATTCCACCTGAGTGAGTTTGCCGTCCACCTCAAGGACTTAATCGAATAATCTAGATAGATTATTACAACTTCACTAACCAACTACCAATGATTTCTTGAGACAGTTGACTAACCTTGGTCACTCAAGAATTCAACCAACTATTGATTACAACTCTTTCTATTTAAGAGGATACTTCTAGTAAGCAAATTACACAAAGTGATTTCAGAGCTCAGACACTTAGACTATATACACGCAAAGTGTTTTCTACAAAGATTTACAAATATATTTTCTTTGTATGTACTTCTTCTTTTTGTGTATGTACGTTGGTTTTTGCGTGTATACGTGTGTGTACTTGTCATCTTCTTTGTACTCCTTTTATAGCTGATGAAGAATTGTGATGAAGTACCAAAGTAAGTAAAATAATTATCGTATTCGCAGGGATTGTAGTGAATCAAACGAAAGTATTTATTGAAATCATACGTAATTTAATTTTCATAAATATAAAAAGGATTTAAATATAATTTAATTTGAAATCATACGTAATTTTTCAGGATTAGGTTTTTAAGAAAATAACGGCAAGAAAATAGGATTTAACTCAGAAAGCGAAAGCGATTGGATCCTTTCGGTTCATCTAATTATTATTATCTTGGTAGTTCATGCATGTTAACAAGGTTTACAAATTTAGTTTCACGATTCGATTAAAAAAGGTAACTATGCCCAATCTCTTGGTACATAATACTCTCCCTTGATCATAACTCCCTAATCTCTTAGGTTATTCATGATCAATTGAGGTTTTGGCGCTTTAATCTTTGAATTCTCAATTAACAATTCGAAATCTCTTAAACAACGGTTAATTGAATAACTATCCCTAGATCGATGATTTACTCCTACTCTCGTAGCAAACAAATAATTGGAATCATCACACAATTGGCCAAATTACGTAAATCATTAAACACAAGGAATAATTAACTGAAACTAACTTCGTAATTCATTAACATGTCATATGAAACCACATGGTTCAAGAATACTAACAATTAGAATCCCCATTGGATCCAATCAAAGAAGTTTAGCTAGACATAACTAAATTAAAATCATAAAATAGAGTTAAAGGATTCATTACAAGTAAGGAATTGATGTGTTTCCACACTAGAAACCTTGCTCGAGCACCTCTGGATTCGCTGTCAAAAGTTTCCTTTTTTGCCGTAAAAATTCTGTAATCCTAATTCTGACTGAAATCACAATTTATAGGGATATGTTACGTGCCCGAGCCTGGGCGAAAATAGCAAGGAATTTGCCATTCTGATCTTCATCAAAGTTGTAGCTCTTGATCTTAGCTTTCGTTTTCCGCAAGTCCCGCGTCATTCCGAGTTACGAAACTCTAGATATGGTCAAAATACCGGGCAGACGTCATGATGCAAATTGTGCTGATTTTTCTTCTTTTTTCTTGTGCTTCAAGCTATCTTGTAACGATGCTATTTTCTCTTTATTTCATTGCGAAAAACGTTATAAAGCTACCTAAAATGCCTTGAAATATGGTTAGCAACATAGTAATGACGTGAAGTCATCACAACCCCAAACTAGAACTTTTCCTTGTCCTCAAGGAATATCTGCATCTATCGGAAAATCTGGCACTATCTCAACAGTTTATTCAAATCAACAAAGTCAATCAAGTCAAACATTTCAATCAACATTTCAAAGATCATCCCTATCATGAATCTACTTGCACACCGAATGCCATTAGAAAAACAAGAACCTTTTGCAAACATTGACCAAACATAATCACTTCACTCCCTCACTTTCTCTCCTGTTTTAAATGGTTAAATTCATTCAATCAACACAGTCATAGCTATTCAACAATAGGCTTGCAAACATTCTACAATCGATCGACACACAAACAAATTCACACCTTTAGAGGACTTGAGGGTTATAACGAGGCTAAGGTTTAAGGGTGGATGTTTTTGGATGGTAAGCAGAAAAACTTGGAGTTTTCAAGATCACCTTTTCTTTTCAAACTTTGAAGATATTATTTTTTTCTTCCCCCTCTACTTTAGCATTGTCATACTAGAGAACTTATTTTTCAACTTATTTATTTCACCTTTTTTTCTTGATTTCATCCTCATTCATTCATTTCTTTTTTTTTTTTTTAGAGGTTTACATGAGATACCTCTTTCCTTTAATTTTTTTTTTTTTCAGTTCTCTAGTACCCCACCCCAAACTTATTCAATTGCTAATTCCAAAAGCAACCCCAAACTTATAGTGAACAATGTGCTCAATTTATTAGTAAAGTGTCTGAACTCCAAGAAAATCATCTTTTTTTATTTTTCATTTCTTTTGTCAAATTTTGGGTTCAGCAAGCAACAATATTTTTTCTTTCAGCTCAAAAGGGGTTAACAAAGGATATATTATAAAAGGTGGCTTCAAAAAGGCTCAAGGTACAAACAACTTGCCTCGGTATGTAATTTATAGCGACCAATCAAGAAAGAGAACATAAGCAAGTTCTAGAGAATTAGCTAAGCTGTGGAATCTCTCATAACAAGAACAAAAAATTTAAGTGTTTAAGCTCGAATCCTCACGGCTGGGCCGAATTATCGAATGGTCAATGTTTGAAAAATTTCCTTAGCTTTTCTAATAACATTCAAGCACACAATGCAGTCAACAAGAAAATCACACATTCATGTCTCAGAGACGCTAACCTAACAGACTTCACATATTTCTGAACAAACAAATATTAATAGTGCACAAGTTTTCAATAAGACACAAACATTCATCAAAGAACATGTACTTATCCCCATGGTACATGGTTCGATTCCCACGGAAGGCAAAAACTCCACTAGAGAGGGGGGTGGAGAAGATCGTGATGTACAACATGAGATCTTAAATTCGACCCTCATTTGCTTCATGTAACAACCTTATTAGAATAAATAGGATTTTAAGCTTATTTATTATTTATGTGTTTAATTATTTATTTGAATGACATTATTATTGTTTGAATTATATGACTATGTGAAATGTATGGTTATTGTGTTGGGAGAGAGTTAAGGGTATTTTAGTAAACACATAGAATTAATTAGACTAAGTGGAGAGTAATTGGTTAATTAATTAGTTTGAGTTAATTAATTAGTAATTGAGGAAGTTAGTAGAATGAGATAGAATTAGTGAGTTAGTTTTGGTCATAACTAGAGCTAGCAACCTAATGGGCCAAGCCCAATGTTAATTAAGTGAGTGGAAGGATAGAATTGGCATTTCAATTAAAATTGAATTAGACCTAAGAGAGAGATGAGAGGACTAGAGTTCTCATAACTCACTCATTTTCATTCTAAGGGAGGTAGAAAGAGAAAACTTAGAAGAACAAGCTTGAAGAAGGTAGAAGGGATTCAAGTGTAGAGCTAGAAGTTAAAGCTTCAATCAAGAGGTAAGAGAGTAGTATTTCATTCTAGAGTGATCAAGAGAAAGGGAGAAAATCTATTTTCTCCAACCCCAACTTCTCTCACTCTTTTCTCTTTGAAGAAGGGGTAACTTTGATTAAGAAAAATGATAACTTTAGGGATGTTAGAATCTATTATTAATATCTGAATCATACTACACGAATTTGGGGATTAATAATGGGAATGTGTAGATGTTTGTTAGGGATTTGTGTTGTTGTGAAACTTTTGAAGTAATGTATGAAAATTCATGATTCTTACCTTTTTGGTGTTAATTCATGTTTATAGTTGTACTTCTAGGCTTATATGACCTATGTATGCTTAAAGTTGATGGCTTTAAGAATTTATATGATGAAAGATGATATTTTTAGGTGATTCTAAGATTAAACCGAAACAGGGGTCATTTTCTGGGCATGCTCGCTAAGCGACCACTATGATCGCTGGAGCGAGCATTCATCGTTCTTGATGTTACCCAGAAATTCATCGTGCTCGCCGAGCGAGGAGTAGCGAGAGGTAGCGAGCGTCCATCGCTTTCAGCCGCTGGGAGCGAGTACCACTCTGTGACTTCTCGCTAGTGCTCGCCAAGCGAACTAACCCTGATGCAATTTTATTCCAACTTTAATTTGATGAATCCTTTGCTTTTAACATGTCTTAATTATGGTCTTTTGATTATAGAATGGCATGATATCTTATATATGAATACCTTATTGAAGATAATATGATTTGGATACTTGAGTTAGTATCGAATTATGAATGATTGATTGTGATAATATTATTATTGAATATGTATGCTTGATTACTTGTGAGATTAATTGTATATGATTTAATCAATGGGCTTGTATATCTTCAATTAAGTTATTGAGATATGTTTATGTTGTGATATCCTTATAGGATGAGATGATTAAATTATGTGATTGGTAATATAGCATACATGCATCATTTTGTATGATGAGCAGATACTTTAGATGGGTCCTAAAGTATGGCAGATATTTTAGTAGCTGCGGTTGACTAAAATATATTTGGAATAAGTTTTCCAATAACTATGAGGTACCACATGCACTTAGTAATATTACTAGGATGCATTGCATGAATGTGGCATTAGATTGCATTAGGAGATGAAGGTGAATAATTATATGAACTAAATGATAATTGTCATTATTGTGCATCCTTGATCTTTTGTGATTAATTATGTATAGTTGATACATGGCCTTTCGAGTTATATGTAAATCTATTGCTCATGTTTATTACCTATGTTATTTTAGTTTCTTTTGGGGTAAGTTCTAATCACAATGTATATTTTTTTTCTATTTTTATTTATATTATTATAAATTATAGGTATAGGATGAGAGTGTTTAAATGTACTAATTTAGTTGGATGTCTACTCACTCTTTGACGATTAGATGCACTGAACTTATAAAAAACAAATTGAGGATAGTTTAACAACAAAAATGTTATTGAGATATTATGCATAATGTAAGACCCAAGATTTCATTGTATAGTTGGTTTAAGGAATATTAGGGTTTCGATGTGTTCGTGTGATGAAACATCGTGTAATCATTAGGTTTTGCCGTAATCGAGTCTGTTTTGTGCTCGTGCACTGTAATTGTACAGACTTTTGTCTTGTGATCCTATTGCTTGAATAAGAAGTTATATGTGGTTTCAGAATAACGAGTTTTGGATTATTCTTGTTTTTGGAAAAACGAGTAGGATTTTACCCGCGGATGGAAAATCTTACTGCGTCTGTTTTAAGTGAGGTTTCGGATGGGAGTTTTATATATCTGCGCGAGTTAGGATATATCCTGAGATTAATTTTCTAAGGTATGGAAGAAAATTACAGTCGCGGAAAAAGATTCGGCGATAAGTTTTGGAAGTGTTAAACGTTAGACGTTCTTTCCGTAGTTTTTATGTTTTTGTGATTTACGTTCGTCGCGACGCGCGAGAGCTGAATACGAGACTTGTTATGGATGAGTTGTTGATACCTTGTGATTTCTCATAAAGCAAATTGATCCAATGGATAGGGTTTAAGCTTGGACTTTTGACTTTGATCCATTGGTGGATTGGCTAGCAAGAGCTTTAGCATAGTAAGGAGGTTTGTTGCATTGTGGACTTAGAAAACATCACATATTCACTCCATTCTTTCTCTCTTTCACGTGAAACTCCATTACTTTCTTTCCAACCTTCACAAATTTTCCATTCTTCACCATTTCACTCCATTTCAAGCTTGTGAGATCAAAGGGTTTTTGTAGAGAATCACTTTCTAAAGGTAACCCTCTATTCTCATCTCTTAGGTTGATAGACTTATAGAGTTTAGGAGTTTTTGGGTTTATGTTCTCATGAGGGTGTCATACCCTAATTTTGCCCCATGATATTTTTCACACTTTTGCATTTATTAGAAAAAAGTCAACAAAGTCAACACTTTGACTAAAAAGTCAACCAAGTCAATTTTTAATTGAAAAAATCAATGTTGACACAAAAAACATATAGAATTGTTTTTCTTGCATGATTTTGCATGGCATGATCATAAATGATGAATTTTTACCATTTTGGCCCTTCCATTAGGTTTATTTCTTATTTATTAATTATTTTTAATTAGTTACTTGCATTGCAAGAAACCTTTTTATACATCAAATTTAAATCCTTTTTCTTTCATTTTAATCCATAAACATGTTACATAATCATATTTCATCATGCATATTTTTATTTTTGACATATCTATTTTATTTTTATTATTTTATGTATTATTTTTAATTTGTTTTATTCCAAAAAAAATCAAAAGAGTGCCAAAAATTCTCCAATCATTGACACATCATCATGGGCCTAGAACATTCCATTCCTAATACACCTCATCATCAATTTTGTTTGGAATCAAAGATCAAAAATAGTACACAAAAAAATCAAGGATAATATCATTTTTACCCTCACTTATTCTTTCTAATCACAATGCCACTTAACCTAAAATAACTCTATAAATAGCACCATCAATTTCAGAGCCTAGGGTTGGGAAAATAGGGAGAAAACGGCGCAGCTACAGTAACACCAAGAGCTCCATTTTTTTTCTTCATTTCTCAAAATTCCAAAATCAAAAATTCTCACTCAAACACAGAAACTATCCATCCAAACACGTTCACCACACACCCAGAAGCAAGAATCACCCATTTGCTGCTCAAGAAAGTGAGAGAATTGAAGCATAGAAGAGCTACGGTGGCTAGGAGAAGAGTGAGCTCAAATCGTACGTTGCAGAGACCTATTCAGGTAAATCTTGACACCATTCAACTCCATTTCAACATGATCCCCCTCCTCAAACTCTAAAGGCCGCCGACGCCTATCCGCATAACTTTTCTGGCGATCTTGAGCAACTTTCATCGTTGCCCTTATCTTTCGGACCTTGTCCGTCGTCTGTTGTACCATTTCCGGTCCTACTATCATACTCTCCCCATCTTGGTACCAACACAAAGGAGTCTGACATCTCCTCCCATACAAAGCCTCGTATGGTGCCATTCCAATACTCGCGTGGAAACTGTTGTTGTATGTGAATTCTATCAATGGTAACACGTCATCCCAACTTCCACGATCATCCAATACACATGCTCTCAACAAATCTTCCAATGATTGATTTGTTCTCTCAGTCTGCCCATCTGTCTGAGGATGATAGGCGGAACTCAATCTCAGTTTCGTCCCCAACGCCTCATGCAAAGTCTTCCAAAAGTGTGAAGTAAACTTTGGGTCTCAATCCGACACTATACTTGACGGAATCCCATGTAACCTCACAATCTCCGCAATGTAAATATCGGTCAACTTTGCCGCCGTATCCGTAGTCCTTACCGGTAGAAAATGAGCGGACTTTGTCAAACGATCCACTATCACCCAAATGGAATCATGCTTCCTCCTGGTCTTGGGTAAACCAGTGATGAAATCCATAGAAACGCTATCCCACTTCCACTCGGGGATATCTAATGACTGCAGCATCCCTGCTGGTCTCTGATGCTCAATCTTCGCCTTCTGACAAGTCAGACACGACGCCACATACTCAGCCACATCCTTCTTCATACCTGGCCACCAGAAATCATGCTTCAGGTCTTGGTACATCTTTGTTGCTCCGGGATGCATACTAAGTTTACTCTTGTGTGCTTCCCCTAGAATGGTGTTTCTCAAGTCCATAGCTTCGGGCACACACACTCTACCTTGACACCTCAAAATGTTGTCCGATCCCACCTTGAAATCTCGGTTGGTTCCTCGAACAATCAAAGCCCTTTTCTCCACGAGAAATTCGTCATCTTGACTATTTGCAATGTCCTCCAATAACTCACTTGAGATGGTAATCATACCCAGTCTCATATTCCCATGTGCAAACTCAACCTCTAGGTGCAAGTCACGAAACTCTCTCAACAACTCTTGTTGACTAGCCATTTGTGCCGAACAAACCGACACACTCTTCCTACTCAAAGCATCGGCTACCACATTAGCCTTTCCAGGATGGTATTCTAAGGTGAAATCAAAATCTTTTAATGTTTCCATCCATCTCCTCTGCCTCATATTAAGCTCTTTCTGATCGAACAGATACTTAAGACTTTTATGGTCACTAAACACGACAAAAGTGCAACCATAAAGATGATGTCTCCAAATCTTCAATGCAAAAACAACGGCCGCAAGCTCTAAATCGTGCGTAGGATAATTCTTTTCATGCACTTTCAGTTGCCTTGACGCATAAGCCACTGCTCTCTTGTGTTGCATCAACACACAACCCAACCCTTGATGAGAAGCATCACAATAAACCTCATACGGTTCCTCCGACTGTGGTAACATCAAAACTGGTGAAGTCGTCAACCGTTCTTTCAACAACTGGAAACTCGATTCACACTTCTCTGTCCAAGCAAAAGGTTGATCTTTTCGCGTAAGTTGTGTCATTGGCGCCACAATCTTAGCGAAACCTTCAATGAATCTCCGGTAATAACCGGCCAAACCCACAAAACTCCTCACATCAGTCACTGTTTGAGGCTGCTTCCATGAAAGTACCGTATCAATCTTGGCTGGAGCCACGGCTATTCCCTCTTTTGATATTACATGGCCAAGGAAATTCACCTCTTCCAACCAAAAATCACACTTTGACGGATTAGCATACAACTTTTTCTCCCTCAAAACTTGCAAAACCAAGCGAAGATGCTCTTCATGCTCCTCTCCACTCTTCGAATACACCAAAATGTCATCAATAAATACCACCACAAACTTGTCCAAGAATGAGTGGAATATCCGATTCATGTAGGCCATAAAGATAGCAGGCGCATTCGTCACTCCAAACGGCATCACTAAGAACTCATAATGCCCATACCGCGTCCTAAACGCCGTTTTCTGAATATCCTCATCTCGTACTCTTATCTGGTGATAACCAGATTTCAAGTCAATCTTTGAAAACACTGAGGCTCCCCTCAATTGATCCATCAAATCATCAATTCGTGGCAATGGATATCGGTTCTTGATAGTCACCTTATTAAGCTTCCGATAATCCACACACAAACGAGACTTACCATCCTTCTTTTTAACCAATAAGACCGGTGCTCCCCAAGGCGACACACTAGGCCTTATGAAACCTTTATCTAACAAGTCCTCAATCTGACTTTTCAACTCTACCAACTCGGCTGGAGCCATCCGATACGCTGATTCCGAAATCGGACCCGTACCCGGTTGCAAATCAATGAAGAATTCCACCTCTCTACACGGAGGAAAAGCTGGAATCTCTGATGGAAACACATCTTGGAAATCCTGAACCACACGAATTTCCTCAATTCGGATCTCCGACGTCACTCCTAAGCTAGCAAGTGAAACTATCTCCGGCTCTCCATTACACATAACCACAGAAAGCCGATTTGCAGACAAGTACCTTCGCACACCTGGCTCGGGAAAGAAAACCAATTTCCGAGCACAGTCTAGAATCACATAATGATAGGACAACCAATCCATCCCGAGGATGATCTCGAGAGATAACAGCGGTAGACAAACCAAATTGACTAGAAAATCCCTATTCTGGATTACTACCACACAATGCAAACATGCAGTATTCACTACCAAATCCTTAGCAGGAGTCAAAACATTCAAATCAAACGGAAGCACAGAAACATTCAAACTCAAACGATTTGCACATGCCAAAGATATGAATGAGTGGGTTGCCCCCGTGTCAATCAAAGCAGTTAAAGAATTACCTGCGATGTGACAGCTCTCATGGATGGCGTTGCTAGCCTGCCCACTCAACTCAGTGCCCATACAGTAAGCACGTGCCTTTGCCGCAGGTCCGGCACTCTGTGAGCCTTGTGCTACATTTGCCGACGGCCCAGTCTTCGGGGCTCTGCAATCTCTAGCAAAGTGTCCCGGCTTCTTGCAATTGTAGCAGGTGTTTCCCCCATTCGGTTGCGTGCACTCATTAGCAAAATGCCCCGCTTCTCCACAGTTGTAGCAAGTCCCCTTACTACCCTCTGATTTTCCCCGGGTTCCCTGATTCACCGATCGGCCCGGTCCCTTGCTGTGTTGAGGACGGTTATAAGGCTTACTCCCTTGCCTCCCACTATTCTGAGTCGAACCACGATCATTGGTACGACTTGGTCCTCCGACACTAGAATTCCCTTGGCGGTTCACCCGCTTATTCTTCATGTCTTCCACCTCTTGACATTTCTCCACCAACACTTGAAACTGTCGGATACCCAATGGCACAACCGCATCCTGCAGTTCGTACCTCAGCCCATCTTGGAAACGACGGCACATATAATCCTCATCTATCCCATCCCTAAAGAAGCGGAAGAAACGGGATAGTGATTCGAACTTTTTGGCATATGCTTCAACATTCATGCCCGCTTGCCTTAGCCTCAGAAACTCTTCCCCATACCTATCCCTAGCTGTCTCAGGGAAATATTTGGCCAAGAACCTCCTTTTGAAGTTCTCCCAACTTAACTCTTCATGAACATTCTCCATGATCAGTCGGGTGTTCCTCCACCAATACTCAGAACCCCCTAGTAACTGATAGGTAGCTAGGACCACCTTCTCTCCTTCTGGACAATGAATTGCCCCGAATATCCTCTCCACAGATTGGAGCCATAAATCAGCAGTTTCCGGACCTCCCTCCCCATTAAACTTTGGAGGAGTTTGGTGGTTGAAACTTGAAAGAAGTCTAGATCCAGCAGCAAGTATTTCCCTCTCGCGCTTTTCCAGATCTCTCTGCGCCTTAGCATGGCTCTGAGCAGTCACAGCCGCTGCCATTGTGTTCATGGCATAAGCCATTTCATATATATCAGCATTGTCCGTCACAGGTGCTGTAGGTGCCCTTCTTGGAGGCATTCTATCTCTGCACAATATCAATTCTGATTAGATTCCTTATCCCAACATTTCTGAGTCTCAACAGAGAATCTCATTCAACGGCTACTAACTCATAACCCGACACAGAACAAACACTAGAACTGACACTACTCTAGCTATGTTCTAACCGACTCTGGACTAACGACTCGAGTATACACTTTCCCTTTGAAGATTTAAAGCCGTGCTCTGATACCAATTGTAACAACCCGTTTTTCCTAAGCCAAAAAGGGGCATTATTTTATTTTTTTTTCAACTAACACTTAGAGTGCGCATAGAATATTTTTCAATGAGCCGGCATTCAAATATACAAAAGAGCTCATTACCATAAGGTGCTTCGACAAGCAAAGTGTATTCCTGAATAATTACAATCCAAGTCTAAGTATTTAAATACTTACAACAAAACAAGTTAGAAAACCCTATGCTGACCCAAAAGCACGGTGCACAAAACACACCGGCGCATAGTCTAACTACTCTAAGCTTCAACACAAGCTCACTATGGCCTAGAGCTGCCAACACCATCCTCTCGACCTACATCGTCATCTGGGGTGGGATGAGCCCGCAAATGAAAGAAAGGGTCACCACAAAATATATAGTATGTATATATATAATCGGTGCAAAAGATGTACACATAGCAAATTTCCACATACACAAGAGAAAGCTCTTAAACTCAAAAGTAGTTCCCACCAACGGGTATATATAAATAAATCACCAATCCTAATGCAGACTTCTACAATGGGTGTGACAACCAATCACTGGTTCGCCACATGCATGATTTTCCGGAAAATTAACCTCTCCTCGAAGAGTCGTGGGGTAGGCAAAGCCACACAGTCATATACGTACCCGCACTAAAAAGCCACCCAAGGCAGGTGAAGTCACACAGACAAACACCAGGCGAAGTCACACAGACATACACCAACTCAATATAAATCCAGAAGGATTTGGCGAAGCCACACAGTCAAACGCCCGGTACGTAGGCAAAGTCACACAGACATACACCTAGGCACACAACTATGAAATGCATGGCATATATTCTCTTTGGCATATACAGGATAGTCACACAGACAAAATCCCCGCGTAGTCCTATCCGACGCACGCATTCATATATGCTCATGCAAACAATCACATAGCCTAAAGCCTATGTACAAACCATCACAACATACATACATTTTCCTAATCATATGTAAATTGCACATGTAATTATAACCACATTCTCATCAACGAGAATACATAAGTACAAACATGCCAAAGCACACAGCAAATGCATAACAGCAAAACCAAGCATGTCGTAACCGTTTTAAAAGACGGAAATAAAGTGGAGCCCTTACCTCGGCAAGCTTCCGTTAACTAAAACTCGTCCAAACAACACAACGCGCTTCCTAAGACAAGCAGCGTATTATCAATACATTGTTTTCCAACCAATAGTATTGAAACTAAACCGAAAACCCCAAAAACCTAAAGGTTCCTAAGGAAAAACAACTCTTTCGGATACCACACCAAAAACTACCGTATTGATCAACCCCCATGAGTTATATGTACTATTTTTAGGACCCAAAACAATAGGCAAAAGTCTTAAATAATTTGAAATGCAAAATGGTCGTTTTCTTGCGTTATAAGTTACGTACTTTCCGAGTACCCGAAAAACTCGTTTCCAATCCCAACCACTTCCAAAAATTAATAAAAAGGGATTAGAAAGCTAAAAACCAAGTTAGGACATCAGAATCCAAAATTTTAGGTCCTAGGGGTCGCTAGAGGTCGCTGGGCGACCACCTGGCGATGGCAAGTCAGAACTTCCACGCCCAGGGCGAAGGCTGGCGACCAACTCGTCGCTGAGCGACCATCTGGTCGCTGAGCGACCACACCAGAACAGAACTGGTTTTCTTCATGACAGCAGCAGCAAAACTTGGTTTTCTCAATTTTTTTCCCAAAACAACTTTTCACGCAACACACCACATACGCATAGTATTGGTTCCCAACACCCGTTTTCACAACAAAGCATTACATTTCCGAAGGTATGTTGGTTGCTTCGAGTGCAAGTTATTTGGTTTTCATTTCCAAAATCAAAACCAAACCCAAGCACAAGTTTCATTACGGGCCTTAATCGACCTGTAACCATTTTCAAACACGTTTTCAAGGCAAAAGCAACTCCACATAACTCAAGAGTTTTAAACCATTTGGAACACCAAAAACACCACACAAACACTTAGTAAATATTTTCATAAACACCAAAATATTTTTCATCGGATTTTCTAAAACGAAACCATGCAACGCCATTCCCTTTCGCCTAAAGGTTCAAAAACAACGTT